>CM053982.1:20317273-21517273 GCA_028641955.1 Protonibea diacanthus | reverse complement strand
TGCCTGGTGCAAGGGGCATGCAGTGGGCCTTAGTCTCTTCTATTTATGTTTTCACGTCTTTACAACTCTCCACCCTGCCTTTCTTTTTCTACAGTGAATCTGATCCCCACCACTCCCATAGTGGAGGAGCGACCCTTCCAGGCTGCAGATGGAGGTGCTGGGGTGGCTCTGGGGAAGAGCAGAAAGAGAGTGTTCCCTGTGCCTCACACCGAGGAGCCCAACCCCATAGCTGAAGCTTACGGCTACTGCAACATTCCCAACCGCACCGAACAGGCCTGGGAGGGTGAGACCTGCACACAGACAAATAAAATCTATCTCATGTAACTAAAGGCGGCAAGCCTGTGGATGTAATATGTGATTTTGAGCTTGGTTGTGTTTCTGAATGACTTCAGTACAAACCCGTACGAGACCAGCGATCGTTTATGAACTGATGAACACTGATTTGAAGTTAATTCTTTCCAATTAAGCAGCAGTGAGTGTCACAGCGTCACGGTTGCAGAGCATTAAAGACAAATTTAGATCAGCTGCTAGAATCACCCAGTTTGATGGACAGCGTATAAATACTTAATATAGTAATAATGTCAGATTTAGTGTCAGCACTCAGGGGATGTGTTAATTGTGTGAAAGTCATTTCCACTAGATTGCATCATCCATAATGCTGCAGTGCTCTCTCTCTCTCCACAGCACAGCAGCATGGAGCCTTGTTTTCTTTTTTTTTTCTCTCTCTTTCTCCTCTGAAAAGTCAGCACAGCCTGAGGCGATCATACAAATATCCTTCACCGCCTAAGACAAGTTAAAGCAGCCACCGCTAATTGAATTTTACTCTGTTTATCTCTGGATGGCAGTTTTGTGTCCAAAGAAAAAAAAATCCATTACGTCCTTTTAGATTTAGATCAGAATTTACCGGAAATCAATCGTAAACAAGTTTTTTTTTTTTCAGGTGGTGTTATTTTTCCCTGACCCGGTCTCTCCTATCTTCTTTAATTTACTGTTTAACACACACACATACACACACAGCCAGTCTCACAGCCAGCAGTCCATTCTTTGCACAGACAATGAAGAGATTTGTTTGATGTTTCTTCTTCTGCTGCTGCTTAAGAAGCTGCCAGCTTTGTTGAATTATTATTTGCTTCGATGTGATGTGCACTAACTCTCCTAACCTTGGACATACTTCGGTTTATTCTAAAACTGCCAAGTCATTTTTATGGCCACTTGGGGACAGCAGAAACCTGCTGTAGACACAACACTGACATACTATCGCCTTTTAACGTTTCATACTTAACTTGTTAGCACACATTTGCTCATTTGCATACGTATTCAATCGCCTTTTAGCTTGGTTTTGGTCTCCACCAACTCCTGAAAAATATATCAGAGTATTTAGTTAGCAAAATGCTCCACCAGCTAGTTGTATACTTTGTCTTCCTGTTTGGTGCTAGGCAGGACGTGTACAGTGGGATTATGTGAGCTTTAGCAGGGAATATTTTTCCCTGCATCCTAAAATGATACTGATGCGAGTGGTAAGAACCACCAGTTCCAACAGTTCTTGAAAAATCTACCTGCAGTCTAACAATAATTAGAATTGATAACAAAAGTCAAACAGTTTTGTAATGGTAAAACTATCTCTGTGTCCTCTGACAGGTCACAGCCCTGCTGACTACAAGCTGCTGTCTGTCCAGGTGATGATTCGCCATGGCGACCGCTACCCACTCTACTCCATCCCCAAGACCAAACGGCCCGCCATCGACTGCACCTTGTCCGTCAACAGGTACGCACACATTTCCCACAAAATATTTAATAGTAGCATAGCATGTAACATTTGTACCTCGTAGTCAAATTATCTTCAACGTGTTTATCCTCCCAACCTTTGTGCTGTTTCCTTCCAACTCTGAAGAGGGTGAGCTTGTTGAAAGGAATCTTTTTGTGCCTGATTTCTTTGACATACCAACACCACTGTATATGTAGTAGTACACACAACGACATAATAATAAATACATAAAACAATAAAATAAAAGATAAACAACAAACCTATGCAAGGCATAAAGAAATACAGAAAAACCTGAAAAGACAGTGAAACTCTGCAAGTTCGTGGCTGTATCATGAATAGTTTGTAAGTATAATGCAACCCCACACGATCATCCTGCAAGGAAACATGCCACTGTGAAGCTAAAGGCATTCCGCTTTTGTGTGATTTCAGAAACTGTTTCATACAGCTGAAATATGAATTCCATTTGATTTAATCCATCATTTTACAGGGTCAGATGATGCAAGCCACAGTTAGCCTTGAAGCTATTTTTAATCTGTAGTCACCGGGGTCTGCGTAAAGGCACCCTATGAGCCAATACATCTGCATTAAAGTACATGGCAACAAATGGCATGTATATAGCAAAAAAAAAGGCACAGGCTGAAATATTTGCAAGCCAATAAAACAACAGACTATAAAAATGGCAACAACGGACAAATGAGCAAGACAGAAGAAACAGCAATCTGCTGCAGTCTTCATCAAGCAAGGTTTGCTGGACAAACCTGAACCAACAAACTTGTGATATTGATACATTTAATTGCATTATATTGTAAAAAAAAACAAAAAAAAAAACATGTTACAACAAATAATGAAGGAAACCAAAAAGCTTCATGAAGGGAATTCTTCTGTTTCATTGGTTTGTAGAGTCTGAAGAAAAAGGCTTCATGCTCACGGTCTCAGTTAATCCAGGTCAGAGTAAAGGGCACAAAACGCCATTGGGATTTAAACTGGCTTCTAAAGCAGAGCCCCAGCTACCTCAACCTCTAATGCCTGACAAGAGAACCTGCTGAAAAGTTGGAGAGACCAATTACTGCAGAAGCTTCTGATATCCTCCTACAAAAAACTGCTGGTGTGATAGCAGCTGTCAGAAAAACGAGCTCAGCATGTTAAATAGGGAGTTGTAGTTCTAAAATCCTTTTTCTGTGGTATTTGTGAGGCTTACAAGCAGCGACTGTAGCTAAATTGATTTGTGTTTACACTGGAAATATCAGGATATGTATTGGCATTAAACTCAAGAAAACCGCAGGGAGATAGCACTCGGTTTTCCTAGCGTCACTGCACGTGTCTGTGATAACGGGTGGATTTGGTTTACTACATCTGTTCGGTTGTGCTTTGGTGCAAATGGATACACACATAAAGATAAACACGTGTGTGTGTATGTCTGTGTGTGTGTGGTCTGTTGACGTGTTTGTTGACAGTTTTATCTCGCTTGATTTGAGCAACATGCTCACTGAGCAGCTCTGGTAAGGCAGGACTGTCGCTGCTGCACCAAGTCCCTACACACACACACACACACACACATGCACACACACACACTGAAATGAATATTGTTATCTTTAATTCATTATGCTCCATTCTCTCGTCTGTATCTTTTCCCTCTCTGCTCATATTGGCTCTGCTGCTCTTTCAGTGCTTGATAGGTAGTTATTACAAGCCAGCATGACTCTGTACTTCAGCCTCAGAAGTCTTTTTTTTCTGTGTGCATACATTAACTTGAATTTATGCAAACTCTTCTTCTGTGCTATTTTTGAACATTTAGTTTGGTCAGATGGTTTCGATATATCCTCTTGGATGATTTATTTAGACCATGTGGTCAATAAATTCCCTGTAACCAATCCCGCTGTGTACCTGGATTCAGATTTAGACTCACTGTAATTTTGCACAAAGCTTTCACTGCTGCCACATCAGCTTGCACATCTGGATGGAGCCGGCACGCATTTCAGATTGGCACGATGCAGTTGCGCTGCGTACATCATGATTATTAGATATTTTCACTCCATTTGATCTTTGAACCCGAGCTGAAAGTAAGCCATCCAGCAGACAAGCCTCTTACGATGGAGGTCTGGATCCATTCAGTAACTGACAGAAATTAAATGGACTCTGGTCTACTCAAGAAGCACCTGCTCCCCATGCACATCCCAAATGTGAATATATTAAAATGTCTCATGTCTAGGCAGGGTTGGTTTGTCATGAAACCAGTCGTATCTAAGGCCAAATCTAATCTACAAGGCATACATAACCCCACAATGACATATAATGTCATTACAAAATTGCAAATTAACGTGGTTATTGTGTGGTATTTATATTATTTGGCAATTTATTGCTTGCAGTGTGGCTCTGGATGTCAGTGTGAATAGATTGCCATGAAATGTGGCACCTTTTTATGTTTCCCACATCAGCATGCCAACATCGTCATAAGCTAGTGTAGATTAGGTTACGTTCAGTCAGAATCAGCTTCTCTGCCACAGGTTGCTGCTTTTTTTTTTTTTTTTTGTGGCCCGCAGCTTTAGAGCATGTTAGAATGTAGAGTTCAATTTATAAGGATAATGAAGGTCTGCAGAAACAAGCAGAACAATCTTTAGACACGAGTGAATGCTCACAAAGGTAGATACTTACTGAGCTACCACAATGAGGCTGAGCTCAGCTGCAAAGTGTGTTTAGCTTATTTGTGGTCTGAATGTGCTTATTTTGCAGGAAGATTGAATATATTTCTGTCCTCATAATAATACAGGTAGTTCTGTTTTGTATTGAGACCAGGGTGTAATTACAAGGAATAGCATATGCCCACAGCTGATATCCTCAGAGAGAGCACAGTCATTTGTGTGTGTGTGTGTGTGTGTGTGTGTGTGTGTGTGTGTGTGTGTGTGCGTGTGCGTGTCTTTGTGTACACTGGCACCAGCTTGCAGACCCACTGTCTCCGTCTGCGGTTAACTGAGCTCTTCAGCAGGGAACATCTCCTCTCTCTTTCCTCTTCGCCTTCCACCACTACAGTCTTTGTCAAGGTTTTTGTCTCTCTGCACCAATCATCCCATTTACTCTAATTCATGTCCTGCACCACACCAGCTCATTTCCCTTTTCTGTTTATTCATCCCCCTCATTTATAATACCTCTTTTTCCTCATCTCTTCATCCTTTCCTTCCTCCTCGCTAATCTCTTTCTCTGTCCTATCCATTGATAATAATCCCCGCTTAATGTAATTGGGCTCTGTAATCTTCGGTTAGCAACAATCAGCCTAATAGACAGCCTGGCTGGCTCTTTGTCCACACTC
The DNA here is from genome assembly GCA_028641955.1 of Protonibea diacanthus. Taxonomy (NCBI): domain Eukaryota; kingdom Metazoa; phylum Chordata; class Actinopteri; family Sciaenidae; genus Protonibea; species Protonibea diacanthus. The sequence continues at coordinate 21,512,204 of CM053982.1, read as the reverse complement.
GTGTCCCCATCCGCTGACATCCAGGCTCCCAGTGTAGCCAATTAAATCTAGATTGTCCCAAACTCCCTTCAGCAAACTGATCTGCTGATGTCAGATCACAATGGAGCACTGGTGGCCACAATATCTCGCTCATTTTACCACTTATGTGCCTTGCGCTGCATATATTACTGTGCAAGTGAATATTAAAGCATGCAGAGTGGCAAGTGGATAGATGACACAAACTGCAGATGCAGCTTGACAACAAAAGGAATCCATTCCCTTCTAAAAAAAAATGTGGGCTAGCGCTTTCATCTGGAAGCAGAGTGCTGCTTTGAAGCTTTTATTTTGACAAAAAAGGGAATCTGTCCTTAGTAGCCGTGTCCTCTCTAATGTAGTTGGTGGCTGCAGATGCCAGATTAGGTATCTGCTCTCAGTCAGTCGCCTCAATCATGAGTGCTATTTAAGAGTAATGACAGGAGGTTGTTTTTTTTATGCCATGTTCTGGGACCAGTCTATGATCACTATGGAAACTGTGTGTGTGTGCTTGTTTAATCTGAGCGAGCTAAGCTGCAGCTCCCACAGATTTGTGATATTAAACTGTAATCTTCAGTCATCTCTAATCTATTAGATCACTGACTGCTCCCCTGGCTGCCCTCATCCCTGTGTGTGTGTGTGTGTGTGTGTCTGTGTGTGTGTGTGTGTGTGTTTGTGCTTGCATATCTGTATATATGTGTGTGTGTGTGTGTGTGTCCCAAGGCAACACTCTTTTCATCTTTTTATATCACCGTCCCCCATACTCCCTCCCACACATATTGAACAGTGCTGTAGTCCAGCAGCGTTGTGTTAGAGAGACACCTGGTGGTGGATGTAGGAAATTGCTCCCACATGTGGTTACACACTGAATGTTTTTCTTTCATGAATTATTAGGTTTTCTGTATACTGACATTAAAATAATGGCCTTGCCTCTTCACTTTTGATAAATATGAATAGTACTGATACTCTTGATTGATCGAAAAAAAATCCCCTGTAGCACAAATGACTTGTTTTGGTCTGACAAAACAAACAATTTGATGATTGATTTGATGTCTAAAACCTAAAGATATAAAGATCATAAACTTCATCATGATAAATATAAATAAAATATAAATGGAGAAAAACAGGAAAACCTGACATATAAGAAGCTGGAGGATTTATTCAGATGATTCTTCATTATTGGAATTATCAACAGCTAATTTTCTGATGATCTAATTAATGTATTTACTTACCATTTCAGTTCAAACAGCATTACATGTTTTGAGGAACAAACACGACTGTGATTTTATGGTCCAAAGTGACATTTTAAAAACTCCTAAATACTCAGTTTATATTCATTTCAAAGAGACAAAAGCAACAGTTGAGAAATATAAAAGTTAATAAACCATTTGAAGGATCTGTCATTTTCCATCTGGCATTATACCAGGACCCGCAAAACTGAAGCATCATTTACATCTGTGTGTTTCTTGTTGTGATAAAGTCATCCCCATGGAGAGCAGATATAATTCACTAACATTATGACACTGTTTTCAAGCAATAAAACGTATTGCTACATATGTATATGTGCCTAATTTCATCCAGAAGTGTTTCTCAAAATGTTTGTACATTGCCATGAGGTTAGACTTTATGCTTTAACTCCACAGGGACAGTGAAGCAGTTGCTGTAACTGCTTCTCAGAAGCCAACAGTTGTAGTTGTGGTTTTAACAAGAGGTTCCCTGCTGACACTGTGTACAACTGTCCTATACTATATCATCTGTGGCTTTTTTAAGAAACTAAAAAAACATTAGTAAACACAAATGTTTGCATATACGTGGTGCATTATTACATAATGGTATTGGTCGAAGTTCATTATTCTGCTTATACCATAGCTGCTCGCCAGTGGTTAAAGAAAAGCAAACCTTCCATGTTGGCACTTGTCTTATCTTTGTCAGCCTTATTTGTAGTTTTCCAATGAAACGCCACAACAGCAAAAAAAGAACCTCCTTCCACTCTTACTTTAATTTTAGACCGCTATTGAGGCTGTGTGGTTATCTGTAGATAATGCACACTCTACGTCACTCTTACCATCCATCATTACCGCCCTCAGGAACCCTTCCCACCCCCTGCTGAACTCTTTCATTGGTCACATGGGCCTGGGAGGACGTGGCCACTGGGAGACACCACTGAGCTCTGTTCCCCGTCTGCCCAACCACAGTGCCTGCGAGATGGGAGAACTCACGCAGACAGGTAGACCAACATGTTGTACTTGTGAACAGTTAGCTTCAAATGTTGTTATTTGCTTCTTATACTGTGCCTCCAGCTCCTGTAGTGTTCTACAAATGAATCTAGTCTTGTGTCATGCAGTAGAGCTTCATGACACTCTTTGTTAACAGACGTTAATCAAGTGTAAAAGTCAAACAAACCATCTGGTTTTCATTCTTTTCCAGGTGTGGTGCAGCACCTGCGCAACGGGCAGCTCCTCCATCAAACATACAAGCGTCACAATCTCATTCCTTCCGACTGGTCATCCCGCCAAGTGTGGGTTGAGACCACAGGTAAGAGCCGCACTCTCCAGAGCGGACTGGCCTTCCTCTACGGCTTGCTGCCGGACTTTGATTGGACCAAACTGACCGTGCGTCACCAGTGGAGCACGCTGTTCTGCGGCTCTGCATGCGACTGCCCTGCCAGGAACAGATACCTGGAGGAAGAGCAGAGAAGGCAGTATCGGCTCAGAGTGAGTGATACCGAACTTGAGAGGACTTACGCCGATATGGCACGGACTTTGGGGCTGCCCGCCCGCCAGCTCCGAGCAGCAAACCCTATAGACTCCCTGCTGTGCCACCTGTGCCATGGCATTTCTTTCCCATGCGCTGCCATGGGAGATAGTGGCACCAAGGGATGTCTGACATTGGCACAGTTTGCTGTGATTCGACGACAGCAGCTCGATGATGAGGTGGAGCGGAGAAGAGTGGGGCTGTACCGTAAATACGCCGTCCTGGCCATGCACCCCTACCTCAACCGAACTGCCACCAAGATGGAGAGGGTTGCCAAGGACAATGAGGCTGGCCGACAGCCTCGTGCAGGGGGTGAGGAGGTTTTCACCCTCTCTTCAGCCCACGATGTTACCATGGCCCCATTGCTGAGCGCCCTGGGACTAGAAGAGGCCCGCTTTCCACGTTTTGCAGCAAGAGTTGTCTTTGAACTGTGGAAGAGTCCCCCAGTGACACAAGGACAGCCAAAGAAGAAAGCTGGCAAAGGTGTGAAAGCGAAAGATGGGGAACTGTTCATCAGGGTGCTGTACAACGGCGACGATGTGACATTTCACACCACCTTCTGTCGCTCCCACAACCGCAGCGCCAGTCAGCCCCTCTGCCCTCTCAAGAACTTCCTGTCTTTTGTCAGGAGGGACATGTTCAGTGTTGTCAATGCCACTTCTTACCAGGAGGCCTGCTACAGGCGCCCTGGTTGACAGATGGACAGATGGAGAGGAGGGTGAATGAGTGCAAAGTTGGCAGATGGTTGTACTTTTCCTGTTTTTTTTCCTTCTTCTTCTTTTGTTTGTTTTTGTTTGTTTTTAGTTATTTTCCTTTTCTGAAGACTGTGCACATTTATGCTGCTCATAATATCTTACAGTTCCACATATTTTTAAAAATTAGCCCTTGACTTTCCCGAGCACACAGTGCTGAGAATTCTGTTTTTGAATACTGTCTGTTTTCTCCAGCATATCTGTAAAAGATGAGTAATTCAAGGGAAGTTGTCTGGCACTTGGCCACTTTATTCCTACATTCCATAATACCATGGACTTGTGAGATTCCAGTATTCCCAAATGCTTTCAAGAAAAGGGAATATTGAAGCTGGATGAAGCCTTCCTGTAAAATATGTTGTGTATAATAAATCTTTTCAATGAAAATTACACTTTGGGCTAGATCGGTCCACATTACTCAGTACTGACAAGTACAGATAACTTTTTTTTGGTGGGGTTTAGTGTTTATTCTTTGCAGTAGTGTACCTGTTTAATGACTGGGTTAGATTCTTCTTTGACACTACTACTTTGTTTTTTTAAGTAAATTTGACAGCGGTACTTTGGAAGTGCATTTTTCTTCTTACATTAATTTACAACTACAGAACATCTGTTTCTATTAATTGGTGATATGAATGACATTCCACTTATTGTTTTTGTAGGAAACTGAATTTAATAAACGGTTCATTATGAGCAGACATTTTTCAATCAGTTGTGACTGGTTTGCTGAGGAATGGTTGGTTGTCATTATGCCTTTTATATTATTATACCACTAGATGGCGCATTAGGACCACAAAGCCCATTCAAACCCAGTCTGCTGCTGCTGCCATCAGTTATCCACTTTGTCATCGGTGCTCCGCGGGCACGGCACATAGTCAATACATATCTATGAATGTAAAAACCTTGAGCGCCCGTTCACCCCCCAACCACCACCACCACTAGACAAGTCATGTGTCATCATCATTAGGAACATAATACAACGCTGACAAGATATCAATTGTACAGCTCATTTTCAAAAGTGCCTCAGCGTTCTCGCACTGCTTTTTTCCCCCCCTTTCAGAAATCTCAGAATCAGGAGAGTATTGACTGGAAAAAATGTAATAACAAGAGTGAGATGGGTAAATCACATTTGCAGTATATGGACATTATATTTGTCCTGGCAGAAGCTATTTGCTAGTGAGTAAATCGGTACACAATTGAAGCTGTAGACAGATTACAAATGTCATCTGCTGGAGCACAAGTTTTCATTTTGTTACACTGACAGCAGGCATGCCAGAATTTTCGAAAGCTGTGGATTTAAGGAGCTTCTCAAGATTTTACATAGTGTAACTTGCATTTCGTGTATTCATTGTTCGACGGGACTGAGACTAAAATTCTAAGCATGAAAATATTTGAACCACAGTGAATTAAAAATCACATTCCCTCCTGTTGCTGAGTCACACCCTGAACCTCAGCTCACATCTCAATCCCTGAAGTTGAGGCAAAAGCACACAAGTCGATGCAAATTTATTCCCAAACTTTCTCCGGTCACATCCAAACCTTCTCCGGGGCCAAACCCCGTGTTATGCCATGACGTCAGGGTTGTTAATGATAGGAGCTAACCTTCCACGGCCGAACTGATTCCTACCCCTCTTGTCCTGCCTTCTCCCACCAACGCCTTTCCCCTCCAGGCCCTGACACCCCTCTGCCACCCACGCCTCTGATGTCATCCCGCCACACCGAGGTGGAGCAGCAATTTTCTCCCGCCACAACTCGCTCAATCTTTGATGTTGTTACGCTGCCTTCGGCTTTGGCTTATATATCTGTGTGTGTGTATGACTGAGAGAGAGAGAGAGAGAGAGAGGAGAAGGCTAAAGACAGATCAAGGTGAATGTATTGCATGTGCATGAGCTTTTGCTACATCAACCTGTCTGTCTGGCTCCCAAAACAATGTCCACCTGACCTAGTCTGGCTTCAAAATCCTGCATATAGATTTCCAAACACACACACACACGCCAACTGCCCAGCACCATGTATGTGCGTCTGTTTGTGTGTGTGTGTTGTTTGGAGAGATGATGGAAAGACAGATGACTGACAGCTCAGACAGTAGTAGAGATGCACTGTGGTTAACGCTAAGATGAGGCAAAGATGGAAGAGAGGGAGAGGTTGCGGTTACGGTTCAACAGTAACCTCATGGATTCGGGCCCCGGACTCTCGTCTCTCCAAAACCACAGTTATAGCCGCAGGTCAGAGGAATTAAAGAGAGAGATTAGATTTCATGTTGTGAAGAGGTTTCGGAGGAGGAACAACAGCTACCAGACTCTGGGCAAAAGAAGCCAAGTGTTGACCAGAGGGAGCAGCTCGGGTTCAAGCTAATGCCACTGCTAAAATGACTCCAGCTTCCCACGGTGGGTTCTCCCAGCTCCATTCCACTATAATTCATAAGAAATGAGCCAGTTAGAGGATGTGTGAGAATGACATATTATAGCCTTCACTCTCACGGATATTATCTTCCACATACACCATGCAGATGGTTTGACAATTCAACTCTAAATCCACCTCAGCAACACTGGGATCCCTTACTGTACATTAAAGTGATGCTATTTTGGAATATGTTATAATATACTCATTGAGATCCTGCTGCCACCTGCATTGATACTTTTAAAAGCAATATTTTGATATTTAGGGAAATGCATTTTGCTGAGATTTAGACAAGACTATGCCACTCTCATACCTGCATGCTAAATATGAAGCTACATCCAAGGACTGCTTAGCTTAGCTTAGCACAAAAGGTGAAAACAGCTAGCCTGGTTTGGAGCAAAATTCACCCACCAGCACCTTGAAAACTTCCAATTATTATTACCAATTACCATTTTTATGTTTTTACAAATCACTGCTAACCCGCTAGCAAAGACTACAGCACATAACCCTGTTAAAACCACAATTTTTTGTCACGTTTTTCTATGAATTAAACAAATGGGTTGTTACACTTAATTATTATTAATTATTTACTGTTACTTTTGGACAGTCAGGCTAGCTGTTTCCAGTAGTTAGCTGTCTGCTAGCTGTATATTAACATTTGCTGTAAAGACATGAATGGAAACTTTTGGCAAGAATGTTAATTAGCATATTTTCAGAAATGTTAAACTTTTGTTTTACAGCTTTAAACTATAAATTACAATGCGGTGTTGATTAGCTCAGTTGGTAGAGCATCTGCCCCATGTACGAAGGAAGGATCACCAGAGGCCCAGGGTTGGAATCCGACCTGCAGCCCTTTGCTGCATGTGGTTCCCCGTCTCTCTCTCTCCCCACATTCCTGTCATTCTTCAACTGTCTCTATCAAAAATAAAGCTTGAAAAGGCAAAAAAAAATCTTTAAGAAAAACAAAAAACTATATTCTACAAGAAAGAAACTATAATATTTGACTAAGTTTGAAAGTCAAACCCAAAAACTGGTGAGCAAAAAATTGATTTTTTTTTTTTTGTAGCACTAGGTGCCATTTTTGTCAGGTGAGCTGACAGAAGAGACATGTAGTCTTGTTTTTCAGACATGTTGCTCTCCTGAAAAACCACAACTTTGGCTTTTTTTTTTTTTTAACTTTTACTTTCTGTTCAGATGTTATTATTTCGTCAGCTTCAGTGGTGCTGGTTTGGACAGAGACAGGCTAAGCTAAGCTAACCGTCTGCTGACAGTACCTGCAGATACAAACACGAGAATGCTTTCCTCATCTAACTCTTGCTGAGAAAGTGAATAAGTCTATTTCCCAAAATGTCAAACTATTCCATAAAATCTATTTTTTTTTTTTTTTTGTAAGTAAAATACGACAAAAGAAAAAAAAAATCACCAAGTTTGAAAGCTAGTCAAAGTCAAAACCTAGCGAGCAAGGAAAAGTGATATTCTTAACACATAAGGAGCCATTTTTGGGAGACAAGGTGACATAGGAGACGTGTCTGAGTAAGAGACCAAAAGAGAGTGTGTGTGGGGTCAACTAATTGGGGTCTGCTGAGTGTGTGTGTCCTGTCTGTCAGTGTCTAGACTATGCCACTGGTTGTTTTCTCAGATGTGAGGGTTTATTAAGCCCTTTACTTAAGCAAACAACCCGTCTACCGTGTACGTATGCGTCTCCGCGTGAGTGCCCGCCCTGCCTGTACAGTCTTGTGTTTGTTGCTCCCTGTTTGTGCACTTACCTGTTTGTGATTTATTGGGATGGGAGCGAGTTCTCGTTAGCTAAAATAATCAGGATTTATGAGTCTCTCCGTGCTGTAAGTGGCGGGCCAAAGGCTTCGCCCCACACAGACGCACACAGCTAATTGAGTTTGGTCATTACTGTCTGTGTTCCTCTATCAAGGGCTCGTTCAGTGGGTCATCCATCACGACACACATAAACACACTCAATAAAAAAAAGAAAAAAAAAACTGTGTGCATTTTGTTTTCTTTTTTATATCCTTTGAACTCTTTTCTAAAAAAAATGTATCTGGCTGCCATTTTTTTAAGTGTGTGTATGTCACTCTGGTATGCTGTATGCCAGCATTTACACACACACACACACACACACACACACACACACACACACACACACACCCTGATGTCCAATGTGACGTCTCTTGCCTGTCCTCTGTGATATTTGTGTCTTTATTACCCACACTCGCCTGTCTTCGTCTTCTATCTTTAGTCGCGCTGACTGACTGAGTGCGTCTCTAGCAGGGGGATTGTGTGTGTGTGTGTGTGTGTGTGTTTGGCATCCTTTCCCAATGCAAATGGATGAAGACCCGCTCCCCACCAGCCTCTCTCACTCTAGAGTGAAAAACAGAAGGAGAGGGAAAATGAGACGGACAGACGAATGGAACAGACATACATACCAAACACAGCCGAGCGATAGGGATGCATACAAATGTACAGCGAGTCAGCGACGGGGAGTGAGAGATGGAGTGAAGGAGGAGGAGGAGGAAGGGGAGGAAAGCGCTTGGTAAATGGGTCAGGCCTGTCTGCCATCCAAAGCACATACACACAGTGTGCAGGCCCCCAGAGAGAGACCCAGACTGTACAACATGCTGCTGAGAGGAGAGACGACAGGAGGAGAGACGAGAGGGAAAAATGTGATGAAGTAGATGGCTGCAGATGGATCGCGGGAAAAGGAAGAGGGGCAGATGTGCTGGCTCTGATGCGGAAGGGTCAGATCACACAAACGCATATGTTCTCGCTGACAGTTTGAGTGTTAGGCTGTGATTCTGATTCTGATTGCCCACCGCCCCAATCCACCACCTCCTACCAAATATAATACAATGTCACTGCAATGTTCCTGATATCACTGAGAGAGAGAGTCAAAGTCGCCTCATACTTTTTAATCCGTTACGGCTGAACTTACTGATACAGTGGCATACTTGTTGGTGCTACATTTCAGAGACCCTGAGAGACTTTGAGTCAGCGGCAGAGTTTCAGGAGCAGGACCACACCTCAACTGTGCCACCTCCGACATCTTCCGACATCTCCACTGTCACACTCGATCCCCACAAGAAGCTCCCCCAAAACGCAACAACAGACAGAAGGGCACGTGAGTTTTAGTTTTATTAATAAATCTTTTAAACATATCTTGTTGGTGGTCCTTGCTAGGAAAAATAAGGTGCAAGGGCCGGCGGGTTAGCTCAGTAGGTAGCACGTGTACACCATGTACGAAGGCTGCAGCGGTCCAGGGTTTGAATCCGGCCTGTGGCCATTTGTTGCATGTCACTCTCTTCAGCTGCTACCATCCAATAAGAGACCGTCTCATAGGTCGACTATCATAATATTAGACCTATCCAATAAAAGGTTGGTTATAACAACAAAAAAGCAGTTTTAACACAGCTTTTATAGCAAAACGCTAACATGGCCAGCGTTCAGAGCGCTAAATGATCTTAGAGATTTACCCCGAGACTTCTCAAGAGCGACTTGAGGCTTGACTTAAAAACAGCTCTGCTCTATTTACACGTCAAAACCAGAAGATCCAGAAAATATTTGAGACGCGCATCATTAGGAACAGATAAAGGAGTGCGGAAACAACAGCTAATATTTACTCTGGGTGCATCAGCTCACACACCTGTGCTGCTCCCTATACACAGTACAGAGATTGGTAACACGTCATTGACAGCCTGAAGTTACATGACTGTCATGCACCGCATTGTGGGATTGATCTTGAATTTTAGAGGTCACCGCACACTTCCCGCTCAGTCTACTCACTCCTGTTGTATCACGATATCCGTGGAATATTCCTACAGCGTATGACTCTTAATGTTTTTATTTTTGGTATTTGTATCGCCGCACTGCACAGCTGCAGGGAATAGAGGTGCTACGGATGCTACAGCACCCTCGCTATTCCCCAGGTGCAGCTCCCTCCAACTCCAGGTGGATGAGGTAAGCTATATTTGTATTTTTTTTTTCTTCCCCCACTGTCATCCGCAGCATACATTTATTTAATTTTATTTGCTATGCACCTACATAATGTATATTCTATATCTTCTGTGCCGATCTGCTGGATCATGATTTAGTCTACAGCATGAACTAAATACTCGTCATAGGCTGGTTGTGTATGTACTTCATCTACAGCATCAGTACAATGTTCCCATAGCATCCATCCTGTATCTTTATTAGACAGCCTCACGTTTCTGAGTGACAGCTCTTGCAGGAAGAAGGGCAGTCGGGTCCAGCCTGTGACAGAGGTCCTGCGTTAAGGCTCTGACCCGCCGCGCAAAATGTGCCCCGGCCTGCTGCCGTTTCAGGTCTCACCAGTCATTTTATATGGTACGCTGCAGCCTGATGAAAGGTACGCGGTGAAGTTTGTTTGCCGGACTGGAACCGCATCAAAGAAAACGGGAGAAGAAAGGGAGCGCGAGCCAGGCTGTCACTGAAGTGAGAACTGCTCCGTGGCTGCTCGGTTTGAACAGATGAAAGGGTTAATCTCATTTGACAACACACAACAATGAGTAATGACTCCAAAGTCTCGCGCTCCCCCACTTGCAACTTTCTTTTTTTTTTTGTTTTTTTTCCCCTCCTGAAGCATGGCCTTATTTGCCGTACAGCCTCTGCTGCACCCCTGCCTTGCTTGCCTCCATTGTGTGCACAGCAGCCTGCTGCTTACCGTCTGTGTGTGTGTGCCTAGGTAAACACGTTTTGGGAATAGCAGCAAATCCATCACGAGCGTCACGCTGAAATGTTTCTCCCTCGGGGCCCTGCAGTGCTGCGGAATCAGGTGGAAGGGTTCCACTTCCTGTCTTTGTAGGCAGGTTCCTGGCCGGGGGGGGGGGGGACAATCTCCCTACTGGCCCCACGGCGGGTCGAGGATACAGCCCATGGGCGACACTACCTGTTCCACCACAGCCCCGGACGGCGCCACTCTGGGCCCTGTGGAAGGGTGTGTGCATGTGTGTGTATGTTAGCATGCATCTTGTGTTTATGAGTAACAAGGAAGTTGATTTGTGGCTGCAGCGAAAAGAGCTTCACCGCCTTCATTTGCAGAAATATGATCACAGAGCTGCACCCTATATGTGCTTTCAGATTTCGATTTGATGAGACTGTACTGCATTGTCATGACGAAGGGTGCGTGTCATCGTCTCCCTCACACATCCACACATCGCACGCTCGGAGACCCAGAGCTCGGCCTCGCAGTCCTCGGCAGCGAAGCTGTACAGATTTTAAATTGAATCTCTCTCGTCTACGCTTTGGGTGACCTTCCCATTTCGAGCCGAGGAGTGTTCCAGAAAGCCAATACGGCCGCCGTGATTTCATTCTCACAGAGCCAGACAGTGACGAACAGGGACAGAGATCCGAAGAGACAGAAGGAGTGAGACGCCTAACTCAGATTCTGTGCACACTCCTTGTTCTTTTTGTTTGGCCTTGTGTAATTCTGAAGGTGGCACAGGAGAGACGGGATCAAATTCTTAATGGATTATTATCCCTGCACCACACAGAAATGAGACATTTCAAGTTTAATCTTGATAACTAATACAACACTGGGCATTTCCGATGCCTGCCTTCTTCATATTTGGAGGAATGTCAAAGGAATTAACGTGTCTGCTTGACATCGGAATTGGCTGGGCAGCGTCCAACAACTTTCCAGAACCGACAATCTGACAGCTATGCCTACTTCATGAAACTTCTCCCTCAAGCTTTGACACTTTTCTTGCGCGTACAACAAAGTGCAACACCGTGAATGCCTTTGAAGAGAAACCGTCTGAAAGCGCGCGCCATTATCCCATTTTGTACGATTAATTGCGTCTCGCCTCTCGCCTTTATGACGACTTCCCGCCCCCACCTCAAGTACGAACCCCGTTCGTAACAGCTGTAAACATTTTTCCCCCCTTTCAGATGTGGTCGGACGCCACACTTCAAGTGCATTAAAAATACAATGCAAAGAGACCCTGACACATGAGACTCTGTGGTACATTCACACCAGCGTGGCTGTAGAAAAACACATCACCACCTTGGCGAGGGCGCAGCCTCACCACAGATGGCTTTCTCCGACAACGGCGCGCTGAAACAAAAGTTCACTTCTATTACTGTGGGTGGAGTGAGGAGGATGAATACATCAGCATCAACACAAAGGCTCAAAAGACAAGATTAATGCGCTAAAGCAAAGATTATCAAAGCGGTGCTACAGTACATAAAGGGCAACGGAGAGCGACAAAACGGTGGATTTTGATGACTACATTACTATTTAACATCTTTAGTCCTTGTTAAGTCTTTCAAGAAGAAGGACGTATCACATTAATACTGTATAATGTTGGGTCACACATTTAAAGAGGATTAAATAAGTGTAAATCTGTTCATGGTTACATAAAAGAGGGAACAAAGCGAGAACTCTTGAAAGCATTAATCTCCCATCAAACTAGCAGGATAATGGGGGCCCGAACTATTTCTGTCTTGACTAAACAAATCAGAGACAGCACCTTAATGAGTGCCAGTCACCGCGAGACAGCGCAGCCTTTACTCTGAAATCATTTCCAAGTTACATGCAACCGCGTCTGACTCACCCTGAACTGGAGAGCGAGCAATGTAATCACGGTTAATTATTGTTTCTGCCTCTTGGACGAAACACCTCGACTTATTCCTGCTGTTGACTTTTCATGCTCGAAAAAATATTACATTGCCAGTGTTTCTGTTCATTTGTTTTTAAAGCTTTGGAATAATCTATGACATGGTTTCACCGTGTTTTAAGCTTATTTAATATTCAGTCAAAGAAGATTTTTGCGAGACTGAAGTGGGTTAAGAGTTAATCCTTGTGTCTTTCCAAAATATTTGGTTCTACACGTGTCGTGATGTAGTAAGTACACACAGGGCAGCTTGGTGAACTGCTGTAGGTGGCTTCTGCTAACCATTGACAGTATAAAGAACAGACGTCGTATCCGTGACATGACCCACGGCAGTCCTGACTCTTCCGCCTCGGCCTAATGCCACCTACCTGTCAATCAAAGCGTCCATGCTGTTAATTGTGCATAACTTTAATCATTTGAACAGGTGAGTTCTATATAAATTCACCCTCAGTACAGTTGTCATGAACAGGGAAATTAGCTACAGAGACCAAAACTGTTTTTTGTACCAGGCTTATGGAGCGCTTATGGAGTTTGATCTGCAGCCAGCCTCTAGTGGCCGTTCAAGGAACTGCAGTTTTTGGCACTTCCGCATTGGCTTAACTTCCCACACTTGGCACAGAGGTTGCCCCTTGCTCTAAACCTCAGTGACACAGTGACAACTACTCGAGTTGTTTTCTATCTACTCTGTGTAGATAGAACTCTGTTGTGTACAGTTTATAGGGCTTCTCTTGGCCCCTGTGAGCGAATCCAAATCGTGTTGATTGCATCGAAATTCATTGATTTATTCTCAGAACTTCTTAAGTTTTTAATATGGCCTATCATCCAGAGAGATCATTGTAATTTCTTTCAACAATACATGTAAGAAGCAGTATTAATACTGGTTTCATTTGGGCAGGATTAGAAGTGTCAGGGTAAAATATGGATGAAGAAACAAATAGGCGAATAGAGAGAAAGTTAAAGTGGGAAATAAAAGGATGGAATAATGGCACAGCTCTGCATGACTGGTTTCACCCCCCTCAAAATGCTCTTTTCTATTGTTGATGCCAGTGAGAAGCGCCATGGGGATAAGATCAATAAGTCTCAATTCTGCCAGTGAGCTTGGCTTTACAGCAGAAATCTATAGCGCTGTTTTGAATTATTATTACAAATCCATTGCTCTTGTTTTTCCCCTGTCCCTGCTAAAAGGGGTGGGGAGGTTGTTGAAACAATGAAAGTAAATCAATGGCTACGCAAACAAAGCACGCCCTGCTGAGACCCCAACATAGGTCAAGGCAAAAAAAAAATAAAAATGCAGTATTATGATTAGTATGATTCGATAGTTCCTTCTCTGTTTGCTCCTCGGAGAGGTTAACACACTACCCTGAAAGGAGGAACAGATCGAGGGATGTGTCCATCTATCTTTCAAGAGGCAATGAAGTCATCATCCCCCGATAGATGTGTCCTGACCCTGTTGTCTCCTGATGGTGAGTCATCCGCCTGTCGCTCTGGTCACATGCCACACACGTAAGTGTGTTTGCCCAAAAGACCAAATGTAGATGGTGGTGCCATCACACACACACACACACACACACACACAAACCTTCTCTCAACGCCATCCCTTGCTTCCACGTCCCCTCTTACTCTGTCCTCCCACAGTTTACAGCCCCATCATAACAAATCACTGTTATTAGACATAACACCATTAACATAGATGTACACACTGCGCCTGTATCACGGGTGAATTAAGAGTATAGGAAGGTGATGTTGAACGCACACGTCCAAACACACACGGGACTTAACACTGCACACATGTTGTCCTGACAATGCGAGCGTGAAAAGATTGAGACTTTTTGTAAACCTGACCGACTTGAAGGAATTATGCTCAAGTGGACAGAGTGCGTTTGGGGGCGTCAGCATACCTGTGGCCACCCTGGATAGAAATGATGTGTGTACTCGAGACTGTGAACGTCCATTTATCAAAACTCTGCAGTGTTTCACTGTAAGCTGATGGCCACGTGTAGCAGAACATCCACCTAGCCAGAAGACATCGCCACAGGATTGAAAAACAGAAATAGTCTTGAGCAAGTTGAAATCTAATCAATTATTCATACGTATTATGTAATTACATTTATCAATACCTCAACAGCACATGTTATTAGCTTCGTTACCTGTTACATTTCCATTACCACATTCCATTACTTGGCCCAGCTCCATCGCTTTCCAACAACTATGAAAGCAGCCATTATCTCCTGAATAGAAATGCAGACGATAATGTATTGTATTGTGTTGTGTTAAAACAGAAAATGAGACACATATTAACAAGCAGCGCTTGTAGATAGCACTGCTATCTTAGCTGGTGGTGACTGGAAGTCCTTACCGTGTGAAGAAGGTTCACACGGGCTCATATTCTGAACAGAAACCAAGAATATAGACTGAATAGTGGCTGGTTAGCCAACCAAGAGGACACAACTTTTTAATAGGACAAATATTACTTATTTATTAAAAGTCTATTCAAGTTTAGCTCCTGCGCTAAGCTAACATTGTGTCCCCACCTTGTGTCAAAATCAATTTACTCTTCAATTTTTTTGAAGCGTTGACGTTGATTTGAGTTTTGCTCTCGCAGAACAAGCCAGACTGTGATCAAAGCTAAGGTTGGTTTTGCTTAAAGAAGCTTGAAGTCCTACACAAAAAGCTACACAGCTAACCAAGCTAACAACAGTTAGTGGTTCGCTACTTAGCAATGTTTCCATTGGGAAAGTCCATAAATGACCACAGTAGTGAGCTGTTAGTCCCTGTTAGCCTCAGCGAATGTTTCATTGGATCCAAAATGAGTATACGGTCCTGAGTATAGAGAAGGAGACATCAACAACTTTTGCCATTTATCAGGAAATGAAAAACTCCATGAAGAATACCTCAAAAATTACTTTACTTTAAGGAAAAATGGACTTCTACCACACACTCTGACATGTCCGGACCACTGAATGCAATCATCCCTGGCATCCAAACAGCAAACAAGCTGACCCTCAAAATGTCACTGAAAAGGAGCGGCAATGCTGCCAGTTAGTGACTATAATGTAATTACTGAATGTCAAATACATAACGTTACTGGGTAAGGCGTCGCTGCCAAACACTGAGCAGTGCGCAAAGACACACAGACGAGGATTCCGGGAAAGCTTAAGAAGCAGCGGACAGCTGAAGTCTCTGTTTGACAGATGCCCCGGCTCTCAGAGGGACTGAATTAAATAGCTGACATAGTTTGGATGGAGGACTTTCATGGCCTTCTTACTCACTCTCACTCTCTCTCTCTCCCTCTCTCTCTCTCTCTCACACACACACACTGTTCCACGGAGCAAGCTGTCTGTGACAGAACATAAACACGTATTAGCCATATCATCTCTCATCGACACTTAATGCCACAGCCCCGGGTGTTAACATGCCACAAGCCGTGCTAATGCACTGTGGCAAGCGCAGTTTTTAAGCAACGCCATTAATGTACGTTCATAGACACATACACACACACACACACACACACACACACACCAATGTCTAAAAAATAAGATAAACAGAAAAGGGTAAGATCTGACCTCAGGGGCACGGACTTACAGTATCTTGTATATCAGATAATGGATATTATACCATATACAGTATATGAGTGTAGCCAAGCTGCTTCCTCCAGATGTGTGCCATCTAATTCTTTTTCCCCATGTCCATGGCGCCTGTGCAGTAACTCGGACTTGGGAGGAAGTTTTTGTCCACACACACACACACACACACACACACACCTTCAACAGCCGATTTATCTATGGCTCAGAGGGCTAAGTAACCACATGATACAGTATCATGGGTTTATGGACGTGTATCTGTTCAGCTGGGATCAAAAGGCTTATTAGTGTGGGTGAGGGCAGCAGTGCGGAGGTTATGTGTGTGTGTGTGTGTGTGTGTGTGTGTGTGAGAGAGAGCATGTTCCAGCAGCAGCGGTAACTCAGCCTTGTCAATTCATGATGGAATCTATAATTGATAGGCCTTGTAGTCGCCACTTCAATTTTCTTTTGCAATAAAAACCAGGACAGACTTTGCTTTTTCGGGCCTCTCATACCTGAAAGTGCACTTTTGGATTTTTGGCAGCACGGTTATCAGCTGATCCATTCTGCTCTTTCTTTTTCTCTCTTCATCTCTTGCCTCTTTGTCTTTGTTGACCTTGCTGAATTCCTCCTCCTAACTCTGATCCAGTCTCTTCTTCAATCTCGCAGCTTCTCTCTGTATCGATCGGCCCTCTCTTTCAATTTCTTTCCCCCTTTGTCCCACTTCTGCTATAACTGTGTTTGTTGACACTTTTTCATCGCTGTATTTACACAGTTAACATTTCTTGTCTTTTCTCATTCCCCGGTCTTATTTCTTTCCAAAACACTCCTCTCCTTTGTCTGCTCCTGTGTACTCCGTGATCACTGGGTCTTATTGGTGTTAACTGGATGATTTCATGATGGGATACAGCTGACCATGGTGCTTTGATACCAATCCACTTTTGCTGAATGGAGGCGGGGAAACACTGATTATTTCCCTCTAGATGTTTTGAAATGTTCTTGGTCTCATAATTGATTTTCCTTCTCTGTTCTAATTTGTTTTAGCTCGTGCTGGTACTGCAAAAAAAGAAGCTCAAACTTTTTTAAAAATATGCCAGCGGTGTGAAATCATTTACTTGCTCTGCCAGCTTTAGGTGGATTATCTTTGCATCAGGGAGAGTAAAGAGGTGTCTGCAAATGATAAAAGGTTATTTTAAAAGTTATCTTTAAAGCCCTGAAAAAAATATGCTTAGAACCATAATTCAACATTAGACAATCTTATAATTCTTATTTTTGCCCGCCTCCTGTGTTTTATCTTCCCACTTCGCTGCAGTGATGTAGAAGTGTACTACAGGGTGTGTCAGTACACTGTGACATCATTGTTGGGCGTGGTTACAGCATGGTGGACTCCATGGGAGAGGACCCCCCTGTCATTGTCATTTTAAGACAACAAAAACACAATGATTCTTATTTGCAGGTGATTATACACTAATGAAAACATACTAATGCATATTATATTCAATTCCTGCCAATAGATCCTTGCAAGTCTTACATCTTACTTTAAATAGAAATACTTTTTTTTTATTGGTTTGATTTTGAGTGTTATGAGCTATATTGTCCTTTACATTCTCACCATATTTAAAGCCCATTTTGGATGTTGTTGTCTTTTTTTAGCATTAGCCATTCACTGTGTCTGTGTTCTGTAGTAGTTTTCATCATAAGTGGCGAGGTCTGCCGTTCGCAAGATTCAAATTAAATACCCAAGCACAAGGATTTCACTGAGAACTGATGAAAGCTCTGCTCGGTTCATGCATTTCGAGTGACACAAAGGCAAGAATACAGTTTCCAACGTTACTGACTGTCTTTTTTTTTTGGTCTTTTTTTATTAACACAACGGGACACGGATCAATCCTTTCTTCCCGCTGTTTTGTTACGGTGACACAGACACATGAATTAATCTGTATGTTTGACTGCTCGACACATCACACAGACTCGTTCACAGTTCACCCGCTGACTGATTTGTTAACCTTCGGCGGGTTCTGCTGATCTCGAGAGGATCGCTTATAGAAAGTTGGAGCTTGTAATTATAAGTTTGCCCTGCTCTCCATGGAAAGTTGCAGGTCTAGTCGGTCCAGTCATCTCTGATGGAGAGATAAAAGGAGGGAGGAGGAGAAAGGCTTGATCTCAGCATACGGGAGAAATAGATGACTAACCAAATAGGAGGGCCCAGCCAGCCGTGACCACAATCAATGGGCTTTCTCTAAGTGTCTTCGATTTAGACTCACACTCCTCTTTCCACTGCAATCTCTTCAATCCCTCTCTCTCTACATGTATCTATATGTATATATGCATGTATGTGTGTTTATATACCTTCATGGCTCACCCCATCCTTTCCTATTTTGCTCACCCTTCCCACCCTTTCCCTCCCTCCTTTTCTCTTTTCTTGCCTCATCACACTTCCTTCCTTCCCTCCTCTCTTCATCCCTATGACACTCTTTCCACATCATTTTTCTCTCTTTCTTTCTCTTCCTTGCATTCTCTCCTCTTCACGTTCTTCACACCTCCTTCCCCGTCCTCCTCCTCTCTCTATCACAGTCACTCGTTTATTCTCCCGTGCTTCCCATTCTTTCCTTCTCCACGTATTCCCCTTTCATTCATCTCTCTCTGTCTTTGCCTCACTTATACATCTCCTCCTTCTCTTCTCCTCCCCTCTGTCTCACTGCAGACCAACCTCCCCTCTCCCTCCCTCCCTCACGCCCCCCCATCCTGAGCGGGTATTGATTGAGTCCTCACAGCTTCATTAGGATTCTCCCGTTCACCTTGTTGGATGCAGCCCCGGGGCAGTGATCCAGCGGGGCTCTTGAGAGAAGCGCGCTCGGGTTACATGTCAACTCTTCCCATATTTCACTTTTAGTGGACTTACTTTCGCTTATCTGCTCATTCCAGACTGCTGAAAGTGCGCTTCAAGGATGTCGCCCCCCACCCCCCACCCCCACCTTCGTCCTGGGGTTTACTGTCATGAAGATGTGTCACAGGCAAACTGGAGGTGAAGACTTAATTTAGGAGTGTGTGCGTATATGTGTGTGTTTGGGGTGCTTTGCATCCATTGTGCAAAGTTCAAGTTCAGAGTTGTTTTTCATTCATCTGTTCTTTTTCACAACTTGACCTTTTGACCCAGGCCTTACATTAAAAAAAAAATATATCATTATTTTGTAGACATGAGGTGATGCATTTTACTTCGAAAGGCGAGCATGTGAGGCAGCGTTTAGGATTTGAATGAAGGAAGTTGTGAAAGTTGACTTCAAGCAGGATTCTGTGGACGGATGGAGAAAGATGATCGCATCAGACTTCAGAGACCATCTTTTGACTCTCCCATATGCGACGACCTGTTATGATATATGAATTAAACCATATCCATGACAACCCTCCAGCACCATCCCTTGAGAAGGACCTGTGACATGTGGTTGAAATCTTTAGAAAAAAGAAGTTAATTAGGCCTTGAGTGTTGTGAATTTTTTTGCTATGCTGTAATTGTATTCCTGACGGCCGTGTTCTGTAGTTGTTACTTCAAGTGTCACCAAATAAGGGCCAACTGGCTAGGCGGCAAAGTGGAGTGACAATTAATCAAGGGGTCAGTGTTTCGACCCCGTGTGCTAGAGCCCCCCGGGGGCCACTCAGTTCTGCAGAACCAAAGACGTGATCAGCATGCCAAATCGGACCTGGTCCAAATTGCACTCAGTCTAATTGGATCAGGTAGAGTCTCATTTTACTGCCTCTTTACTGAGCTCTGATCTGTGTGTCAATACGTATAATACTCAAGTGGACCTCGATGGAGCGTGTCGGTTCTGATCGTGTGGGATGTCTTAATCAATGATGGAGAAAATATCTGAAAAATTAATGACTATCTTAAAAGGTTATGTTCTGTCCATCTATCACCCGGTTGGCTACAGAATGTTTTATTGTTATTGCAGGGGATGAAGAGAAGTCACTCAGTTATTCTTCCAAAGTCTCATAAATTAGTCTCAAAGCCCCACATCCTTTGGATGGATAGTTTCTATGACTATTCATTCATTTATCATCATCCTGCTGGTGGTGTTTGTATTCTCTCTCAAGTTTCTGTTTTGGTTACCTGCATGTTGAATCTTGCCCGGTTTCCTTTTTGGACGTATCGTATCCGTGATGTCACCTGTAGGTTTCTCAAGAGTCGCTTTGAAGTTCAAAATCTATGGCGCTGTCCACTGCTAGTTCGATAGCCCTGCATATTCCACCTCCCAGCTAATCTAAAAATCGATAAAGAAGTGGATCATGGGTGAGTTAAAAAAAAAAATCCACACTCTGTACCCAAAACAGTTTTTTGTACCAGGCTGTAAACATGTTTATTTCTGCTGTGAAGTTGGACATTTTAACATGCGGGCTGACTCATTCTGTAACCGGCCTCAAGTGGACACTTTAGGAACTGCAGTTTTTGGCACTTCCGCTTTGGCTTCATCTCACAGCCACGGAAGTTACGTAATGTAACGTAAAGAGTGAATCATTTTTTGATCCATTTTCAAATGGGTTTTATGACCATACATACTACAGTACATTATTTCCAGTACTTGTTGCACTAACATATACTGAACTACTATATTGACTAATTTATGAGACTAATTTACTATACACGAACATCACTAAGCTACATAGTATAATCATTTATTTCATTCATTAGTGAAAGAAAAACTATTTTGATTATATTATTGCAAACAAATCATTTAAAAGAAAGACTAAATTAATAAAGAATAAAGGGTTAATTTGATAGCTGCATAAGCCTAAATTTATTTAATTTGTCTATTATTATTTACATAGTATATTTTATATTTATTTATCCATAAATCGAAATAAAGAAGGAAGATTATTTATCTCATCTGTAGCTCACGTGTTTCTACATGGAAACAATTTTCAATAAGACGTCTGCATACTTATGGAGCACTTACCAGCAGGCAGGGTAACAACACACCCTGTCTTAACACTAAATCCAAATATAACTCTCTATTCTCGCTGTTTTGCTGAATTCCCTCATTTTCCCCTTCGCTGCGATTCAGTCTTGAGCTTTTTCATACTTTCAGCTAATGTTTCAAGCAGACGATTAGTCACGACGTTGCCTAAATATGTCAGTGTGTGGCAGAGTGACACAAAGCAGAAGCAGAGGGGGAGAGTGTCAGTCGTGTGGGAGTCCAACCAACACAGAAAGTAGAGACCCCCATGACCAGAATACACCCACTGATAACACACTGATAAGTCATGTACACACACTTCCAATGCTATCATATCTATATAATAAACACAGTTGCATTAAGACATTCTCTCTCTCTCACACACACACACACACACAAACGTTTTTGTGAAGTGACGATGAGATGACATGTTCCCACATAAAAATATCATTGCTCTTGTTTTTGACTTTCTCTCTGTGAAATTACTCAAATTCAGCCAAGACATTATACAGACCCCGTGTTTGAGATGTGCGTTAGATATGTGCAACTGTATGTTTACACTGGGCAGCTGCCGTCTTCCTTTATGTGCTGTGTAAACCGCAGAATGATATACTGTGGTGCTGAGGCATGTAGAAATAGTTTTGGGACTCTGGTTTGAGCTCATGTACGATACTGCACACAGAGAGGAGGGAGAATGGTGTTGACAGGTCTTACTGTAAATGCACAGTTCCTGCATATTTGTGTACAGTGTGTATGTAAGGTTAAAAGACAGTCAGTCATATTCTCTGCAGATATGGTGATGCTTCTAAAGCTACTTATATTTGTTATTTAACCATCTATTTATCCAGAATATTGGTTTAAGGTTAGTTTTTGTTCCATAGTCAACCTAAAAAAGTTAATAAAAACTTGATGGATGACTACATGCAGCTGTTTTCAAAACAGAAAAAAGCTAGCAGATGTTGATTGTTAGGTCATTCTGCCAAAACAAAAAAAAAAGAATCATAGCAGCTTTAAAGGAACGTTATTGAAATAGGATATAATCATACAGAGCAGTAATAAACACAATGCGATAAAGACGTCACGATGTCAGAACATTATGCTGCACGATAAAGTATCCAATATACAAAATAATTACAGAACCATCTGAAACAACACACTGGACCACGAGCACGGTACATAGAAATACAAATAAATACACGTTAGCAACAACATAAATAAAATCTGAAAAACGTGTGTTTATCTGCGATTTGACAGGTGCATCGCTCGGTCTTGCATCTTTTAGGTCATCGGTCTGTGTGGATTAAAAAAAGATGTAGCGTCTCATTATGGTCCAGAAGCTGACCATAAGAATAAAACACGGAAACACTGATCCTTTGTCTTTTTTGTGAGAATAAAAATGGTCGAGATGCTATCACCCTCTCAGTCTAAACACATTGGTGTCTGCCTTGTATGTCATACATATTCCCAGAGGTGTGTGTGTGTGCGTATATGAAGTGATGTTTACTGTTAAGTGCATTTCTATACCGCCGTCGCCGCCGCCTCCCCCATCTACTCCTCCACCACCCTCTCTTCTTCATGGCTGTAGGGAGTGTAGAGGAGCTGGGAGGGCTGGTTCAGTTCTCCAGCAGACACCCTGTTTATTTAGCCTGACATTCCTCCACTGCTCCCCGAAACAGGAGAGCCCGGCTACTCTGCCTAGTCTCATCCTGACTCACGTCCTCCCCGTCTGTACCAATGTCATCTGAAATATGTGTGTATGAGAGTGTGTGTGTGTGTGTGTGTGTGTGTGTGTGCGTGTTGGGAGATACTCTCTGTCTCCGCGTGTCGCTTAATGTCTGACAAGTCATCATTCCAATCATCAGATGTTCGTTAGCGGCCTTTACATGCGTGTCTGCATGATGAGCGTCTGCAGGAAGCCATTACACTTGATGACAGATTGCATTTGTGAATCGCCCTCCGCGCGATGAGCCTCGCGCTGAAAGAAGAACCAAAGCGGCGGTTTGGCTGGCCTGTCCTGTCTCACCACTCTTGGAGTTTATTTACCCTTCACTTCTCATTAGGCCGCTGACTTTCGCCTGTGCACGGTGGCCATTTTAGATCGTTGAGCACAGCCACAATCCACAAGGGCCTCTAATGACTCGTTGGAGTTCCTGTCGATACTTCTCACATGTACGTCAGTATTTGTCCCTGTTTAGGATTTGCTCTAATTGATATTGAGTGCTGACTCGCATTTCGGTTACCATGTGTTGACCCGCTTGTCACTCAAAATTAGCCCGCCTTTTACGAGCGCTGATGTGTGCACTGAAAAACGTCCTCACGGTGCGGTTAGCGACACAATTTCCGATTAATTTTCTTTACCTAGACGCTTGGCTGTGGCGGTACATTCTCCTAACCCTTTTGGGTCAACTTTCCATCTCTTTTATCCCTTCTGGAAAGCTCAATAACATATTTCAGTCCCACGTTGGGTACAGAGCCAGAGTATTGGCTTTCTCATTAGTAAAAGCTCCAGCTCCGTTCCTTAAAAATCCCCCAGTTCATGCTTATTTATTACTGTTATGTGTGAGAAAATGTGTGTGGTTCAAGCGGGCATGTGATTCAAATCTGTCATGTGCTATAGGTATGCGGGTGTGTGTCAGTGCCGCGGCGTGCATGTGTTTCTTTCTCTCCATGACCAGTTGCTTCTGGCCTGTCTCACTCGTTACCCTGTCATAACAAGCACTCCGCCGCTGTATTTCACCTTCCATGCGCACATAGCCAACACACACACACTTAACGCACTTGCACCAAGGTCCAGCTTACACATTCTGACTTTTCCTCACCTCATTAAGCTGCAGAAGAGGAGAAGAGGCAGCAATAAGGAGCTAGGGAGAGCCATAGGAATGAACAAAAGGAGACGGCGCAGGGCTTTCGGAAAGCCTGTGTTTTATGTTTTACGCCTTTCTAGGTCATGTTGCAGCAACGCAACCCCCGTTAAGTTGTCTTGTGCTTTGAAAAACACTAAGTCCAAAGTGCCAGGTCGAATCTGTCAGCCGGGCCGACAGGAGAGCCCGGGCGAGAGAGAGAGAGAGAGATAGAAAGAAAAAAAGAGGAGGTGGAAAGTGGATATGTGTATGTCAGGGAAAGTGTGTGTATGTGTTCACTAAAACTCCCAATCCACACTCTTTTCACATACACAGCCATGCATGGATGAATGCACAGACACACACATATACCGTATCATCCCAGCTCAGAGACACACACACACACTCTCTCTCTCCCAGCCAAAGAGGTGATGGAGTATGTACGGCCAAAGGCCCACTATGATTTTACAGGGAATGCCTCTCAGCCTGGTAACTCGGTCTGCCTCCGACTTTTTACAACTACCGTGCGATTCCATCATGCGTTGCCTGGGACACACGAGCAGCCGCCGGATGAGAAGCTTTGGCAGCTGTCCTTTTCTGGCCATGGGACGCTCACAGTGGGAATTGACTGCGGGGATATGTGATAGCGACCTTGTCTTATTACGCTAATGCAGCCTCGGCAAACACAGGATGGATAGCCTGTCTGCAGTGGCTGCCGTTCAGACTGGAGAATGCTGCTAAACGCATATCCTGTAATGCTTTTTATGTTTCTTGCAGCTTTTGTGCTTCAGAGTTATAGTGTGGTTATTGAGTGCGGCCCCAGACATGGAGACGAATAGATTTCACTTGTGTTATTTAAAAATATGCAACACAAGGTCGGCCACATGGCTTTTTCCCATTAGGTCTGTTATACTGATTGGAGGGGGGGTTAAATACTACCAAACATTCCCCAGGTTAGGTAGATGTGTAACATTTTATAGGTTGAGTTCTTCTTGAGGTTGGGAATTGCTATGTAAGCTACCCGGGAGTCTGCTGCTGCTACAAAAACAACAATCAATGAAATAAGTCTGGCAAATCAGAAATGCTTGTGACAATTATTGAGGACGGCAGGAAAATACTTGCCGTCCTGGTTTCAAATGTTGCAGTGCGTATGTGGTGAGACTCAGTAAGACATGCTAATGGCTCTGTGAGGTTGTGCTGAATGCTAGTGTCGGCATGCTAACATGCTTACTATGACAATGCTAATATGCTGATGTTTCACATTTGCTAATTAGTGCTAAACAGTAAAGTTTAAGGTGAGGCTGACGGGACTGACAGGACAGCTACTGACAGATTGAAAAGAATGTCCTGACGATGGCTCCAGAGAAAAAGCCAAAGGTTTGCCAAAATTACTACAATACATCCTCAGTGGGACATGAATTTGTGCGCCAAGTTCTATCCAATCCATCAAACGCTTGTAGAGACATTCCACTCAAAACCTAAACCTGCTAGAGGAATAGTCTAGCAGGATACATCCTCTGGGGAACATGAACGTACAAAATTTTCTGCCAACCGATCCTGTTGAGATATTTCACTAAATATGTGACAAACTTGCTGGTGGCTTTAGATGAAAGGTCAGGGGATCACCAAAGTTATTAGGAAAATCCTTCGGGGACCATGACTATCTATACCAAATTTCGTGTGAATCCATCAAATAGTTGTTGAGATATTTTACTAAAAACAGAAACATGGACCTTATGGTGGCAAATGATAACGATACAGAGAAAATGACATAAAGCGGTTGATCCTCTGGGGACCATAAACACCTGGACAGTATTTCATGGCACTCTATCAAATAGTAGGTACTTCATTGTGGACGTGTACTGACCGACACTGCCTCCCCTAGAGCCTTTCAGTGGCTAAAAATATCCATGAAGATATTCAAGCTGGTGCATGAGGCTGAGGAAGACAAATTCACTCAAAAGACATTTATACTCTTCGATTTAGTTATCATGCACAAAAACTTAAATAAAAAATAGCTCTGAATTCGAACCTTATTAAATTAGAGATCTTACCGTAGCAGCTGTCATATTCTTTTGTCAGAAAAACTTGGATATGGCGTTCTCAATGTCTGACAGGAGTCTGGGTCAGAGTGTGTACAGGCTGTAGCCCCGGGGCCCGGATGCCAACGCGAATACTTTACCTGCCTTACCCCTGGGCTGTGCCGGCTTGACAGGCCTGGTATGAAAACAACATATTCCCCCCATCCAGCCCATAGCTAGATAGATCCATCAACCTCAACCAGAGTTTGGTCTTGGCAGCAGCAGTGACAGATTCATACTTCATCACTGTCAGTCAGAGCGGCTTTGTTGGATGAAGAGCTAAATTGCTGTGATTAAATGAACTGTTAAATCATTAGAAGTGAGTCGCATGCGAACAAGTCGATAAGGGCCATTGGTGGCAGATGCACGTGAAAATGAAAGAAACATGACAGAAGAAGCACCTAGAAACATAATGAACAGGAAATGTAAACAGATTAGGCTAATAAAAACTCAGAGGTGACACAAAAAAGACACTCCACCTTCACACCAATCCTCTGTTCCCTCTCTGTCATCTCCAATCCATTTTTTTCCCTCCCTATTGAGAACGAGTAAGTACAGGAAAAGCTCCTCTCGAATTAAACTTCACATTCTCCCCTCTTGCCATTAGCTCCCCAGGAATTCTCTGCCAAGTTCCAATCATAACTACAGGAAGGAGAGGTTCAAGGTGGGGTGGTGTGTGTGGGGTGGAGGTTCGAGGCAGGAGGTGATGGATGGCTTTTCAGCGACATGTTTGCACAGTGCATAGCTGGAGCTGCTGATGGGAGGTGAAGCAACCGGCCGCCGTGGATGAAAACAGACACGGATAAGCGGTAATAAGAATCGTAGGCCTGCTGATTGTGACAACATTGTGTGTGTGTGTGTGTGTGTGTGTGTGTGTGTGAATTTAAACCAGATATTTGAAGTTACTAAACATGGGATGTAATCCTTCTAGATATGTTGCTTGGCTGGAGGACCCCCCCCTTTCATAAACAGGGAGGACTAACCAAGAATGTAAGTGGTGTGTGTTCTGCGTTTGACTCAGGTCCAGCTCAGGGTGATCCATCTCTCGGCTTTGGCCAGGTGACGGGTCAGTGGGGGTCTAATATCTTTGCCAGATGTGTCTGTAGCTCCTCATGCTCACCTTTACCCTCATTTTACACTCTCGTCTTCTTTTCTTTGTCAGTACAGTTGCCTTCACTGACACTTTATTGGCTTATTTGCCAGCAATATTGCTGAGGAGTATAAATCTGCACAAAGCCCGCAGGGTGGGGTGTATATATAAATCATATCAA
This sequence comes from Protonibea diacanthus, assembly GCA_028641955.1. Classification (NCBI taxonomy): domain Eukaryota; kingdom Metazoa; phylum Chordata; class Actinopteri; family Sciaenidae; genus Protonibea; species Protonibea diacanthus. The sequence goes on along the minus strand of CM053982.1, from coordinate 21,484,947 downwards.
AATGTAAATCTGACACACTTTCATCTTACAGAAACATCCCTTTTACAAGTTTCTATTTTATAACAACCCTCATAATCTCATCAAGTAATGCAACATCAAACTTGTATTACATTATTGTGATTATGTTGAGAATCGTTTCCAATTTTTCTCCCATTACAGCGGTTTGTCTAAGCTGTGTTCACACATTAAATCCAAACAGTTTTCACCGCACTTTGCTTCAGATGCTTGACAGCATATTCCACAACCCACTCATGTTCTTCTCTTTACTATTATTATGGATTAAATATGCCAAATTATTTTCTCCAATAATAAATCAATCGTCTGTCTTCTAAAATGTCAGGTGATAGTCCAAAATAAAGACCATCACACATACCCAAAGCCCCATGATATGTCCAGTGCTGAAAGATTTGTTTGTTATATTGGAAAACTGTGTGCTAATATTTACATCTGAGAAATCTGAACCAGTTCATTTAAAAACATCAGATTCCTGGCTGACGAGCTGCTTATTGCGGACAGATGATTAATTATTAAAACAGTTAGGGATTTTCTGTTAATTGACAAATTATTTCCATAATTCCCATGGAAAGTTTCTGATATGGAATATTTCCCAAATTCCCCAACTTAACTTGCCACAGAGAGTTTCTGAACATCTACTGGACATTTTCCAGCCCTGCAACCTTAATTCCCATCAGCTGTGGTCAGTCAGCACCTACACAAAGATCCTCACACACAAACAGGAGTCACATACAAGAAGAGAAACATATGACACTAGTGACTGACCCTAACAATGCACGAGGAGCCAGACTTGCTTTAATTGTGATATTATAAAATAGAGACTAACAGTGCATCTCTTTAGTTTATAATAAAACACCTTATCCAGTGAATAACCTGGTCATAATTCTTGAATAGCAAAATATAATAGGTACTTTTAAAAGTCAAAACTTTTTTAACTAAACTGAATGAGAATTTTCAGAGTTTTAAACACTCAAATATTAATATTGGCGTCTTCCTTGAAAAATCTGTATTGTTCAGGCTGTAATAACATCTGCATGTGGATTCTGGTTCTGCATCAAATCCACATGACACACATGATATTTCATTTATTAAACGATTAGACCCACTGGAAGCAAACTAATTGCTCGACATCACCTCCTCAACTTCTCTGCTTGTTGCTGTTTGTCGTATCAGTGTTCACAAGCTAGCGAGGAGCTTGCTCATTAGCAAACATTGTGTAAATACGTAATCAATGACTTTCCCCCCGGTGATTCATGCGACTTTGTGCCAAACAGCACTTTCATTTGTATTCGTGAATTTAGAGGCCAGGGATGTAAGAAATGGGGGCCGACTTTCCATCAAATGTAACTTAAATCTATTTTTGACAAAGAAAACAAAACAGGACCTCCTTGCTAAATTGAAAACCTATAATTAACCAGATCCTTCAAGAGCCAGTAACTGCATCCGCCTCTCTTCCTGTCTCGCCAGGAAGCAGAAGTGGAGGACGGAGAGCAAAGTGAGGAAAGGGGTTGACAGTCGGGTCTTTATATAGTCAGGAATGAATGAATGATCAGGGGTCATGAGGTCAGAGCTCGGGAGAGGACTACAGGGTTTATCCACACATTTGAACTTGTTAGGGTAAACCTCAGACCATACAAGGCCCGCACGAGCCATAAAGCTATAATGAAAAACATGCTTTGGTGTTTTCGTGGAGCCAGTTTAGGAACAAAGACTGAGGATTTTAATTGGCCTTCAAGAAGAAACACCATGTTTTCATAAGTGTTGGCTGCTTTGTCCCTGCGCGTGTGTGTGTGTGTGAGGAGTGTATAGACTGGTGCCGGCTGGTGTATAGATGGGTTTCATATAGCACATGCAGTCAAAACAATTTTATGAAGAGAAACAGCTATTGATCTGAGCAGCAGGCAGCCATATGATATCAATAATGACTCTATCACATACACACACACACACACACACACACACACACACACACACACACACTCGCTTCATTCAAACATGGGATCAGTCAATTCTCTGCAGTGGACCACCAATTGATCACACTGTAGGGACTGATATATCCATCCTACTGTGTGTACGTGTGTGTGTGTGTTTGTGTTTAGACTGAAACATTTGATCATGCAACCATAACCCCATTGTGACACAAACCACATGCTGCCTGTTATTAATACACAGTATTTTCATATTTGATTTATGAAAATCCATCTTTTGCTGCTGAGTTTGTGCCACACTTATTATAGACACAGGCACTGTGTTGAATGTGTACTGCTGTACTGAGGATAGCGGTGTCGCTGTTTATGTGTGGAAGGAAGCCTGAAGGCCTCAGTGAATTAAAGAAATAGCATCAGAAACCCCCTTTCTAATAAGCAGAATTGATTGGTTACTAAAATAAAACCGTTGTCTGATTGGACAAAGCTTGGCTTGGTTAGGCATGGGCCAAAAGATGACTGGACAGGATTAAAATGATTACTTTAGTAAACAGCAAACAATCATGGTTGTAATTTAAGGAAACCAACATTGTCGGTAGGGAAAGGAGAAGTGAGCGGTGTCCGGTGTTTTCAGCGCCCATTACGCCAGCCCGGCCTCCTTCCCACTGCAAACTTTGTGGCTCTATAACAACCTCACACTCTTTCTTCCTGACCAGAAACAGTCAGAACTACTACAGCCACCAGATCATTGTCACTTGAACATAAACATGTTGGTTTGAGGCATTTGCTGAAACAAATCATCCTCCCCCAACTGTTCTGAGGCTTAGGTGTATGTTTATTTTACAGGAGCCGGAAGACATTCATTCACTGTATATAAAAGCATGGTGAAATTGAATTCACACAATAGTCTTGTTGATGAATAAATAATCAAATACATACATTTATTAAAATGTAGGATGTCAAAATGTGATGTGATTTAAAAGCACTCAATCTAACAGACAGCAGTTGCAAGTGGAAATACACAGAGATTTGGATCCAAGTTTCTTCTGCGACCCAGAAGATTTGAGCATGTCAGACAACAGCCTACGGACGCGGGGTTTGGGCGTCTGGTGCGTAAGATGCACTCCATGATCAAGATGGTCCATCATATCCAGAATGTCTCACCGAAACTGGGAAAGCCAGAACAACAGATGATTTCCCATATGGTAGAGGTGTTGAACTCAATGATTAAGCAAGCATCCCCTACAGAGGATACCATGGATCTTATTAGAGCCAACGCTAAGAACTGGGGTTACAATACCTAGGTGATTCTTGAGGATCATTATGTAGCAGGATTGGAGACCTTGTTGGAGAACCTCTCTAAGGACTTGGTTGCGGATTGGAAGCCAGCCACAAGATGTGTGGGCTCCTGGGTTGTGTGGTGAGGGATTATCAGGTCATTATGGAAATTGAGGACATCGGGACGACCACTCAACTTTCCAGTCAAGGTCCGGATAGAGGTCTGGAGAAGTCTTTCCAGACTTCCAGTGTTTTGTGAATTTGGGCTATACAAATAAACTTTGTGGACATGGTTTCGATGTTATCACTGGTCCAGGATTCTACTATCCCAAGTCAGGAGCCCCGGGGACGTCAGCATGCTATGGTTGAGGCTCACCGAGGAGGAGAGGAATCCACAGATGATCTCCAAGGGAATACACTGCTTCAACAGACTTCCACCCCTGGACCACAGGTGGGCCAGGCCAGGTGAGGTGAGGAATCTGCAGAAGTTCTCCAGGAGGATACATCACCTGGACAGACCTCCACCTCCAGACCACAATTTTGTAAGGTGACTAAACATATTAGAGAAAAAAGCTTCTTGCTCTGACTCTTGAAGGAGTAACATCACAGCTAGGTATTTGTGGATTTTACGTATTTGTAGTAACCGGAAGCGCAACTGGGATTGGGACTGAGGTGGCGGGATGTACCAGGGGATGGACCGAGCATCTCCCTTTGGGAGACGGGCTCCATTCCCTCCTCCTAACCAACTAAACTAATGAAGGTAAGAGACACTAGCCTTAATTAAGGTCTGTATGGGAAAACAAATAATGTGTGGTGTCTCTCTAACAGTCAAGTTGGTGGTGAAAATAACAAAAACAGATTCATTAATCTCATATCATGTCTAACTTTAAAGGATCATAACGTATCAGGAATGGAATTATTCTGCAGATGCTCCAGTTGAAGATGAGACTTACAGACTAAGCCTTGTTTTTAGCTTAGCCAATTGCTGGAAATGGTCTTTTAACATGGAGGCTTATGGAGATTGACATGTTTTATAGCCAGCCTCAAGTGGCTGTTTGAGGAACTGCAGTTTTTGGCACTTCGCAGCCACAGAGGTTCCCACTTGGGAGTCAACAGTCAATGATGCTATACAGAGCTATAACAGAGAAATCAATCAGATAGATTTCTCCAAAATTGTGAATCACAGCAACTACAAGATGTCTGTATACTTAATTGTGCACAAAAATAAGAGGCTGATGGGTCCAGTAGAAGGAAAGATCAACTGCGGACAAACAAATGTTTCTATTTTAGTTTCTATTTTATCCACATTTCATTGTTGGTGTTTTCATATCAGTGCAGCATTATGTTACAGTCTGCTTCCTGACAATCACCTGACACCCACAGGAAGAAATGGAAATCCAACTCCTTTAGAAAATTTAATCCCTCAAAAACATGTCACCAATGAGGCTTAATACCCAACAAGAGACGCCTGCCCACATCCAAACACGCCGCTATATTTAGCACTATTTAATTTTACTTTAGAGCTTTGCCTGTTTTGAGGTGATACGATGACAACCATATTTTTTAGGGTCAGATGCAGCAGAGATACAGATACAGCCTAATTTCAGTCTGTGTTAACACCATTAAGACTGCATATAAAATATAGAGTATCGAGTTCAAATTGGTGTTGTAATTTGTTTTTTGTAATTTGTCTTCCACAACGCGTCAGCGTGCTGTTAATTGGTTGTCATCCTAATGCATATATCAAACATACCCAATTAGATAAAAGTGCAGTAGAAGTCAATTCTCATTTGCTAAACATTAATTTATGCTTTAGCTGTCAGCAAAGCAGAAGCGCACATTTACACGACTTAGGTTCATCCTAACATGACCTTAACTGCAAGTTAATAGTTGGACATTTTGAGAATTATGCTTATTCACTGCCTTAGATTGGTACAACTCTTATATTTGTCCATCACATATGAAGCTATACCTAATGGTCTCTAATCGTAACTTGACATAAAGGCTGGAAACAAGGTAAAAACAGCTATCCTGGATCTTTCTAAAGGTAACACACGCACCTTACAGCATCTCTGAAGCTCACGACTTAACATGTTCAGTATCTCTTTCATCAAATCTGTACAAAATTGAAACTTGAACCTCTGTACAAATGACAGGTTGTGGTTAATGAGGGCTCATACACCAGACTCTTTCCTTCCTGGAGTCTGTACTTTTTTGGGCGGGGGGCTTTCTGTTCAGTCAAGCTTGTGTCTTTATGCTAGGCTAAGCTAAATGGCTGCTGGCTGTAGCTTCATATTTAGCCTACAGATGTAAGAGTATTGATATCAAGACAACTATATTTGCTTTCCTGTTCCCTTTTATTGTGCCTAACTTTTATGGATCTTGATGTATCAGGTATGGAATTAATCTGCAGATGCTCCGGATGAAGATAAGACCAAATGGATGACAGTTTTAAACTGGGACAAAGGCCAAGAGTGGCCTGCAACAGGGTAGGCTAAGCTTAATGGCTGGCTGGCTGTGGCTTCATATTTAGCCTACATAAGTAAGAGTAGTCTATTGCCGTCTATTGAAGGGGGACTGTACTTATTTAAACTACAGATTGTCTGTCAAAATATAAGAGACAGTCTGTTCTGCTGAACCTCAATCAAATAAAATGACACACTAACACTGATATCCTACACCTCCCATTTCTCAGTGACAGCAGCTGTTAGCTTTCCATTGTCTTGAAAGCTCTGTTGTAGACCCGGTTCAGCTTGTTTCAGCTCACAGGGAAGAAAATGCTTCTGACAACAACACTAGCTGGAGTTTCCTGCAGTGTGGCTGCACGATTAAGCCCCCAACGCACCTCAACTTTACAAAAACACCTCGGAACAATATCCAGAGGACAGGAAATATCACCGAGGAGGTTTTTTTTCTTACTGCGCATGATTTGTTTTTCTATTGTGTCCCCCCCTCCCCACTTCCTCTGCTCTCCGAATGAGATTCTCGAGGTCTTGATTTGATCTCCAGGCCTTCATTTCTCTCCCCGTCGTCTCCCTGAGGTGCATTGTCTCCCATCTGCTAACTCAGCTCTTTAAGTTGCAGCGCAGCCTCCCCTACTCCCCATAATTCACAAAGTTTGCTTTAAAAACCCACACACACACTTATTGCTTCTGTGTTCAACCTTGGGAATAGACTTAGGGAAGGAGGGAAGTACAGGTGGAGAGAAGGTGGGAGGGAGGGGGAGAGATGACTGTTCTCCTGTTCTCTCCCTTGGTTCATAATTACCTGGTGAGCAAGGTGTGTGTGTGTGTGTGGTTTGACCCATTGGGGTGGTCCTGTAGCCTTTGTGCAGATTAAATGCTGATGCAGAGCGGAGACAGCTGGGCAGAGTGGAACTCAGGTCATTAAGGTTCTACTGGCAAGAGCAAAAACAACCAAACAGACACACACACACACACACACACACACACACACACACACATTTACCGCACCACTCAATGAGCCTTTTATTTTGTAAAGCAAACAGAGGAGGCTAAAAAATGAAAGTAGGAAAACAGTGCTGGTGACAGGCCCTCTATGGGGTCTCGGGGTAGAGGGATGAGGGAGAGAGGAGAAAACGAGAGAGGGTGAAACAAGGGGGGGGGCGGAGGGGTCTTGGAAAGGCTAGACAGTCGGAGAGAGAGTGTGTATTTGTTCAGGCGAGAGCTTTCGAGTGGGTCCAAAAAGAAAGTTGGGGGGAGATCAGAAGAGACCCTCTGCCACCCCACCCGCTGTCCTGCTCCGCTCTTCCCGCCTCCTCCATCTTTCCCCTTGTCAGCATGAACATCCCGTTCACACCCGGGGGGGTCCTGTAGGAACTATGGGCCTTTGTGCTTCGACGATACAGCGACCACATGCAAGAACACCCGGGTGTATCGTTTCTGAAAGGACACTCAGGCAGTGTGTGTAAAGTATAATGTTTGTTGGAGACTGACAGCAGTGATTCCTAAACTTTTCCATATCAAGGACTGCCAGTATTAAACCACAGATTCCCACTTGGTCAGATGGCATCCCAAAGAACCCAATTAGAAGTCGATATGGGCTGATACTGACTTTGATACTGCAGTGAAACTGTGGGACAAAATAAATCATCTCAAGGGCAGGAGCACACATTACTTTTCTGCTTGATTGTGGGGCATATACAGTAAGAATTATAATTTCGCATCAGTGAAAATCTGTGACTTAGTATGTTCCGGTCGGTTGGGAATTGTAAGGACCGACCACGATGTGGCAGGAGGACAAAAGCAGCAGAAAATGACACCTGAAGATCACCTCACTCTCGTGAAGTCTCTCTGCAGAGTTGACAGTCCTTGTTGAACTTGCGTTACCCTTTTCGCGCAAGAAACTGCCTTTAGAGATATGTCAGCACTGTCATGTTCTTCTGTACGACAACTAACTTATTATGTTTGCAGAGAAAATGTAATGCAGCAACTGCACAAGGCAAGACAAGAAAAGCTTACAGCTACAGCTGTAAATAGACAGGAAGGTTGGAACTGAACCTGTATATGTATGAATGTATGTATACTAGCTAGCTGCTAACTCTGCGTGTTAGCTATTTGGTGGGTTTTTATGAGTTTTTTGCTGAAAATTGCTGCTTGCTGGATGTGGAAACAGGTTCATGTGAGGGTCGATCCATTAGTTGTTTCATGGTGTCTCTCTGCTGCCATATTTGATGTCAGAAAACAGCCATACCTTCATCCAAAATGTTTCCGTCTATGGTCTCACATTCAAAATGCATTATTTGGTTTGGTGTCTTAACTATCCATTTAACACGGTACATTTGATTTCTCCGTTTTGCATTAGCCAAGACAACAACGCTAGCCAAATTAGCGAGGCAAGAGAGCTTGGAATGGGTCAGACACTTTACCAGAGTACAAGGCACAGCCTGTTTTGCAGTCACACACTGCAAAAATTTTAATTTGAACAGATTATTACAGATTGAAAACGTTTTCCCACATTTGAAATGTAGCAATAATTTTGAATAAAAGTGACAGTCTGTTGGATACAATACTCGAGTCTGTTCCCAGCTTCAGATGTTTCATGTTTCATTGAGCAACAAACTAAAAAATAGAGACATTCAGATTCCAGGATGTTCATGTTCAAGACCGTGAAGATTCTGGATCCCCTCTTAAGGACCTCTGCTGATCCCCGGGCTCCACTTTGGGAGCCACCGCCTTAATGATCTATCCTCCCCACAGGGGCGAATGTTACAAGCTGCATGGCTGGGTGCAGTTTTCCATGTGTGAAAAGACAATTGTGTCGGGGATCTTTCTTAAACAGGAGTCATCTCGGGCCGTGGAAGTCAGTTAGGTGGCTGAGGTGCGCCACTGCGGCAGCTGTCAGGAGACGTGAAACAAACGTCCCTACGGCAGGCCTTCTCCTCCCGACTTAATTTCATTAAATCTGTGATTTGTTTCTGTTTGTGTGCCGCAGAGTTGGAAAGGGTGGAGGTGGGGTGGGAGCGACAGAGAGAGAGAGAGAGAGAGAGAGAGAGAGAGAAAAAGAGAGATAAATGAATGAGTGAGAGTGAAGCAAAGTATGTGTGAGAGAAACAGAAGGCATCGGAGGAGCGATTAGTGCGGTGGTATCCATCACTGGAGCTGCGCTGCTCTGGTCGATTGCCACGGACACTGAGGAATACTTCATCTGATCCCAGTGAGAGGGAATACACACACACACACAGATAACCATCTATTATTCTGTAGTGTGAAACTCCAGCCACAGCTCTCCTACTTATTTTCTCTTTCTATCTTTACCTTCTTTCATTCCAGCTCATAATTATTTCCATCTTTTGTCCAAATCCCTTCGACTTTCCTGTGACGTTTTCCTCTTTCCACCCTCTGACCCTCTTTCAAGCCTCATCTCCCTCTTTCTCTCTGAAAGCCTGTGTGCAGTAACACCACTTGCCATCTCCATTTATTATGCTGACATGCATATTGCATCGACTGGAGTGTGTGTGTTTTTATAAGAGCGTAGGTAAGGTCTGAGAGTGACTATGCAAACCTGCACACGTCTGTGTGACAGTGTGCATGAGGGCTTGTACATGCATGTGTTGTCGACAGCTGGAGATAGATGTGTGTGTGTGTGTGCCCGCGCGATCATAAATATCATTAAAATTACAGTGCAGCACTTTGCACAGCGCACTCAGGCTGTGAAAACAAAGGCAAAACAGACTAAAGCCCTGATCTTTATTTCATGACGCTACTGAGTCTGTGTGTGTGCATGTTTGTGTATGTATAGTGATCTCCAATATTCTATGACTCAGATGTTTTTTTATGGAAAGAAATGGCATGGGAACAATTAGGAGTGTGTGTTCAGCTGAACCCTCTGGTGAAAACGGAAGGATCAGGCCAGTTTGAACCCATTAGCCCACCCGTCTGCTGCTATTTATCACATCTTCCCCTCAGTTCGGGCCCTCATCTTCCTCATACCATCCTAATCCGGTCAGTGAAGAGGGTAACAACTGACAGAGCCAGAGAGATGGAGATAGAGATGTGCCCTTATTGTCTCTTAAACGGTTCTTGTAAAAGTTCTTTATGGAACTGTTTTATGGTTCAATCAATTGGTGTCAGTGACATTCAGCGATACTGTAATTAAAACCCCGTGCTAGTCTTCTCGGTGTGTACTTGCAGCTAAAATGAAGAAATCGAATTATTAAGTATTTCCCGTAAATGATCGTGCTGTGAAGAATGATTTACAATGCTGTTTCAGATAATTTTCCACCATGACGAGAGTAAAATTCTGGTGGAAAATCCAAATTGTAATGGAATATTTTGCATGGTCGAATGTAAAGGTCTTAAATATCCACAAAACATCAGCTATCTGCAAAGTTTCAATGCAGAAATATGTTTTGGATCAACACTGCAAAATCAATCAAAGCAACTGTTTGATGTTTTTTTTTTTTTTTCAAATATAATGTTCCATACTGTTTTGCCAGAGGTTTTCTGCGGAATAGTCACGCCAGAAAGTAAAGATGGATAAAAAAAAAGAGAGATAGGCGAAAAAAACAACTGGAAGACGAAATCAACCCGTTGCTCAAGTTAAAGGGAAACACAGGAGGTACATCCGAGTAAAGAAAACAAGAAGAGAGAGAGAAAGTTTGTTTGTTCGCTGGCGTCTGCGGTAGCGTCTGAGGAGGATTTATACCCCATCAGGGGCCAAGCCTGGCAGAAGGGAGACGACAGAGGCTCGGTGGCGCTTTGGGGGCTCAGCGCCACGCATAAATCACCCACCTGGAAGAGCTACAAAGACTGGCATTGGTTGTGGCACTGCGCCACCAGCCGACAAGCCGTTTGTGTGTAAATGAGGGGAAACAGGCACGCTGATAATGGCAGAGAAATCAGACTTTACTTTGTTTCTCAGAGCTCGCCAACAATTTGCAGGAGTTCCGACACAGGGAAGTGAAGGGAAAAGAAGAAAGAGGGGTCAAAGTTTGTAGTGCGTTACACTAGACAGATGAGCAAGGATTAATGATCTCACCTTTGTGTGTCCACCCCTTGGTGCGTGCATGTGTGTTTTCACTAAACTCTTAGCACCGGCCTCTCGAGTGGAGGCCTGGGGAGGGAAAGTTGGATGTAGCTAACACACACGGGTGTGTTCCGGAGTTTTCCACCTACCAGAGACCTGCATGGGAACAGGACTCAGCACAGACACGTGTGGAACACGTCAAGTCCTCCAGCGCCGCTTTGCCAGAAAAGAAACACTCCAATTAAACTTAGTCTGATTGCCTGATTATCAAGGGCCAGTTGTTCACTTATTTTCTCATTTGCTAACTAACTTATTATGTTTGCAGAGAAATGATCCCAGCGTGGATTCTGAGCAAACACGACTAAGACAAGACAAAGAAAAGGATATACTATAGTTACATCTACAGATATATAAACACCAGCATTTATGTCCTTAAAGGTTCAAATGTTTCATTATGTCAACCATAAAAGCCAAATCTTCCAGCCATACAGTATCTGACAATCCTAGCAGGCCATAAATAAAAATACATAAATATAAATAAATAAATATATTTATTTAGAAAATAAAAATGAAGCTTCGGGCCGCATGAAATCTGACTGGGGGCCGTGATTGGCCCTTGGGCCGTACTTTGGACATCCCTGTACTATAGCATATAGTACAGAGTTCACATACATTAAATGCCAACAGTTACCTGTTTAACAGTGCGTTCATTTGCAGTCGCGTTTATGCGTTAGGGTTACTGTGGTTACCCTTACCCTCATGTATATTACTTAAAGCCCCCTGCTCTGACATGACCATGTGTACTGCAGCTCAGTTCTACACAGCATTAGTGTCTTTCAGTGTATTGTTTTGGTTTCACAACTTTACTGTTTTGATTGACCCTCTCATGAACCTTATTTCCAGATGCCACAAGCAACAATATTTAGCAAGAAGCTCCTCAAAACCCACTACATGCCACCTCCCAAGCACTGAAAGGCAAACAGTCAAAGTTAGCAACTAGCTAGTATACACAATGGAGCAGCTACTAGCTAAAGAGACAGATGTTTCCTTCAGGAGTTGGTAGCAACCAAAACAGAGCTTTAGGGTTAGGGTTACGTTAACAATTACTCCCTGACTGATGAAGGCAGGTCTTGTAGGAACACTCTTTTGAGCTCTGTTTTGGTCTCTACCAACTGCTGAAGGAAACATCTGTCTCTTTAGCTACTAAATGCTCCAGCGTGTATACTAGCTAGTTGCTAACTCTGTCTGTTGTTTTTTTTGGTGCTTCGAAGGTAGCATGTAGTAGGTTTCTAAGAACTTTTGCTGAAAATTGGTGCTTGCTGCGTCTGGACACAAGGTTCAGGAGAGGGACCATCAAAACAGTAATATTGCAGGCCTTGAAATCCAAAACAATGAGCTGAAAGATGCTAATGCTCTGTAGAGCAGAGCTACAGGTGTAACTTCTCTGTGGATTTGTTACTTCCAGCATCACTTTTTACAATACACATAGTTGTGTGATGCTTTGTTGATGAAAAACTATTGATCAGAGCTGCTTTAAAGATGCTACATGAGGGGTTTAAGTAAGTAATATACATGAAAATTGAAAACGTTCAAAGACTTCCCTGGTCACAAGGAGCAATAAACCGTTTACACACATACACAACATTCACAAATGCATGCAGAAACCCACATCCACAATCTAAGAGCTCCATTAACATTCAAGGGGAGTTGCGTCTGGAGCGGTTCTGTGTCAGCGCTGCGCTAACATCAAAGAGACAAAGAGAGAGGGAGAGAATGGCAGAAAAGAAAGCGAGAAAGAGAGAGAAAGCAAGTGACAATGTGGGATGGAAGGCTGAAGAAGGTAAACAGTGGAAGCTTTGATAGCTGGTGGTGAGTGAGAGAGTGACAGGAATAGAGGGAGAGGTGGGCTTGAAAAGTGACATTTGGATATTTCGCAAAAAGACAAACTCCAACCTAGGGCGCAGCCATGACAAGCTGAGAGCACTTATCACCGCCGCTGTCGGACAAAAACTCACGTCTGCAGAACGCTCCAGTTTGAGAAATCAGAAAAAGCAGCCTCGTTGAGCTCAGAGCGGCACAACATGGGGTTTGAATAGCTGTAATTACTTTTGCCTTGTGAAACATAAAAGTCAGTGATCACAGGAGCTGTCGCTCCAATTAGCAAACTGAGAAATGTCACATCGGATGGTATGGAGGTTTTTAAAGCTGCAGTGGTGTTACATAACAGGTGCTTTAGTGTGCATGCGTGTGCGTTCTAAATATGACAGCAGACGGCCCCCTCCTTGGAACCAGACTCACCGTCTCACTTGTCAACTTGTCACCCAGATGACGCCACCTGTCTGTGTGTGTCTGTTTGTTTGTACAGGTGATGTCTGTGTATCCGGAGGAGTGATAAAAGAACATTTCCCCAGTTTGGAGCTGAAAGAATCAATTAGCAGAGAGGAGACAGGAGTGCTGCTAGTAGAATTGGACCAACAGATGATTCAAGATTGTTTGGTAAACTTCTCTCTCCGGGGCCAAGAATGAACCTTCATGCTCATTATACCTCCAGATGGAAGGGGGGACTAAATGGATACAGGCTTTTTCATGAAAATTCAGTGTCATCCACCTCTTGTAATATGTATCCAAGTAAAAACCTGACATCGGTTTAACATCCGAGGGCCTGTAACACTAAAGATGCAATCAAAATACACTCCTGACTTGCAGCCTGTAGATGGATATGCAGCAGAAGCCCTTCAGGACTCAGAAGTGTGTCTACAAATTGACAGTGACAGTCATTTGTTTAAAATGGAGCCAAACTGATGTAAATGCCAGTTAGATCTTGCAGCAGAGCTACTTCCTAACTCAACAATGACTCGCTATACTTGCCATAAGAGTGCAACCCTACAGTTTTACTGCTCATCTGTACAGGGCGACCGCCTCGTTCAGCCGTCCATGTCACGCACGTCGCTCGTAGCACCCAGAGGCTAAATCATTGCTAGACGATAGCTGATTGGTTCCTAGATTGGAGGTTTCAGAGCTATAACCTCCCATTTTTATGCTTATTTACATCACGCTGACGTGCAGTATCAGAGTGCCCATGCCTAAAATTAAGATACCTCCAGTAATGGCAGAAGAAGTATCCTTCATATATATGGACTTCTTGTGAAAAACAGCATAGGTGCTTTATGATACAGCAGTTGCCTAGAAAACAACTAGAATAAAGCAGAGGCCTATTATTTTTAATCAGATGGGAATGCATGAGGAAAAACTCACAAGCAACGGATGCTGCTGTTTAGGCACCAGACTGAGGGTTAATTAGAAGGTTAGTTGCTTCCCTGATCTCATCCTTGGAGTTTATCAAGTAAAATTTTTGCATAATTAATAGAAATGATGATCAAAACTACAAAAATATTTCAGATTTGAAGGGTTTGAAATGAGATCAGGAGCCCTCATGAAGCTGTTATATTTTGATGTGTTTTCTGGTGCATCGAGCTTTAAAATCCAACAGGACCTGAATTTAACAGGGCAAGAGGAGGAGCCGAGCATGGCGGAGACACCATGATGTCAGTGCAGTCGATGTTAAAGCAACAAAACACCAAAAAAAAATCTATCTGTGTGTCCTCTGCAGCTGACGTCATCCGTCAAACTGGCTGACTCTCCTCTGATCCCAACAGGAAACTGCTGCATGCCGCTTCAACATACAATAGTTTCAATTTCAGAACAGTTGCAGATGGACAGTATATATGTGTGTGTGTGTGTATGTGTGTGTAGTGCATGGGTGGGTGAGGATAAGTGATTTTAGTTGAAGGGGCTTTGGGGCTCAACCAGCACATGTCACTCAGGCAGCTGCAGCTCAGCGGGGATCCAGAAATCTGCAGCACGGCTGATGATCCAACATACATACACACACACACAAATACACATACTTAGACACACACATATGCAAGGGTGCATGTTTTCCCCTCCACACACACACACACACACACACACACACACCATCCTCCTTGTTCCACAGTCTTTATCCCCCAATCTGGATGTAGCTGTTTTTTTGGAAGTTGCATGTGTGTATAGTTGAGGCAGTGGTGGTGGTGGTGGTGGTGGTGTGTGTGTGTGCGTGCGTGTGTGCATGTTCGCATTCAGACTAAACAGTAACTAAACACTCTGCTGCATGGCTCGTCTGTGTGTGTGTGTCTGTCTCTGACAAACCCAGCTCAGTCAACAGAGGGCACTCTCACCCCTTCGTCTGCATCCACTTTCTCCTTCCTCACACACACGGCAGACAATAACACACACACACACACACACACACACACTGATTCCCTTCTCTCCCTGAGCCTTCCTTCTCAAGCCTCGATTCTCCATTTTCTCCAGTTTCATTTCATTGTTTGCTGAGTTATTGACTGCATTTTTTAAGTAAACAGTTATTATGAGCGGAGAGTCTTCTGTTAGCCGGGATTCATTAGAAGTTGAATATGAATGTGGCACACATTTTATTTTATTTTTTAAAGCGCAGGGCTTAATTCTGTTGACAATAGCATTTAGTGATCTGGCTTTATTTGTACAGGTGGCGATAAAGGACAGCGTCGACGTGTTTCGTGTTGTTTACGGGCTATAAATAGCAGTGCATTAGCTGGTGGCGAGGGCTCCTGTGATGGCTGGTTGCACAGAAAACACACTGCTGTTTGCACTGCTGCCATTAGGAGCACTTTGCGTGTGTGTGTGTGTGTGACAGAGAGAGAGACAGACAGACAGACAGAAATGTCTGCTTTTGGTCTACACCAGTGTTTGTCTGCTTCCACTTGATTGTATGACTCCGTGTGTATGTGGTTGTGTCTATGTATCCGGCGTCGTGTTTACAACTGGGAGTAAATTCCACGGCCAAAATTTCCTGTCTCGTGGCGTGCTATCACACCACCGATCTGTGTATGTGTGTGTGTTTGTGTGTGTGTGTGTGTGTGTGTGTGTGTGTGTGCTCAAGTGTTATCATGAAGTGCTTCCCAGTTCCCCCCCTTTTGTCGTCTCTCTCCAAACCGTCTCTCCTTCTATTCATCCATTGTGGCTGAGAGGATCCTTCTCCCTTTCCCCCCTTTTCACTCATCTTCTCCCTCTCTCTTTCTCTCTCTTTTCTCTCTCTCTCACTCCACAGTCCTAATTACCCATACTCCTCGGAGTGGCCCCTCCTTCAGACCCTTTGAAGTTATTTTAGCGCAAATTCTACTTAGCTACACTGCAGACAAAACAAGTAAGGGCTGCGTTCGAGGGCCTCTGGAAATGTGCGTGCATGTGTGTTTCGTTCTTGTTGATTCAATCACACAGCATCTCCTGTTTCATGTGTGTTTATATCGAAGTGGATGTGTATACAAGAGAAAGCAGCGGGGCACATTTCTGCGTGTGTGTATGTTGGGCGAATTAGGGTAAGATTGAGTCCCCTGCATACCATATTTTGAGATTGTATCTGTGCGCATGTGCATGTGTGCGTTTGCACATGGTATATGTTTGTGTGTGTAATTCTAAGGGCCATGCATGAATGCAGGCCTTCTGAGCGCTTTCTCAATGGCCCAACTGCCCGTCACGCTTGTGTTGGACTGAATGGCCGAAGTAGAGCAGCACAAAGCTATGTGCTGTCTCTCTGTAATTATCAGAAGTCGGTCCCCACACACCCACTAATACACACATGTACACAAACTAACTTTTAAGCCCATAAATCGCAAGAGCAGGCAGAAATGTCCACACGTTCACACAAATGAAATTTAAATATTTTCTTTTTTCTGAAAGGAGCCATTGCGCAAAACTTTCCATTTTTCAAAAACTGGAAACAGAGTCTTAGTTCAAGCCTTTGTGAGGGAGTTCCCCAAAGCAGTGGCCGACTGATATAAGGACAAGCATTACTGTTTCCAACCTAACGACATGCTGGCTATATATAGCAACTTTTAAGAACTCGTTAGTGACTTATTTTCAAAAAAAAAAGAAGAAAAAAATCCCTGGCAACAGATCTAGTGACCATTTGGAAAGACCTTTTCCCTTGAAGAGAGTCACCAATATTTCTGTGATTGTGCGCTCATGTGACTGTAGCTCACTGCAGTCTGGTGAACAAGAGAGGGGAAGATGACCAATTATAAGCCAAACAGAAATTTGAATCAGCTGTGAATATACGGACCTAACGGCCAATTGCTAATCCCCTAATTGTTCGCCTCCCTCTCCTTTCTTTTTGTTCCATATGATTTAACCTGATTGAAGTTTTTCACAAAAGGAGTTTAGTTAAGGTTATTCCAGTGTCTGGATCCTCTCTATACATGATGCTAAAGTTCCACAATCTATACAACAGTCTACATAAAAAGTCTGTGAATTTAGGTAGATTTAGATGCACATTAATGAGATGGTAGCAGCTTGAAAATATAAAGCTAGTTAGAATCAGTTAAAGGAGCAGTGTGTAGGATTTAGCGGCAACTAGTGTCTAGCGTTGTGGTTAGGTTGTCTCTTCTGGGCTACTGTAGAAACATGGCAGACTCTGTGTAAGAGGACCCGTGCCATCTATATATATATTCTATATATATATACTATTATTCTAAGATGACAAAACCAAAATTATTCTTATGTTAGGTTGACTGGACACAAATGAAAACATAGTTATGCACAATATATTTCATTTCTATCATTTTCTTTAAATAGAGTGGTGTAAAATATGACACACTGGACCTTTATTTTTTTTAAAACTTAATATTTGGCATAGTGATTAAGCAAATTAGCACATCTAGTGCCATCTAGCTAGTTTTTGCATTGCTAACAGACACGTTGTTCACTTAACTGTGGTGCACGGCTAACTCGTTAGCAAGCTAAACTGACTAGCTTTCACTTCGAAACAAGTGAGTAGGCCTAGCTTGCGAACATTAGCACTGAGTTCAACTGAAAGTGTTTCCTCCATGTTATTTTAACACTCTGTGAGTCATTGTTAGCTTCACACTTATTGTTGTATTCATCCCACATCATGCAGAGGAGGGATGCCTAGTTAGCATTAGCCGCCTTTCTTTCCTGACTGTCAACACTCTCCTTTCCTGTAACCTTAACACTCTGTATGTTAGCCGGTGATTCGACTCTCAACACGGAGAAACATATGGAGCGCTCATATCACAGATGGACTAAGCAATGGCAACGACGCCAGTCCCCAGTTGGTTACCTGTGTATTTTTAGTGCCCGTTCACACAGATATTATAAATCACCAGTATCAAAAACTCTCAGAGAAACACTAGTATAGGGGTTTATCATCTTTCGTTATTACATGCTGATTTCTCCTCAAAAATGTATTTTAATATCAGCTTAACTTTAAACACTGATGGAAAGAAGAGCTGCCATGCTGCTGTGTGTGCATGCATGTGTGAAAGTGATAAGTGCCTCATGTCTGAAAATCCTGGTAGAATGCTCTCCTCTTCTCACACGCATCTCCAGCAACACCTTGCGTTGTTTCAGAGAGCATACCAGGGTGTTAATTATTTCCTAAAGTATCTTAAGTGTTTTGTCTCTAGACAGCCTGGCAGAGGGAAACTCCAAAGAAGCGGAAGAGTAACAGCTCTCTCCACGCTGCAGAGAGTTGGGAGAGACGAGGGTGTTGAGGATGAGAGCGACAAAGCGGGAGGATGAGGGAGAGCGCGGGGGAGAAGTTGTGAAACAAAGACAAAGGCAATGAGGAAAAAATAATAATGAGCGGGCAGCACACCCACAAGGGGTGAGGAGACTGAATGTCACCAATGGGAGAGCTAAAAGAGAAGGAAAATGACAGGGGGACGCTGGATTTACGAGACAAGTGCCGAGGCATGAGGGGAGTATCCAATATTTCCCATCTGACTCAGCCCCCGCCGCAAACCAGACTCAAATGAGAAACACAAACACTTGCACTGTGGCCCAGAAATTGTACAATGGCGCTTGCTTTGTAATCCTGGAGCTTTTCCAGTCTTTTTTCCTCTACGGTGTCGCCTCCTCGAATTGCACTTACAGTAAGCTCGCACACAGTGTCCCCTGAAAAAAATGACTTTGGTCAGGAGTGATTGAAGAGGACACGGCGGTGTACCACACTAGCTTATTGCAGAATGGTTCAGTCCGGTTGTGTACTCGGTGTGATGATGGGCTGCGACCCAACCCTGTGTCTGTCGTGCAGTTGGGCTCCTCCAGCTGTTGGTGTAGGACGTCCTGACATGCCCCCCTGCTGAGTGCAGCAACATATGGAAGCATGTGCATACATAGACATTCACATTCATATGTGCGCACGCACACACACACACCCAACACCACCCTTGGAGGCAGACAAAAGCGTTCAGCTGATTAACATTCTCTTTCACACCCACTTAGGTCCATATGTAACCCACATTTCTAAGTTAGGAAGTTGGTTCTGTGCCACGGGACGACATGCTGACTCCCTAATGCATCACAAACTTATAGGCTGCCTGTAATAAGATACAGACCTGCACAGGAAGAGTGATGGAGCTCTGCAAAAGTGCCAGAAAAGGTGCAACACATGGGAGGAGTTGGAGACGCACAGTTGACTTGTTCATCTCATTCTTGGCTCAGGCTGGCAGATTTTGGTGGTGTCACCTTGGCAGCCAAAAGGACTGGAGCCAGGTAAGTGGTATGCCAGGTAAGAGCGGTATGTCACATGGAAAATGACAATGTTGATGACAGAGAGATACACGCAGAGTTCTTAAACTACTCCATATCAATTAATCAGTCCAAGTACCCAAATAAGCAGAACATTATGAAAAATACGACTGATATGATGAAGGTTTCTTTCATTTCACCATGTGTGAACTCAGTTGGTCCACTTCTTCTGGTTTTCATTTCATGTCATCAATCGGTCGCTTTTAGGAGAGGAATCATAAACCCGTCTGAGTTCTTATATTTTTATATCTTTGACATCACAAGTGAATAGCCTCCTTGATCTTTTTCCAGCCATCCTCTTTTTTTGTCAATGACTTCCAGGTCGATGCTCTGACCAGTTTTGATCTGGTGTTAATGCACAGTTGATGCCTTTTTCTAGTGTTTTTAGTCCTTTGTCCAGAGTTGTTCTGTATGTCCTTTATCTTATAGTGGTGAATAAAGAGGTGGTTAAAATTTTGATGGTCTGGGAAATAAACGTATTCAGTTTCTTGCTCAGAGTTAGATAAGAAGATCAATCACACTCTCAAGTTTGTACAAAAAATACAAGAGCTGGTTAGCTTAGCTTAGCACACAAAGAATGGAAACGGAGGGAAACAGCTAGCCTGCCTTTGTCCAAAGGTTATAGAATCTGCTTACTAACACCTGTAAAGCTTTACACGCCAATTCACACAAAGTGCAAAGACAATAAGATGTTATGTTAGGGACTATTTCTTGGCTGGGAGTGGTGAGTTCCCTTACTGGTTGCAACCAAGAAATAGTATACGAAACCTAAATTTGTCATTTATATTAACACTTTTACACAAACACAAGACCATTTCAAGTATTTATGCTAAGCTAAGCTAACCCGCAGATGGTGAGCCTGCAGACATGGCAGTGGTGCCGTACTTGCCGTGCAAAACAGCGATTAAGCAAAATGTTCAATTCCGAAATTACACAGGTCACATGATGACATGGCTTTTTGGCAGGAAAACCACCAAATCTAAGGATGACTTCATGTAAAATTACCTTAATGCAGACATTTTTTTTTTTTTTTTTACAAAAGCGGCATCCCATAAAACACTCAACTCCCAACTCCCTCCACTCATGATATATGCCTAACCAGACAGGAACAGGCTTCTCGTGGTTTCTGAGGTGATTCCTGAGGAGAGTTCACAGGGCTGATAGCATCTTGACTGCAACATTTCATCTTTAACGACGTTTAATTTGCTCAATATGTCTGAGAGCTTGATGTTGTGTACCTCCCAGGCCTGGTGTATGGTGTGTGTCAAGATTGGAGAGATGAAATGTGTAGATAGAGTCCAGAATATATGACGTGTTAAAGGAACATTTACGCTCTACTTATCTTTCCCTCTCTGTCCATATCTCTGCTGCTCTCAAACAGACAGCTGAAGATGAGACTGGATTTCGGCATGTCAAACAGAATCACATTCTTTCCTTCAGCTCTGCTGGTTGCTGTCGCTTTCTTGTTTTCTCAAATAGGAACTCTCAAAAGTGCACAAACACACTGACAAACACTCTCACAAAGCACGCTTTTCGTGTGCTTTTGATTCAAAATGCACATAGATACAACAACTCGCAGGCACTGCTTTAAATGCACATGAACACACACAGTCTCATCTCCCGAATGTACGATTATGCCAGTGGCTTCCCTTAAATTTGTCTGCGGGCCTTTGGTTCTGTGATGAGTGAACGTCTTTTACTGACAGCATATTCATCAGCTGATTCCCCCACCGTGACTGCACACAACAGGGTGAGTCACGCACCAAAAAAGAAAGAGGAAGACTCACTTTGAGGTTCATCTTTAGCCCTAATTTATGGCGGTCGAAAACTCGTAGTCAGTAAATGTAAGCTTTGAGGATGAGCGGAGAGAGGGCAGTGAGTTCCTTCTCCCTCTTTTCCCACCCCCCTCCTCCTTTCCCCGCTGTCTCCTGTTAAATATTCAGATACAGCAGTGCATCAGGCTGCTCGCGGGTTCGTTGCAAGAACTGGGTCAGTGGTGACGTCACAACGTTTTAAAGTGAGGCAGGGTTTCTTTAGAAACTCCCAGCGAAGGTCTCGCACTTCTCGAGGAGTGTAAGACTGTTTGTAGCTGAACTGCGGTCCTCAGTCAGGGTTTAGAGGAGGGGGTTTCAATGTTTCATCAATAATGTCAATAACACTGCCAAGGAACAACTGCTGCACATCACCCTACCCTTGTCTAATCAATGATTTGATAGGTGACAAAGAAAATTCCCAAAGCCTTGCGGTTCCACTGTTGCCAGTAACCCAAAGGTCCTGACTGCTCTCACTCATCCATGTTGATTGTTCTGTCTGTGATTAACATTGATCGCTGACCCCGAACATTGACCTTCTACACTGTGATTACAGAAGAAACCACATCTGTTAAGTACCACAGTATGGACGCAGGGAAAGCATCATCAGGTACGGCTTTAATTTCTTTGTTCGTCCTTGAGAAGTCCCCTCATTTAAATCATCTGTGTTTGATACATTTCTCTTCTTCACATGCTCTTTGAATAATAGAATTATACCTGTCAGCCTTCAGTTAATTGTATCCAGTGAAGCCGTTACTTACTATTCAAGTGGACCTTCAGCCTGTCTACTCTCCTCTTTTGATTTAAAACATGAGATGAGAATACCTGGATTTCAATTCCTGGCAGTGGTATCTTGCTGGTAGCTTTTTCATGCCTTTTGCTGAACATGCTTGGTCATATTCGTGAGTAGAAAGCCAACAGGTTCATCTTGTTATTGACGCTATGCCAGTGAGTCATACTGGTTGGTCAGGGCACCTGCACAGAGGGGGGGTTGGACTAGGGAGGATACCGTGGCCCTCCCATGCATAGACGTCCTATAAAGGAAGGCTGGTAAAAAGGAGCAAATTTCTTTCTTTCTCGGATTCCTTGATTTGATTCTAGAGCCATGGAAGCCAAGAAATCATCTTTGCCAATCAGCACAATCATCCACCCCTATGTGTACTTTGATAGATCTGCATTGAGATGTAGATTGAAGGGATACGCCAGCACGATTTTGTCGTTGACATTGGTTCTGGCTGGCTGGTTTTATATCTACCTCGTGCCAGGACTGATCTTAAAAGGACTGCTTTTAGTATTTGTACAAGACTAGACGAACACTCTTACAGGTCTTTATAGGGATGTACTTAATAACTTTCCATTACCTGCCCGTAACTCTCAGATCTCAAATAAAAGGTTGGAAGAATTAAAGAATGAAAGTCAGCTTACTACTCCTACTCCTGCCCAGCCTTTGAAAACAGTCCTATAATGTCTTCTGTGAATATAGAGGAGCTTAGTCAAGTCTGAGAAAATAACCTTCGATGATGTCATAGCGATGTCAATAGGGTTATCTCAGCTGTGGCATGGAGATTACACATTTATTGTCTGTTTTACAAACCGGGGGCGTTAAGTTTGAAAGACAGAGCCTGACTGACGTCACCCGTAGTTTTCCGAAGCGCCATATTGGATGTACTGCTTCTTCCGCCTCCTGGCTAATCTAAATATCAGCATAGACGAAGATCATCACGGGACGAATGACACCTGGGTGCTCAAATAAGCCATCTGTAACGGGCACTTACCTGTCAATCAAGCTGGGTATGGGTGTAAATTTATGCCTGTAAAGAATAAGTTAAATACA
Source organism: Protonibea diacanthus (assembly GCA_028641955.1). Classification (NCBI taxonomy): domain Eukaryota; kingdom Metazoa; phylum Chordata; class Actinopteri; family Sciaenidae; genus Protonibea; species Protonibea diacanthus. Next base: position 21,461,968 of record CM053982.1, on the reverse strand, counting down.
ATCGCAAAAGTATTCTTTCAACATTTTCTAAATATTTATATTCTTGGAATTAATATTTCGTCCATCATCCTCGCACATCCTCGAAGGTTTTGTAGTTCTTTCACTCTGTCACTTTTATAATGACAGTAATAGACATTTAGATTGGCATAATGCTGGCGCCGAGATACTCTGACATGTCTTGGTGCGCCTTGTATTCGAACTGCTGAAACCAGTTGTTCTCCTGTTCGCAAATGATGGATGTTAACTTTAACACATGCATTTTCACGCATCATTTGTCTAAATGATTGCAACTGGAACTCCCAACAATGCCAGATGTACTGTGTCTAAACAGACTCCTATGAATGGATAGAAAAGCGAGGCGAACACATTTTGTGGAAATGTTTTCAGTTGTAATATCAAACGTTTTCCGATTGCAACCTACTAACTCATAAAATCAAAAGGAGCAGTAAGATTCTGCTATGAATCATGATTTCCTCAGTTGCTTGGAGCTAAGAGACCCATAAAACTCATAGGTCACCCGAGAAGAGCTTTAAGATGTTAAATCGCCTGGATATCTGGCCTGAAATCAGTTAGTCACCAACACAATGCCGCAAAGGTGAAAGTGCCGTTTTTCCGTCGTGCGGGGGAACGTTTCCAAAAACAAAAATCTTTGTCATCACCCGCCTCTAGCCGTGTATGTCCAGCACAGCTTTACAGCTCACTCCCCCTACCTAGAGTCTACAAGCTCAGCCCTGGCCGCATAAATTATGGATCAGAGAAATATTCCTGGACCTGAGGTTCTGGACTCCAGTCCGGTTCTTTAGAACCAACCTAAGGACAACCAGATGGTCCAGTCACAGCCCTGCCAACCCAAACAGGACCCCTCCGAGCAGAACAAATCCAGAAATATATATAAATAAATATTCATCAGGATGATAATGCGCATGGGCTTGTGCCAATATAAATAAAGAGCTGAGGTCTCTGGACCCCCTCTAGGTCACTGCTGTGGAGAATAAATAGAATGCAGCCCTTTTTGGTTTCTTTTTCTTCGCTTTCTTTCTCTCACTCCTCCTTTTTTACAGCTTCATTTTCAAATCTGTCATTCATTTCTCTGCCCTTTGTATCATCTGCTGCGAATCTTTCCTGCCCTCCTCTAATCTCATTGCACTTTCCCTCTCTCTTCTTCTTTATCCATCATCCATCCATGCTCTTCCTCCCTTGCCTTTGCTTCCCAGCTGCTTTGGCTTCCATTTTAGGTCCACGGCTGTGGCTACCCTGGTTTCCTGGCTGACATTTAATGCTGCTTAGTGTGTCCCTCATGCACCCACACCCTTCAAATCCTCAGCACCCCTCTCCAGCAGAAACAGGTGACTAGAAAATTCATTCAAAGCTCAAAAGTTTTTTTTTTTTTTTTCCCTCCATATTCAAGCTCTTCCCGTCGAGCAGGTCTGGTGGGTGCCACTCACTCCTGACCAGGTGGTAGTGATGGGTTGGGGGGGGTTGCGTTGGCCTTGCATGGCTGCTTTGTCTCTGTGTTTATTTGATATCTGGCCTGAATGCACAGCCAGGATGAAAGAACAAGCTCAAAAAAAGAGAGAGAGAATGGAAAGAGAGTGAAAGGCTAGATGGGTGTGTTTATTTCATGTTTGGCTGAATATACAACGGGTATAAAAAAAAAAAAAAAAAAGTGGAAGACAAAATAAAGTGAAATGAAAGACAGACACGCTGGGACTCCACTCATGTCAAAACAGAAGTGTTTGAATGATTTGCTGGGTGAAAGAGAATGCAGGATATAATTCTCTCCATCAATCTAAACATAATGACTTCATATTTCTTCCTCGCTGAGCCAGCTCGTAAACGAGCCGGGAATAAAACAAACATGTTAAACCGATTCCAAAATGACGAGGGCCTCTTGTCTTCCCTCTTTGAAATCCACTCTGCTCGGGAATAATTAAGGCGGCTTACAGCTGAGTACAAAGGCACAATATTGTTGAGCTGTATTGTACTGCTGTGTGTGTGTGTGTGTGTGTGTGTGTGTGTGTGTAAGAGAGGGAGACAGGCACCTGCATGATATTCCAAAAAACACAGACAGCGTTTGCATGTGAATGTTGCGTAGGTGTGTGTCTTCTGTCCGTCCTGTGTGCACCTTTGCATAATTCTTGTTCATGTGTGAGACTGTGTGTGTGTGTGTGTGTGTATGTGTGAGATAGAGGAAGAGAAAGGGCGCATCTCTGTCTGAGAGCATTAGCAGCGAGCCTGTTCTCTGTATCTCAATGAGGGGATTAGAGGACTATTCATTAGACAGGCTTTGATAGGTGACTGGCCGAGTCCATCCTCTGCTGCCGCTCGTGCACTGCCAGACAGCGAGGCCAGGGGGTAATGGAGGAAGCCCGGGCTCTAGTCTCTCTCTCTCTCTCTCTGTCTTCGTCCCTCTTTGTCTCTGTCTCGTCCCTTTCAACATCACTGGGAAGAGATATTTTTAAAATGACGCAGCCCGTCTTTGGATTTACAGGAATGGTGTAGTGAGTAAACATATGTAAAGTCTGTTATGACCTTTTTATTTGTCCACGTACTATAGATTTTGCGTACAGTTTTTAAAAATCTCGAATTTATCAGACAATAATGGCGAGAGAATCATATATATTCACATATATAATCTCCCTATAGGGCCACCTTCGTTGGAAAAAATGGCCAGTCTCTTACACAGTTTTCTTTTAGTCACAATATTATATAAAAGAGACACAAAATTGTGGTCAACATTGGTGTTTAATTTATTTCTAACAACACATTAAAAACATGATATAATGTAGAAAAACTATAACCTGTCTGAGTCCTTTGTGTAGGCCATCTGCTTAAAGAAGAGTTTGTAATTTGCCGCAACTTCTGGGATCTATGAGTAGGTGGGTGTCTACTCAGTTAATTAAGTTAAATAATGCATGTTGTACATATCATAACTTATTTTCAAATGTACAGTACTTCTGTTAACGTATTGCAGACTTTGGTGTTACAAAACAAATGAAGGAAATTCTGTTTTGTTCTGTTCTGTCTTTATTGTTAATCTTGTTGACTCTCCCTTCCAGAGCTCGGCTCTGAAAGGCCATCTTTGACCTGGAGAGGAGTCCTATCAGAGTATATATATGTGTTGAGAATGGGCTGCGTGATGGTTCTACTTCTTCTTCTTCCTTGCTACCCTGCACCTCTCTTTGCAACACAAATTATATTAAATAGTTTACTATCTGTGCAGGGTTGAACAGCACCTTATCAATGGACAGTGTCAAAACTGATTTTTATGATTTGTCTTTTTAAGGACAAAGTTTTAATTGAATCTTTTAGCCCTTTGGGTTTTATGAGAAGCTTTGTAGTAACTAAGTAATATAACATGTAAGTATGGAATTTGGTATTATTTATGGTGAAAATACAGATAGTGGATAATGTCTAACTTCTACTCAGCTAAACATGCCAAAATGTGCAATATTTCTACAGGTGAGCATACAATATATGAAGTTTACAACAATAAATGAATAATGAATTAATATTTTGTTTGAATTAAGGCATTCCGATCTTAAGTATCATAATTATTTCCAGGGAACTTTCTGAGAAATTACAAACTTGTACAATCAAGTCTCAGAAACAGTAGCTTGAAAAAGGACACTCATTCCTTGACTCCAAGTGGTGTGAGGAAACAACTTTCTTGTTGTTGTTTGTTATGTTATCTTTCCTCTTCCTAAAGGATGTTATTTCAAGCGTGCAACACTTTGCAGCATCCTGCATACCAGTGTCAGGACCCCCCACACTGGGTCACCAGATAAAATCTGAAGGGTCACGAGATGATCAAGAAAGACACGAAGCAGAAAAACATATTTTTGCTGCACGAGACTGAACCCTTGTTGTTCTGTTAAGGGATCATTTGTGGTTCTCTTATATTATAAATTTTAAGAAATAAAAGCTTCTCACAACTCGCTGGTAAATGCAACCAGTGTGGATCAAAAGCCAAAAAGTTTTGGCAACCAACCATGCAACATTTTGGGTTGTTTACGGTACGCTGCTAAAATTAGCTGACTGAAACTTGAAACCTATGAAACATAGTCTGTAATACATCACAGTGAATATAGTGCCATTTGTGGTAAATGTGGCAAAACATAAGAACACTGACATAGCCCTTTAATTCCCCCCCCCCCCCCAGTTCTAATTGCAGAAAAACACTGGTTTGGTCCTTTAAATCTTTCCTTAGAATATAATAAACATGAATTTTCTCTTTGTGAGTTTATTATTATTACCATCTGAGTATCTTATCCTAAAATCTCCATCTACAGATGATGTGCACCATTGTATTTCAGATTTTCAGATCATAACTGACCTGAACGCGGCAGAGGGTGAAGGCTGCTGTTGTCATCTCTGCTGTCCTTTTTCACATCTCTCATCACTGTTACTCAGCTCAAGTGACAGGAGCGCCGTTGGACGGGCTTTGAATGCAGCACGGAGCATCACTGAGGCGTACTGAACGGTAACATTTACACGTAAACACGTGTTCACCATAGACAGACATGCAGTTTTTATTTCCCTACAAAAAAAAAGAAGTTTGCTGAATGTACACACTCTGTTCAAAACATGATAAGAAAAGACACGTTTGTGTGTGTGTGTGTGAGTGGCAAAGAATCTTTTAAAGCAGGCCACAGGGACGAAAAAAAACACACATTCATCCTCTCCACTCCTATCTCCACCTCCTCATCTCCTTCCTCATCCCCTGTTTCTCTTATTTTCTCTGAGGGGGCTCGAGAATATAGGCTCGGGCCACGGGACGAGGAGAGAGCATGGGAGAACGAGGGAGGAGATGCTGTCAGTTGTTGAAGAAGAGGAGAAAGCAAGGGGTGAGGAGAGGTGGGAGCTGGGGACTCGTTTTGATCCCTGCCTCTTAATAAATCTGTCAGAGCGAGACAGAAAGAGAGCACGAGCGAGAGAGATAGAGAGACGGAGAGAGGAGAGAGAGAGAGCCAGAGATGGATCCGTCCGCAGAGGTCTTCACCAGGTGGTTTGAAGTGCAGATCCATTTCTCCTCCTCCTCCTTCTCTCCATCCTCCTCCTTGATGTAGCACTCCATGGATTCTTCCTGCATTAATTTACCTGTTGTTTTGAAACTTCATGGGTATGAATGTGAGGATGGAGGAGAGTGTGTTTTGATGCGTCTTACCTGGTGGGCACACAAGTACACTCAAGAAGTATCTCACCTTTTTTGCATTTTCCACTGTGTTTACACGGCTTTTGCACCCAAGTTGGCTCAGATATATCAAATTTGATTGAGTTATTCTAACCTAAAGTATTTATGGAACTGACTCAGTACATTCATACATTGAATTAATTCATAAATAATGAATTTAATGAAAATCTGCATATCATTCTAAAGTATTTCTTGTCTTTTGATCTGTTTCTTTCTAAACTGCATGTTGCCTGGTTACATAATAACTAATAATACATTTTGAGCCATTGTATGTGCTTCAGTCTTGTTGGTAACCATCCAGGAGTGAGTCTTTGTTTTGTTTTTCTGGCTTCTTCCCTGTAATTACTTGCATGATAACTCTGAATCTCCTCCATTTTTTTTCCCCTCTAAAGATATTCTCATACGTGCATGCACCTATATCTCTTCCATTGCATTACTTACTCCATCAGGTTAGTATTTCACTTCCAGGAAGTTGGAGGACTTGTGAGAGTCAAAATAATAAAAAAAAAAGAAAGAACGGTCCAAACTGAAGCAACAGAGGAGATGTCCTGACCTTTAGTTCCTACTATGGATAAACTACATTTTACACAACCACAACCTGTTTGCAAGACTGGGACTTCCTGATGTCTTTCACATTCCAAACCTCTAAGTTTGTAAAGTTTGTAACAACGTTACATGTAGTGAAGCACTTGGTTTAAATACATTTGCTTTGCTTAATGTGCATCATCTGGATATGTAAATACTGGACTACAAGCTAATGCATTTTGCTCACGTTAGCCAACATCAACCTTAAGGTCTTTTGTGTTAGGGAGCTGTGTTTACAGAATATGGAAGATAATATGTAGAACAATGTTTTCATTGGTGTATGATCCCCTGAAAATTAGAACGGGCATGTTTTTGTTCCCTTAGAATGAACCTTTTATATCTACAGATGCTGCAAGTCCTCTTCCACTGAGTCCATATTGATCAGTTGAACAGTAACCCAGAATGACCAAACTATAGACAGCGGCTCTAATATGACCTTTCACCTTTCCCCCCGGGTTTTATGGCCACTTTAGCTTCTCCATCACACTGAGAAGGAAAGCGTGAGGTTAGAGGTTTCCACTGGCCAAGTGCAACGACAGGTAGCTAGTTGATACGAGACATTAAAACATAGATAGAGCAAGTGCAAGAGCACAATATGATACGAACTGAAACATCATAATATACACAGTATACACAACAACAAAGAACTATGAACTTTGTTCCAGGGAACCAGTTCTTAAAGGAGTTTAACTGGATGAGAAGCTGGAATAAAGAAGAAGATTAGATCATTAACTTTAACTTGATTAACGTTGATCCCTCGATTGGCTTTCACTTTTTTTCACACACACACACACACACACACACACACACACACACACACACACACACACAAAGGGCTAATGTAGAATGATGGTAGAGGGTTGGGGCTTCACGTAGCAGTGCCCTGGGAGCAGTTAGCGGTTCAGTAGCAAGTGCTCCCGCTCAGTGCCCAGGAGGTGAACTGGCAGTGGTCAAAGGAGGTGCAGACTTTAGGAGCAGCCATACTAATGAATCATGGATGGATCTGTCACTTGGTATAGATTGATGGTCAGTTGACCAATGAGTACAGGTGACAAAGTGAATGGTGGTATGGCAGCTTGAAAATATTTTTAGAGGCAAGCCTGTAGATTAAGTCGCCGTAGGTCATAGCAGGATTATCATTTTAACCAAGCCTGCACTGACTTTGGAGAGCCACAAAAGGCAGACACCAGGTATTTGTAGGAATTTACAAATTGGAGTTCTGACTCATCCAGGATCAGGAGGATTTTACAGGAGCAGGTGTCGAGGTAATTATTTTAGCATTTTAGATTAGTATTTAGTCAAAGGTTGGAGAAGCAGAGATAACCGCTGATGTTTCTGATGCCTTAACCTTTAAAGTCAGCTCCACTAACCTGTTGACCTTATGTTTTTGTTTTTGAACTCTATGATCACTGTCTTTGCTTCATAATCAAATCTCAAATATCAACGGGCCAGCTTCTTGACATTCAGAGATAAAAGGTTTTCATGTAATGGCGGGTAATGCGCTGCTTTTTGAATCACCTCGCCTCACAGGTCATCGACTCGAGCAACGCGGCGCTATGTCGAATGTACAAATGCAAATTTCAACACCCTAATTGAATGATTAATTACCTCCACTCGGAAATGATGACTTCATCCTGAGCGATCGCTCACTCCACACGCTGCGTTAGCACTGTGACCGAATCTATTTGCTGTTTCTTAAATCATCGTTTTAATCGCATCACACCTAAGCCTTGTTTCGCCTTCACCAGCGCGTGTGACAAACTCCTTGTGTCTCAGTGTCTCGCACAAAGTGAGGGATAATTTTCCTCTTCATGTAGCCTCTCTCTGATTACTCAGCTCATCATCACAGATGACATGCGTGATCTGCCAGTGCGCTCTCTTCCCCTGTGTTTCCCTCTTCATCTTTTGTTTTTCGTGTTGTTGTTGTCAGCGTGCTATCATTAGATTTACACTCTCCTTCACCCCCTACAGCTCTGCCTCCTCTTCAACTTCTCTCTCTCTCTTCTTCTTCTTCTTCTCTGTCCTTCCCGTCGGCCTCGTTCTGATTTCTCCCCCATCACGTGCACATAACATACAGAAGACGCAAATGTGTGATGTCAGTATACGGTAAGTTTCTAGCTCCCGTGGCTGCTTATGCGCTCTATATAAAACCACACAAAAACATCAGATGCTAATAAACTCAACGGAGAAACAATAAAAAAACGTACTGTGGCCAGTAAAACACACACACACGCACAGCTCCCTGCAAGAGACTACATGTATATTTATTCTCTTTCTTCTGAATTGTGTTTGTTATTTTTTCATATCGCTGCTAGTTTATGGTGTCTGTGTGACACCGAGGCTCCCAGTTGGAGAGTAAACACTAGATAAGACAAATGTGTGTATGTGTGGTCACACGTGTATGTGTGTGTGTCTTGTTATGGCACTTCCCCGTTGGCAGGCCATATAACTCAGGTTAATGTTATCTTATTTCACACTGCTCCGAGGCAACCTCAGGGAGTAGATCATTTGGAGCGCTCTTATTACTTTTCATTAGGCTAATGTGACGGGTGGGGGGATTTACAACGGGGGGGGGGGGGGGCGCACATACACCAACACACACATGCTATGACACACTTCAGAGTTCATATATATGTGTGTGTGTGTGTGTGGGTGTCTGTGAGTCCATTTTGAAGCTGGAGTTATCTTCTCGGCGCCCAACATGGGAACTTCTCACCCTGGAATGTAGAATACAGTCGGGCTGCAAACACATGAATAACTTCTGAAACGTATTGATCAAGAGCTTTGTAGGATACACCGGGGGAAGCGGGGCGAGGATTCAAAGCACTGCCTGGGGGATTGTGGGTATGACCCTTGACCCTGGGAATGGTTGAAGCGGGGCAGTGTGTGTCGACTTCAACAAGTGAAGAATGAGAGCCGTCTTTGGGGGCTGAATGCATGTTTCTTACTCCTTTGTGTGTCTTCTGGTATTTCCTTATACTTTGTGTTGTGTTCCTGGGAAATAAGGAGTTCTGTAGTTTAAAGAAAATCACACACTCAGCACTTTTAATTGGCTGATTCCAGTATTTTAATGGGATATTTAAATGAGGCTACTTATTAAGCCATCAACATAAAGAAACAAATAAATTACTCACTATTTCACAGAGAAAATTGTATTCCCGGCAGAGCAGAGCAGAGCAGCAGTTGTGAAACGTACTTTTTTTGTTCGAATCAGACGTGGTGCATAATTGTTTAAACTTTCTTAAAATTATTTAAATCCTCAGTTGCCGTTGCTATGGCGAAAAATGTGAATTTGATCCAGACCTATTAATTTATCTAAATCTGAGTGTTTTATCAGCTTTCAGACAGTGTAGCCTCTGTTCACCCAGACGCAACACACGCACGCAATTGAATTTGTAGCTCCGTGATTGAATGTTTCTTACAGAAAAAGCTCCATGGGAGTTGTAGTTAACTTCCCCCGATATGGTTTGACTTTTTTTTTTTTATCAAAGAACAGACTTCGTAGTGCTACAACAACAGAGAATGAACAAAGGAGCAAAGCTTCACATCTTTGTCTTACATCACAGTTATAAAATGATTTCCATGTTTGAAGAGCCCTCACACACACACACACATACACACACACGCACGCACACACACACACACGCACACACAATGGAGGTCTGGTGCTTGGCCCCTGCGTGGAACCATGAAACTTACTTCCACTTCGAACTTTCTCTCCTTTTCTGGAGAAGTTTCCCTCTTCCTATTGGGTGGTCTGTAACATCACTGGGATCATACACAGATCCTTTCCCTGTCAGATTTACCCGATAGAGAAACAATATTTCAGTTTCAGGATCCGCTAACGACTGACCCCTCTCTCTCTCTCTCTCTCTCTCTCTCTCTGCTTTATTTTACTTTGTCTCTCACCCAGTGTCTCTCGGTATCCGTCCTCCTCTCCATCTGCCGTCCAGACATTGAGGCCACTGACGTTTGTTTTCATCTTTTCTTTTCTCGTCTTTTCTTCTTCTCCTTACAGTAAACACCTGCACGCACTCCGAATGGAAAACCATGATGAATAGCGCCGTTGAAAGAATGGTGACAGCCCTGAAGAGATCCCTTTCACATGCATAAATACTGAAAGAGGGGCAAGCGTGTGTGTGCGTGTGCGCATGCGTGTGTGTGTGTGTGTGTGTAGAAGGGGCCAGGATGGTAAGCTCAGCCTTAATTTACATTCTCATTCAGTCATTATCAGTCATTCAAATTTTTGTGGTAACAGCGTTTCAATTTTTATAATCCATCATAAGCTAAAAAAAAATTGTATAGTTGTAGCTGTATTGTTCCATTTTTGCCTACTTTAAAAAACACAATGAAGGAAAGTGCTGCAGTATATCATCAGACTAAATGTTGGTAATTTATTATTACTTTTAATAAACAGCAAGCCCATAACCAAACCGCTTATTGAACAGGGCCATGCCAATGTTTTTACATGTTTCAGCCCATTAAGTACAAATCGTCTGTTTTACATTCCTGTTTTCCAAAGTATACAATAACTTTTGAGATTGATTTCCCACCCTCCAGGCAGCCGCTGGTTTCCATTCATTTGAATATGAAAATCAACTTAGAAACTTTCTTGAGATTGGTAATCCATCATAGTGAAAAATCGGCTGTCTTTACTTTTTTGGCAAAGTTTCTTCATCGTCATGTCGAGCTAATGTCGAGAGGAAAGACTGTTTTGGAAAGCTGAAGGATACTCCGACATCTGAAGTGAGTTGGGTGTTGAACTGCAGGGCAAAGAACGTCTAAGGGACAACGTTTTCATGTTAAAGCGAGACTGTAACTTTAGCTGAACAGCGGACACTGTGGTCATTAGTGCTAACACTACAGTGGCACATTGAATTTTCCTTGATTTCCCAAGATTCTCTTAAGTTGCTTTAGAGGCCCTTTAAACCTGTTTTCTCACTGTTCTTTTTTTTACTGTGATGGGTTCCTACAGGAACACAATGTTTTCTGCCAAAGTTGGAGCCAGCGTTGTAGTCAAGACCACCTAAACCAAGACCAAGTCATGACCAGAGTCTAAACCCAGGCCAAGACTTCAAGACCTTTGAGGGGTTGAGAATACAAGAAGTCAAGACTAAAACCAAGACCAGACAGTATAGTCTATTTTATTAGTTAATATGTAGTTAATATTTGCCAAATCTCTTTGGGTGAGACTGTCTCAGTACTCATACTGCTGTCTCTTTTCTTCTGGACGCTGTTTTGCTTTAGATGAACTCTTTGTGGTTTATGAAGTCAGATTTTATTACTGAAGGTTTGGCTCACATCTCCTCCCCGACCGCCAAATGGAGGCGGGACAGCTGTTGACGGTAACAAATATTTCAAATTAGTCACTGGTTTCATTTGAAGCAGGAAGTTTTACTACCAATAACAGTAATGATGTTAACAAATAAATCTTTACACTTTAGTGTATAGCCCTGCAGTCGTGGTCTTGATAGGTCTTGAAGAAAAATCGGTCTTGGAGTCCTCTTTCTCTCAGAACAAGACACGAAGTAAAAATGTGGTCAATTCTGAGACGAGACCTTTCAAAAAGCAGTCTTGAGACCAAGACTGAGCATTACATTTCTGTATTTATATTTGTCTGTGTTCACACTGAGGGAAGAAGGTCGAGTTCAGCTGGAAAAATGTGATGTCATGCACGAGTCAGGATATACAATAAAACCAATAAAACCATTGAAGTGTTAAATGTAACAGTGTCATAAAGTCAGTGAACTGGCTCAGTATTTTTAATTAAACCACATTATCTCTCTAAGGTTTGCTAACACTAGCAAACATTAGCAACCATAAGCTACTGAAGCACTACATAACCACTGAGAGTTAAAGAATGAAAAGGAAGATTGTTTTATTACTTTGTTCTTTCATTTCCTGCTGTAATTCAAAGTTGTCTCGGGGTCCTTCATTTCACCCTCAAAAAGGAGTCTGAAATAGTCTGGCCAAGAAACACCTGGAAGATTGGAAATCACTCTAAACTTGATTGCGAGTGGGCCTTTAACCCAGTAAATTCCAGCCTTATCTCATAAATGTTCACTAACATTTATATGCAGCCGTTAAATTATTTTCCAATAAATTAACGTGACAACATTTTTATTACTTGCCCTTTTGAACCATAAATGGTGGGGAAAGATGAAGCGAAAATAAATCTGACATAGATCCTGAGCTAAGGATTTAAGGTAGATTTGTGGACTCAAACCAACAACCTTGAGAGAAATTAATATCTTACTTCTGACGAGCCAGGGACTTTTTTCCCCCCTCGCTCACATCTTAATACAGTAAGGTAAAGCTCTGACAAAGCTGCAAAGCAGATTCCCCTGAAAATACATTTTCATCGTGAATCAACAGCTCCCAGGCACATATATGCACATGTTAATCATGACATACTGGACAGACTCACGCTAACCTCCCTGCAGCCGTAAAGACGACTGCAGTGAACAAAGATTCTTTCACATCACACAAAGTATGGGGTGTATTTGGGCCCGGGTGTGCTGAGTCACCTCGGTTAATGCTCCAATAGATGGACCCAGGGCTCTTATTTTGGCAGCGAGCTCCTGGAGCAGTCACTGATATGATATACAGCAGCTCTTAATACAGTCACTGGCTCTCAAATATGTAATGGAGCAAATTAATGCAGTAGCCCCAGACAGAGACACCCAGAATTGAAAACCAATTTAATCAACCTTTGTCTATCTCTGTCATTTTTTCTCCCCTCTCTTTTCCATCAGCTGCCTTCTATTTTTTTTTTTTCTTCTTCTTCTCTGGCTCTTGGCTTCGAGATGGGAAAGAAAGGGGCGGGGAGGAGGGGTGAGTGTGGACAGGACTTGTATAGCCGGGAAGAGCTCATCCTTAGCTTTGCTGCCTGGAATTCATTGCAGAATCATTTGTTAACTTCCTGCAACATTATGGTAATGCTCAACAATTTTCATCTTTGGCACAAAGTCCCCCGCGAAAGCGGGGCCCTCGAATATTCGACTGATAGTTTTCGATATGCCGTGTATCATCATTAATTGGAAAACGTTGAGTTGCATGCTGGATCCAGATTGGATTTTCTTTATCCGAGTCCAAAAAACGTGATCCGCTTCCTAATAGCCAACCTCTGGAACGGATTAATATTAGTGAGAGATGAGGAGAAATCCTCCATAAATCAACAATTTGCTTCTAATCAGGGGAGGGAGAAGGGGTCGAGTGCTCAATCAGAGGATCAAAAGTTTGAAGTTTTTTATTTTTTTTTCCCCCGGATGACCCGATGCAGATCAGCTGGAGGAGGCAGCAATGACATGCTGCTTTTCATTCTTCACTCCTCTCTTACTGTGCTTCTAACATTCATCATAATCTCTTTCACTTCTGTCACACACACATCACACACCCCCCCAGCTGCACCGTTCACCCCTCATTCATTCAGTCAGCTTTTTCCCCATTTCTGTCTTACAGGAAACACATCACATCACAAGCCCGGCGCCTACTCTAATAGCTTTAGTGGGTTGGCATAATCTGGCTAGCCTAGCGCGCTACACGTTAATAGCATGTCGTACACCGACCCCAGCGGCGTGGTCGCGTTATTAGTGTCTTGTCATTAATGTGTTGCTGCCTGCCCTCCATCTGCTGCCCCACCCCCTGCCTCTCCAGGGTGTTTCTGGGATACCGTCCCAGTGACCTCTGTGGCAAGGCTGAGCCGCTTAGCGTCGCCACCTGATGGCCACGCTCGGCAACGTGACAAATCTGGTTACCTGAAGGACATCCGTGCGTCAGCGCTCTGTGATCTAATCACAAAAATACACACATACACACACACAAGGCTGGAGATGGACTACGGATGCATGCCAGAGTACACACAAAACACACACACACACACACACGGACAAAGGAAGTGTGCATGGATTTCAAAGGACATCAATATGCGATACTGACAATATGCCCACAATATGCTCACATGCATGCAAGTACACACCCACAAACAATACACCCAACCATGTGCCCTCTTTTCTTTACACACAAGCACATGCATGACAACAGATTTAATTATTTAATTTTTTCCACCTTTTTAATCATAACAACGCATATAGTAGTAATATAATTCCTGGGACTTACAGAAACATGACTTCAGTCAAACAAACATGTAGGCGGACTGTCAAAAAAGAGTGAAAAAGTGTGGAACAAGTCCAGGTTGAGAAGACAAAATCAACAAATCTTCTACATGTTTGCAGCACAAAAGCTTGAGGTGAGCAGTTAAAAAAAAAAGAGTTTTATTGTTAACATCTGGTTGGTGATGCTTCCCAAGCCAGCTCGCTCTCATTCCTATTAAAGGGTTTCTACTCATTAATCCATCGTGAATTCCTTTCACACTACAGGATTAGAAAACACAGACTCCAAGCCAGTCTGTAACATTAAGATTATGTCTGTAAAGCCCTCACACTATTGGATCATTTGGACAGATTTACTCAGACCAGCCTTGAGTCGGGAACACCCCTGCGACTGTTGGAAGGGCTGAATTTAACCCAACATCTGCCCAATTATCCTCAAGTGTGGGGCCAGCAAAAGTCTATTTACAGGTGTGAAAAAAAAGTTGTACAAAGCCTTTTGTGGCTCCAAATAAAGTTCCCAAAGTGATGTCACCTGAGTCTGTTTCGGCTCAAGTTTGAAAAGGAGAAAAAAGTTGTGATGTTAGACAGAAGTGAGCTGCTCAGACCTCTGTAGCTTGCTTCTCGTCTCCGATTGAAGCTAGCGCACTGACACTATAAAGAATGGGCAGCGTATGCACAATGTCACCCGTAAGTTTCTGAAGCTCAGAATATGCAGCTCTGTCCACAACCATGTTGGCAGTACTGTCTCTTCCGCCTCCTGGCTAATCTAAAAATCAGCAAAGACGCAGATCATCGTTGGACCTGAGGCGGGTAGAAGGGTGCTCAAAGAGGCCATTTGTAACAGCACCCACCTGTCAATCAAAGTGGCCATGCTGTTAATTATGCATAACTTTAAGCCTTAATATAATTTGAAGAGTTCTATATAAGTTCACCTTCAGTACAGTTGTCATGAACGGGGAAACTGTTTTTTGTACCAGGCTGTAAACATGTTTATTTCTGCTGCGAAGTTGGACATTTTAACATGGGGACTTATGGAGAGAGTCATTCTGTAGCCAGCCTCAAGTGGACGTTCAAGGAACTGCATTTTTTGTCGCTTTGCATTGGCTTCACTTCACAGCCACAGAGGTTACCGCTTGGGCTAGCGGCTCAACGCTACATTAGCGTGGATGAGTTGCGACATGGGTAATGTAGACTGCAAGTTTTGGCAAAGAGCAATCGTGGAATAGTGCGTAGTCTAGTAGTCTAGGAGTGTGATGCGAAATCTATGCAGTACTCTCATGAACATAAATGCATCTATTGTCTAAATCTACACATGCATGCAGGTCACGACATGTTAAATTTGGAAAGGGTTCATGTTGGCTCCTCTGCAACCTGCCGTCACCCACAACATCTTTCACAAGCCATGAATCAGCATCCTCAGAGAACTGTAATTACAGACACACGCATATCACATAAAGTAGATAAACATTTTCCTAAACATACTCACACACCAGAACCATCGCCGTTGTGATCACTTTGCATTGCGTGTCACCTGTAATCTGTCTCATTTTTCCGTCCTCCCTTCCCACTTTCTTGTCCCTTTTTTTCCACTTGGCTGAATTTTCTGCCCGGCACCAGAATCCTGAAATAGAATAGCAGCAAAACACATTAGAAGAACAATCAGAGTACCTCCCACAATAATCTGTTTATACCCCGTCCACCTCCTACTCCTCCCTTTTGGACTGTTTTGTTTCAGTGAGTAAGAACCGTCACCTCTTAGCGTATCCCTCTGTGTCGCACGTTCACAGGGAGGGTGCGACTTACCTGAGAAACTGTGACGGGGGTGAAAACTAAAAGATAGATGATGACATTAAGGGGAAGGGGGAGGTTGAAAAAGGACAAAAAAGACAGGAGGCTTGAAAGAGTGAGAGAAAAAGATAGAAGAGAAGGAATAGGGGAGGGATTTCCCAAATGGAAATGGAAAGAGTCGATAGATGAGGGACAGAGGCTGGAACTTCTCATCCTGTTTTGAGCCAAAACCGACCAATGGTGTTTGATGACAGTGAAATATCCTTCACACATTTATGAGGCCACATATAAGCGTTATAGATTTGTGTCAGACACAAGGAATCTGTTCATATGTTAACAAGTTTAACAAGACTTTCATATTAAGTAATATTTAACATATCATTTCATTGAAGAATTTCTTATTTTCATATTTTAACATACATAAAAACAACTTAAAACACCAAATGAGACCTGGGAATGCAGTGACGTCGCTAAAAGGAAGTGAGACAGGTTGTAAACAAACCCAAAGGTCAACCAAATGACAGGACAACGTGAGAAAATGAAGGTGAAGTCAAATTAATATCCAATCTGTCTGTTGTAAGCATCCATCACTGCACACACGGGCCCACACAATGTAAGATGTATATAACAATATGAGAGAAATCTGCTCTTACTCATGCTGAATGATGAATCACACTTGATCACATTGGAGGCATGTGGCCAACTATTATTATTAGTGTAGGTAACACCCACTGAACACCATATAAGGGCAGGTGTTGTGTGCCGTGTGCAAATGCTCCTGCACATGCCCAAGGTTTGGAGAGACGCTACCAAATAAAGCTGGAAGAAGTAGAAGATAAATCTTGGCTCAGCAGCCATTCATCCGTCTGGATAGCCAAATCACTTAAGGGCAGTATGTATTTTTATTGTTTTAATTGGGATAAATGGACCAATTTTTTTTAGCCCATGAATTTAATAATCCAATCATTCTAATTACATGATATTAATGCATTTTTTTTTATGTTCCTCAAATTTAAAACTTTGCTTGCATTGGTCAAATAATTTGTGAACTGTAAAAACAATATATATATGTTTTTGTATCGTGATAAGAGTGCTCTCAACCCAATGACAGTATGAAGAATAGACAGAGCCTGAGTGACGTCACCTGTGGGTTTCTGAAGCGCTGTTTTGAAGCCAGAAATATGCAATGCTGGCCGATGCCATGATGGACCTAAGCATTTACCTGTCACGCTGTTAATTATGCATAACTTTAATAACGACAACTTTGCTGCCTGTCTCTAGTGGCCTTTTAGCATTTCCGCATTGGCTTCATTTTCCAGGATCAGGGGTTGTCAACAAATCATGGACAAAAATAAGAGGAAATGTGTTCGCGTATCGCTTCCTGCATGAGATCCTTCGTCTTTGTGCTCAAAGCCAGGTCGTTTTCCCAGTTTGGTGTGGAGGAACTTGAGCTGACCTGACCTCAACCCCATTCAAACATATTTGGGATGCGAGCCAGACATTATCGCCCGACATCAGTGGTCGACCTCGCTGTTGCTCTTGTAGCTGAATGAGACCAAATCTCTGTAGCCAGCTTCCAGAATCTGGTGGAGAGCCTTCCCAGAAAAATATTAATTACAGCAGCATATTAATGCTGATGGTTTTGGAGTGAATAGTTCAAATCATTCAAATATGGTAATAATAGTCATGGGTCCACATACTTTTGGCCTTATATTTAGCCAGGTGAACCACCACATATTTAGCCAGTGTGTAGTGATTTCCTTTTTTGCAGTTTCTCATGGCCTGTGCATAAAAACGTGATAAGTAGGAAGGTATTTTTAATATTTTCTTACAGATAACGCACAGTCCTGTCGTGCAAATGTCCCAAAGCAGCGATGATTGTCCTTAAACATTGCCGTATTTTCTTAACATAGATATGTTTCGAGCGTGTGACGCAGATACGCGCAAAGCTTCATCATTTGGGTTGGAGGAGTTTGACATTCTCCTCTGTCTCTCTGGTGTAGCTGTCATATTTAGTTTCTGGTCCCCGTGGAGAGAAAATGGCAGCGGTGGAAAAAGAGAGGGAGGAATCTCTGAAGACCAAGCTGTCTGCTTGGGACCGGAGAGTGGCTCAGGCAGATAGTGTTACACTGCACCCGTGGGAGACAGGGAGATATGACCAGAGGGATGGAGGGATGTGTGTGTGTGTGTGTGTGTGTGTGTGTGTGTGTGTGTGTGCAGAGAAAAGAAGGATTGTCATGGAGAAATGGGCAGATATATAAAGACAGTGCATAATGTGACATAGAAGGTAAAAAAGCCTACTAGCACTGCCATTGTGAAATTGTAAAACTGAAACAAAATTGTCTGTTGTGTTTCTCAGGATCATGTAAGGAAATATGGTTATATCATCTATTTACTTGCTAGCCCTCTCCTACACTCCTACAGTCCTTTTCTCGTGCTGAATGCTTCCCATGCTCTCTCTCTCTCTCTCTCTCTCTCTCTCTCTCTCTCTCTCTCCTCTTCTTCTTAACACGCTGAGAGTGTCAGTGTTGGTCTGAAGTGGCTTGTCCTCGGCTACAAATGAATAGCATCACCCGACTGTGAAAAAGACAGCGACGGAGTTGGATAGAAGGGGGGAAAAAAAGGTGGCAGGGAAGAGGAGAGACTCTAGAAGAAGAAGTGTGAGTGTGATGAGAGGAAAAGATGCTTGAGAGAGCGGGTGAGTGGGAAGTTATAGGAAGGGTTTGCATTTAGAGGAGACGAGGAGTGCTATTAAAATGATTAAAAGGGTGGGAAGAGAGAGGGTCGAGAAAAAGTGGAAAGTGTGAATGGATGGGGGGGAAAGAGAGAATAAGGAGTGAGGAGGAGGCGGGGTGGCTGCGTACAGTAAGCTCTTTCACCATTTATTCACAATTTATTGTAACTTCAATAGAAGTACTTCAGATCTATCATAAACTGTAAAGCGGGTTCTAATATTTATGAAATTGGGCAAGAGAATCACCAATAACAGTTCATATACGCTAAATCTGTCACAAGTATTTATTTATAGAAGCTAAATAGTGTTGTAGGAAGGCAGAATATTGTAGCCACTGGTGGGCTGTTAAGTTTTGGTATTTGAGTTTTGAAATTCAGTGTTAGTTCTGGTCTCGTCTCGGGGTTTCCAACGAGTCCTGAGAAAAAGACGTGACCTCTTCAGCTTGCTACATGTTTGACGTTATTCATCAGAGATTTATTTCGTTCCACATTTTTGCGCCGGGCAGTTACAGTAATCAGCTTGTCGTACATGTGGTTTGTTTTACGGGAAGTTGTTGAGAGCCTGTCAACTTTTCCGTCTACATACAGGCTAAAGAACCAAAACAATGACGTAAAAGAGGACCGTGTTTTCCGACAGAGCGCAAAGTGGAAGAGGCAGCGTGATTTAAAAGTGTAATATTTGCGGGCGTGGGACACATCCCCAGGAGGTGAAAATGTTTCAACTTGTGCTCACCCCGAGGCTTGTTGACTCTGGTTTATCAAAAATACAGAAAAATAACAAAGGACTTTGTGGCTTTACTTCCCACACACACGTTTCCCTATGAGGAGAGCGGTGACGCCCCCATCTAGACAAAGTTTGACGGGGCGCACCACATGAGAATTACCACCGAACTCTGGACTCCAACAGTGACCTCAGGTGTGACCTCGTAAAGTGCAACCATAAGACAACAACTGTATGTGACATAGCTTAGCAGCAGCACATGCTAGCGGAACTAAAGAAAATGAATGCATGGCATTATGCACAGACATTATGATTTGGTTTTGCTAAAGAGAAATGTGTTTCTGCAGACTGTGCTGCGCTTTGCCTCTGCAAGCTTACCCACAAATACAAGCTACAACCACCATCCGTACAGGCTGTACATTAGCCAACTGGCGTGAATAAATATGGATATAAACTCAGACTCATGTTACAGTTTTTCTCAGTTGGTAAAACACAATTTGTGAAACCTCCATTTTCTGAAAACATTAAACACAAAACCTCATCTTCAAGCACTTTACAAAACCTCTGAACGAAAACATATTCTCTCATAGCAGCTCAGAATTGATCAGAAATTACTACGCTGCTCTTTTAATTTTTTTTTTTTGTTCTTCCTCCACCTTCTTCCTCTGTTTTTACAGTACTGTACTCTGCATCTCACAAACGTGTCTTTTGTCTCTGTGATACTGTAAGTCTTGTTCTTTGTTGATATGAACCTGCAACCAGTCAAAATCTATTGAGCGGTCAGTACTGTAAACAAATGGAAAGCACAATGTTCATACAATTTGTTTATTGTATGGTATACAGCCTACAATGCACTGTACTACAGTATACAATACTAAAAGGGACACAAATCTTGTCCTCCTCCTCTTTCTCCTCGTCCTCCACCTCACATACGCACTCGTCCTCTCACATAGTTTCTTCTATCCATTCTCAGACTTTCTCATTCCCACCTTCAACAATCTGTTTGCTCTCTGATCTGGCTTGTATTGGTTGTGTCACATCATTTGAAACAAGTGAAATCAGTTTTGAGTGGCTGTGACATGTCTGCTCTATTTGTATTTAATTTTTGCCCCTTGTGTTTACCAGTATGGATGACATTAGAGTGCAGAATGTGTTTAGAGTTTTTTCTGAAAAGTGTAAGTGAGATCTGCAAATTGTGTTTTACCATGTGAAATGGTTTAAGGTATTGACAACAGACTGAACAGTTACTTAAATGAGTTCAGGCAACTGAGAACTTTGTTCGGCCAATGGGTTTTAGTGGTTTAGCAATTGAGAAAAACTGTAATAAGGCAACATAAAAAAATAGTTTTGCATTCTATCTTCTCCTCCTTAAGCTTCATAGAACTAGATATTTTTTCTCTGGTTCACCACCTACTACAAGTAATTAACGTCACAGCCATGTCAATAATCAAAATACTTGGTAGAGCTTTAAATTGGGTGCTAATATTTAAAAAAAAAAAAATATCACCGTTATAAGTAGGAATAAATCAATAAATTATGCTCAGTGTAATGCTGCGCTGTATTTTTATTCACCAAGTGCTGTGCTGTGGGCTCAGCCACTGAATAAACTGCAAGCTGATGTTGTGATGACACATTTTATTTCAGCCTTTACACCTTTAAACTACCCATATTTCAGTTTTCACTCAACTTAATAAACGTAACAAGTTTATATTAACACTCTAATAAAAAAATAAAACACATTTTACTCATATTTCATGCACCGCTTGTGAGTTTTTAACCAAATAAATGATTAAAGGACCTGTAATAGCTGCAAAAACAGAAAGAGAAACTTAACACAAGGACACACTTTAATGCGCACACACACACACAGACACACACACACACACACATCCGCTTCAGCTTGCCAGGCCCATGTGCACCACAGAGAAGAGTGTCACACATGCGGAGAAAAATGCCTGTAATATCAGATTTGGCAGGATGAGAGGGAGGAGGTGGAGGGAGGGGAGTGAAAAAGAGAACAAGGAGGAGGAGGAGGAGGAAAAAGAAAGAAACAAGCCATTGTACCTTCGTCTTAAACACTCTCTCCGAACATCGCGAGCCTCAAAAATGGACTACATCTTCCCGTCGGTGTAATAAGGGTTATGATTTTCCCTTCAGGGGGTTGGGAGTATGACAACCTCCCGGGGTGAGAAATCTAACCAGTGGCTTTGCAGCTACCAGATTCATTTTGTTTGTCTTCCTGTCATATTCCTTACCTCCATCTCTTTCTCTTTCTCTCTCCTCCTCTCTTTCTGGAAGCTTTGACTCGCCGTGCTATCGGGTCAATTCCTACTAATTGGGGTCAATGCAGAATCGAATTGCGCTCATATGGGCTAATTTATATGTCTATTTCAGTTGACAGGCAGGGGAATAGGATTTTTTACTCGGCTAATCCTTTTTGGGTTTTGTGTACTGCTAATATAGTGTGAACTGTCAGGTTTAAGCCCTTACATTTTCTCTCTGGTGCACTACTTCTGCCTTGTGGTCTCCTCTGTTACAGACTATGACAAAGAGAATTAGTGGTTTCTGACAGTCTGTTGGTTCTTTTTTTTTTTTTTTTCATATAAAGCCCAAACAGCACTCTCTCCTCTTCTACCTCTTCTATGCTTTCCCTTTTTCTCTCTACCTCATTACCCTTTTATAATCTCCCCTTTCCTCGTGTGCGCACACACACACAAACACACACGCTGGCTTGCCACCATAATGTATAGGGTTTGTTTGGTGTGCGGTGGAGGCCATATGTTCTCTTTGCGGCTAAAGTTTCTCTTATCCTGCCTCTGCAGCAAAGTGAGAGGAGAGCTCGGGCCTATTGTAGCCCGACTCCCTGGAAGGAAGGGGGGTGGGTGGGGGAGTGAAGAGAGATGGATGGGAGGCAGGAGAGGAGAGAGATAAATTCTAACAGGGGGCTCTCCTATTGTCACCATGATTAAAACGTGAAGCAAACTAATTACAGTCTGTGCGTGCATGTGTGTGTGTGTGTGTTTGTGGGTCCTCGTCTGTTTATTTGTACCTCATCTCCCGGATGATATGTGCACCGTACAGGCAGTCTTCAATATAAGTCCTAGTCACTTTAACCAAAGTCATCACCGCTCAAAGTTTCCCTCCATCAATGGACACAGCTAGTCGTGAGTGGGGCGCTCCATTTACGCCGCAGTTGAGGCTTTTAGGCTGACGGTCACATTCAGAGCATTAGAGAGCTTCAAGAGATGCTTTATAAAAACGGCTCTTGAGACATTAAGAAGAAGTGATCACAGGACCAGGAGGTTGTGTGTAATGGTGAATAATGTCTTCATATTTCACATGCGCACTAAATGCTGTATGTGTAGCTGAGTGTGTGTCGGTGTGACATTTACTGTCTTCTTTCTTCGTGCTACATTATTCATGAACCGCAGATAGAATTAGTCACGAGCTCTGTTTTGTTACCTTAATAGTTGTGTGTGTGTGTGTGTGTGTGTGTGTGTGTGTGTGTGTGTGTGTGTGTGTTCTTTTAAAGGTTCCACTGTGTGTCGTTTTCAGTCAGTATCAGTAAGTTATTAACACAGAAGTGAGCGTATTTATTGTAAACAAATAAGAACATCGTTAGGATGATTAGTGGCCTCAGGTGGCCTCTTAAATTGCATTTTATATTTTTGCTTTATCTTACAAAGGGCCATTTTATAGATACTGCCCAGCATCCCAGGAATCATTTCCCTATTGGATATTTCATTTTCTCATGATTTACACCAAATGCCAACGTTCATTATCACTGCGGGAAATAGCAAATCTGACCAGTTAAAGACCCCCAGTTTAAAGGTCCAGTGTGTCAGTGTGTTTCATGGGTCTCTCATATTCATAACTATGTTTTCATTAGTGTATCATCACCTGAAAAGAAGAGTCATTGTTTTTTTCTTTAACCTTAAATGAGCCTTTTGTATCTATACATTTGCATAGAACAAAGGCGTGGTGGCCAAGTGGAAAGGCGTTGGTCTCGTAAACCAAAGATCATGGGTTCAATCCCCATCCATGCCTGTGTTAGTGCCTATGTCAGTTGCCTACAGTGGAGTTCTGTGGCCACTGTAGGTCCTCCTACATACTTGGAAAGGAATATGAGGCGCAGCGTACTGAGTTCATTGCAATGTAACCTGAATAGCCACATTCCCTATGTTTTATAGTCGTGCAACCATTTAGCTTATTTCACATTCATTGGGAGTCATTGTTCTGTCCACCTGATGAATCTAAGTGCCAACGTTTGCTCTTCTTTTAGCTCTGTTTTTGTTTCTCTATCAACTCCTGAGACCGACTCCATGTGACCCTCTATCTGCTAAACACTTCACTCTAGTTGCTAACATTATCTGTTTGGTCTATTTGTCCTGAGTAGTTAAGGTGTAGTGGATAATTAGAGCTTTCTTTTTTGGAAAAACCTGCCTGCTAATTTACGCTGAGAGAGTGACAATAAGTGAACCAAAACAGTCGGAAAGTTTCAGCTGCACAGAGCTGAGGGGAACTGCAGAGCGGGGCAATAATCATCTCTGGGTCTGCACTGCAACGGACCCTTTTTATATTTCACAGTCACTTGATCCAATGTTATTATAAAAATATTGATTACAGCCACCTTTCTTTCTTTCTTTCCTCTGTATGCCAGCGACAGTGAAGGTGGTGCAGGACGCGAGAGTTTAAAGGTAATCTGATCTTCATTTTTCAGTTTTACTGCCAAGAACACCGGCTGATATACTGACAACAACTGATGTAAAGGGTACAGGCTGCCACTCCTCTCCGCTGTGCTTCTCCTGTTTACGATAATTACACCTTTTGACAATAATATAATGATGTGGAAAAAAATGATCCACGCACCACCTAATTACACCAAATAAATTCACTCAATAAATGAAGTGCAAACTGTGGCTGCGAGGTGTGTAAGCACAGTGAACTGAGCGTTAGTCTGTCACCATCACGGTAAACAGACTTGAAATTAAGAAATGATCGGGTCAGCTCACAGTGGCACTTTAGTAGCAGAGCCAGATGTCCATCGCCCACCTGCACTCTCAGACTGTGTGTGTGTGCGTGTGTGTGTGTGTGTGTGTGTGTGTTTGTGAGAATATGGGTGGGATCAATCGCAGCTCAAGGGTATTCGATGTCAGAGCGTTAGCACTCTTCTGTGTGTCCGGGGAATGTGTGAAAGTGTTAAAGCCTACATCTCAATTCCACAGGGTCCACTCATATCGATTCTGCTCGTCCATGTGTGTGTGTGTGTGTGTGTGTGTGTGCATGAGGGTGTGTGCGCTTAAGTAGTGAGTGGATAAATGTGTGTGAAGCATGCACCCATCTGTATCTTAGTGTGTGTCCACGACTGGCAGAATATCTTCTCATAATATGAGAAATAAGAGCTGACATGGACGATAATGAGCACTTTGACTGTATTTTCACCATCTCTTCTGCTCAATGCCGCTTTTGTTTGGGATCATTAGCAACATTTGTCAAAGTCCATCTCGTGTTTAGACAGTCTGCAGCCTATTTGGACGTAATCTAAATTCCTTTAATGTTCCATCATCATCATCATCATCTTTGCTCTTTAATTTTTTTTCTCCCCCCCCCCTTGCTCAGTTTACTTTGCCTCATTGGAAGCACCTGCCAGCTATTCACTTAAGAAGGGGGAATCCAAGCAGAGAATGACTCATCGTTCGCTTATTAGCTAGCAGCCGTGTGTGAGTGTGTTTGTAAGAGTGAGGAAGAGAACAAGAGCTCTGTGATTTATGTCTATACTCAGTGTCTCCCACTCTCAGATCTATGTGGGCCCTTGTCAACTCTCTCAACAGTTATGTGTGCACTTAAAATGTATATCTATAGCCATATGTGTGTGTGTGTGTGTGTGTGTGTGTGTGTGTATGTATATATAGGGTTGTGCGGCCAAGCTCCTCCAGCTGCACACCAATGGTTTCCAGATGTCCATCCGTCTTAAGGTAGCCCACGCTGACAGGTGAACTCTCCACTGTCTGCGAGGGACGGCCACCATCATTCATTCATTTTCACTGCCCGCTTGGCAATCAACTGTGACCACACACACCCACACACACACACACGCACACACACACACACACACACACACACACACACACATAAAAGTTGGACAAACAAGAGCCACGTGCAAAAACCGGCACACACCCATGAACCTTGTATCCATGAATACTTGTAAGCTCACACATGCGCTGATGCACTCAATCGCAAATTTATACACACATAAACGGCCACTCATGCACACCCACCCCCTGAGAATCCCCACCCGTCTCTCTCTCTCTCACCGGACGTCCACATGATTGAGTTTTACTTCATCACGTGTAGGAATAGCTCGTCTTCTCTCCCCTCCTTTTTCCTGCGCCATAAAACCCTTTATGTGAGAATAAGCGAGTGCCAATAGAGACCAATTCATCAAACACATTTTAGTGGGCCTCTGCGGAGAGAAAGAGCTAAAACCCCCTCTTAAGAGTTATCAGTCTAGTTTTGGATATGGGACAAAACTCAAGGTGCTAAACATGAGTTATGGCTCGCTACGCGGCATTGTTTGAAATTTCACCGGCCTCAGGAGTGAGTAAAAAGAAATGGATGGCGCCCTGTTTTAAAGACACTAATTTTCTTTCTTTCTTTTTTTTTTTTTTTTACGCCGCTTACTTGCTCAAATTTATTTCCTTTGCTTCTTTTTTTTATCAATGAGAGGAAGAGAAATCAAGCTCTAAATTGAGACCGTGGCTGTAAAAAAGCAGCAAGAGACAGACAGCGAATGAGAAAGAGAAAGAGCTATAGGGAAGGAGTGTGTGTGTGTGTGTGTGTGGTGTTAGCGATGAAAGAATACATCAGCCAGTGAAGGAACAGTCCGCTGAAGAGAAATAAGAGAAGTAGGGAATGAAAGAGAGAGAGATAGACATGGAAGAACATTAAGGAAATGAAAATAGGAGTGTGGTTGACAAGCTCTGTGTTAGCTAGTCTGACATAAACCACAAGAAGGCACGCACACACACACACACACACACACACACACACACACACACACACACACACACAGGCGGGTGCTCATTCTGGATTCGGAAAGAACTGAACACATTTGGTGGGACGTACTTCCTCTGACATACTCGCACAGAATCACAGCTTTGTGCATGTGTGTGGAGCTATGAGTGTGTGTGTGTGTGTGTGTGTGTGTGTGCGTGTGTGTTGCAGCATGCCTGTGTGTGGCAGTGTGTACCCCACAGTGGCAGATGCCGCCAGCCAAATGATGGAGACGATAGCTAATTGCTCAATCAAGCAATCTAATCTGGCCAATCTCATTTTCAGTTTCATCTCTCTCTCGCACGCGCTCCCTCTTCGTCCTCCCTCCCCTCCCCTCCCCTCCCCTCCTGCCTCCTCCTCCCCCCAGCATACATTTCCTGACCTATCTGCTCAACAGCTGCCAGACCGAACCAAAATGCAAAAGCGGGGAGAGTAGAGCAGGAGTGGAAAGGGATACACATGCTGGAAACTGCATGATTCCAAAAATATTCGGCAAAGTTTGAAGTAGATATGGAAGCACTAACAAAGATACAGGTACAGCATTATACAGTACATTGTTACATTGTTTGTAGAGGAAATTCCTTTCAACTGGCATGAGACTGAAATCCAGACTTGAGAATCAAGCTGTCTTTGGATAGCAGTCATAAAGAGTGCACAGCAGTCTGCAAGGTAAGGTAAGGAAAGACAAAAAAACTAAACATGTATTCATCAGAAACTATGCTGGACACTGT
The DNA here is from genome assembly GCA_028641955.1 of Protonibea diacanthus. Classification (NCBI taxonomy): domain Eukaryota; kingdom Metazoa; phylum Chordata; class Actinopteri; family Sciaenidae; genus Protonibea; species Protonibea diacanthus. The sequence continues at coordinate 21,435,052 of CM053982.1, read as the reverse complement.
CCAAGAGAAGCACCTGCTTATCATAGTGCTAGGTCACCCTGTTCCATTAAGAAAAGGGAGGAAAATACAAGGAGGAATGAGAGAAAAATGACTTTGAAGAGGGAAAAACAGCTTACATAACAAGTTTATATAAGAAATCACTATTTTAATACATTTGCTACCACATGTCTATAATTTTCCATTACACTTTATAACAAATAATTTAATGCATTATAGATGAGCCAAGTTTTTATAACAGACACTTACCTTCTGCAAAAGGGCTTAAATTTATCTATTAACAACATCTTCTGCATGTATTTCTTATTCTTTAATGGCTTACCAACATTTATAACTACATTGTTTCTATGTAAAAAGGACAGACACCAGCCAAAGGGATTTTTCACAAACTGGTAGCCCTATATTTCTTCTAATTCAAGGCTTGTACGCGATCTATAAAGCATTAGTAAATTATTTATTACCCATTAATAAAACCATTACTTACAACTTTATGAAGGTTTCCCTTTTAGAAAAATGGCTCCAGTAGATTTGCTGAAGCATGTAAGCACTTTGATCTCCACTTATTGTGATCAAGAAGTCATTTGTCAGTGCAGGTTCTGGAATATTAAATCATGCTGAGTCCCTATAAAAAGTGTTTCCCAGTGTGCTTTATGTTTTATCCTGAATATAAGGGACATTTTTGGGTTAGTTCCCCTCAACTGTACTGGGATGGAGGCTGGCATCTGGCCAGACCACACCTAAACTATCAGCATGGCTATCACCATCAGGTATACGGGTAAAAATATGTGTTTTGGTCATTTAAGTAAAGTTGACTTTACTGTACAAACTTGAACTGTGTTCATACATACAGCCAAAACAAAAAGCAGATGGCTCGCCTTTGTTTCTAACAACACATCCCATTTTCTGTTGCACCTTCCCATTGCTTTACATACTGCAGATCCAAGATCACTTGACTGTATTTACCTCCTATGACCAATTTCTCTGCCGGCATTTCTCTATTTTTGCTTCTCTTGTGGGACCTCAGTATTTTCTTCATTGTGATTGGTTGGCTGAGAAAAAAGCGGCTGACCTTTCTCCTTGCGCTTTTTCTGGTAAGTTGAACATTTTTCACTTTCACTGCCAAAAAAGCTGCCGGGTGCGACGCCTTCCAGAGAGCACCTTAGAGTCTCTTCCCTTTGCCTTCTGTGTCAAACAGGCAGCAGCAGCAGACAGGGAAAATACTGAAAATAGGAGTTTGTGCTTCCTCCGGATCAAGAAAATACTCCATTAACGGGTTAACTAGCTTTTCTTACATTCTTTTTAACATTTTGAGGACGACTGGAAATCCCACCCACCTGCTCTGATAAAGTGTGTGTGTGTGAGACCCTCCTTGAATGCCAGGTCTCCTGGGTGTATCAGTGATGCGTAGAGGGGCTATTAATTACCCCGTTCCTGTTTAGTGTGTGTGCATTTGTGTGTGTGTGTGTGTGTGTGGTAAACTCCATATGGGTGGGGAGATTGTGCGTGACCCTTCACATATCACCATATCACCCAGGCACCCCTCTCTTGTGACCTGGGTTAGAAGCAGTCACGCACATTAACCCAGCTCACAGCAGATGTAAGAGGACCGTCACACACACTCACACACACACACCTACACACACACACTCACACACACATGGAATAGGAGGTTTGTGATATATGCTTTCTTTGTGCGCGCACAGCCCAATTTATTACGCAGGCACACACCCAGGAACAGGAATACACTCCATGTATGTATTTATTGGTTAAACCCACAAAAAGACACACATTTGTGCACAAATGCATTTATCTATACACACGCAAAATGAGGGCAGAGCTAACAAGGCAACAGGGAGACATTAGTCAGTGAAATGGAAGGCCCCTCATTGGCTAACACATGTCTGTGTGTGTGTGTGTGTGTGTGTGTGTGCCAGTGAGAGAGAGAGAGAGAGATAGGACCTGGTCACACAGAGCAGAGCGGAAGAGGAGCATAATGAAGAGGCAACACACTTAATAGTGTCAAAGCTCAGCAGTCGCCATAGAGACAGAGTGTGAATGTGTGTGTGGGCAAATATGCATGAGTTTGTTTATGTTTATTTGAGCATGTTGGCTTATGGATGAGGTTTGTTTTAATCCGATTATATTTGAATATGCGAGTATACAGTATTGAATTAACTGTGTGTGTTTCTTTATGTGTGTGTGTGCAGGGGACACCTGTCTGGGAATAACAGGGAGCAGAGCAGGGATGTGATCAGGAGATGAGTGTTTCCAAATGCCGTTCTGTCAACGTGCTGGAGGGGCGGCATACAAATGACATGTGTTCAACTGTGGAGGACAAGGAGTCTGGAGGGAAATCATCATAGGTGTGTGTGAGAGAGAGAGACAGAGAGTGAGCATGTGTGTCCTCGGCCTCCCCTGTTCCAATCTGCAGTCATGATTGTGTTTGTGTATTACACATTCATGCCAAATCTCTTTTTGCAGCCTATACATCTGGTCCAACGTCTCCCTTCTCTCCTATGTGTGCCTGCTAGAAAATGCATTACTGGTGTTCTTCTGTACAGAAGTAACACATATAATACTGTAGCTCGATGTCAGTAAGTAAGAGGATAAGTATGGAGGTTATTAAGTGCCAAGTGTCTAAAGTCTGAGATGGATAGCATTTTATTAAATCTGAACTTCAATCCATTCAATTATTTTGTCACTGGTAAATAACCTAAGTTATAGATGACTTCACTAAAAGCCAGATTTATTTGAAATCTGTAACCGGACCCAACCAACAAATCTAAAATAAAAATGACAATAGCATCTCTACATTACATTTTATTTAGCCAGGGAAAAGGTTGAGCTGACCATGAGGGTAAAATATTGTGACAATAATATACCATGACATAAACAGACTGTCACCTACTACAAAAGAGAATAGAAAGTTAAAGGCCCAGTGTGTCAGATTTACAGAATATGGCAAAAAATTGAATATAATATTCATAACTGTTTTCATTAGTGTATAATCACTTGAAAATAAGATTATTATCCTTTTGAGCCTTTTATATCTAGTGCCCGCCATGTTTGAACCACCATGCTGCTACAGTAGCCCAGAACGGACAAACCAAACACTGGCTCCAGATAGGGCCAGAATTCATGTGTTCATCAACAGACAAAGTCCTTCTGTACATTGTTGGTTTGTCTTTATTGTCTTTTACAGCATTAATCTGCAAATAAGAAAGATATAAAAGCTTAAGTCTTTGATTTATATTAAAAGATAAAGGGTTGCACCACGTCCAAAAGTCAAAGCACAGGATTAGAATTACTCTCACTAATTGATGCTGGGAGAGAGACTGCATTTAAGAACCACACAATTTAACAACCTTTAATTATATGTGTCATTTTACCTGTAGTTCATGGGGTCAGATAGATTACTGAATGCACATTTGATCTGCAAACTTGCATTTGCTTTTAACTTAAATTATATCTTTTTGTTTCTGCAAAAAGCTGATAAAATCCTCCAACTCAACAGCTTTTGTGAAACCTTTAAAATCCATTAAACAAACTGCTTTCGGGCCAAAAGGTTGACATTTTAGAGCTACAAGCTTCTTGCCTGGCTGCTACAATTAGCAAAATTGCTCTAAATTTGCATTTATGTCGCCCTCCATTTAAGGTGAATCATTTTCTGATACACATTTAACAGTTTTTTTTTGCTGAAGCCCGGCAGGTAATCACCCGGTTTCATGTTCTTTTTAATAGCAGTAAATAGAGTCTGGTTGTGAACAACTTTTACACAGATTCACCTTTCATCATTGTCTGCTGGCAGCTGCTGAGAGATGAGCCTGTGTTTTGGTTCATGTCGTGACGTGTCACATGAAGTAGATTTACTGTATGAATGTCCGGGCTCAGTGGATAAGGTTACGGTTAATGGCGGCTATCGATTCACACTTTATGTACTTATGACTGACGGGGGATTAGCCGGGGGAGTGACATTTGATAAAGCAGCCACTTTGAAATAACCTGAGACGCTTGTTGTTCTTGGCTTGGTGTCTCTTTTGAAAAGCACTAAATTATTGGAATGCGCTTCTGCTGATGGAAGTGTCGCACCTTGAGTGCACATGTCTTCTTTTATATATACAATGTACTGTACTTATAACCCCTAAAATCCACCATGCACGCGTCTGTGATGTCTGCAACATCTGTTCTCCAACAAAACTTCATACTCCACCAGAAGCCACCAATCTTTGTTAACTTGCTCAGATTTGGTCATTTTTCCTTGGTTTAAGTGCTTATATCACAGGTATATTACTTAAATATTTTCCCTTTTGTCTGTTTTTGTGATGAAAACGTGACAAAAAATTCATTCCCTATGCCCTTTCTGGGTCTGACTTCCAGTTAGCTGATCTTCTCTGTGCTACTTGATTTGGCTGGATGCAGTATCCGTCTTCTGGGATGCTTCTGGAAACTTCACTAAAGCACTGCAATCCAGTGAAGTGAATTTCAAAGTAAAATCAAGACAAATAAACACAAAGAAAAGCTTATACACAGACAAAAAAGGGGCTCTATTTCTATTTCTCTATTTAGCTGCTAAAATGTTTGTAGGCAGACAGTAGACTAAGGTGGGATGTTAAGACTGCTGATCCAGGACAGCGCTCTTAACAAAGAGACTTGATACAGCAGGTTAATACGCCCAACATTTATAAAACCTGTAAAACCCGTTTTCCAAATCAGAAACCCAATGCTCTGACCCTGAATCCTCTTTAACACTTAAAAAAAACATTTTATCACCTTGATACTTCAGGGCTGTGATGCCTTTTAAATGACAACACGCATTATTAAAAATGCTTTTTCTCTTTTTTCGTTATTATGGTTTCCTTATTATGACTTTTGCTATAAAACATGGCTACATATGGATTTAGAGCTGGGAATCTTTGCCCGAACCCGGCAGGTTATCATTTGAATCGGGCCCGGGCCGGGCTCGGGTTTGTGTTATGACTGTGTTATGACATGTGATGCCTTTCGATCTGCGCGAGACAGGTGAAACGGAAAAATGGATGCTGAGGAGGTGAAATTGAGGTTTTGCCTGTGGTGACTTCGTGTTGGTTGAGCCAGCGAAAGCAAGGTCTGAGGTGTGGAAAAACTTTGACCACAATGTACACAATGAAAATAATAAGCCAGTGGGCTATGTTAAATGCCAAAAATGCGACGTTTTGTTGAAATATGACAGTAAAACGACAGGAAATTCGTCGCTGATGTTGATCGGAGGTGTACAAAACGTGGCCATGATCAAAGTCAAACTACAATATCATCGTTTGTTACAGCACCAAAGCCCATGCCTGCAAAGATGAAACCGAGAAGTGACCGAGAAGTGTGTCGGCTTTTGCTGTAAAGATATAAGGCCTTTTAATGTTGTAAATGGCGAGGGATTTGCTAGCCCAAGAACTAATTAATGTCGGGACTGCATACGGGAGGGTTCCCGCAGACTCCGTTATTCTTACCCCCAGATGATTGCGAGCAGGTGCATTGATATGGCAGAAGAAAAGAGGGAAGCTTTAGTGCAGATGCTTAATCATTTGTTGAAAGATTTCACCGTAGCAATGACCACAGACATGTGGACAGATGATTACCGGAAGATAAGTTACTTGACAATCACATGCCAACGATATGGAACTGGTGAATAAAACGCTGACGACTGCAATGTTCCCTTTGGAGGAGGCAAAGACAGGAGAGAACATCAGATGGGAGATATTGAAACTACTGGTGACGAAGTTTGGCCTTCATGCCTCCTCTCTCAACAAAATTGTATGGGTGACTGATGAGGGGGCAAATATTAAACTAGCTCTGCGGCCATACCAGAGGTTGGACTGCATTGATCATGTCCTCAACACGGTACTTCGCCATGGACTCGACATCACAGAGTAATCAAAACCAGACGGCGCTCCGGACATAGCAGACACGATTTCTGCTGCTAAAGCATTAGTTAAGTACGTGAAACAGTCAGGCTTGGCTGCTGTAGAAAATTACACGGCTGCGCAACGATATTAAGAGAAAAATTACCGGTAGGCCTATTTTACTTCCTTGGACAGAGACATTTGTAGTCCTGAATAAAAAATGTTCAAAATGTACAGCACAAATGACTCATTCTTGACTGATATGCCATATGTGCACATTTGAATAACGTCGGGCTGCAAACGGGTTCGGGCTCTACAAAGCTGTCTATCAAAATGGGCTGGGCTGGGCTCGGGTCGAATTCTATCGGGCCTGGGCCAATTCGGGCCTTAGAAGTAAGGCCTGTTTCATGCTCTATAGGGATTTACATACTGTATGCTCTAAATCTGTGAGTGGTGTTGACAGGTTTTTCATGTATAGGTGCGCGCACACATTGTACATTCTTTTGTTTGTGAATGTTTGTAGTTCTGCTTTCCATACAACACAATAAGCACATTCAAGTTTTCCTTCTTTGGTACATTAACATTAACATGATCATTTCTGTATTTTTCTGTCATCAAAATTGCAAGTTCATTACACCACTCTTCAACATGCTAGGTTTTAATGCATTCAAAAAATATTAAAGAAAGGTAAGTGATTTTGTTAATGTTGCAGTTTTTTTTTTGCAGCATTGGGGTCTGTGGGAACTCCCCCCCAAAAATGAGGAAGTAATGCTAATATCCACAAAACACATGGGTAAATACCTCTCTGAATGGAGACTTGTTCAGCTTCATATATTTCCATATTGACCCTTGTAGTTGCATCCCCTTGAGTCATATCAGATTTAAAATGCACCACAGCAGATCTTTTTTCCTCTCTCACTCTCTTTATATATATGTGTATATCTATTATTGTTGAGGAAAGCTAAGAATAACACTCATGTCTCAGCTTTATTCCCTAAGTGTTAAATCAACAAGACCTAACTGTTAGCACTACTGTATACATCCAGGGGCCTGCTCTGCACATTTGTTAAGGGAAGTTGGGTCGTGTGTGTGTGTATGTGTGTGTGTGTGTCATGAATATATGTCAGCAGGACAGGAAATACCACACTTCACTGCCAATGAGTGCTGTTGATGGCTTGTTTGCCGTTGTGTGCGCGCGTGTGTGTATATATATGCACTTAAGGTTCATGTATGTGAATATTAAAGTTTGTCAGCGTGAATGCATCCGTGAGAATAACTGCGTGTCTACGTTTGTGTGTGTTCTCCTCAGACAGCTGGCTGATCTCGCTTGTCACACACACTGTTCCCTGGTAAATACAAGTTTGAAGATGATTGATTGTGGCGGCCTATTTCTCAGGAATCAGGGTTTGTTTGTGTGTGGTACACAAGGCAACGAACAGCACGACGCTCCCATATTCTCAGCCACATATGGTGAAACCCCATGACACATTACAAACATTCACATCTCATAAAAATCACTGTTGGCCAATAATCCTTTAATTAATATCACTCTTGCATTATATCTCTCATATTTGCCTGCAAAACCACATATTTTTTATTTCCAGTAACTGACTGTAATGGAGAAATAATCTGAAACATTTCCTTGTAAACAAGTACATATTTTTGCTTGTCCATCATTGATTGAGCTCATAAAAGCTTTTCCATTTGCTATTCTTAAGACTCTGTAGCTGGTGCTGTGTTTAATGTTAATGCTTTGTTTGAAATGAAAGGAAAAAAAGAACAAGCCAAAGATTTTCACTTTCACTACTCAGGTTTCGTCCAACCTTTTCATTGTTTTTGGTCCTTGTTCTAGTAAACTTGATAAACATTTCACTGTGCAAAAGTATAAAAACCACAATAAAGACTATTTCACACCTGCATGAGCCGAGTCTCATGAGTGCTCTATTCTTATTAACTGTTTTACAGCTTAAAACCCTCGCAATGCCTCATAAAACTGCATTTACTTATTTAGATGTGCTGCTCATTTCTGCTGGCTGGATCATTCAGTAAGCCCAGCTTTCCAAGGTTCCGTACTTATTAGGCAGGCCTTAAACATACTGAGAAGTTTTTAACGGTCTCAGTTTAATACTGATGTCTATATATGACATACATAAACAAACAAGACCATGACCAATAAGACTGGCTATTTATAATGCCTGCCAACAGGTCGGATTCAGTCAGATTTCCCTTGAAATGAATGAAACAAGGCAGTGGAAACAGTACTGCTCTTGTCCACAGAGGTCACCAGAATCAACACAAAATAAAAGTTACTTGCTTTAAGTAAATGCTTTAATGCTTTGCAAAGAGGGTACTGCCAAGATGGCGGCGGCCAGAGCCACCACACCAGAGCTTCACATTGGCTTTTTAGAAACCCGTGGGACATCATGGATACTATGTCCATATTTATATGGGTTTATCAGGCTTTACTGACTCTAGATCACTATTAATGAAAACCGTTAACAATTTTTCCAGTCTGGGAATTTATTATAATGATTGTCAATGGTGAATGGTGTGAAATACTAGCTTGCAGACTGCTAATGCTAATGGCTAACATTAGCATTAGACACCTTGACACCTCACTAAGGTGTCAATCACATACACATATCTCAGCCCTGTGTGTAAACTCAAATTCATTCCATATTATCTGCAACAAAAACAAATATATATGCTAACTGTATTTTGTCACCATAGCAATAGTAGCTTCTAGCACATTAAACGAGGGTCTTCATATATGCATGAAGGTTTTCTAAATGTGTCCTCACACAGTACTTTAATCACAAATATACTGTAACGCGGTCTATGAATCCCTTTTGGGCCACAATATTTGTTTCTCTATCCAACATGAACTCCCTCAGTCAAAGTCTTGCCTGTATGTGTTTGGAAAACTTCCTGTCAGCATCACATGACTCCATCAGTCTCTCTTGTCTCCTTTCATCTCCTTCCCCCATCTGTCTGTGTTTGTCCTTCCATTTCACCGACAGCATCACTCTATAACTTCCTGGCTGAACCTTGACCTCCATCCATTTTGTCGCTGACAGAACCCAGGCATCGCTGTCATCTCCGTCAGTCAGTATCCGAGCAGACACACAAGCAAAATGTATAGACTCGTGAAAAATATGCCCATGCCATTTCCTGTCATTCTCTGGCAAAGCAGAACATCAGTAAATGTAGCTAAAATATCCAATCTGAGGAAAAAAAAACACAGCGTTTCCTGTTATTGCTCATTTATTTAAAGGCGCAGGTCGCACAAACTAATCATCATCTAATCCGGTGAAATACTTTTACGCTGTTAGATTTCATCGGTTATTTTGTGATGACATGTTACAATGTTTTTACGTACCCTTTTCCTCAACAGGTTCTCTCTTGCTTTCCTACAAGCCCCAGAGAGAGTAACAGCAATAGTGTAGTAAGGCCAAGTTGTTCCAGTCAAAGACAACCAGACTCATTCCCATTACTTTAAATGCAATGTGTCTTGTGGTGCTGAAATGTGTAATACATTCTTTTCAACAGTTACTTTCTCCCTCTGGGATTGTTGAACCTTAGTTCAAACTGGCCTCTCTACATGGAGGCCCTCACTTCTTGACTCTGAGAAACTAACACCACGACTGGACTTTAATTAACAGCGATCACCTAAAACAACATTCCCCTTTACCTGAACTTTTCCAGTCAAAATCGTTTTCGTTGTTTGACCGTGCCTTTGTTACATGCAAACATGAAAACCAACCCAGAGATGCACTGCTTTTGTTTGTCCTTCTACTTAATCATAACTCTGAGGCCATTTATCCAAAAATCCTCACACTAACTTTGTATTTAGAGTCAACTCCACTGTGTTCTTTCTGCCTACCTCAAGTGAGTAATGACTTGTCTGCTGTGCTCATAGTGGTGAGTCTGGCTTCACAAAGCCTCTGTGTATGGATCATGGATGATAATGCTATGGTTTGTATGTGATGCATGCCTATGTGAGAAGCAGTTTACATAATAACTGTCATGGACCAATCCTGTCTTTCACAAATTATGTTTATAGGCTGCTAATATGTTTTGGAGGAAAGGTAATTACTGCCTTGATTATGTTCCCTTGCAGTGTTTTTCCCCCAGTTGGACAGGGTTCACATCCTGCATCTTTTGTGTAGTTACAGTACGTTCAGGCAATAAAAACACTTTAATTAACTTAGCAACTTAAGAGCGGCTGGAAAGTTTTACTGACCTTCAGTGGTGATGGTAATGTGGTAATGTCTCACCTTGTAGTGCTGTATGAATGTACTCCAGGGTCAGTCACCGGATGGTGGGTGTGGTCAGACGTGAAAAAGGCCTTCAGACAGAGAGGTAACGTTGAAGAATTTCTTTAACATCTCAACAGTTTTTACCTCAACCAGGTGCTTTGAGCTTTCATCACTAAGACTGGTGACCTTTGATGCATGTTTCCTATCAACCTCTTCATTATGCAGATAAAAAACAAACAAACAAAAAAAAAACATAAAAACATAATCCAGGAAACCTGGCTGGCATGGGCAGATGAATAGCTGAATGGTGATGTGTTATATAATGATTTGTTTGTTAGACAGATTACATTCAGTCATCCCTCTGAGTAACTCTTTGACAAGGTATTTCATAATCCAAATAGAGTCATGTAAACAGATCCAACAGAACCAGCTGTAGAAGCGAAATGCAAATTTGCTAGTACCAGCCTGTCTTGATCATGGAAATAACTTCTCATCATAAACTGGCTCCTTGAAAAACTACTGCTCATATTACTGCACATTTATAGACCCTAAGCAACTCCTTCAGCAACAGAACAGAGTAGTACTACTACTACTACTACTACTACTACTCCCCAAATAGTATATTAGTATATATGTTTATCATAAAATAACAAGCATACTACTTTGAATTCATTCTGCAGAACGTAACAAGAGAAAAGTTATGGCAGGATAGGAAAGTTCATATGCACATTGTGGGTGGCACAGTGGTGCAGTGGCTAGCACTGTAGCCTCACAGCAAGAAGGTTCCTGTGTGGAGTTTGCATGTTCTCCTGGTACTCTGGCTCCCTCCCACAGTCCAAAGACACTCACTTAACAGGTTAATTGGTCTAAATTGCCCATGACTGTGAATGGTTGTTTGTCTCTATGTGACTTGGGATGAGCTGGCGACTTGTCCAGGGTGTACCCCGCCTCTCGCCCATAGTCAGCTGGGACAGGCTCCTGATGATAGTGATCCTGATGAGGTTAAGCGGTTACGGATGACGGATGGATGGATGTTCAAATGTGTAACATAATCAAAACAACCAGCCTAACAAACCTGCTACTGTCTGTGTACTGATATAATAATTCTTGTGTTAAAAGGCAGATTTTATTCCAGCAAACCAAATATGATGTCTCAGCTAACAAGCTTTCTTTTCCACTGACACTGAAACAGATCCCAGTGCTGCCAGACAGTCATCCTGTAAAACCCTAAAAGATTGTAAATGTCCTTCGCACACATTTGCCAACCCTACTGCTTTCTCCCTCATGTTAACCTACAGCCCACTGAAATTTCTCTTGTTAATACTAGGACAAATCTCAGAGGTAGTTAATCTTTGGACCAGCTGTTTGGACAAGCCTCAGCCCTCACACTGCGTGCTTCTTTTTTGCCTTCCTACTGGACACCAGACGGCATTAAAAATATGTAGGAAATGTCAAGTCCAGACAATAGTGCTGCAGGAAACACACATCGATGCTCAGAAATGGCAAGTCAATCTCACAGTCATTAAGCCGGAGTAAAAGTGGACGCACTGGCTCCTCAAAGCCAAAATAATACAGCCGGTCATGAAAGTGTGTTCAACCGTTAACGACTGATTCAGGAAATATGTCATCTCCCCAAATCAAGCCTTCTTGATTGCAAAGAGGAAGGACAATCAGACCAAGACAATGCGTCCCCCTGTCACCAGCAGCAGCATGCATCCTGGAGCACTCCGCCATATCCCAGTAACAGCAGACTGGAAGAGTGCTCACTTTCCAAGTACTGTCGGATAATAATCTGACTTGGCAGCCAAGTGGCATGAGAAATAAGCCAACGATCTGGAGTCAAGTGTTCCAGTTTGGAGAGACTCCTCTGTGCACCAGGCTCTTTTACGCTCTCTTTCCCAACCTTCGCTTTAAACTTGACATGTACGTATGTGCACACATAGGCGAGTTTATGCGCGGTGGCACATGCAAATAGGAACGTTCACAGTTGTGGATTTCAATACCTAAAGGCAGAGATAGGGAGCGTCTGAAAAGAGTTGAGTGATTGATCTGCTGCCATGTATGTATGAGCGAGACCGGGAACTGCCAAGGGCTTCCAATTTGGAGAGACATAAAGTATAAACTCTTTCATACAAGACTCCCAACTACTTTTTTTTTCTTTCTTTCTTGCTCGCTCCATCGCCATCTGCTTCACTAAACAGGCATCCTCTTGCCCACACAAAGAAAGCAGCATTTCAGACACCAAAGAGAAACTGTGTGTGCTTGTATTTCTGTCCTTATGAGAGCTTTTATTAACTCTCCTGCCTTTCTTTATCAGGTTTTACCTTATTTTGGCCTCACAAGTACAGCAATATGCTGTAAAGACAGATGTGCATGTATGTGTTTGTGTGTGTGCTTCTTATAGGAGTATAAGTTGACATGTATTGCTATAAAACCTGCTCACGTCCTTTAAATAGAGTGTTTTATGTTTCCCTGTGTCAGGGTCAAAACACACAGAATTATGGGCTGTCACTACAACATCTCTGTGTGTGTATGCATGTGTTTGTGCAGGAAAGGAAACAGGGTTGTGGACAGCATTAATATTTGCCTGATGCTGTTCACGAGGATGAATAGTGGAGTCAGACTCAGACAGAGAAAGTCTGGCAGGGAGTGTTAACCAAAAAAGAGAGCGAAAGAAAAAATAGAGACAGAGACAGTGAGAGACGCTTGCATAATTGGAGTCAGGAACGTCTCCTGTCTGCACCTCGCTGTCTGTTCGTCCATCTGTCGGTGCTGCGTCCAATCAGCCTCGTCCTCGGCACGGCCCTGCGTCCAATCAAAATGTCCGGTCATGTCCCGTCTGGACGTGCAGTCGTTAGTCTGGATCTAAAAAAAGTGAGTGAGCGGAGAACCAGGCTGTAATCATATAGGTGTTTGGGGGGTTGGCCTCCACTCACACACATACACACACACACAAACACACACACACACACACACACACTTAGCATTGAAAAAGCCTGGATGAACTGTGATTGCCCATCAGGAAGTAGTGCTGTGGTGCAGTCTTAACATTTCAGACTGAGTTCTTTCTTCTCTGGTTTCCTCTCTCTCTCTCTCTACAGCCCATTTAGGCTTTTACGGCAAAATTACCCCGTGTTATTGGGGAGCTTTTGTTGTGGGACGCTGCTTTACAGAGTCGTAACAAGCAGGCTGAACAAAATCTTTTTCATCTTCATGTCCTTCTTGAAGTTTTGAGGAGTTGTTTTATTGATTAAACAATACATTAAATGTTTTATGCTCGTTCTGTTAAAAAGTTTCCATTTAGCTACAGGCCAGACTGAGATTGCTGAACCAGATGTATCCTCTTTGAATTCTTTTCCTTTAACGTACATTTTGTCTGCATTTGAGGGCAGAAGTTGTACTCAAGGTTTTGGTCTTGAGATCAGCCTCAAGAAGGTCTTAGCCTTGTCTTGGAATCTGCTGCAGTTTTTCTCAGACAAAGTGGACTCTGGATTTTATTTCAAGACTGATCAAGGTCTATGTGCTGTCTGATTTATTTGTATATAAAACTTCAAATGCAACCAATACAGTAACTTGACTGGTTTCTAATTGGAATTTGTGTTAACACTGTTAACAGCTGTCAATCCCCCCCGCCTGCCTTCACACACACACTCCAAGAAACTCAATGTGAGAGACAGGAGAAGAGGCTGTGGCTGTCTGCGAGGAGATATGTCAGCCAAATCTTCTGTAATAAAATTTGACTTCCTAAACCACAAAGAGTTCATCTGTAAAACAGCATCCAAGAGAAAAAAAAAACGACACAGCGGTATGTAAATCCTGCAATGCATCGCTTACTGAGACGTCTGGAACCACGCCTGACCCAAAGAGATTTGGCAAATGTTTACTACATATAAAGTAGGCTGTATACTGTCTGATCTTGCTCTTGACTTGATCTCGGTTTTAGGTGGTCTTGACTACAACTCTGCACTACAGTATATCTTTGAAGAAAGTTCAATAAGCATTATTAATGCTGCACTCTCACTGTTTCTGGTGCGCAGTGTGGCATTACCATACCACCAGAGTTAAAATAGTTGAACTTTTTGCCTCCACAACAGAATTTACAGTTGGATATGTAGCACCGTCACATGAGGAGGAAACACAGATGATCTGGACATTACCAGTTACTAGAGTATTAATAGAGTAAGTGAGTGAGTACATAGTAATTATATCATTTTATTAAATATATTTTATTCCATTCTTTGTCAACAAGGCAACGTAACAACAAATCATCATGCATGTTTCGTTCTTCCATCCTGCCATCCTGGAATGGGCTGTTTGGTTGTTCTTCCCGTGTTGACCAGGAGGTCGACAACCTGTCTGAACACAGTATTATATTTGCTATAGTAATGTTTGGATTGTACATGCTACTAGTGCTAATAGTGTGAAAAAAGAAGAAGAGAAGTTCATCTATCCATCCATTTGGACTGAAACCCAGCTAATATTGTGGGAGAGGTGGGGAGTACACCCTGGACAGGTTGTCAGTTCATCACAGGAAGAAGAGAAGTACCGAAAATAAAAGGTATACATTTGTACATACTACCAATCAAAGACAAGACTCAGGCTTTGATAATATGTCATAATATGCCGTGTTTACAGCTTGTTGTTGCCCCCAAGTGACCAAAAAAACAATGCAGGTTTAAATGTAACTACATAACAGACAGTGATAGCGTCTTTAATTAAAGACATGTGTTGTGTGAGGTTATTCTTTAAATTAAGTCACTTATCTCATACCACTCTGTCTTCCCCTGTCTCTACTGCCTCGGTTTTGTAAAAAGAATTAAAACTCGAACTTTGAAATTTAATACAATGATGGAGTGAGCCAGAGAAAAAAAGGAACACAGCACAGAGGAAGCATGGTGACAGCACAAATGAGAAGAGAAGGAGAAGGGGAGTGTAATAGATTAATAATGTGGCTGGTGGCCCTCAGGCTGAGAGAGAGAGACAGAACGAAGAGAAAGAGACAAACACAGACAGAGAGGCACGAAGAGTCAGGAAACACAAGCAAAGGGTGCAAAAGAGAGAAGACATGAATAGTGTTTCCATCATTTCCCTCTCGTTCACGCTCCAGCGCAGGCCCAGGCCTCCGACAGGGTGAGTCGGCAGCGGCGGTGAAAACACCCACTCCCACAATCAATGGCAAAGGAAAACAGCCCTGCCAATTTGTTACCTGACTCGCCGCGGCAACTCGTATCCCTGCTTTACTGCAAGCTGCAAACTCCCTTTTAACAAGCCCGCAGGGTGATGAAGTGAGAAGTGTGTGTGTGGCTGCGCTGGCGTACACTCTGTGTGTGACGTGAGTGTGCATGTGTGTGTCTGTGTTCTTATTCCTGTGTGAGCTTGTGTGTGTGTGTGCATCTGGTTTTTCTTGCTTTCTTTATCAGATACAAGTGGAATACACACAGTTTATCAGTAAGTCGGTCATGCATGTGTGTGCATGTGTTTAAATGTGTGTGTGACTTGTCTTGTTTCTCTCTAATTGCCCCGGCTTGTCTTGAGGGAATCTGATAGTCGACCCTGTTGGCCATTTAATGTCGCTGATCCCTTTACACTTCCTGGAGCTGCTACAATAACCCACTGAACTGCATCGCGCAGACACACACACACACACACACACACACACACACTCACTTTCAGATCCCACTTATTCCTGACAAAAAAAGTTAAGCTGAGATCTTTATCTGCACTTCAAATGAAATGTTTGACTTGTACCGTAGGAGGGCGATTTGTGGGATGAGCCGATAAGGGAGAGGTGGAACAAAGAAGAAAGGGAGGACGATGAGGAGGAGGAAAAAGAAGAAGGAGGGAAACTCTCCATCTTCCACATTACTCATGGGTGAAATATGCGTTTGGCTGGCGTGAGAGAGGTAAAGGGAGCTAACGAGGCAAATCACTGAGCGGTGCCAACACTGCCTTTTAGTGCAGATGAAATTAAATTACTCCCGTCTCTCTTTTTCTTTTCCTCCGCTCTCTTTTTCTTCTGTCTTTACTAGTGCTCGTATTGTGAGTGTATAAACTTGGGCACAGACGCGACAAACTCGGCCAGTATCTTGTATTTCGATCCCTCTCACTCCAAGGCAGTAAACCTGAGAAGATTGTTTGCTCTCATTTCTTTCTTTCTTTCTTTCTTTCTTTCTTTCTTTCTTTCTTTCTTTCTTTCTTTCTTTCTTTCTTTCTTTCTTTTGTCCTCTTAAGTTCCATGTACTGCCGCTGGCTGCTCTGATTTGAATTGTGTTTGCCAAAAAGTAGACAGTGTTTTGATGTTTTTTGGAGGACGGCTATAAAGGTTTTCTTTTTCCAGGTATGAAATGAATATCCCATAACCTTGTAGCAAAGTGGGAGTACTTTTGGTTGTTTTTATTATTATTTTTTTTTAGTAGTCATGTCTGGAAAAAGTTTGATCTCCAATATCAGTTTTGTCCAACCAAAGAAAAACCTTTTTGACATCATCTAATAGATTCTGAAGGACTTAGGTTGAAACAGCAGCAAGTAACCCTTAAAGGAAGAGTTCGACATTTTACTTTCTTACTGAGAGTTAGATGAGATGATTGATAGCACACTCATGCCTATACAATGAAAAAGAAGCCCTAGCCGCTGGCCTCTTAGCTTAGCATAGAGAAACAGTTAGCCTGGCTCTCTTTAAAAATAATATCTGCTGAGCAACACCTCTAGAGCTCCCAACTTTGCACCTCAAATCTAATATATGACTATTGCCACGTAATTATTTACACTTTGGTATCTGTATGGATTAAAGAAAGAATAAGAATTTTGAAAAAGTTAGCTTAGCATAAAGAGTAAAACAGCTCTGTCCAAAGCAAACAAAATCCACCTACCAGCACCTCTAAGGTTTCTCAGAAACTACTCCTTGAACTCAGTATGAATCCATTACTGTTTATTGGCAAAATTGGAGTTACAGTTTTCCCATGAGAGCATTGACATGTTAACTCTATAGTTTCAGAGCCAGACATACAAATGTATACACATACCCACATCCCCTCAAATATGTACACATATACAGTATAATGACACATGTCCTCCATTGTTCCAGCCAGATGCTGATAACCACAAGAGCACTCTGAAACACTTTTGCCTGTACATTTCCTGTAGATAGAGCTGCAATTAGCACAACGAAAACAAACAGCCCCTGTTGGGTCATAGGACTGTTTGCATTTGCCTTGGCTACCTTTCTTCTTTTGCTTTTTCCCTTTTTCACCGAGCGCCTATAAAATGTTATATGTGTCTCCTGTCTGTGTGGTCACATCCTGTCGGCTCAGACATTTAACCAATGGCTGACGTAGAATGTGCTTCGGACCAGCAGTCGTATGAGCGGGCCAGGTGAGGGGTCAGCTCCAATAACAGCGACTGGGGGAAAGAAATGAATAAAGCAGCAGGCCCGTGAGGAAGCTCAGCGGGCTGTTATTGGGCTTTGTGGCTTTAGCTATCCACCATTTTACCGAAGGGACAATTTCTTTTCAAAATGTCGGCTTAAAATTCTCTCAACATTTGGCTCGGAAATTCACGAGCACTCAATGCTGGCAAATAGACATCTGTTCATTGATGCTGCCAATTCATGTAAACGAGCTAACGTTTCTCAAATCATGTAATGTGTTTGGGCTCAGAGGAGGCTCTGTTGGTATCAGGCTCGTTTCTGAGTGGACTTGATTGACGTGGGATGAAGGAGTTGGCCCCGTGTGCAGGTCCTGGAGCCTTTTTCTGCTGGCGTGCTTGTGGCTCAGAGTGGCTGGTAAGTAGTGATTACTGGACTTGGCCTGAGCAGCAGCTGTAGTAGAGTGAAATGTGGCAATGTGGCCCCGGAGAACCCACACTTAATGACATCAGGAAACGCCGCCCAGGTTCACCCACAGCACAGCGTCTGGAGCGCGTGTGTGTGTGGGTGTAACAGAGGGAAAGGAAGAGAGAGACAGAGAGGAAAGTGGCTGAAAATAGGGTCAAAGGAAGTGACCATGTGTGTGTTTGCACATGGTACTGTATGACTTTGATGATGCTCAACTGTGCTTAATATACATACAGCATGTTTTAGTGTGTTTGAGAAAAATGGGTGCCAGGAAAAGGGCATAAGGTGTTTGTACATACTGTATATTGTACATAACACATTTAGTTTCTTCTGTGAACATTCTTAAAGTGGTGATAAATGAGTTGAGGAAAAGGATTATCCTATTTTTCATAGTTTTTGCCATCATATATCACTTTTATGATCACTTTTAGAGATACAGAAACGTATCATCTGTACACTGGAGCTGATCAGACATGCTGTAAATACTATTTAGCAATGTATTAATTAATTAAACGAAATATTGCAATGAATAACATGATAAAGTTATAAAATTGGAAGTGTGTAGGCTCAAAAAGGAAAGTGGAAGTTATGACGTCATGAATGGTGGCCTGTGGAGTTTTGAAACAAATACGACTGCATTCAATGTTTCTCTCCAAAACATATTAAGATCCTATTAATTTGTTGTTGTATTTGTTACTCAGAAAACATTTGCAAATATGCTCTTTTAATATTTCAAATTCTGCACTGTCAAAACAATGTTTGCTCGCACATCGCTATAGTTTTGTGCATGTTACCACCGCCATCCGAGGACTAGGGATCCTGGTTAAGCGACTTAGACAGTGAATGAGAGAGAGGGAGCGGTGTTATCGAGAAATAAAAAGTCTTGTTTCATAGCACACACACACACACACACACAAACACACACACACACACACACACACACACACACACCATTGCACAACCCTGTGGCAATTTGCAAGCTCATGGAAAACATTTGATTATTATTGTACATGTATGATTATATGTGACATTTAAACTCAAATTTAATTGTGGTCTGTGCAATTCACATACAACAGGGGGGCACAATGGGTGTATGTGTTGTGTGAGTACAAAAACAAAGCTCCTGAAAAACAAGGTGCCATACAACTAGCATGAAGTGTGTTAAGTGCTAATGTAACCACAGTGTGTTACACACACTGAAACCACTGTGTGTCTGAGAGCAGTGGGCTGTGAATGACTTTGCGTGTCTGGAGCTGTCATTCCCTCCTTACCACTTTGTTCATCTAAGACTGTCTGGCTTTTTAATGAACGGAAAGAAACACTTAAAAAGCAATGCAAGCAAGCAATTACCATTAACAAAATATAATCCTAATGGTTTTTGGCTTCATTAAACATCACAGACAAGTCTGCCATGTAACAAGTCTTTTATTTCTCACGTTTTTTTAATCATGTGTCCACTTTTCCACCCCTGCTGATTGTTTTTTTTTTTTTTTTTTTTTTAGCCCCTGTTCTCTTTGCATCAGTTGTGCAGACAGACGGCCCAAAGCCAGAGACAGTGCCTTGGGTAAGCATTATCTGTACTGCTGTAAAGCAGATGCACTGCCAGCAAAAGAAAAAAACAAACAAGAGCCAGCATGAGCAGGGGAAAAGAATGAATGAGGGGGACAGAGCATCCTCCCTCTTCCCATCCCTCTTTTCTCCACCTGTCTCCCAGCGTCTACCGGTGCAGGCCTCAGGGAGCGTCGAGGCAGAGGAGTAGGAGGAGGAGGAGGAGGAGTGTTTTCTTTTCTTTTCGGGGAAGGAAAGGGGGATCGATATCTCTCGTAATCGTCCTCTCCACGTTGACATTTCTCTGCCTCTCCTCTGAGGCTGTTTAAGCGTCGGATGAATAAAGCTGTCACGGCCCATTCCACCCCTCGTCCTCTAAAACCCCTGCATCCCTGGCAGCCAGCCCTCTCTTCCCTCCATCATAATCCAGCCGCGCCATTGGCTATGGCGGCCTCAGACCGGTGACTAATGGTGCTCTGCGATTGGTCCAGGCCGACGTGAGGGCTGATGGATTGCCTCTGTTGATTGGCCCTGGCTAATTAGAGACCTTTTGAGACAGGGAGATGGATGGGTTAGCGCCGCCCAGTTCCCTCCCTTCCGCCCTTGGTTTCGAGCTGCTCCAAATGATTTGTCTCAGGATGTTTTCTGGTTGTGTTAGCCACTAATTAAAAGTAGCTAATCAAATGATCAACATTGGCATGTCTATGGGGGAAATTGTACCACAGTATCTTTGCTTTTCAGGCTGTTCCAAGCAGCCAAACAACAGAAGGCATTAATTGGATTAAATCTGATGAAGTGTTACGCAGTGACCGCTGTTTGCCCTGTCTGTGGTCTCTGAGGTTCTATCCGTTAGATACACAACCTATGATATTATAACATTATGAAATCTATGACTTCTAAAGCTTTGTGTCGCTGCAATTATAAGGTTCACTGTCATCATCAGGTATCCGCTGCAGATGACAAGTCAGACACAAACATGTCTGGACCGCCAAATGCCCTAACCAGCCGCCAGAAATAAAACTCATCTCAGGTTCTTGCATTTCATAATTTCCATCATCTCTATTGGTGTCATCTCTGAGGTAGTCACAGTAACTAGAGACACTAAATTAGACAAAACAGAACTTGACTGTTCCTCATTTTTACGGCTGACCTGAAACCATAGGGTCATTTAATAACCACATGCAGGGCCATAGCAGAAATGCTGAGGTCATGAGTCCATTTTATAATATTGTACAGACTAAAGGATGAGTCGATTAAATGAAAAAACAACTGTTATGAAAATAACTGTTATCCGCAGCCCTAAAATGATATTTTTATTGTTTCAAAGCCATTCCTTTACTCCAAGGGATTCAAGTATTCACTCCAGGGATTTGTCTTATTTTCTTATTATTTGATCAGATATTTATTGATATAGAGGTAAAGTTTTCCATAACCGCTTATCCTTATCAGGGTCGCTGGGGGCTTAAGCTGATCCCAGCTGGACACTGGGTGAGAAACGGGGTACAGTCTAGACAAGTTGCCATCGTCACAGGGCAGACACATAGAGACAAACAACCATTCATTCTCCTATTCGCATATCTGTGCAATTTAGAGTCACCAATTAACCTATTAACTGCATGTCTTAGGGCTGTGGGAGAAAGCCATGTCCACAAAGACATGAGTGGATATACCCACATCATCCAAAGTAAGGTATCAGTATAGGGGTTAAAGGAATAGGAATACATTCCTTGTTCCTTAAATATTCATTAAAGATTAAAGCTGTATAACATTTTAAATGTAGAATATTAACACTGCTAATAAGCTCATCCAATCCCCTCCCCAAAAAATGCACAGGGCATGACCTTAGGGTGAGTGACACGGCTCTGGTAACATGTGACTGATTTTTGACAACAAAGTCCAGTTGAACCGTATCATTCCGAGGTCACGGCTTGTTCGTGTGAAATGAAACGAGCATTTTCTGGACTCGTTTTCATCTTTTTGGTCGTGTTCTTCATTTTCGTCCTGACATGTTTTCTTAAAGTTGGATAGGATTACATTCCTTTGCACATACGTTCAAATGAATGTCATGCACACGACTCGTAATATTTAAAACATGTCTGAGGCGGCATTATGTGAATTATATGATACATTAAGATGTATGCTGACGTTTGTCATCATTTCTGGATTTAGCGAGCCTCTCTCCGACTTTTAACGTCCACATGCTTTGACAATCAGCTTAGTTAGTATTCCCAGATATGGACCCTATATCTAAAAGTCAAACAGCATTTGTGTAGTCTAATTGAAAGCAGAGTGTTTTTCTTCAATACGATTTGGTTATTAGCAGATCATAAAGCCCTGATGACATAATGTGGTTAGCCTGGTCACACTCTGGTTTACCGATCTCTCTCCCTCCCTGTCTTTTTTCTTTCCCTTTCACTCTCCCTCGCTCTTTGGTCAGAGTAGTGAGCGGTTGCATTCCTGAGCCGCCCGTTGCAATAACAGCTCAGCGCTTTAAGCAAACTCTCCTCACCGCAGAACTCCCTCCTCTACCTCCTCCTCCTCCTTTTCACCCTCACAGTGCCTCCTCCTCCTCCTCCTCCATCTCAAACGTTCATTCCATCATCTCATCTCATCCGATCTCTAGGCGTTTTTTATTATAACCCAATCATAAAGAACCAGCGTTGGCTACACTCCAGAGGCTAATGCCTTGTTTCCGACACACAGATAAGAAAGACAGAGAGAAGTCAGGCAAGAGCTCTTTCTTTCTTTCTTTCTTTCTTTCTTTCTTTCTTTCTTTCTTTCTTTCTTTCTTTCTTTCTTTCTTTCTTTCTTTCTTTCTTTCTTTCTTTCCATACCACCCTTGCCCACAAGAGGAACTCCACCCAAGCTACTTGAGCAGAAAGAAAGAATGAAGAAAAAGTGGAGAGAGGGGAAAATGCTTAGTGCCCAGACCATGAAAGAAAGCCTGTGGAGTATTAAGGAAAAAAAACACTCAATGTCAGAAGATGGAGGAGCCTGGGTCACACACACACACACACACACACACACACACACACACTTACACACACGTGCACACCCACACACACACACACCAACTTTGCTGAACAAGAAATGAGAGGGCCCCCACTGTCTAGCGTGCAGAGTGGTGGAGAGCTGGGTATCTCTTCAAAGACCCCTGCAGCTTTCCCAGAAGACATCATCCGCGTGTCTAACTCCCTCCAGACCCTGCAAACGCTGCCGCTGCTGTGTGTGTGTGAGTGTCTGTGTGTGTGTGTGTGTCAGTATTTGTGTGCACACACTTCAATGGTGTGATTAAGCTCCCAAAATTGGGGACAAATTGCTCTCAGGTGCAGATACTTTGGGATAAGGATGATTTTTCTTCACCGCTCTCTGCTCTTGTCTTCGCCCCCTCCCCTCACCCGTCACGACTCCAACCCCCCCCCTCCTTCCCTCCTCTGCCCCCTCTAGTCCCGTCTCCTCTTTCCCAGCTCCTTTTCTCCCCTCATATCCTTTTACGTCCTTACCCCGTGCCCCTCTTTTCATTCCATCACGCTCTGTGTTCACCTACGTCCCCGTTCGGGAAGACTCTCCACAGCAGGACGAGTGCAGGGCAGGGAAAAGGCTCTGTGTCTTTATACGTATAGAATAGATTACGTCCAACTGGTCTCAGAGGGAACTTCTCTTCACCGGTATCAAAGCCTGTTTGCTTCTTTTGTAGGGAGACAGAGTGGAGGAACTCTTTCTTTCCTCTTTCTCTCTCACTGACATAAGAGCTCCTTTATCCACCGAGTGTGTGGAATGTGTGTGTGTGTGTGTGTGTTCTTCTTTAGGTTTAGTGGGTAATTCTTGAAGTGGTGCTTATAGGGAATTAAACGCTCATGCGAGTGCAGGGTAATTATAATCAGAGCATGATATAAACATAATGTACAGAAAAAGTTTAAAGTTGCGTCGGTCAACTTGAAGCAGGGAGAGCAAAGTTTGGACTTTGAGGATTTAAATGTTAACAGACACGGCAGGACAGTAATCACTATTGCTATTAAAGAAACTGTCTATTTAATGTGGTTTTCAATTATGACTCCACCAACGGAGCATTTAAAAAAGAAAGGATGGAGAAGGTTTGTTTCCATTTATGGTCCAGGAAAAAAAAACAAGGTGATTTATATTACATTATCTATGTAAGCTGCCTCCTCCACTGCCAGAGAACCATCATATGTTTTTGTTCATCACTGTGTCGGGCAAATTACTGGAAAAATTTAAATAATTGCACATTACTCATTGAAACAGGAACCACTGTAATTACTTAACACTTAATAATTACTTAACACTGCCAGTGGGGTCATTTTTACCCTCTGATGCAACAACGACATCAGTTGTAAAGACTACATTTCTTGAAGCAGTTAAATTGTTTATTTGAATCTTTTTTTAAATCAAAAGTAAGACTTTTCAAGAATAACTTTACAAGCAAACAACAAAATAATGAACACATTTAAATTATGGAATTATTGTAGAAGAACAACTGAATGAAATGAATTATGGATAATAACCTGTTGTTTTAGTTGCAACACTGGAGGAAAGAAAGAAATCACACATGTACACACACACACACACACACACACACACACACACACACCTGATTCTCCCTCTCTGCATGTTCAAAACTTCTTGGCCATTTATTCTTGAAATGTATATTCTTGTTATTCTTTATACTTGATCATGTTTCCAGATTAGGTATAAAGCTACCTCTAGCCTGTGATATGCCAGCCTGCTAGTCTAGCATTATACCATTTCTGAGAGAAAAAAAAGGCCCCTACGCGATTCTAGGTAAAAATGATCACATAATTATTATTTCATCATCATAATTTACTGGATGATAAATAAACCTGTTTTAGGAAAAGTCATGAACTGAGAGACGTGGAGTTTTATTTTAAAGTCACATGCATAAAAATGACCCCTTGGAGGTTCTAATGTTAACATCAAAAGCAATTAGCGACATTACTTGTTGCCTTTGCTACTCAGGACAGCTCCGTCCAGCTCGATTAAATCAAATTATCCCCATTCAAATTGGCGCGAGGGCTAAACCAGAAGATAGCCAGCTG
Source organism: Protonibea diacanthus (assembly GCA_028641955.1). Taxonomy (NCBI): domain Eukaryota; kingdom Metazoa; phylum Chordata; class Actinopteri; family Sciaenidae; genus Protonibea; species Protonibea diacanthus. The sequence goes on along the minus strand of CM053982.1, from coordinate 21,410,469 downwards.
TGAAGGTCTCTGCAAAACTGACCCCAAATAATGGAACTTTACAGAGGTAAATAACATAATAATAGTGTAATTGACACTAAGATTACCAAGGCAGTCATTCTAGTAGTTTAAGTTGTCTAGCTTAACCATACATAAACTTAGGTGGCAGATCAGAAAACCCTCATAGGGGTCATTTTGAATAGCACCGATACACCTCATGTTTTGTTGTTGGGGTTTGTGACCATTATAGCCATTCCCTTTACTTCAGTACATTTATTTCCCAAGCACAACAGGGCGAGTTCACCTTTTATCTGTCTCCAGTCGCTCCGAACCTCTCTCAGGATACTTAAAATACTACTTGAAAGAGTTATTGATCGCTACAATCATTTCTCCTGTCAGTGGCTGTGAAAAAAAACCCTTCTTATTGCAACTTTAATATCTTGGATCTTGTCCCCCATCACTTACACTGAAGCTGCACTTTGAAGGTATCTCTTCATAGCCAGTGTGGACAGGAGGAATGACTGTAGCAACCAATAATTCTATTAGCCTACAGATTTGAAAAAATTTGAACATATCTATCATTATATATAAATGTTTTTTTATATATTAGGGTAATGTAACGTCTTTATATGTGCACACCCATAACATCAACCAAAGTCATCCTATAAAGCTGTCTTTCACATCAGCCTTGCACATCTCCTGTTGCCTGTTTGGTCACTGGCTGACCTCTGACCCCTGCTGATGATTCCCTGCAGAGGGGATGATGATTGCACTGACTGCACTGTGTGGTCTTGTTACCAGGCAGAACAGACTGCCATCTTCAAAGAGACTCTCTGTCTCCTTACCTCCCATCTCCTATCTATCTATCTGCACTTTTATCGCCGCACGTCTGCGTCTCTCCTGGAACGACGAGGAGAGGGAATGGTGAATTTTGACGACAAACACGCTCGCTGTACAGGGATGTGTGCGGCATATACATTTCAGAGACGGGGGTCTGAGTTTGATGTTGAAGAGCTGCGGTGGAATTCAGAGTGAAATAGAGTCGTATTTTTTGATGGCAAAGGTTGGGAGCTGCTGCGCTTTGCTCGCTGTACATTAAATAAACGCTCTTGGTGTTATTGACTTTTAGCTTTCTTTGCACAGGCAAGAGTTCTGAACTGTAACCGGAGTTTCATTTCACCTCAGTGTTTTGTGTGTGTGTGTTGTGTGTGTTCCAAACAGCCCGGTGAGCCAGGTGTGCCTGGGAGTCCCTCACTTCAGAGGCCAAAAGTTCAAAGTTCAAATACCTCCCATGAATTTCGCCAAGGGGGGCCGAAACCTCTTCTAAGGAATGGAGATAAAGGCACCATCTGATCCTCAGCGCCACTCGGCGCCCGAGCTTCGGCAAAGATGAAAGCAGAGAGGCTCGTTGAAAATGACTTTCTTGTCGCTGCTTCAACTTTTAATTTCCTTAATTGATTTTCCCTTCCCGCCGAGGTAAGGGTTTGCAGACACAAAACTAATTGATTTCAAATTTTAATCCCTCTTACCGCTGAGCTATCGAGGGGCCTCCCCGCCATCGATCTCCAATCCATCCAAACTCAATTAATGTGCTGGAGACCGATGGGGAGGGGGAGGAGGAGAAGGAGCACTCTCTTCTTCGGTTTTCACTCACTCACTTATTTTCTCCTCCCCTGCATCCCTCACAGATGACGCTTTCTCCTCTCCCGCGCTTGGTAACAGTTTAATTGTACAGAAAGCCGTAATGGATGATATTGTGCATACAGCACATTTTCACTGATGTTTGTAATTACTTTGCTTTGCTCCTTCATATGTTTTCTCATCTATTTTTTTACCGCTTGATGTCTGGAATGCAGGGCTGAACTGACTGTGGCTAAGTTACTGTGGCTGTGTCTGTCAGGCTTTCCACTCCTGCGCTGGCATATCGCAGTACTTGATGGCAACATGATAAAATCCAAAAATGAAGAATCTTCCATCGTCCACTGAATCTAACAGGTCGTGGGTAAAAGTCAGAATGGAAATAAAGAAACAGCTTGTTGTATTTCAGTGTAGACCTATTTAGTCATAGTAATATATGTATGATATGGAAATATATAAGATCAGACTCTTGTTCTACTAATCCAATCTAAGCCTGGCTGCTTATGTTAGGATTTGCTAGTCTTGTCTGTTGCTCTGTGTGTTCCTGTGTCTGTCTGGTCTCCCCTGTCTGTGCAGGCTGGGCATGGCTGACCTAATTGCTCCTGCCACTCCTTTTCTGATCACCTGCTCTGCCTCCACACCTGCTACTCATCCCCCCACAAGCTCCTGTAGTATTTAACTCCGGTTCATCCCCTCCAGACTCTGCCAGTTTGTTGTTGTTCCTTCTCAATAACGTAGTGACTTACCAGCTCTGAGAAACTTCCTTGAAGAATCTTTTTGGTCACTGTATTTTTTTTTTTTTTTTTGGATGCCTGCCTTGATGCTCTTCTGTCTGCTTTGTCCTCCAGCCCTGCCAGGCTCACCTGCCTTTGTTTGTTCGCCAGTCTTCAACCTCCTGCCCTGGATATCTTCCCTCACCGTCACTCACCTCCTCTCACTGTTGTGTATTTGTCTCACACCTTCTTTTTTTTTTGCAAATAAACCTGAGCCTACACCCACCTGTTGTTTGCAGTGTGGCTTCTGAGCTCCTGCTTAGTTTAAAGGATTGGCATTGGCAAAGAAGGAAAAGCGGTAAAATGTAAGCGCACAATGCGAAGGGTGCTCAAACACTATCAGACAACGCTATCCTGCTGAAGTTAGCGCATTACGCCAGGAAGCACATAGTGTACACAGTGTACAACACAGAAGTGCACTAGCAAAAGCATCCGAACTGAGACGCAACTGAGTTGCATTGATTACTACTGTAGGGAGTAAGCTAGTTAGTTGGACATGCTAATGTTTGTGAATTCCATTCAGTACATGCCATACACCATGCCTACAAAAATGCACACACAAAAAAAGGCACGTGGAAAAAGTTTGACAGGAAGTTTGCATTCCTAGTTACTGTTGCTAAGCTGTGATTGGACAATTGCTAGCTGAGGGATTTAGGAAATGGTCAGTGCCTTGATTCTTTGTTCTGATTTCAATGAATTAGATGGAGTGTTGAAAATAAAGTCTGACAAATGTTTTCAAACTGATTATGAGCCATTACAATCTAATCTAAGAAAAACTAAACGGCCTTGTCAAAGTGGTAAATCAATTTGGACACGATTAAGGTACTGTATTGATAATAGCGTCTTTCTGAATGTTCTGAAAATTGATTCAGCTTTATTTCAGCAGTATTTCCTCAGATCCCTCGCAGCGCTTCACTTTCTCTGTGTACATCAGTCGCACCCCTTCCCATGCATCACATCTTGCTCTCTTGACCTTTCATTTCTCAAAGACAGAGTAGAAAGAGAAAGGATGATTGGATATTGTTTCAAAGCAATTGAAGTGTAAGACATGCCAGAATTTTACATCGCCATGGTTGAAATCTACTGTCAGCTTGTCCTAAACTGCTCTTTGCAACAGATCTGTTCTTGATTTCACAAACTGCACCGCACTATTTTGTATCCTCACAGGCACCGTAAACAGATGAATGCACGTCCTGCCACGGATTTGATAAATGTTTTGAAATGCTATCCAGCCCCTGAACCTTTTCTTTTAACTTCACATGTAGAAAGCACTTGCCCCCAACCTCCCCCCCTTTATTATGTTGTGTTTTTTAGCCGGGTTTAATTTTATAGCTGTCTGAATACTTTTGAAAGTCCTCGTGGACCTTGGCAGCCTTTGAGTAAAGTGAAATTAAACTAGCTCTCTCTTGCACTTCCACTCAAACTTCAAAGAGCCAAAACTTTGGCGCTGGAAAGGCATTGAAATGAATTGTTAAAAATATCTTCCCGCAGTAGTTTATGAACATTATATGTGTGTGTGTGTGTGTGTGTGTGTGTGTGTGTATCTGTGGATAGGGCTGACATCAGAGCCTGGGGGAGAAGATTTATGAGTGTGCGAATTAGGGTGTGATTATGGCCCAGATTTAGTGGTGTGTAAGGGAGACATGGCAGATCTGCCATATGAGAGCCTCGGGTCAGCCTGACCAGACAGATCTCAGCCTCATTTGCTCCTATACGTAATGTTAACAAAGACATGCTCTGGACCGGGGTGATAAACTGAATTTATTTGATCTAATACCACAGATATATTAAAAATGGCATTCTCTGACCTCAGATTTGGTGCTACAGAGATTATTTGTGGCCACTTTATATTACCTGAAAGAATGATAAGTTTTCTGGCTAAAAAAATGTTTTTTTTATATACTAATCATCATCACTCATTCTTATTCTATTCTTATTGTGGCCATTTATATGTTTTGTGGTCTTTTGTGCCGCACCTTATTTTTGCTTTTCTCCAGTTCACTGCAGAAATCTCCATCTTATCATGTCATTTAGCATCCATTGTTAGTACTACAGATCCTGAAAACATTATGCACTCTGAAAAGACACGAAAAAAAAAACCCCAAACAATTTTAACATTAATATTCCCTCCATTCGATCCATCTCAAAAGTGCAGGCAAATGGCCATAAGAGCTTTTCAGATTTTTGTCAATAGCTTTCTCATTTTTCATCATGGACACTTCAGACCAACTGTGCATCCACCTGAGCCTCCTCATTACAAACACAACCAAGCTTTGAAAGAAAAACATGGAATATGCTTTTCTGACTTGTATTTTTCAACTAACCTCCCGTTCTCTTTCCACTTTCAATTCTCACCGGCACCATTAACAGTTCTTTAGACTCAGCTTAGAATCACATTTTCTTTTTTTGAAAGGGGGGGTTCAAATAAAAAGTTATTATATATTATTAGATAATCGAGGGGCTGCACGGTGCACGGTGGTGCAGTGGTTAGTGCTGTTGCCTCACAGCAAGAAGGTTCCTGGTTGAAGCTGTTTGCATGTTCTCCCTGTGGGTTCTCTCGGGGTACTCTCAGGCTTCCTCCCACAGTCCAAAGACCTGCACTTCACAGGTGAGTTGATAATTCTGGCCTGTGACTGTGAATGGTTGTTTGTCTCTATGTGACCTGTGATGAACTGGCAACTTGTCCAAGGTGTACCAAAGTCAGCTGGGTCATGCTCCAGCCCTCTGTGACCCTGATGAGAATAAGCGGTTACAGATAATGGATGGATTCATAGTTAAAATATTATTTTATTTTGGTATCAGTAAATTTATAGATATACTGAGTATACATATCCATGAATCAAAACAATGCTGTGATATAATGAGATACAGATAGTATCTAGTGCCTAGGATTTTGCAATGAAATTAAATAATGCAGATGGCTGGACTGAAAAAAAAAAAAAAAAAACAGACAAAGATTTTTATTGGAAATGGGTTTGAATAATGAGACCACAATGGAAGATTGTGTGCTCAGATACATTAGCAGACTGCCTTTTCTAAATGGTCACTGTTGGATTTTTTTTTTTTTTTTAGCTGTTTTGAGCATGTTGGCATTTAATCTGAAACTAAAACAGTCCTCTGCTTGTTTATGTGAGCGTGCTGCTAAATGGTATCCAGAGTACTTTATTTCTTTATAATACACAGTTGACCTTTCCTGGTACAGTGTTTAGTCATTTCACAACTGCCACAATTTAATAACCCTTCAGGATTCAAGCTTTCCATTCCCACAGTGTATTATTTTTCATTATGCTTTCAATAGCCCTCTACTTATGGCTTTCTTTCTTCAATGTTACACTCTTAAGGAATCTATTTCTGGAATAGTTTTTGGTCTCTGTGACGTTTCCAAATTATTCCAGGTGCCTGCCAAGTTGATCGCCATCCGTCCGTCTCCTCAGTTTCTTTTGGTGATGGGAGCGACCGAGCTGATGGATTTAAGCTGGGATTGGGAACGACGGGGCCATTTTACCTCACCATGAAAGTGCTGTCTCCAGAACTATCCCTGTCCTGAAGGCTGAAACCGCCACTGATGGCGCGCCAATGATGTGAAATGAAGAATGACAACAGTAACAGCAGCACAGGGCGTGTGTGAAACTATTGTCTGGATTTAGTCAAATACAGGCGTGCATGCATTCACTGTATTTCACTGTGTGTGTGTGTGTGTGTGTTTATCTGTCTGTGAATGCTAGTGCCTGCAAGCATCTGCTCCAGTGTGCTTTATGGCAGGATGTCAGCCACCGTTCACACACTGATCCTGATTGCAGTTCCCATTATAACATAAGAGGATACCCACTCATATGGAAGCCATCAAATCATGGCCGGGCAGAACAAAACTATGAGGCCGACGTTGATGGATCTATCACGATCCAAACTGGGAGAGAATCGGGGGAGAAAAGAAATTTTGTCCTGGATTCCAGTTTTTAAAAAGGATGTCATTTGTTTTTCCTGGCTGTATGTTGGAGAAGGGAGTGTAACTCAAGCTCTGACTACAGCAGACTGACATGGGCACATAGGGAGTGTATGTTCTTGCCGGCTCAGACTCCCTGTTGACAGAACTTCTGGGATCCCAGGAAACAAGACCATGGATGGAATAACCACTAGCCCAAGAATGATGATGGATCTCGGCCAAGCACATTGCAACTCTCCATTGATGACGTTTCTGATGTGGTTGATAACAAGCCTCCTTTACTGATGAAGTTATTAGTTAAATAAGTTGCTTTAATTGCTCCTTCTTTTTTCTAGTCCACTTGTCAAAACCGACTTATTCGAATCCAAACCACTTTTCCTAACTTAAAAAACAGTAGAACTGAGTGGATAAAGTTTATATTTGATGGCAATGTGTGCATCTTACACACATTGCCATCCGTAATGGTCTATAATACGGACTATTACTACTACTATTCCTGACCACATTCAAACTTGAAAGCTGTAAGATTTGCCATGTATTATAGTGAACTTGGCTTTAGCATGTTGCATAGCCAAGTGCTGGCCCCCGGGTTGGGGTGATGTTGGACTCTACTGAATACTGAGGGACAGTTGAGAGAAATTATATGAACATTAAGCCTTGATGAGGCTAACTTAAATTGTTATTCATGTTTTTTTTTTGTTTTTGGAGCTGTAGCTGTAGTTTTTGCATTAGCTTTGTTGTTGTATGGAAGCCCCTTTTTGCTCTTCAGTATTCACTGGTATGTGTGTGTGTAGCTGCTGTATGTGAATCCACCTGACAGACATACTGTACCTTGAAGGTAACAATGTAGCTATGTGTGAAAAATTAACAGTCAAACTGTAGTAGTTAAGTTAGTTCTGTGCACTCAGTGCACTGTGGCTGATTTAGTTAATGTTTTAATATTAGTCTAGAGATAATGTGCAGATTGGCTGGTTATCAGCAGAAGGTTTTCTTTGACTGCAGCAAAAAAGGCAGATGTGCCACCTAAAATATCAGACTATTCCTTTTACACAAATTCTATGTTTTGGAAGCAATTTAAAATAGCGTGATTGACCAAACCAGTGCTGAGCAATATGGATAAAATCTTCTGTCACAATAATTGTAATAAATGTAATTGAAAAATGTTCATATGTTGTGGTGAAATATCCAGATGGTGACGTTTCTTTTTAGAAGAAACGGGGTGAAATCCTGTAAATCCAGCCATTTGGTTGCACACAGCTGCAGTGCATTCAAATAGCTGGATTGCAAAAATTCAAGTCATGCTGCCCAAATGTATTCACAGCTATTCAGTGGTGTGGTGTGAGTGAAGTGTGTCATCCCTGACTGACCTGAAAATGGCCCTAGATAATGACAGCACCATGATGATAGAAAAAAAAAAAACTCTGACAATGTGCTGTGTCCTTGTGAAAAACGCCTTTTTGCAACACTGATGTGTTGTCTGATTTGGACCAGGCGAGAGGAGCAGGGGACGGGATGATGATGATGTGGGGCAGGGAGAACGAGAGGGATAGGGGAAGAAGAGAAAAGGGGTCTGGGAGAAAATATGGGAGCCATCAACACTCACCTCGGCAGAAAAACAGAGCCATGATGAAAGCGAAAAGTAGAGAGGAGGCTTAAGAATGACAGGCACAGACAGACAGGGAGTGAAGGTTAAAATGACAGAGAGACAAGTAGGTGGGGGTACAGAGAGAATGAAGGGGGTGAAAAGTGGACAGCTGCGATGAAACAAGAGACTAAAAAGGAGACAGAGGGAAAGACAGATAGACAGACAGACAGACAGACATCTCTAGCTATCATACCAATGGTGGATCACCCTGGGGACCACCGGCTTACATGGTAACAGATAAGAGAGGGGGCAATAAAACCAACATCAGGTATGAACAGAGAGAGTCCAGCGAAAAACAAACCAGTAGCACTGGTGTGTTTGTGAGTGGGGAGGGCTGCTGAGCTGCATTCTTTCCGTGGCTGGCTGTCAGGCCGGTGGCTCAGTGGTCATTAGTGCTCATCTCTTAAAATGGAGGATCAGACCACAAGGACCACTTCACTGTCCAAACACTGCTGTCTGCACAGCCAGCGCAAAGAAAAACAGGGCAGTGAACATGCATCCATATACAAGCATGAACAAAGGCGCTTGTTTGATGGTCTTTCACAGAGGGGGGAAAAAATGAGTTTGTAAATGTGTGTGTTTGCATTTGTGTTTTCGAATCGAATCGTCTGAGTGTGTGTGACCCCCCCCCCCCATCACCACCACCACCATGTTTTCACAGGGGAAATATGAGGTAGGGCAAAGCAGCTGCTGATATGTAGTGTCTCTTTTCATGTGTATGTACGTGTGTGTGTGTGTGTGTGTGTGGTCGCCCCTTAATGATTATTATGGTTTAACTCCCATTTCACGGATAGAGTCATTACACCCCAGTTTTTTCCATTCTCCTGGCAATGGAAAGAAAAACATATTCCCTCCTGTCGCTTATTGCTGAGACCTCGTATTTTGCTCTCACACTCTGAGACATAAAAACACACACACCCACTCACAAACACGCACGCATGCACACACCGGCAGCAGATAACAAACCAATATTTGGGTTTACATGGTATTCCGTACAGAGAAAGGTTGTAGGGTGAGACTTTTGTATATGAGAACCACCAATCTTAATAAAGACCACAGACATATACACAAACACACACACACGGCCCGCTGTGAGTTACCACGGAAACCAACCACTGATCGGGGCTTGCTGTATTTAGGGACAATCAATCACAATGACAGGCGGCTCCTAGCACCTTGCGGGATATTTGGATGGGCGGGGTCGAAGAGAAATATTTGCAGAGGGAGGGGGGGTTGCTCATTGCATGCTCATAATCACTGTGACTGTTGACCTCTCAGAGGAAGGCCATTTTACGAAAGCAGTTAAGTGACATTGATCACAGCGTATCGAACAGTTCATAAAATGCCTTAAATTGACCAGTGGGGTTAGAGTGCACGGTGGGGACGTGTTATGGCCTAACCTGGCCAATACTCTTTTTGATGTCTGATTGAAAAGACACAGGAGGCCAAACAGGAGTTTAGATCACCCCCTACCAATGACCTCAGGTTAGAGTTGAAAAGTCAAACTTCGGCTTGGGCACATCTGCTTGGATTTATATTACTGGGTGTTTCTGATAGCTTAACACTTTGGTGTGGTCATGGGGAGTGGGCATCATCATGCTTTTAAAGAGGGCAAAGGAATGAAGAACAACCTAAAACATTAAATTGGAACTCACATTTGGTCTATTTAACAAGGCTGGCCAGGATATATACAATAGCCTCTCTCTATATTACTCAATACTATTCCAAAGTTGTTTAAGGCACTGGTTCTCAAACTGTAGTACTCAACTTTCCTGTAGTGGTACTTCGAAGAATGTCTGAAAAGTTTTTTTTTTTTTTTAAATTAAATCAAATAATTGAAAACATATCAAATGATCTACATTTTGGATTAAATTAAAGGGTGGGTGCCCAAAAAGTAATTTAAAATAAGTTTTGCATTTCCTTAAATATCTTCAACATCAGCCTGATGCGTAGACACATTCATTCACATAGTGCACGCATGCATCCATGATTAGTTAAAATGTGACATGAAATAGTAAGCGGAGATGAAATGAACAGTTCAAAAACTCTGCAATCTTGGCTCCAAACAGAAAATATTAGGACAAGAAGTGTGCATCAGGAGAACCCCATTAACACTAAGTTAGCTCTGGTTCTTGAAGCGGTTCTGTTCAAGATTCAACAACAGTCAACAATAATTCATCTTCTTAATAAGAATAAAGCTGCCTCCTGCGTAAACTGACTGTGGTTGAACAGGATCATCCTGCTGGATTTTAATGTCTGTCATAATAGTGGTACTTGGGGAGACAAATTTCTTCTGAGGTGGCACGTTGTATAAAAAGTTTGAGAAACACTGGTTAAATGGAACAGTTACAATAACAGCTGCCTTATCAGTAAGATATTTCAGTATTCAGTGCGACACGATTAAGACTAATTCAAAACTCTGGTGTATATGGGTAGATGACAACTGTAAAGTATAAAAGCCACTACTATAGTAATACAGGCTGTGTAACAAAAAAAAAAAAATGCTAAGGTGAAGTTACCTGTAACCAAAACTCAACTCAACTAGATTTTCACATTAAAATCCTACAGTCAGAAGGCAGGGATGCTTTTAATGCTGTGTGACATTGATTGGCAGAAAACTGAAAAGCAAAACTACTTTAAGTAATTGGTGAATAAAAACAGAATTATTGTTTGTAGAAACAAAACGCAGCGTCACAAGTATGACATGAGTCTTTCTGTACTGATGGAATTAGTGCTATAATACTGAATTTATCAAGAGAACCAGTAAATGTGTTGCGGAAATCTTGAGTTTGCATTGATTGGGGAAGTGAAATAAAAGCCTGTCTCTAATATAAGCCTGTGAACAAATGTAAATAAACTATGTACCATGAATTTGCTGCAATAATCTTTATATTTTCTGTCCAATAAGGTGACAATTGCAATTTTCTAATATGTGTTGCTGCAGTAAAGTAACTGGTCCGTCAAACTTGTGTATTGGTATTTTATTTTATGAGCCCTGATAAAATGCATCAGGAAGCACAATGTTTACATGAATGGTAGTAAAACAGTTCATTAAATCTCCCTGTGATGACCCTCATGGTGCACTACAGATTCAGTATACATGGGGATGATGTGAAGCGCTCCCTCCTGTGTCCACAGCAGTGCAGCTAATTGACTGTCTTGACTACACCCCTTCATCCCCACCTCCACTTTCAGTATGATCTAGGGCAAATGGTATTACAGAACAGAGGTTGTGTTGACAGAGGCAGAGACAGCATCGAGCACAAGGCCGACCTTTCACCTTTCACCCCCCTCCAACCTCCCCCCAAACCAGGAAACACAGGAAGAAAGCAAGGTCGCGCAGATGAGAATGTCTGTCAACGCGCAGAGGGAATTGAAAGCGGGTTCAGAGCAATGGGGGGGGGGGGGGGATCGGCAAAAGAAGGAAAAGCCAGGCTGCTGACATTTATGCAGAGATACAGAAAGACATTTTCCAATTTAAACGCATACTGAATGAATCAGCCTCGTCAACCAGTTGGCCTACAACTTAAAAAGTTCCCAGGGAGGGTCCGATGAACTGCTCTTTTTGTTCGAGATTTAACAGAAGGACAGTCATAATAGAGACAGCCGGTTGATTTCATTCACGTTGATCTTGCTATTACACAGATGACTGCAAAAATGAGGCAGGGAAGGAGAGATCTGGGTTTGATATAGTAGCCACCGCTCACCCTGTCTGGTTCATATCAAAGTCTAAAGCGGTAATGGAGAAAGCAACACTGTCTGTTTTCTTTTGGGTGGTTCTGTCCGTCTGTGACTCTGCTACTCTTTCTCTCTTTTTCCCTCAGACTTTGTTCCCCCTCCTAAAGAAGGAGGCTGTGTTGTCATATCAATTTAAGTGCAGGTTGCGTTATGTTTAAAGCAAGTGACATGCCATATACAACATTAGCATCAGCTGCTATTTTAGATGCCTTTGGCTTTCGAGTGCTTGATAGCATTGCTTGTTCTGTCTGCTTTTGATCTACTGCTTTATGAAGCGTCCAGTGTTAAATCATTTGGCATGCTGCTAAATCTTATCTCATGCCAACAACAACAAAAAAAAAAAACTCAGTGGAATGCTTCCAAAATCAGCAAAATTACCTGGAATTGAGTCATGAGGGTTGCACTCAGTCTGTGTACTTTCGTACTGTGTTTTATGTACCTTGTTTAACCAAAAGGAATACCTTAACTACATGTTTCTGTACACCAAACTGTGTTTGGAAGGTCATTAGGGTCACAAATGGTCATAGTTTTCCATACTAAGAGCCATGCATGTATTGTATAGAATATGGTTACATCAAGCGCATCTGTTTCTACTAGCCGGAATGATGCTGTGCAGACCTCAGTGAGCAGGAATGCTTTAGTGTCTTAGGGAGGCAAATCTATACTGCGCACTTTCCCTTATCCCCATATATGCCCCCACTGTATACATACTGTAAGCTTATGTGTGTTTACAATATCGGGGTTTGCATTGCTGTGGTGCTGTGATTAGATTTCCTGTTTATGCTCCGCATTATGGGAAGAAAGTGCACTGCTTCAATTTCATGCCCCTGACGTGAGGGGGGGACGCCAAAGGGGCTTAGGAGGGAAAACAAACACCGTAGTGGACATGGATGCAGGCACCAGCATGGGTACACATATCAGAGTCACAGAAAGGACAATAGCAAGAAATGGCCCCATCTGTTGACTTACATTTGTTTTCTTGTTTTTGTTCAGTGTCCCCCTCGTCTCCTTGTGCGACGTTATTATAAATTTATAACCTCATTTAATGCGACTCACACAGTGCCCTTGCTTGCTAATGTCTGACCTCCACTTCACAGCCCAGTCCCCAGTTATGCACATTCCGACCCCATCCCCACGTCCAGAACTCCGAGACAATAACACCATAATCCCATCCTGTCTTTCACTCAACGTCCAAAGCAATCACTGCTGTCAGCTCTGTGGTTTCTCTGTGGTTTCAACCTTCACCCTCTCCCTACCAACAAAACATAACACAAAGTGATCAGCGTAAAGAGGAGAGGTAGCACGGGGGGGTAAATCACCGCATTGACAGCTACCTCTACTGTAGGTGTGGACGTGGGACGTAGCCTCGGTGACCTCAGAGGAGGCAGTTCAGTTAGGAGACACTCAGTCAGAGCTGGAGCTAATTGTCCTGTTTGTCTGCAGTCTCCATGTCTTCCTCCCCGCTCCATTGCGGAAGAAACCACAAGCGCCGTGACCCCTGAACCTTCAGAGGTGAGGTCCCAGGGGGGGACGAAGGCAGAGCCGAGGGGAGGTCGCGCTGCAACATGTGGTCACCTCGTTTGGGGCGAGCCAAACAGTTTTTCTTTAATTGGCCGTGCAATCTGCCACAGCTGGTATGGATTACAGGGGAGAGTTCTTCCCTTGAAGAGTGGGAGTGTGGAGACTGGCATACAGCAGATCATGGACAGGGAGGATGATGGGTAGGAGGGGAGCCAGAAGTAGCCAAATTAGCGTCAAGATGTTGCTACAATTGACTTGTATTTACTTGCTTCCTGAGTCCAAACATGACCAATGGAAAACCTTACTACTACAACCCAACTGGACAATGATGTATTCCTTCTGTATCTGCTTTCAAAACTTGGCAAAAGCGATGATAAAACTACATTAAGAGAACATCTTGACACTTTAGCTTGGTGTATTTCCTGTTGGAAAAACTAAATGCTGGGGAGGATATAACAGGAGGAGGAATTGTTGGACGTGTAAAGCAATGGGAAATGAGCCAGAAAGAGGCAGTTTTATTTGATGGGTAAGATGTAGGAGTGGGATTGTTCAAATACTGTGATGGTTTTATTAGACTTTTTATGTGCAACCTTCAGTGCACGATGAAGTCACCAGGCAAGATCTTCTGTTTTTCCAAGAAGTAAACTTAATGAGATTTTGATGTAAAATAGAATAAAATATGATGATAATTTATCAGAAATTGAAAGAAAAGGCAACTACAGCAACAAGAAATACTGCAGACATGTCAGAACTTCTTGTCCTAGTCCTTTGTCCCTGCATTGTAACCCAACTGACAACTAATATGCATGGTCTAGACTTGTGACTAGGGGTGTAACTGCTATATATCAAAAAAGACAAGAGTTAGATGCTACATCCAACACAAATTCTTCCTGGAATTTAGAAAAAAAAAAGATCTTGTCATGTTTCCCAGTCACATACCTACTCCCAGACACCCAAATCTGTTGGATTACCAATGCTGCCTAATATTTACATTGCATTAGGAGTCTTCAAAACGTGTAATTATATCACGAAACTCACCAATGGAAAACCTTGTTTCTAATTTAAAAAAGCAAAATGCACATTGACAGTAAAGACAGGAGCTGGCAACACAGGTCTGGTGTTAGCAGCCAATGCTATCTCCCATTGGCCCCAGACTCCTCGGTAGCAGCAGCAGCGGCAAGGCGTAGGAGCTGCTCACCCCTCTCATGAATCTTTCCCAGTGGATTACAAATCTTCATCTGCAGAGAACAAACAGATGAGCAACATCAGCTTCAAAGTCTGTTTATCTGGTCTGGCACAATTAAAACAATGTTTGTGATACTTGCTAACAAAATTTGATCTATTAATCGAGTCTTGTTGCAACTGCTCGTTGGAAAGTGTATGGAAAACTTTTTTGAAAACTTTTTAGAAAACTTTACTTTGGCAACTTTTGAGTGTTCTCTGCGTAAATCTTTTTACGTAAGTCCTAGGAGGACATCACAAAAGACAATCTTCAACCAGCCGCTCCTTGCCATGCAATATGCGGTCAACATTTCCTCCAAGGTTTTCTTGGCTGTGTTCGTACTTGAGATGTAAGTAAATGCAAATGAATTGCAGCAACATCTTGAGGCCATTTGGACTGGGTCAGCACAGGGTGAGAACAAGGATGAGGGGATAAGGCAAGAAAAAAAAGAGGGAGAAATATGTTTATGTAAAGACGGAGACACAGGAGGGGGAAAAAAACGGGGAGACATATGAGTTGGCACTGTAAGTAGCCACGAATACAGAGTTATAGAAAGTCAGACAGAGGAAGGAGAATGGGATTTAGGAAATATATTGAGTGGAGTGGGCAGATGTGGCTGGACATCGACAGCAGGGCTGGAATGTGCTGATAGACCTTGCGTGGGGAAATGTCTTCATTTGACGCACTGGACACACACATACATACTTTAATGCACAGCTGTGTGTCTTGCCATGATATTGATGAGCAGCTGGCTGCTTCACTGCCCCCTCCCACTCCCGTCACTAACCGCTTTCCTTTGACCAACATATTCAAAATGCTCGGTTTTGAAGGGAGGCGAGTGTTTATGCAAAGCATACCACAGCTTATCAAGGTATTCGCCCTCGCTGTGTCCTCTCCTTTATTGGATCGCCTGTCAAGTGTGCATGCGTGACATTCCCAGCTGTCTGTTTATATCCCTCTGACACTGGAGTGAGTGTGTGTGTGTGTGTGTGTTTCCAGGCTATGTGCGCTTAATATTTTCCAGTGTGTGTTTGCAAATTCATGCACCAGTGTGCTAATCTATACTTGATGTGCTTCTTTGACTGTGCAGGTGTATCAACAGCAATGTGTCAAATCTGTTTACTTCCTTTGCCATTGTGTGTGAGAGAGAGCTCAATGCCTCAATGAATCGTGGAGATGACTGAGAACGAGAGCTGACAGGTCTTTGAGTGTGTGCGTGTGTGAGGTTGTGTGGCTCCTCTCTATTACCCAGATTGATTAAGGAAGTGCTCAAGCTCCCACTTAGCCATCACCACTGACACCGAGGTGACCGTCTCATCATCACAGAGAGAGAGAGTGAGAGAGGGAGAAGGATGGAGGGCCATGGAGTGAGAGATATTTCAGCTAATCAGTATGTCTAAGAGGACTGCCGTACTCTCAAACTTGAGTCTCACAAAATGAGATATTTTAGTGAGAACGTTTAATAGATGTGTGTACAAGTGTCAGGCTCTGTCTGGCTGCCCGTTTTCGCTTTCTCCTCTCATCCGTTCACCCCCTTGTCTCATCAAGGGCCCCATCACTGAGCCTCTTCATGGAAAATTTTACCTCAGATCAAGTGATGTGGGAATGTAATAGGTTCCTGGTTTTTATCCCTCCTTCCCTCCTTCTTTTTCACCAATGCTCCATCCTTATCCCAACCCCAGCACCGCCCTCAGTGGACTTGGGCATTCTTAATCCTGACAACTTTCATTAAAACTGGTGGGATAATCCACAGATTTCCGAGGGAAATTCCCGAGGATGTGCTCTTCGTGCCCCCCCCCCCCCCTCCTCTCTTGTCGTTTTCCTCCAGACTCCCAGTTTCCTTCTTTTGGGGTCTAACGTTTCGCTTGACTCCGCAGGAGCAGTGTCATTTACATAGTTTTCCCTAATCTTCCGTAAATCCCTGGTTTGGAAAGAGAGACAGGGCCTGACGGGATGGTTCCCTGGGAGTGAAAACGGCAGGCAGAAAGGTGCTGGCGGCAAAGAAAATATTTCATTTGGGGTTTGATTACTCCCGGGCACTTATGGATGAAAATAAGCAAGGATCCTGCTGTGAAACTATCCAAATAAACTGAAGGGAGCATCAATGTTTTGAGAGCATACATACAGTGAAGATTCTCGCC
Source organism: Protonibea diacanthus (assembly GCA_028641955.1). Lineage (NCBI taxonomy): Eukaryota > Metazoa > Chordata > Actinopteri > Sciaenidae > Protonibea > Protonibea diacanthus. The sequence goes on along the minus strand of CM053982.1, from coordinate 21,393,869 downwards.
TCAGTGCTATGTGCTTGTGTATATTTTTAATGACTCCACTGCAGCTTTGGAGGCTTATTGAAAAGGATTGCAGTAAGCCAATTCAAACCTGTTAGTGCAGGAGATCCTTTGACCTCCATTAGGATTGTCAATATTATTGTGGTCAAGTTCAGGTGTTAGATATCATGAGTGTCTCAGTACCGTGAAGCTGTGGGGTCATGGTTCATGGTTTTTGGAAACGATGGTCTGGAACATGTGTTTTCCACAGGAGCTGCGAGCTAAGTAGAGGTCAAGACTTTGGACAGTCCATTCATGGACAGGCCAACACCTGTTATTCCTCAACACAGAGAAGAATAGAGTTTTGAAAACGGCAGTTGTACATGCGGGATGGCACACACTTGACCTGCTGGAATGCAACGGAGCAGGAGGAAAGCCAAAAAAGTAAAGCAGGAAAAGATTGAAGACTTTTGGTCATAGCCAAGCTCACATCTGTATCACAGAGGATTTCCTGCATCACATCTTTGATCACTGGTTTTGACAAATTTAGCATGTGAAGGATATATAAGTATGGTCTAGGAAGTACATGATGAGCCCCTGTAATCCATTTGTGGTCTTTGGAAGAGAAATCAGTAAGTATCTCCTGCCACAGTGTGTTGTTATTTGTGAGACAGTAAAGTTTCTATTCGTTTCACTGTCTTTAGAAGCTCTGTCTTTTAAATCAACTCAGTGGCTGTGTATCAAACAGCTACTGATCGACTTCCTGTTACATTACAGAAACCCTTGAGAAACATTGTTTCTGACAGGTAATGCACTGCGTATCATATGTTTTTAATTCAAAGAAGCAACATCTGTGCATCGACAAAAACTTTCTAGCGATCCCACTGATTCATAAAAATCTGTGACCTGACATATTCTGTGAAGCCAAAGGGTAATCTCTGGAAAAAGATGGGTTTAAATCCCCTCCACTCAAATGTTTTGCCTGTTGTTACATCACTTGGATGTTTGAGCTTCACTCTGCAGAGTGAAGCACGCGCTGGCTGTTTTCACATTCATTTGCTGAAGGGGGAAAGTTCCCTTGAGCTCACCTTAAATCTCAGTTTAACACGTGTGCACGAGCAGGATTTTGTGACATCACAAGTAGTTTGGAAGCCAATCATGGTCGAACATTCAATTTGCATAAGTTAGTGTGATGTGGAAACTTGAGGTCTGCAGTGCACAAACACATCCTGAGGAGACAGGTAGTCAAATGAAAAATATTTTCCCAGTCATAAATTCTGGATTTTGGGATTTAAGATTCCATTAAAAAAAGTTAGCAAATTTGTTTGCTCTGAATAAAAATGTCATGATAAGATTTTGCACACAGTTTTATATTTGTCAGCTCATATACACGAGAAGTCAGGATACACTGTCCTCATTCCCAGCACTGATGTACGTCAACTCTCCAGAAAAGCATTTATCACATTTGCACCGCAAATTCGAGCCTCCCAGCTCCCATCCTTCTGCTTGTCTTTCTGCCTGTATGTCATGTCCAGTCTGATTCACATAGGTCAACTGATGATACGCAATGTCACCAGTGTGTGAGCCAGCTGATAACAGACATTACATGGCGTGTGTGAGGAGTACCTATTGCTTATTATTACTAACATGTCCTTGTCTCACTGCACCTTGACTGTGATTCCCTCTGAGTCCCTTTTCTGTACATTACTTTGGATCAGTTAAATAATGTAAATAACTCCGGGTGCTATGGCAACTTCTTTTGTAATGGCTATCGAATGTACTCAACAGTATGTGATGACGTGGATAGAAATTCTAAATGTGATATCCAAATGTCTGGAAGTAGCAAAATGTTGATTTATATCAGGAACCATCTGGTGAAATAATAAATTAACAAGATTACAACACTGACCAGGGAATTGTTACTTTCCGCACTTGCCAGTTTTCAATTCTAGTTGCTATGGACACATGACTGTACAGAATTGTTTGGACTAGCATGGTGCTCAGAACCTGAGTAAGTTCTCACATCTCTGTTTCTACTGCACGACAACCACAAAGGCTCAGCATGGCTTGCTAGGGTCTGTCAATTGAAATGGCCCAAAAAAAAAAAAAAAAGTAGCAGTCCCTGGAGTAAAATGTAAAAAGGACTGGTTCCCTCCAGCTGATGACCCCACAGCAAATGCAAGGGCACTAATGGAGGTGCACCGACTAGAAATGCCCTGCATGTATTCCACCCACCTGCGCGCTGAAAAGGTGAGAATGTAGTGAGAGTACAGCAGCACATCACTGTGATGCTCCTTTAGGCTCTGTACTGTGTGGACAACAATGACCTCCCAGTTCTACTGAGTGCCCGAGAAGTCTTAAATCATAGAGATGTGTAAAAAGGGTTTCCCCCCTTCATGTATTAGCTGTCAACATGTCTGAAAGATACCAGTTTTTAGGAAGTATTAGTCTGACTTTGAACAACAACTTGCTTTAACTGGTTGTTTTTCCATTCTGTCCAGATGTTGTAGACGTCACGTAACACGTAACACACATGTTCATGTTTCACCCTCTTTGTTTTCAGTCTCAAACATTCTTTCTTTTGTTCCACATTGTTCCCCACTTCCTCCGTCAACATGATATGGTGGACATGTGTTTCAGGTTTGATTTGGCACATAATTATTAAAATCTGTGTGGCTCAGCTCAAACACAACTCAATGCCTAGCCTAAATGTGTCCTCTTCTCAATTTGGTCTATCTGTTTGCACCTCGTTTCAGCACCCCGTCGACCCCCCGTCACCTTTTGGCTTCTGACACAAGGTTTTCTTTTGTTCTTGCTGGGAAACAATCTATTTTTATTAGTTTTTGGTTACTTTCTATTTTGTAGAATAGAATTAATGTTCCTTTGTAAGTGAAGGATGATGGGAAGTTTAAGAGATAATGTATGGCAAGAGTAGCTGAATAGTCATGCACTGTCTGCTGTAACGATGAATCAGCCCTCAAATATGCAATAGTAACAACCCTCACATACACACAGCTCCAAATTCATGACTCTCTCCTCGCCTTGACAGGCAGACAGAGGGATTAAGATTTTACACCACATGTTGGTAATTTTGTGTGTGTCGAGTATGTGACAATTTTTTTCATGCAAATTAAGCTCTGTGGTTCAGTAAAGTAGATTTTTTTTTCTGTCATACTTTCCTTGTTTTTCTTCTACTTGTAGATTTCTACTTAGAGCTCTGAAACACCTGCTTCTAGACTCCACCAGTCTAGCCTCCACCCTGCTTCATACACCATCAGGAGTGATTTGGCCATCAGACTTTGTTAACCTGCTCAGATTTGATCATTTTTCCTTTGTTAATCTGCTTCTATCACAAGTCGGGTATGTAATTGAATGTTTTCCTTTTTGTCTTTTTTTCTTTTTTTTAGAATCGTGCAATATTTGGAAAATTTTGAAAACCGGATTCTCTATGTCATTTTTGTCTCTGACTTCCGGCGACCTCTATCTGCTCTGTGCTGCTGTTTACCGCATCCGTCAAAAATAGCAGAGTTCAGCAGCCACGTATTCTCCACAGAGTGGAAAGTCACTTCTGGTGGAACCACAAACATTGTCTGAAATGACCACGATTACCGTAGCTCTGTTGGCTGCGGCACAACCAGAACACATCGCTGCCGGAGGTGTTATGGAATTTTCTATCCTTAGGTTACAGGGTCACGTGTGGGCCTCGAGGTCCTCGGCAGTAGTAGATGTTTAGCTTTGCTTGAGGACAGCAGGTGCCAGTCTATCTCAACACTGTGGTGGCCAGGGTCGAAGAGACCTTATGTTGTCTTCATAGACATAATAGACAGCTTGCCGTTGACGTTTCATTAACAAAAAGAGACAACAGTGGCTCCTGACTAGAATGTGCTGACAGTAACACCTCCATGGGTGAATACATTCTCTTTGACTATTTCTGGGCGTACAGTATTTGTGGTGTTATCTTGGGGTTTAAAGTCTATCCATCAGCATGAGTTCAGCAGAATAAGACAGACTCAGGTACTTCTGATGTACTATGAGAGTGTCTCTAATTCTCCTTGGCCAAGCATCAATAAATAATACAGCTTAAGACATCAGAGGCTCCTGAACACTTCCTTCCCTCCTGACCTCACCATTGACCTTTGACTTCAGCAAATTCCTCCACAACGAGAGAGATCATTTCATGTTGTCTACCATCATGAGCCTGAATTTGATACAATTATGGTCCAACATGTGTCTCTCTTGCTTTCACTCTATAAAAATATTGTTAGTTTACTTCTCCAGAGGGATTAAAATTCCCAATGAAGTCATCGTCAGTCATATTTTTACTTTCCACATTTTAGAGTTTCCCTGTGTCCTTACTGGTAGGCTTCAAAAAAACTACACCAGAGACTAATTTCATGAATGTACATAAATATGAAAGCTTGCCTGGGTTGCCTAGTTATTGCAATGTGCTCAGCATGTGAACTTTTTTTTTTTACTACATTCAGCCAACCCTAACCTCTGTGACTGCTGGAGGTTTTTGGAATCATACACAGCCTGAGAGAGAGCTGCAGCTACTATCAGGGCTCAAAAAAACTCCCATCTTCTCTTCTTTTTCAGCCCGTTCTCACTCCCAACTCGACAAAGAGGGCAGCTTGGTCAGTGGCCATAAGTTTCAAATTAGGATGCTGTAGGTACCCCTCTAACATCATTCGTTCCCATGTTTTGATGTGCTGAAGAAGTTAGGTGGTAGGTAGTATGAAGAGCAAGAAAGTCCACATATGGAGGAGGTTGGTGTGGATGTGTGGGTCAAAAAACACAGGACTTTCAGCCAGGAGAATGCTGTTAGCATCCCGTGTAAAAATCAAAAATCAACATTGGCTTCTTTTTAAGTTACGTTACATGTTATATTCATTACATACTACATACATATTTAACCATAACTATGAGTTTATTCATAAACCTAAACAGATGTGAAATGTCTCTCAGGAAACCTTACTTTGAAAGTCTAATTGGACGTTGCATGTTTATTGTTACTAACTTTATTGGATGTTGCATATTCATTTTTGCTAACTTGAGCTCTGCACATGCAAAAGTTACACTATAGGGGTATCTACAGCATCATAGTTATCTCTTATATACAGTACTAGTGAAACGGTGTGAAATGGAGAGTTACTGCCAAAAACTGCAGTTCCTCAAATGGCCACTTGAGCCTGGCTACAGAACGAGTCAGTCTTCATAAGCCCCCATGTTAAAATGTCCAACTTCATAACAGTCTACTTCCATGTTTACAGCCTGGTACAAAACAGACAAAACAGTTTTTCCCCATTCATCACAACTGTACTGAGGGTGAATTTATATAGAATTCACCTGTTCATATTATATTAGGCTAAGTTATGCATAATTAACAGCATGGCCACATCATTCAGCCTGCAGCTGCACAGACGATCCAAGTCTTTGTCCATTTTTAGATTTGCTGATAGGCGGCAGAGGCAAGACTGCCAAGATGCCAGTAGCCAGAGTCACAACACCCTGAACGGCTTTTCAGAAACCTTTTCAGTCACCTGTGGGTGACGTCATGGATACTAAATCCATATTTATACTGTCCATGGTTAATACATACTAGGTGTGACAGCTGATTGAAGCTTTCAGGTTTTCTTTAAAACCATCATCAAAGAGCAAACACGTCCCCTGCCCTTGTTTGCAGTAACTCTAAAATAACCAAAAATTACATTATTTTTCAAAGCACTATAACCAATTTTATAACAATGTGCTAAATGCTAGTTCATATAAATGTGTATCAAAACCAAATATATATTGAGGTCAAATCTTCACTCTTGTTGTAGCTCCCCTCTTTTGTATATGTGTTCACGTCTGTAAACTCTAATCTTGTATACGTGTGATAATGACGGTGTACTATATATGTGTGTATGTCTTCTTCCACATATAAATCTCTGTCTGCGTGGCGTTCACTAAAAGCACATCCAAGACGATTCATGGGTTCTCACTTGTCAGGCCAGAAACACTGGGCTCGAACAAAGGCCTGGACTGTAAACAGAGCTCTCTGGGTTTTAAACATGTCATAACTACAGTATGTCCATTTGTCATCGTCTAGCACCATGTAGCCCCTGGAACACAACGCAGTGTAAATCACATATCATGGCCCTTAATGGTACAAGCGTCCAAACACAGACATCATACATGTAAGACAGATGGGCGCAGCAGAGGGGACAGGAGAGGTTTATGGACTCTAATGGTGTCTGTTTTAGAGTAAATGAAGTGCATCTTTCTCAATAAAGGACTTGTGACTCACTTTCTTTTTTTTCTTGTGTTTACTTACGCTCTTGAACCTTTTTTCTGCTGAACTTGCTCGGAGGCCCTGTACAGCCCCCATCTGTCTTCCTCCCTGCCTTCTAGTGCCTGTAAGTAGGGCCAAAAAACACAAAGAGGTCAAGCAGCATCATACGCATGGATGACCTCAAAGATAAATAAAGTGCTGCATGGGGAACATCTGATACGAGAAATTAAGTGGTTTTTGTCTTGTTTTATTTTACAAGGACACAATAGAAAACTGGTGTGGAGTGGAGTGTGGAAACATAAATATTTTAATGCAAGATGGGAGAAATATAATACATGCAATAAAAAAAAGCACTTCATGGTGATTTGTGCTGGTGTATATTTTAGTGTCTGCTGGTGCTTTTGAACTCATTCTAACATGCTCACAATGACAAGTTAACCCGCTGATGTTTAGATGTAGGTGTAATGTTTACCACATTTCCATCATTTCCATTTATAACATTTAGCCCAGCTGTTTGAGTATAGCTGAGGGTGATGGGAGTTAATTTTGCACACATTATTCATAAACAAAGTATTGGATAAACTGACATTTTGACTTGATGATAGAGCAAAGTAAGGACATAGTTTTACTATTCACCTTGTAGGGGATGTGTGCACCAAAATGTATTGCTATTCACAAGATATTTCACTAGAAGCCAAAAATGTAAACCTCACGGTGGCACTAGAGAGAGAGTCATTAGGGTTCATCCTCTGCAGACCATGCACTTTCTGTACAAAATTTCATTGCAAACCATCCATAATGAGATAGTTAAGTCTGGACCAAAGTAGTGGACCAACTACTGTATAGGACTAAAATATTGCTTCGTGGAGCTTTATAATAAACATTTGTAACTTTTTTTACTTTAAAATAACAGATTCTAAATCAGCTTCATGCTACATTGACCTCAGATTGGATGAATGGTGTCTGTCATTCCCACTCTCACCTGTGAGAAGTGTGCAACGCTTTACAGCACTAAGTCTCTCTAACAAATCTGCGATTTACAGAGATTCCTGATGGACAGTAAACTGCTGTGAACTATAGCTGCTGTTAGCTATGCTTAGCTAAGTTTGTTAGCTGGGCTGCCTAGACTCTAAGTTCAGAGCACCAGGGGAGTGTTAGTTTATACCACAGGCATTTCGGACCACCAAGAAGAAGAGGAGGTTTGTGGGGGAATTCTGACCGGAAACGCAGCCAGAACCAAAGCTGGGCTGGTGGGCAATGTAACCAGGCCCAGCAGTCTCTATGGACATAATGACACATGTGAAGAGACTAGAAGGACATTCATAGGGGAGGCTAAGAAGTAGAAAGGAGACAGTGAGTTGCAGGACCAGAATAAATCTGAGAAGGACTTTTAGTCATTGGTGAGAGCTTGATGAAATAAAAGACTGAAAGACAGACACCGTGCTGGGCTTCTTGCTATTAGCTGGCTGCTATGTCTTGTCTTGTTGTGATGTTTGGCTGTTCGTAAAGTAGTCAACTTGCTAGTTTTTGATCATAACTAATATAATCATAACAAATACACTTGTATAGCTGTCCATATTTATGACATTGGCATTGCACTTTGAAGCTGGGGCTGCTAAATCAATAAATACCAGTTTCTACGCCATGTTACTTTAAGAGCTTAAACTTAAGACTTGATTACTTTTCCAAAGTGCAATGATGTCTTCAAGTGAATAAGTTGAAGTGACAGAGTTATAGAACCACATCCTCTAAATCTGGCATTGATCAGTGTCTTAAGTTGGACTCTGGCTCCACCTGAGCCAACACTCTTACCCTAAACAAGCTGCTTTATTGGCTCTCGCTAAAGAAAAGTGCTATTGCCCACAAAGCTGTCATTTTTAAAAAGGGTAACGGAATGAAGTATTCATGAATCAATTTTTTACTGTCGGACAGAGTAAGAAGAATCAATTTAAAGAAGTGTTCCGGTGTTTTTGAACTGCATCAGTTGACTGAAAGATATTGCAGCACTGAAGCTGATATTCGCCGAAAGGTTTCACATATTGAAGTTTTGGACTCGGGCTAAGGGACGCTCATATATTTTGACTACATTTCTAGTAATAAGTGATATATAAGGTGTTACATATAAAACACAGACTTGCAGAATGCTGTGGTAATACCTCTCCCTTCCCTTTCTTTCTTCTCATCCCTCCCTCTCGTCCTTGCGTTCTCCTCTTGACAGCAGGTCGGTGTTCTGCTGACAGAGCCCATTTTGGGCTCCCATTGAGATAATGTTAATGGGAGACAGACTGCTCCCCTCTCCTCCTTTCTCCTTCTGCCCCTGTCTCTCTCTCTCTCTCTCTCTCTCTGCCTTTCTCCTCATAGATCCCACAGGAAAACCTGGACTGAGGGTGTGACGGACTGTCTCTTTCACTGTTATCAGAGGTGGTCTGTGCACTGTAACTGCTGACAAAATACAAGAATGCATACACACAAAATAACGTGCGCTCACTTTGCACTTCCAAAGTGCTTCTTGTAAACTCCTACATCTAAGCTCAGAGGCTGTTAATGTGACTTTATTGTCTTGCACTAAGTGCTTTTGGAAATAGTAACAAATAGATCCTGGAACAGTTTGCATGGTGGTGGCCTGTGTTTTATTTTAGAAATTAAAGAGCACAAAGCTACTTGGTTTCCTAAAATAAAGTACAAGCAGGAAAAAGTGCACCAACCATATAATGTGCAGTTCTCATTTATAAATAGTGAAAGAATATGAACGCTAATATTAGTGGTCATTTAAAATGCAGTTTTTAATACTTTAGTATAGTTTTTTAATACTATACTATACTAATCAAGATGTTTATATAATAACAGATCAAATGACAACATGTAATGTGAAAGGGGAGCTCCTTGTGACAAACCAATGAAGAATTGTTCCCTTCAGTTTTACGGAGCATTTTAGGGTCTTTCAGCTCATTGTTTTGGTTTTACAGCATTCAACTTAACTCTTTTTGATTCACTGTCACCGCCCAAAACAATCAGCCCTGCATGCCTCCAGCCGCATTCGGCAACTGTTTCCAGCAGAAATGCTCTGATTAACCCATTGTGTGCTGCCTATCCAGCACCAAAGCGCTTCACAGATAATGTTGGTGTCTGGCTTGTCAGCATTGGGGAGCATTTATCAGCTAAAGAACAAGATTTTGGGTGGACCTGAAGAGGATACCGTGCAAGGCTGAGTTCTCTTTTCTCAAGGCAACAGCTGACCAAAGGAAAAAATCTGCTTCATCTATGCAAGACAAACATCATACACTGACAGTGACCTTCAGTTTATTTGATCTATAATCACTTCAATGAGGCACAAACTGTTTCTACTTTGAAAATATCTTTAATTGTGTTACTTTATTATGTTTTTTCCCCCATTGACAGACTTTTAATTGTTTTGAGAGAAACACCCCAAAACAAATCGCCAAAATGAAAAAGAAGAAAAGAAAAGAAAAAAAAAACACACGCTCACACTTACAGACTGTGTCTTCAGCTTCAAAGGGAAGTTGGACGTTCCCTCCCTCTGAATTACAGCCGCTCCATCACCACTTCCAGATCCTTCCAAAAGCCGTTCCACACCAGAGTGGGAAATTCCAACGAAAACCGTCACAGCAGGGAAGGGGCGTCGAGCCTTCGCAACAGGAAGATGTGCGTGTGTGTGTGTGTGTGATGAAATATCAAAACAAACTTCAACAGACCCCATTTCCACAGCTCCCACCCATAATCCTTTAAAAGCATTCATAAAAATTAAAAAAGATGTTTTTAAATGACATCTCAAATGAGAAAAAACATCATCTAAAGAAAGCTCTGGCAGGGGGTGGGGTGGGGGGGGGCATATCTTGTAACGAGCAGATGTGTGTGAGCGGGCGAACAGAGAAAAATCTGAAAGAAATAGTGAAAAAAACAAAACAATAACAGTTATTTTCGGGTCCTTCTTTTCTCGCCAGCTCCTTTTAGCAAAGCTTTTGCGCCCTAAGTGTTTTATGGCTTGGTGACTGCCAAGAGTTCTTGGCCTGCTTTACAATGAAACTGAACAGAACCGGGCTCAACAGGCGTCCTGGGAGCAGAACAACACATCAGGTCCAATTAAGATCAGTAGGTGGAACTTATTGTAACCTGCGACACACTCACACCCCCGGTACCACGGACAACAGAAAGAAGGGCTTTGTGAAACACTTGGCCCTGCATGCTAACGGAAAGTGAACCTCATCGAAAAAAAAAAAAAAAACTGGTTCAGTCTGTGTGGAAGCCCTGAGTGGAGGGGAGGTCATAAAATGTTATTGGTGTTTTGTAAGGGAGAGGCAGAGGGGGACACTATCTATCTATTTGTGTGGTACAGCACGGTCATGTTCTCCAGTTGGAGGCTTCAACAGGCTTGACCTCTGTGTTTACAGGCCTGTAAACCCAGACCAATCAAGCCAATTCACTGCCTACAGGACTCATGGGAAATGGAGTTGGAACTGTAATGAAAAAATACCAAACAATTGCCCTGTCTTACCTGTTCTATTTCTAAAAGGGTCAACTTTAAATACTACAGTGATATCCACAGCGGTTCCACTTCTATTATCTCTTCTCCCTCTCCCTTTCTGTTCCTCCTACAACCAAGGAATAAAAAGATATTCTGAAAGAGTCCCATGTCACTTTTGTCTCTCTGCTATGGGCAATGAAAATCATTATAGCTGACATGATTATGGCCACTGGCAACATTTTTTTCATACAATCCAAGAACTGTGGCATTTAAGAAAAGTGTGTTCTCGAGGTGAAAAGAGTTCTTTCAGTGCCCCACATGTTGGCAAGTTTACAACACTTGGTTAAAGGGAAAGACTATGTAGTATTTCCCATTAAAATACTATTGGGTGTCTCTTTCTGAGTTCTCTACCCTGTCAGTGCCACTCAATCCTGTGCCCATTTGTTTCCACTGAAGACTGACTCTTTAAAGACATGTCACAGGGCAGGGGTTAAGGCGCCACAACGGTAAACCACAACGTCCATAGTATATGTCTGACCAGAGAGAACCCACACAGACACGCAGGAGAAGATGCAAACTCCACACAGAAAGACCCCAGCCGAGGTTGCACTTCCCATGCTACTCAAATAAAAATGAATAGCGTTTGTTGGCGACTATTTTTAGCGTCAGATTAATACGCATTTGGCGCCATCACCGCCAGGGATGTGGGATGTGAGTCAAAATAAACCGCAGCGTGTGTGTTCACGCGAAGGAACATGTCAGCCCTGTGCAACACTGTGGCTCATCGATGTGTTTTTAATAGTTTTTGGACAACAGTTGAGCTCTGTGGCACAGAGGAGTACGATACATGAAACTTTGGCTACTTGTTCGTACTTGTCAGTAGGAATAATTTCTCTTTTTATAATGTTTTGTCTTCTAATGAGATTTTTTGACCATAAGAAAAATGTAAAAATTCTCCAGCATTACCCCAAAAGGTCAGGGGACAGATTGTTGTTTCAGTTAAACACTGAAAAGGTCAACCCTTCCCATCTTGTTCTCAAGTCAGCATTGACGTGGAGAACAAGATGACCACAAATTTTCCATAACTCTAACCAAGTCTACAAACACAACTGTGAATGCTAATCATGCTGGCAGGAGCAGATATATTAGGGAGAACAAATGAAACATGAAGTGAATATTTTTCCAGATTTCATTCAGAATCAACATTTTGCTTTGGAAGTTTTAAATAAGTGTAATTTGTAGTAGACAGAGTTCAGTATGCATCTAATATTAGTACTGATCTGAGATTGCAGCACTTCTCTCATGCACACCGACACTCGGGCGAGTGCACACACATCTGTATCACCCGCCCTGCTCTAAAAAGAGTGGTGTCTTTATCACGGGACGAAAGGTGGGGCAAATGGAATGAGAACAGAGAGAATATGACAATACTCACATGAAAGGGAGGCCTTTCAAACTCTGGGGAGACATGAAAGACACTCTCTCTCTCTCTCTCTCTCTCTCCTTCTCCTCCTCTTTCTCTCTCTCCCTCTCTTCTGCTTCCTTTTGTTCCCCCTCTATCTCCCCTCCTCCCTCTCTTCCCCATCCTTTCCTCTCTGTCTCATTATTGTACATTCAGACTCAAACTGTGAATGCTAACAAGGCTTTTAGCCACACTGAATTAATGTATCCAGTGCATTTCACTAATGTGCTACCTTTCAAATGTCACCTTTTATGTTGTTGCTGTGAATACATCTTAGCTTAGCATTAATTTTGGGGTTGCTCGGCTCAAATTGCCTTTGGCTGCTTTGCAAAGTTCACATACAGTAGACGTCTCGTAAGCCCTCGTTCCTGGTGACAGCGGCCACCACAGACTACTCCTCATTAAGTCTCCATGCTCCGTATTGACTTGCATCAACAGTAAATAAACTGCCAATTTCTGTTTAAAGATGCTGCATGATTTCATTAAATCAACATACAGTAAGGTAAAATGAGCAACCAGAAAAAGCTGAAATCCTTTTGGACGTTGATGTAATCCAGAAAGTCCTGAATTAAATGTTAGATCTAAATCTTAAATGTTAGATTTATTAATCTCGCAATTATCAACTCTTATTATGACTGTGCAGCAGGGGAAGAAGTATTGTGATTACTTATTTCAGTAGAAGTACCAAATCAGCAGTGTAAAAATACTACAGTACAGAAGTATTATCTCTAAAATGTAATCAAAGTAATAACATTTGTCCTGCAAATATACAGTACATTATAGATTGTTACCACTAATGTGTCAATGTATAAGCAGCATTTTACCGTTGTAGCTGCTTTCAAAGCTTTGACAGTCTTCCAGTCCAGTGGTTCCCAACAAGGGAGAAGATAAATGAGGGGTCATGAGATGATCAATGAGAAATGAAAGAAGAAAGTTCTGATACACAAATCTGTGTTCAGTTCTTGGATTGTTTCTTTGTTTAAATCATCAAAAATGAGCTATTTAAATGAAAGCATCTGAAAAGTTTGGAGGGGAAATGTGGAACTAACAACTCATAAACATCTGAAACATGACAAGGAGGAACAACAACACACTGTCTAGCCAAACTGGTTGGAAAATACTGGCCGCGTCTTGAACATCATATTTTATAAGCCTGTCATTGTTTTTATGTTTGTGAGTGTGAATGAAGCTGTCAGATCATTGTAGTCATTGTACAGTATCTGTAAAATGTGGTGGCGTAGAAATATAAAATGGAGGTATCTGAAAATTGTACTTAAATACAGTACTTAAGTAAATGTACTTAGTTACTTTCCAGCACAGTCACAGAGGTGTTGACTCACTTCAACTGCAGCATTAGAGGCTGTAGTTTGTGTGTTGCATTATGGAGTATAAACAGCTAAAGCAGTAAGCAGTAATCTCAACAAAACCAAAACTTACAAGATGTTTACAGCAGGGTGGTCTTCCGCGCTGCATGACATGTGTTTGTGATATGATCATACACTTTTTCCAAAAATCATATTCCATAATAATTCCAACATAGATAGATATAACAATCTCAACTCAAAGTGAACTTGTTACTTTGTTGTGCGGATGGTTTGGAAGTCACCTCATTGAGTCTGAGCACCTCTTTGACTTCTTGAAGTTGAGAAACACAACCAAAGATACAGGAGTCATAGATACAGGAGATACAGTGTTATCGACTGAAAATAAAATAAGTAAATAAAATGAGATTAAAATAAGAGTAAGGTTACTTTAGTTGTTTAATCTGGCAGCTGCTGCCAGTCGTTTGTTTCTTTTCCATCTTTGTTTTACAGTGTAAATTAGCATAAACAATACAATAAAGGAATCTAGCAGTTTAAATACCTTTAACAACCAACAACTATAATTTACAAATAGGTTAAGTTAAAAGCACAAAGAGTACATTTAAAACTGTGTCCTTGGTGAAGACCATGTGAAACAGTCAAAAGTCAACCTGGAGAAGATGTGAAATGTTTTGTTCCGAATGGCTTCACTTCCCACAAAGATTCATTGAGCATTGGATGACTAAATGAAATTTTGGCATTACAGGGATATTATCCTGGGCTGCATTAACAGACCTTTTCAAAGCTTTATTTGTGTTTCTGAACAATATAATCTAACAAAGGTTATGCTAAATTCATTGGCATCCTCATGCGATTGTACAAGCCACACATTACACAGGACCAGAATAAAAGACCCAGAGTAGACATTTATTATCCGTGATTTTAAAAAATGATATATGGCAGACAGAGTTGCTAAATAAACTGTTGCAGCCACCAAATGAGTGAAACAGACTGCCAATTTTTACGCCATCCGCATATGGTCAAAGAGCAGCTTTATTACTCGTGGCACACACAAAAGCTATCGTTTTGATGTAACAATTTTATAACAGCTTGTCTACACGGGAGAAAGTGGTTTTTCAGCCACGTCTGACAAAACAGACGCGCTTCTATTTTAAGCAACACGGCCGTCTACACAGGTTGGTGAGAAAATGTTAAGACACTCCCCATACCTTCCCTTCAGCAAAAAGAAAAGGCATATAACCCCTCCCCATCCTAATAATTTGTGTACAGCCCCTAATCAAGTTAGTGTGCAGCAAAAAGTTTCTTGGATGAGTGTCTGTGTTCCTTCAGGTCTAGATAATGTTGTGAACCTGTGTGTAGACATAAAAGAGTAAAGGTTGGCCTGAAGTCAGGAAGCCACACCTGTTTGTCACCTGAGTCCACCTGTTGAGGAAACTTTGACCCCTTCAGGGCTTCACCGCATGAGTTCAAGGGTCAGAATGAGCTAATAAGGGAGTAGAAGGTCATAGGTGAGGAACAGTCCCTCAGGAAGCTATGCTTCTGTTTCACTCTGATTGCATATTTTTGTGTGTGAATACATGCTGTTACAAGATGAGGATTTAATCACAAATTAAAACCAGACATGGAGAAAATGAGAAGGAAGACGGCTACTGTTTCTTGACATTTTTACTTTGAGAGGAGGGCTGGGAAAAGATGAAGGGTAGGTGAAGAGTGAGGGAAGAAAAAAGAAAGGAAAAAGCTGTTTTAATCTTTTGATCCGTTCACTTCCCATCAGGTCTAGTATCAACCAAATCACCCAGAACGCACCCCTGCACACATAAGTCTCATTACCCATCTCCCCCTTCTCTGAGACACTGGGTAAATAGCACTGTCTGCAGGGAGACGGAGAATCAACAGCATAATGAGACTGCTGATGATGAGCTGGGTGTTTGTGTGAATGTGCGTGTGTATACGTGCATGTGTGTATACATGTGGTTTAAGCGCTTTGCCTGGAATTTACTTGCTCAGATCAGGGTTTGAATTAGCCCTGACTTTAGAGCTATAGACAATGGAAAAAAAAAATGTTATGATGTGAAACCTCTAATTTATTCCCAACTTGTTTATCAGTTGCAATAGAAGCCATGTGGAAGAGTTGTGTAAGACATCCGTGCGGATTGAGATCTTGCATTTGATGGGAATCATGATCCCTGCAGTCTAAGCTGAGATTTAACTGGTGGATTCATGTCTTATGTCGTATTTTTATCAGAGGAAAAGACATGAATCCTGTTTTTCGGTGTGTCAGTGAAGAAAAAATATGCAAACGTTTCCAATATCCCAAAAATAAAAGAGGATTAGGTGCATTTCCTTCTGCTGAATTGAAGTAAACAGCTTTTGTAAGCAGCTCCATGTTCCAGTTCCCACAAAAACATTCAAATATTTTCCCTTCCTTTGCCCTTGCTTGGTTCCAGCTCCACCTCCACTTTATCTACAACATCCATCTTTTTTAAAGTTTCAAGTCACAACCTCTTACAATCAACGCCATTCTCCATTGTCCTCCCATACAAGCCAGTCTTTGTCTATGTGACACAGTGACAAGGGGACCTTCGATGTCAACACCAACAGTATGGCAGCGGATCATCATGTCTGGCCACGGGGTTGGTCAAAGGCCAAAGGTCAGAGGTTAGGGAACAGTCGCCATTAAAGGAGCCTCTTCTGTCAACAGGTTTGTATATAGCAGGAAGAGACAGAGCATTTCCCATCACTTCACTTCGTCATGTCATGTGGCGACTGGTGCCAATGTTCGAGAATTTAATGGAAATAGAATGATGATGAAGGAAATGAAATGCAGTACTTACAGTACATACTGAAGACACTACTCCCTCAACTCTCTCATACAGTACATCATACATTCAACTTATTCATTTAGTTCTGGAGCTTTTGACTATATTATATTATCTGCATCAGCAAAGTTTGCCCAATTTGTCATGGAATTCTTGATGCTGTAACATTATTATTTAATTCATACTGGATGGGACGTTGAGCTTGACATATGCTAAAACTCATGGGCCCTAAAAGCTTCATAATTATTTTTGTAACTTTGTGCTCATTTAACATTAGTTATATTATTGAATTCATTATACATGACTGATAAATACTTAGTATTAAGAAGCCCATACAGTGGTGTGTTCCTTTTCTAGTGCTTGATTTCTGTATCTGAATGGAAGCGCCCTGTTTTGAGGATATCCTGTATTTGACTTGTATTATTTAAATTATTTCATATATTATTTCATATGCTGCATAAGTCCAAGTTAATGTGTTCAGTTAAATTTTCATAAAGCACAAGAACAAGCTTGCTTTACGATAGTTAGAGGAGCTGGTTAACACCCTAACATTATTTCTTCCATAGGGCCTCCTACTAGGTAAATTAAACCATGATCCTGACAATTGCTGTATGCTAGTGTATTATGCTAAAACAAAATTGCTTTGCATAACTATAACCTCATCTGGAGATGTTCTACTGTACTGTAGCTGTGGTTATTGTGGATGGTTTGAAATACACTAGAATATAGACATATTGCATTACACCCATACGTATGTGATTGTTGAACCTCTCATTTCCAAACCATGGACTTTTATCTGCTACTGTAACAGCCCCCACTCTTCTGGGAAGACTTTCATCCAGATGTTGGAGTGTTAGTCGGTGCTCACTGCTGTCTTCCAGTTCGTCCCAAAGGTGTTGGATGGAGTCAGGCAAATCTGGGAAAGTTCTTTATGGTTTGTGCACAGGACTTTAATGTTGAAACAGGAAAGGATCTTCCCTGAACTGTTAACAGAGAATTACAGGCCTGTGCCAAAACCAGGAAAAAAATAAAACATATACTAAAACCAATCCACAAACGTGTGAGAACAGAGTTTACTTTCATCATGCATTCATGACTCTTTTGTATTCTTATCACTCGTGGACAGCTGCACCTGTCAAGTCACTCAGTGAAAGTAAGTGATGTCATAAAACAGGCTCCCAGAGTACATGATTGAAATGTGTCTAACATTACTCAGGGGTGAAGGCCGATTCTCCCTCCAGACTGAGAGCAGAGCAGCAGCGAGCTGATGATAGTAAAGTGAGGACAGACCGCTGAGACTCAGACTGAGGGTGGTAGACAGAGAGAGGAGGGAGGGAGCGGAGAGAGCGAAAGTGATAACCTTGTCTCTCGTTCATTGCTGTCTGCTCAGTGATTTAATTTGGTCGCGCCGTCACACCTGAGCTAAAGCTCATCCATCACAGGTACTGCAAGATTCCTCCTTCCCTTGCACTCTTCTTCCCTCCATCCATCCTTCTATTCCTATCTTTCTCTGTCCCGCTCTTCTTACCTCTCTTTCCTTTCAAGGCTCTCCTGGCCTCTCACCACCCATCAGTCTAGATCTGACTTAAATATGCTCTCTCTATCTCACTCGTTCTGAGAATGTTCAGCCACTGTCTCTCCATGACTCTCTCCATGAAAAAAATAGCTTCTTCTGGGGTTCTACGGTTAGAGTTGTGATTTTGTGACCATCTCTAAATGTTTTACTTTTTTAGACCCAAGAAATGTCAATGTTCAAAGTCTTAGACCCCACAAGTGCCTTCATCTATGGACCTGGCTTAGACACACGCTGTCTGTGATTTTACATCAGAGGAGGCTAATGATACTTAGCGTTTTTACTCTGTTAAGTGGCTGGTTGTAGTGATGAATTGAGGCTATTAGCAGAGTTTCAGAAACATCCCTGTAAATACCCTCCTAAGCCTCTCCTCCTTTCTTCACACTCGTATACAGCTCCCCTTCCGCCCACGCCGCTTCTTTAATCTCTATTGGGTCCCGAGGAATCCAACATAGCACCCAGGCAAAACAGACCGTCTGTTTTGCCTGGGTGCTATGTTGGATTCCACACCAAAGCTTCCCCACAAGACAGAAGGAATACAAGAGTTGAAGCTTCGCTCACATTCTTTTCATTTTGTAAATAAATCATTTCAATGTATCATCTTGATGGTGTGGTCCTTCGCTAGTGAAATAACAGATAATTATCACTAAAATGTGCAACTACCCTCAGTTTGTTTGGTTCCCCCTTATCATTTGAAATAATTCACACATAAACACCTTTTGAAAGTTTTCTTTATGTGTCCTACTCAGTGGCCTGAACCTGAACTGCTCACTCTATCAGTCAGTGGTCAGTCGGATGAACCAGGAAACCTGTATGCCCAAAACATGTAAGTTTATAGATAATATATTGTGGAATTTTAGTGTCATTCACTCTTTAATACTGCATGTATGTATAAAAATTTCTACACACTGCATGTGAACGTCTTACGTTTGGTTTGTCTTGCTGTTTTTAGTCCATCAACAGCAGCAACAGAATGCAACAGGATACTTTTTGTCACAAATGCTCAGTTGATTTGCTTCAATAAAACCTTGATAGTGCTAATATTTGTCTCCATGTATTATCTGTAATGTGTACATGCAGTGTTACTAAAGGTTTATGTGTTAAAGTGTCAGAAAATGTCACATTTGTTCATGTTTTGTTCATTTGAGTTGCTTAATAAGTACTTTAATGTGTAGTGTATAAGTGAGTAAATGCAATGTTACGCTGTAAAATGTTGTTGGGTTTTTATTTTTAGCTTTCACTGTGCTAAAGGTGATGCTGGTCATTCCACTCATCATGTGTCCCATCCATCTGCACAGGTATGCAAGAGTAAATCATAAACACAGATATCTGGCCTGACCTTTCAAAGCTGCTCAATACTAACAAGGTCCGATGGGATAAAGAATAAGGTTGGTTTGAGGCGCAAATAAGAAACTTTCAAATGATGCGAAACAGTAATTTTCTGTCACTTTTCATTTCCTGAGAGTCACCAGCTATAACCAGCCTCCTGTGCAACCCAGTCAGATTTTGCTCTGGTGGTCTGTGTAGTCTGTAGGCTTGTTAGATATTGAGTAATCCACCCACCTAACTAAACTGTCCCCCAGCATGGCTGCCAATAGGAGCAGCAGCTCATTAGCAGAGAAGCTGCAACACTCAAACTGTTCACTGTGCACTTCCTATTCACTCATAAGTGGAAGACATCCACTGAGAAGTGAATATGTTAAGCATATTTTTGCTGACAAAAAAAAAAGACTGGTATATTTAGACACCAGATAAATATAGATTTGGAGGAACAACTTTGCTGATAGCTTCTTCTTTGCCCTGAACTTAATTTCTGGATGCTAACTATTTAAAAGCTTTTGGAAAGAGAACAGTGAATGGAGAGGAGAGTGTCTTTTCAGCTATTTAGCTGTCCAAGCATATTTACAGTGTGCACGCGTTTGGCCAAGCTGAATCCACAGAACCAAAGACTTTCTTTGTGCTCAAAGCGTAGCCCCTCTGGCTGTGTCCTTGTGCTGTTTGTTTTACGAGCCCAGGTTCACCCCCGTGCCACTTTGGTACAGGCCACTGAGCCACAGGCCTCCTGGCTCAGCCTGGGCAAAACTAATCAACGCATCCTGCAGGGGACATGGGTGCCCCACCGATGATAGACCACAGGAAGATCCCGCGCACCTGAGCTCGGCCAAGTGGGCGCGAGGCGCACACTCATACACACCACATGGACACACTCAAGTGCATTCAAACAGATTTACGGCTGTGCAAACAGTGCACCGCCTGTTGGTAAAATTAAAGAGTGAAGGCTGTGAGTGTTTTTGCATGTGGATCAGGTATCCACAGAAGGAGAGAGACACGGCGGAAATCCTGAAGTCCATTTCGCTGGTCATGGCTTCCAAAGAATGCTTGACCAGTGAAGCTTTCAGGGTATGAGAGCAGCTAATAAAAGATCCTCACATTTACAGTAATACACACACGGGCGTGTGTGCTTGCTGCCCTGCCTTCTCCATGTGACCTCTCAGTGGACCTGTTACCATGGCACTTGGCCTGGTTTGAACATACCAAAGTGACTCCACTGCTGTTATGCATGTGTGAGGTTAAAAATCTGAAGTGGTTTAATTGTTACCACAGAAAAATATCAGAGGAAAAAGGAGGATGCAAATTTGATGTGGAAAAAGGCTTAAATATACATCACTCCATCTGTTTGATGCTTCCTAATGTATCATTAATAAGACATCTTAACAAAGCTGTACGATCGTGTTGTGAGGGGGATCCTGACCCACCGTGCAGTGATGACAGTGACAAAGACACTGTAAGTGTTTTTCTCACATCACATCACATAATCACCTTCAGTAAACAGCGGGACTTACCCGGCTCCAGACAGATGCTGTTTTCCAGGGGGCAGTTCACAGACGTGTCGGCAGGGAGGACTGACCAGGTGACTGATCGAGGTGACTTTTCCACATAAATTCAAAGGTCTTTTCTCATGTAAGCTGCCAAAGACACTACCCTCTACCACATGACAGTTGTTTGTTATAACAATGTGGGTTGCTCGAAATTTCATCACATAATCACCGTAGATAAACAGCAGGACTTAACCAGCTCTCCCTGCCAAGACAGATGCTGTTTTCTGGGAGAGCGTTTGCCAAAGAGTCAGTACGTTGGACTGACCGGGTCACGGTGACTTTTGCAAATGTCTCATGTAGCTGTACTGTTGTTTGTTGAAGAAAACATGTATTTACAAACATTTTAGCGCCATGTGATTTTTCTTTTGGGTGTTTTCTTTGTGTTAAATCAAATCTTGGTCTAAAAAGCTATATAGACATTTGCATTAAATAAAAAAAAAAAAATACTAATGGGGTCTTCAAAAAGAAGCATGAAATGTCAAACTCGTGATGACACTATGGGAAAAGTCAATGGGGTTCATCCTCTGGGGATCACGATTGTCTGAACAAAACATGGCATTTTAATCAGTGAAAGAGAGTAAATAAAGCATTTTTTCTGTAGATCTGTACTAACCTGAGCCCAAATATAATCAATACATATATATTAATAATTAAGCCTTACTTAACCACAGTAAGTGTGTGGTAATTACATCACACGTGAGAAAGAGGTATTGCTATTGATCGGATGCTTGTAAACCTTTGATCAATTCATTAACCAGTCGGCTCTCAGTCGTCAGCACCACCCTGACGCCCTGAACACAGCTAAGTGATTTTTAATTAGCAAATAGTCTCCAGACGTACACAAAATAGGACCTGTGTGTATGTGTGTGTGTGTGCGCGAGTGCGTTTGAGTGTATGCATGTGCAAATGCGGTGGCAGCAGCAGCAGCAGTGTGTGTGGGGTGCTGTGTTTGTATATGTGTGTGTTTAAATAGAGTTGGCAGGCTACACGGTGGGCTGGCTGGCAGGATCGTGACCCGGTGGCCCCAGAGGAGAGAAAGCTGGCACAGAAAAAAAACAAAAAAACAAACTCTCTCCCTCCTCTCGGGCTCACTCGTGTTCTTTTTTTTTTTTTTTTTTAAAAAACAGCTCAATAAACAGAAAAACCTGAAATGTCTGCATTTCTCCTCTCTCTGCCTTTCTATGAATCTATTATTCAATCAGGAGAATATGCTTTTCAATTCAGTTTATTTAAAATTTTAAAGGAACACCTGCTAAAAAAATACTCTTCTTGTGTATTTTCTACCAAGTTGGATGTGACAGCCTTACCGGGGCAAAAAGCACATGGGAATTTGCAGAGAATACACTTCCTGAGTTCACTAAAAAAGACATGGTGAAGCCCTTCATCGAGGAAATACACACACACACACACACACACACACACACACACAAAAAGAGACATCTACAGTGCAGCATGCTGACTGAGGTCTTGCTGGTCTTTCTGACACACTTCACTGCTCGCATAAGCCGCGGCAATGGGATTTTAGACTGGAATTAGACTCCGATTTTCATCTGGAGGTGGACAGAAGGATGTTTTTTTTTTTTTTAAATCCAGCCATGTCTTTCTATTCTCTCCTTTTTTTCATAGGTGAAGGTGGAAGGTGAAAGAGATGTCAGTGTCGCAGAGAGCAGAAGAAAAAAAAACCTTTACAGCCCCTCCCCCTGCTGCTTCTCCCTCCTCTTTTTTCACATTCTGTTTTTTTTTCCCCCCTCTTCTCTATCTCGCTCGCCCCCTACCTTTTTCCCTTAGACAAGAGCCCCAGATAACCTCGCATCACCACATCAAAGAAAAGATGAGAGGAAGATGGATAAGAGAGAAGAGAGGGGAGAAGGAGGGGTGAGAGAGGACATGGAGTGGGAGAATCTCAGAGAGGCAGATCAACGAAGGTAGGGGTCAGAGAACGAGAGGCGATGAAGAGGGGGAAAAAAGAGGGAGCAGGAGTGGGAGAGAAGTGGTGAGGAAGATGTGAACACCTGAGGAGGACTGAGATATAAGCGAGAGCAGGAGTGTATCTCTCCCTATTAATATCCCCATGTGTCTCCCTTAATCTCTCAGTGTGTGTCTCCCTTACTCTCTCTCTCACACACACACACACACACACACACACACACGCTTCCATTTTTTTTCCCGCTCGGTAACAGAGTGAACAGTTCAATTAGCCGAGGCTGTCAGGACCTTCCATTTCTGCTCTCTCCTCTCTACGGACGGAGGGATGGAGAGAAGAGAATAAAGCTGTCCACGAAAAGCAGGAACATCAAAGCCCATGTATTCAGTGAGCGTTACACTTCACTATGATGTGTGTGTGTGTGTGTGTGTGTGTGTGTGTGTGTGTGTGTGTGTGGTTGGGGGTTGCTCACAATATCACTCACTACCCATACTGACCCATGTTCCGGCAAGGCAGGGCGAATCATAATTAAGCAAAAGACATTTGCTGACATGTTCATATTTTGGTTTCTGCTGTAGGGGATGTTCTCTCCCATGGGCTCATCCACATATGCATCCAATTTTCTATATTTTATAATATACTTAAAGCTCTATTTGATTTTTTTCCCCCCTTGTTTGTCTCATCCACTTTCCTTTCACTGTTTGGTCAATCTTAATCTTCTCTGGGCAAGAGGCAGAGAGTGAGACATGGAGGGATGAAGGGCATATAGAGCAAGAGAGACAAAATTCCCTTCTCTAGAGTATATGCAACAATTGATAGATCTGAACACAGTAAATGTTAAATATTCAAATAATTTGTCACCTGACAAAACTAACACGGTAAACGAGTTATTAATTTGCAGAACAATGTTAGCATTCATTTCCAGTTCTGTCTCTTTCCACCTGATGAACGTTAAGTCCGAAATTCACACTCCTCCCGCAAGTAGCTCCCGAGGAAAAAATGTTCAGGTGCTAAATAATCCACGTTGTTCACCAGCTTGTTGCTAACCTAAATTCTGCTAACGAAAGAAAAAATAGATTGATAGTCATGATAAAAAAAAATGGTAGCTAATAACTGGGCTAACAATTTGTACTAAGTCAAAATTTAAAAAGTGAGATTTTTTTTTGTTGTTGTTTTTCTTCCATGATCATCTTTTTGCTTTCTTTTACTGGGCTTCATACTTTGATTATTAGAGTGACAAGAATGAACTATAACAGTAAAGTTTTATAAAGCCAAAACCAAAGGAACAGATCCACAGTTTAAGGTTTCTTCTTTAGTATTTCCTGTTTTATTTTGTAATTCTCCCCTCTCCTCATGCCTGTAACTTTACTTCCTGCCATTGTTGCGTTTCCCACCAGTTTTGATTGTCTGTTCCACCCTGATTAGTTTCACCTGTGTCTTGTTACCCTGCCGTCACTTGTGTGTTTAGTCTGTGTGTTCCTTCAGGTTTCGTTGTCTCCGCTCGTTTTCCAGTGTTGCCTTACCTGGTGTTGTACCAAGCCTGTCTGACTATGAATTCACATTAAATTAGACCATTGTTCTGCGCCAGTTTTGCCTCTGAGTCTACACATGAGTCCTTCTCTTGTGTTTCCTATTTCCTGCACAAAACATTTTTAAATATAGCTGCAAAAGTTACAGAAACGTTTCCTATTTAAACTCTTACAAATGCTGTCTAAACATTGCCAATAATAAATGAATAAAAATCATATTCCCATGAAACCCCACAATCCCGTATTTAGCGATCACGCACATGATCAGAAGTTATAGCTAGGTTTGGATCCCTTCATATTAAACATATGATACAGACTCGAGACCCGCAGCAGAGACCTGACCACACACGAACTGATGAAACTGAATATAATTTAGACCTGGCTTGAAACAGGTCTCGGGTCTGGTCTTAGTTAACAGCACGCACCCCTCACAGCACAAGAACTCTAGGAGAGTGGAACAATAAAGTCAGGGTGTAAAATCCTGAAAAGAGGAAGTAAAAGTGAAATTTATCAGAGTTGCCTTTTACAGTTTATAAAATTTTAATATGCTTAAGTACTTCAAAGACATTTGGGTCAAAAAGAAGTTAGAAAAAGAGAATGAAGACCACTGGAGGCACACGAACGACATGAAAAACCACCCACGCAGTAATCAGAGCTTTGAGGACACCCCTGACCTTTAAATATAAAGTGTAACCCAAATCTAGGCCTTTGTAGAATCAGACAAAATGTCTTCATCCTGAATCTTTTTCTTCTTTCTCCAACTCACAACCCCAAAACATATTCACACAAGACTGGAACCAAAACTCAAGTGTACTGGCACCGTATTTGTTCCACCAGTCTGTCCAAAATGTCTCTCCCTTATACAACGTCAAGTGAGTAACCCAGTTTGTGTAGGATTTGGTCATGGGAAGGACCAGAGCAAGAAACACACACACACACACACAGATGAATAATGTCAGCTGCTATTGTCACACTTGGAGTCCAAGTCATGGACTCGGTTCTTGTCTCTGATCTAAGGCCCAGGAAAAGCCTTGGCAGTGTGTATGTGTGTGTCTGTCTGTGTGTCTGTCTGTGTGTGTGTGTGTGTGTATAGCATAGAGAAGGTGCTGATGTGGGTGAAACAATGACACCATTTCCCCCTCCTCTGTATACCCTTGTGGTATTGCGAAGGAGATCTCACAGTCCGTACACACTTACATACACAATAACCACCCTCGTACATGTTGCTTACACAACACACACACACACACACACACACACACAGACCCTCTGATCCTTGTAAACCATGTAAACCACAAGAGGAAGCTGTCATTATTCTCCCTGAGGAGCTCACAGGGTGTAATTTAAAAAGATAAGAGGACAAATTAGCTGAGAATTCATTATGTGTTTATATTCAGTGAGTGGGCATTATGGGAAGGTTTTTGAACGGCGGCTGTTGACAGGATAACTTCACAGGATGAACGGCGGCAGTGGAAAATCTATTCTATCTGGTGTTTTCTTAACAGACCATTTAATCCAAATGGCATTTACTTAACCCAAAATATGACTGAACATCAATCGAATTCGTGCTCCCATTTGTGAACATATTTTGCACATGTACGTATAGTTTCATCCGTGTACGGGAGATTTGTTATGATTTCTCGTTTCTAGGAGAGGCAAACAGCTAAACTTGATCCGCCGTGGCAAATCGACAACACAGACGGAAAAAAGGTTCAGACACCAAACAATCTGTGTTTAGATCCATGTTTGCCTGTTCACTTCCATTTTGTTTGCTTTCTCTGCTGGCTTGGGAAGCATAAGTGTGGGGGGATGTGCTTGGCGGTAGGATACAGTATGTAGGCACAGAGAGCTGGGAAGCTGGGTGTAGAAAGGGCAGATGTTGGGATTAAACGAATGGGGTGGATTTGGAGCCGGGAGAGTTAAGCCATACATAAAGAGCAGAGGTTTTTCTTTTTAAAGAGATTTTGGTCAGGGTGGTGGTTCCACATGTAATCACTCCAAGAAATACCTCCTTCTTTGTAATAAAGAAGCAAACCTGGAAATTAGGATAAAGGTTAGGATAGAGATTTTTAATACTGATGATCTGCTGCACTACATAGCATGTTCTTGAATCTACATTAACTGATATTTCTTTGGCTATTAGGTTGCAGCAAAAACAAGCTGTGAACACAACACAGTCCTCGTTTGACTTGACATGGCAAAATCACTAACTTTGTCTGAAGACTGTGAGTAAAAACAACGTGAAGCCAATATATAAACACACATTTTGTAACTACCTCAGATTGATCAAATTTGGGTGTCAAAAACTGCAGTTCCTCAAACGGTCACTTGAGGCTGGCTACAGAGTGAGTTAATCTCCATAAGCGCCCATGTTAAAATGTCCAAATTAACCCTAACCCTGGTACAAAATACGCATTTGGTCTGTATACTGTGTATACTAATTTCCCTGTTCATGATAACTGTACTGAGTCTGAAGTTTTACATAACTCATCCATTCAAATTATAATAAGGCCCAAAGTTATGCATAATTAAGGGTGTGGCCACTTTGACAGGTGGGTGACATTGCCAGGACTCAGGACTGCCAAAATGGTGGTGGCCAGAGCCACCAGACTCCATGGTACCTACACGTGGCGGTCAAAAGATGACAACAATCTTGTAAGATAACTTCAGTAAACTATGCACAGCAAATCTGTCTGTCTGTGATGACTCAAACAAAAGAAAACCCAAGGGGAGGCAAATGATGGAGCAGTGGTGAGTCCAGGTTTCGGCAGACAGAGTGCCACTCAATGCTGCTGCTCAGTGGCCGTTTGTATTTTGCTCAGGAGATTTGATATGTCACTTCCTGTGCATGTTTTTCAGTTGTAAAATAGGTTCTAACATATAACACAGGGGTCGGAATGATTCGTACAGTGGTACAAACCAATAAACCAGTGTGTCTTTACAACAAGATCGTATATCTTCACATTTTCTGTAACTTTGTCAGACCATTTTATGAAGACCATGTTTTTTCTGGGGTGTTGGGTTATTGCATGAATGTGTGTGTGTGTGTGTGTGTGTGTGTGTGTGAGAGAGAGACCCACAATCCAAAGACGACGATGGAGGGAATGTGAAACTGGAATGCTCGGTTTCACTTAATCATCTCCTGATGCTAGTGTAAACACTGAATCTGATTTGAGCTAATTGGGTTTGTAGTCAGGGTAAATAGTGTAAAAGGAAACCGCTCGCACATTCAGCAAGATCTTTCCCACTCGCAGCCACCTCCTCCGCTCACTCCAGCTTTGTTTCCTTTATTTAACCAGGAGGACAAAATGTTGAAACTTATGCCAGACATTTCCCCCTCCTCTATTCCTCTGATCCGCTGTTATAAAAAGGCTTTCTTTCCCCTCAAAGTCATATGCAATTTCCATAATGTTGTTTGGTTGGACCATGAGTTTTTCCTCCTCGGGTATTTGGGTAATTTGATTTTTGAGAAAATAAGGGCACAGGAAAGGGAGAGGGAGAAGGAATGATATATATATTTAAAGAACCTTTTAATCGATTTGCTGGCTTTGGTTTTGAGATATTTCACATTTGTGGTTATGGATCGCCAACCAACCCCCCTCATCCCTCCCACCCTCTTCCCTCCCCACCTCCCGCCTCCCTCTTTTGGCATTCGCAGCGGAGTCTTGAAAAGTTTTTGCTGTCCAGCGTCTTGTCACTCACATCTCCCTTCTCTCCCCCTCTCATCATACTCGGTAATGTAGTCACACTGATTGCATTCTCCCACTAATCTAATTCTTCCCTCTTTCAGCCCCCCAGAGACTTCGAGTGGATTCACATCACATCCATTTCAATGACCTCCCCTCCCTCATGACAGCACATACTAACTTTGGATTGAAAAGACCCATAAGCCTCGCCTGCCTTTACCACTCCGATCACATTACCGCCTCCGCAAAAACAAACCCTGCCTCAGCTAACCGCTCAGATTTCATTATACATCCACAAAAACACAGTGGACTTCAGTCTTCCACATCAAAATGAAATCCAAAGGGGGATCCTACCCAGCAATTAAGATAACGTTTATTTCCAAACAGCAGATTCCCTTTATCGTATCGTTAATTTTACCGCAGCAAATGCAATTAGTGTAGGCTTCAAACACTGTGGCTATCGCTACATGACACTAATGTGCTGTAGATTAGCTGTCTCTTTACTACAAGACCCACATGGCCAGATGTTAAGCCTGCAAACGTACAGAAAAGAAGGGCCGAGGAATCAAGAAATGTATTTGCTCAGGGACTTCAAATCCCATGGTGCATTGCTATTCCCTGTGTTAGAATGATCAATGCCTCCCTGGTCATAAGGGTTAAAGGTTGCTGACTGGACTTGTTAGGGGTCAGCGTCCCTTTGAGCTAAAGAGACAGGCGAGACAAAACAAGCATTTCTCTCCACCTTGAGAGGGAAAATCAAAACGGTGTCTCCAAGACATAACAAATCAATCTTTCTCCTTCTAGCGAGAGATCAAGATTGATTATCTGGATGCGCATAAGCCTTCATGTTTTTCCAAGTCTGAAATGAAAGGATAAACAAAACAATTCAATAGATTTTTTTTTTAAATGGAAAAAAAAGCACTTTTCTTTCACAGAATGCGAGATGCAGTAACTGTATGTCCTTGCCTGTGTTTACCATTGACCACCTCTGCCCACAGCACCAATCCAACTCTGTTGAAACAACTCAAGGATGCGTGCCCCTTCCAGCCATGCCCTCTGCTTGTACGCTGCCTTCTCTATTTCTTTGGGTCTCCATTTTAAATAGATGGCAGCTGATGGCAATGTCAAAACCACCCAGACGGAGAGGTGTAAACACAGACACATTGATCCTGCAAAGCTCCCAATTTTCTCTCAGTCTCTCTATCTCGAATGACTGAATGTAAATGAATCATAAACAATGATCTTCCCTCACAGCGGGGGAGGAGTGATGGTGTTTGCGATGGACTGCGGTGTTAATACGTCAAGGCAGCGGGAGCAAGTATCACCGCCGCTATCGGTATTTTTGTTGCAGTTGTTTAAATCACTCAAGGTATTTGGCATTTCTCCGTGTCGGCATGCCTTGAGAAGCAGCAAATGAAGCTTTGTAACAAGACCTGCAATCGCACAGTAGGGGCAGGGTACAAATGGAAGATGACTTGTCAGTTATTTCTACCTGTGTTTATGATTACATGTGTCCATCAGTGTGTGCCAAACAAGCCTGTGTTCATCTCAGCGTGTTCGTTAGCCAAAATGTGCAAACCAGTGCGTTCCAAGGTACGTGCGTCCTACTGGCACAGTTTTATGACGGCAAGTGTACAGCTACACTCTGTTTTATTGGTTGAACATATAACAAGTGTTGTCATAGTGACCTTGAAAGCAACCTGCTAAGCTCCATGTGTGTTTTTGCATATCAGGTACATCCATGCGTTTCTGTGCATTCTTCTTTGTCCCTATAAAGACCTGGGAGATTATGTACATCCCTTATATGAGTGTACCTTTGTGTTTGTGTGTGTGTGTGTGTGTGTGCATTTGCTCATCATTGGGTGCGTGCCCGCCCGATGCCACAGGTAGCTGAGTGCTCAGTGGAGTGTGTGTCGCTACACCTGTTCTCCCCTCGGGGAGGCGCTGTCTATGGCCAGCTGGCAGAGCAGAGCCGGGACAGAGGATTGGACAGATTGGATAAGCGGTGGGACATTGGGACGAGCAGAAGACATGGCTGAAGGTGAAGGCAAAAATAGAGGGAATAGGAAAAGTACAGAAAGAAGAACAATAGGTAAGAGCGAGGTTGATGATAGATTATGCAGCAAAGCTTTCTTGTGATGCTAAGGAGGGCAAATGAAGGGCACATATGATTAATGCTATTATAATAAAGTATAGCTTTTACTCCACTTTGTGCATGAAGAAGCATGATCCAGCCACATCCCTTGAACTTATTCATCTAAATAAATAAATTCATGTTGAATAGAACTGAATATTCATCGTACATTTCACAAAGTGAAAGTGAAGTGATTAAGATAAGATACCAGATCTGTACTGGGAAAATTCACTTGTTACAGCAGCTCACAACATACAAGGTTAGGAAAATACAAATACAAATAAATAAATAAATAAATGTTGGCCTCCTCGTGGCTCAGCTGGTACAGTGGGCTCCCCATGTACAAAAGGCTCCTTCCTGCAGTGACCTGGTTCTGACTCCGGCCTGTGGTCCACAGACATTTCCTTCGCCGCGTGTCGTCTCTCCCTGCTTGCTCTCCTGTCTACTCTCACAAGCTGAAAGCCGTCCAGAGTTACCGAGTGAGTCCGAAGTTAGTTCATTCCCTCTGTAGCATGAGACATTGCCCACATTACAGACGGTATGCGTGGTTTGTACTGTCTTTTCCATCCCCACCCGGAGCATCATGAAGTAGTTCGTATAACAGAAAAAAAGGCAAATCACTATAAGATAACTCCATAGTACCAAGTCCATGTTTGCGCTCAAGACAGATGGAGACTGGTGTAGATAAATAACACAAAAAAGTGCTAAAAATACTGACAACACAGAGAAGTTTTCAGAGCTATTTGCTAAGAGTTAATGTCAAAATAGCACTGATGCCAAGAGAAGCTTGAATTTGTCTTGAAAGACTAAGATATAATAAATCAATTACCTTAATCATATGAAAAACATGACTCTGTTAACTTGTTACTTTAGGAGGTTCCAGCAGGAATACAGCAGATTATTTGGTTTGTTGTTAAAAAAAAAAAAACCCTTCCTCACACCCATGTATGCCAATCAATGCCCGACATGTAACCTTATTTTGATCTGTAATTGTAGCACCCACGTCGATGCCCAGCCCATGTGGAAAAGATCATTTCAAATGGTCATTTCCAAAATATCACTGATAAGACGTCTCACTGAGATTCACCAAAACTTAGTCAGCAGCATTTTAGAGAAACGCTTCAAAAATAAACACGGAAAAATAAACATCAAAGTCTTGAAGCATTTTCTCTCGCTACTTCAGGCCCCTCACCCACTTTGACTCGCACTGAACTGCGTGACGGCTCGTACCACATGTCATCACGATAGCATAATATCTGTCTTTGCTTGTAACTAAAATATTTGTCTCCATTTTTCTTCTTTCACTCTGTGTTAGAGTCATTCCACCGTCTGTAACTTCATCTCTCCCACTTTCTGTCTCTTGGGTCTAGTTAGGATGTGTGCGTTCATACATGTGTGTGTATTTCTGTGTGTGTGTGTGTGTGTGTGTCTGCTTCCCTCTGTCCTGCCTCCAGGCTGAAGTGTCAGACAGGGGAGTGAGATGTCTCTCTCTCCCTCCATATGCAGTTGTTAGCTAAAATACTGCTACTACTACTGCAAACAGCCGAGGGGGTTACACACATATACACACTTTTACGTACACAGATGCACATACACAAACATGCCGTATATGTTTGTATGGGCCTGCATGTAAAATATACACACATCTAGACATACACACACACACACACACACACACACACACACACAGAAACACACATGAGGTTCATTTATATAATGTTCTCATCCTCCCTCTCTCCTAGTCTCACACTTGCAGACACACAAACACACACACACACACACCTCCCTCTACCTTTGTCCTTTCTCTTTCTCCCACTCTCAGACTTTCATACACACACACACACACACACGCACACACATACATACACACACTCCACACTTGCTATCCATAGGCCCGGTCCATTGGGAATATAGTGCGACGGAGAGGACGGAAGGTAAGACAGGAAATAGAGTGAGAGCTGAAAGTGATAGTGGGTAAAAGATAGATGTAGGCTGTGAGGCAGTGAAAGGAGAGAAGAGAGGAGAGGGGGGGAAAGGTAGGTCCATAGTAGAGTTGGGAAGAATGAGACGGTGAAAGTGGTGAAAGGGTGGAGGAATTTGAGTAAGCAGGGCCAAGAGGGTACAGAGTAGAAGAAGTAAGGTTTCAGAGGTATGGGAATGGGATGGAGAGAACAAAAAAAATGTACCAAGTACCTCAGAAATGAACAACCAGGCACAAAAAGAACCAAACATACTTTACACACACACACACACACACACACACATTGAAATGGAGCTGAATTCAGCTTTGCGTTTGAACCAGCGGCTACACCCAATGTAGGCCATTCCCAAACACTTTTGAATTAGGTCCCGCTCTCCTCCTCCCCAGAAAAGAGAAGCGTGAAATTGACCAAGTCAAAGCTGCAGCCTGAGCAAAGCTGATTTTCTGCCATTGGACCAGAGGCAGCATCTATCCAATATGATTCTGCTGTTGTGATCTGGGACAGAGTTTGTGTTTCACCCTTGAAATTCTTCATGAGGCTTCTGTTACATTTGGGATCGTGCTTTTTTTGTGTGTGTGTCTATGTGTCTGTGTGGGTGTGAGAGAGTTTAAAAGCAAGGGAATGTGTGTCAAATTAAAGTAGTTTGAATATGTGGTTTTGTATGAGGGGGTGGTAATACCAGGAGATTTAAAGTTTTTTTTTTTTTTAACTTGACACTTCCCCAAAAAATAAATATGGAAAATCAGAAGAACCCATCCGCTAATGAAGGTGATGAAAATTATGTGATGAGGTACATTAAGTCAAGTCAAGACCCATCCACCTCTACATGGTTATGGTTAGAGATGTCCATGGTTAGCCTGGTTAGGGAAGTGGCTAGTCGCATCTTTTTATCCAGTGGTGAGAATGCTAAGTAGAGTTGAATTTGCCAAACCGTTCAATTCATCATCATCCCAAAACTATTTTCTTTTGTAAAACCAAAGCTTATTAACGGTTTGTAAGTAATGTGTCGCTTTGACTTATTCTGGTGCCCGTGGCTCGTTACTGCTGTCTGAGAGCAGACATTGGACAACACCCACTGCAACTCAGACATAGTGGGATATTCCACAAGGGGCAACAACAAGCCCTTTCCACATTCAAAAATAAACTTGGACACGCTCGATAAAAGTGATTTATGTTTTATCAAACATGTTTTCAGGAAGAATGTTTTGATTTTACAAGAGAGGGAGAGAGAGCCTCAGGCATGAAGAGCAACTGGTTGGTTTGGCAAATGTAAATCTGATTAACTTCCAGACCTCCAAGAAAGAGCATCACATTCCCTAAACTTTCCTACAGTATCTTGACTCATCAGGCAACTTAGACTTCACCTGACTCTATCTGTACGCACATGTATTTACCGTATGTGTCTGCTGTCTCTAATCCACACCAGGTCCCAAGTGCATTCACACTTTCACCATCTGTGGCTAAATGTAATACACCCGTGTTGTCACATGTGATATTTAACTCTTAAACACCTTGATTCTGTGCATCGCTACTCTCCTCCCGTCCGATTCTCTTCTGGTTATGTTCTGACGTGATGAAAGGCAACTCAAAACAGCTTTATCCGCCGCGCGGCGGGGACGGAGTCTGTGAAATGTGGCAGTGGTTTTGGACCCACAGGAAGGCTGAATAGATGAGAACCAAAACCAGACGTGCTTATGAGAGAAACCGGGGGAAAAACCGGGGAGGGAACTGGATTTCTCCTCTCGGAGAGGTATGCGCGTTTTTAAAAAACATCAGCTCTGTTTTGCTTTTGCTGCATTAAGACCTGCTGCTTTGGCACAGCACACACACACTCACGCAGACACACATGCTCCAACTTACTCACCCTGGTGTCTCTGCACTGCGTATGGTTCACATTGGTTCTGCTGCTGGCTTTTGTAAATAGCGCTAACTGCTTGTGTATGTCTGAGTCCTGCAAGTTCTCAGACTTCTGAATGAAAGGCTACCTCTATCTCTCTGTGGCTCTCTCTCTCTCTTTCTCCCTCTGTTCATACGTCTCTTTGTCGCCCTTTGACTTGCTTTACCGTATGGCCTGTCACAAGCGTGTGCTCTTGTCACGCATGTTTAGGTAGGACTGTGACATGTGATCCCCGCAGACCAAGGGTTAGACACATTCAATGTCGTCCACTACTGTTGACTGTAAGACGCTTGAGGACAAAGAATATGTGTATGTGTTGGCCCATTAAGTTTGGCCTGGCTCATTTCCTCCCTTGAATGCATCACTTTGTGGAATTTTGAGATAAAAAAAACTTAATCTTGATCTTAAATTTAATCTTTAAACTGAGACATGAAAGATGAGGAATTTTTGTATTTTTGCCCAACATTTTGCTATCTTACTTGTAGATTTGGAAATGCAGATTTTTGCAAAAGGAATGTTGATCAGTCCTAGGAGTGCGTCCTTTATGCAAACCCCCCAGAAAAACACATCAATGCAGCCAAAATCGTCACAGGACTAATATTGTCTCCAACAGTCTGACAATTTAGCGAATTTCATGTCATTTGCACTCCAGTATCCAGTTCTGTCAAGGCCCAAGGTCAACCAAGACAGAAGTTTGAGTCACATCACAAAGAGAGCCATCTCCCCTTTACCTTAACCAAGCCCTTTTGGCCTCAACTCAATATATAAGGCAGTCCTGTAACGATTTAGACCCAATGTCAACCTTGTTCGAGTCACGTCGCAACTGTAACCATCAACCCTTAACCTTAACCAAGTCTTTTTAGCCTATTCTAACTCAACTTTTCTAATATGGCAGCTTAGTCAGTGGCTTATTTTTGGATGTGCCCGTTTGGCGTAATGTTCTGATGTGCTGTTTAAGTCAGGTGACATAGTATGAAGAGCATGAAAGTCCACATGTGAAGGAGGTCTAACTAAGGTTAGTTAAGGTTGCAGACTTTCACCCAGGAGATTGCCGTTTGTTTCCATTGTTGACTTACTTTTAACTTACACTGCACAAGGTACATGCATCACGTAACGTAGGTTATGTTACTTGCGTTATGTTAACCACTTATTTCAACTCAATTTGTTGTCTTTTCCTAAACCTAACCAAACTGTGACCATTATAAAAATGTTAAACTCCCTAATACCTACAGCAGCAAAGTTTGGCATCTGAGCATGTGGCTATTTTTGACGAGTTGTGAGGGAGAACCTCAACCATATCTTAGCCCCAGTTTATTTGCTGTAATCCAAATCTTTCTGTAAACACAACCATAACAATGGCTTATTTACCTTTGCCATATTCATGCTCCTTGTCTCAATAACTCTTGGCTAAAGTCTGCACTTTCCCAAACCTTTGCAACTCAGGTGATGGGTGCTCGGGGTCTGCTCTGCACAATATCGCTCTGCTCTCGCTCAAAATAGAGAAAGAAGGCTGCGTTGTGTCTTAATTTTCTCAATCTTAAATCCTGCTTAAACTGTATGAAATGAAGCTGTATGTGTCATGCACAGAGCAGACAAACCAGAGATGGGCAGCGATAGGAATGCACAAATCAAATAAAGAAATTAAAAACAAGGATTTGTACCAGGATTATATGTGCCATGACAATAACCAGTAATCACGTGGGACAGAAATATGAGAGGTTGCAGGTTTGCAAATACTGTAATTTCCCTTTAATGCCCTCCTGTAAATGAGAGACAGAGAAACATTATGTTTGTTGCTTCTAAACAAACACTAAACACTTCCAGATTGACTATTAATACTCAGCGTGTGGTTAGAGCTGGGAGGGGAAGCAGATCATGAACCTAGTATTTTTATTCTTTGCTTCTAATCCCTGTAATTTCATGTTTTCATTTTTTTTTAGTTTTGATAAATGTAGCTGTCACCCAAGTTTCCTTCATAGGGACAATAAAGAGAGAGTAACTGGAAGATGATGTGATTACGCAGGAAGTCAGATAAACACAAAAACACACACACACACACACAAAG
The DNA here is from genome assembly GCA_028641955.1 of Protonibea diacanthus. NCBI lineage: Eukaryota > Metazoa > Chordata > Actinopteri > Sciaenidae > Protonibea > Protonibea diacanthus. The sequence goes on along the minus strand of CM053982.1, from coordinate 21,357,864 downwards.
AAGAAGAAGAAAAACAGAGCCATAAAATGCTGATTGCGTTCCAAATACTTACTGACAGTGCTGGTTTTGATTCTCATAATTGAATGATTTGAATTGAAATTAATTGAATTGAACTGAAGTTTCAAAAGCTGCACACACACTCACACACACACACACGAATGCAGACAAGCTGTGCGTGTGTGTTTACACACATCTTGTCCACATTAAGACAGTAACCCTACCCATGTCTACCCCTCATTCCGAGTCACAGGAAGTGAGGTCAGCAGAGAGACAGTGTGTGTGTGTGTGTGTGTGTGTGTGTGTGTGTGTGTGTGTGTGTGTGTGTGTGTTTTGATGTGTCACCCCCTGGTGTCTCCTTTCTCTGGGAGATTAGGTTTCAGCCATCACTGAGGCTTGCTAATTAATGTCACAACCTGCTAGCCGTGTCAGCACCAATTTACTACACACACACACACACACATACTCAAAGACTCAAGCCTATAGCTGCACACTTTTGCACCTATGCACACATACTTCCTCTTCTCACCTGTCACAATTAATGCCACACTTTTGCTTCTGACGTTGGGGTTTTTCTGCTTTCCTCTCTCTGTGTCACTCTATCCGCGCAGTTTGCTTCCTCTCCTCCGACACATCGCCATCGTTCTTTCTGCAGTTTCTCCACCGCTGTCCTTTTTCACCTCGCTGTCACTACCAATTCTGCACCTCTTTCTTTCCCTCCCTTTTCCTTGTCTCCTATCTCCTTATCTTTCCTTGTCAGCACCCTTTCTACCTTTACCCTCTGCCTCTTCCTCACACACACATCTTTCCCTTTATCCTGCTGGAAATAATGCACTACATCTCCATCACATTCCTCTTTCCTTCCTTATTGCTTCTCATTTCTTTCATTTCTCATCATCTCCTGTTGATGCACTAAGTGATCTAAATGCTTAAGAAGGCTATTTCATAGGCTACAACAAATAGGATTTAAAAGAGCAGTCCACAGATCACCCAGTTTTATGTCTTGTAGCTTTTTAAAGTCTTAGAACAGGGTCTGCAGTGTTTTTCAGGCCAAGCTGATGGAGAGATGGTATCGTTGTTATTATTGTAGAAAATTATAATATGGGTTTACAAGAACAGTAAGGTGGCCTATAGTGCTAGCTCAGATGATTATGAGGATTAATTGGTGGCCTGTCATCAATTTTTTGTAAATTATAGTGATTATTGTTTTGGTCAATTTATCAGCCAATATGTTGGAGTCATATCTAAACACATACTAAAAATGTTCACATAATTATTTAGTGGCCCTCCTGAAGTAAGTCTGAGATCACAAACACCGAAAACATAAAAATGAAAGGATAGAAATAAAAAAAAATGAAAAAATAAAAATAAAAAAGAAATAAAAGATAAAAATAGACATCACAAAAAGGCAAGTCTGTAAAAAAGAAGTGATTTAAAAGAATTCAGTGATTCAGCGAGCCTTATCTCCCCGGGCAGGTCGTCCCAGAGTCAAGGGGCTCTGATCGAAAAAGTGCGATCACCTCTAGTTTTTAGCCTCCACCCCGAAACAGCCAGAAGTGAAGCATGCCTGGACAAGTTTATTGGCATGCGGTTGAAAGGTGAGGTGGGAATCAAACAGATTATCTAGGTTTCTGGCAGATGGCAGGAAGGTACAGTCTGCAGGAAGGGAGGAATATGGTGGAGTGAACAGTATTTATGGTTGTTTCATATATTAGTTTGAGGAAGGTTGCAGTCTCCACACAGATCTCATGTTTTTTCATCTCTCCATTGCAGCTTTATTGGACATTTAAGTCACAAACTTCAGGCATGACTTTTCTACTATGGTCAAGAGTGAAAATCTTTTTGTAACTTTTTTCTTTTATTTCTGATGTTTCCACTAAAAAAACAAACAAACAAACAAAAACTGTGTGGAAATATACTTGATGTCTCATCCTGTGCTGCTGATCTGTCTCTTGCAATTGCACAAATGACATCCATATAAAATCAAAATCTAAGTATTCCAACTTTTATTACTTTGTATTTTAATTCACAGAGCATGCAATGCCTGGAGTGTGTTTCTAGATTAGCTCAGATAAAAATTTCCCATGAGAAAATCGGGGTATTGTGGCTCTATGATTGCATGGGAAAGAACAGTTAGAAGGTACAAGGAAATAAAGTGCGAGCAATCCTTAACCAGAATGTAATGAAGTAAATATCTGAATGCATAAAAAAACATATGAAATCAATATCAAATATTTACATATAGTAGCTTTATCATGTTGTTTCATGTTGTTTTTTACACAAATTAGATTTTTCTCCCATAATAACTTTTTAAAAAATCACACAAGTGCAACGTTGGCAGACTTTAACTGTGATGTGAAACATTAAAAGACAATTACTGAGAAGTAAAACACCTCAAATGAAAAATATTTCTCTATGTTGAGTATTTATGCATCCATCATTGTTATTCATCTGTTTTATTCAATTTGGACGTTAATGAATTAAAAATGTTCGCTTTACAAACAGTTACGTAATTTCACACCAGTTGACAGTTGGATGGAAACTGTCATCAATACTTCTGTCAGCTACATGAAGCCCCCTCCCCCAGGGTGCCCCCTGTGTAGCTCTCCAACACGGTCATGTTAAGATGTGACCTCGTGTTTAACCACATCATTCCCTCCCGCTGTCAATCAATAATCTGACCAGCCGGTCGGACAGCCTCACTCAACCTCTGATGTGTAGGCCACGTGTGCTCACGTCATGGTGTGCAACTATGTTAATGTGTGCCTGTGTCCGTGTGTGCGAGTGTTTGCCCCTATCATTAGCCATAATGATTGACAATGTCCTCCAATTTCCACTTCCCTGTCCCTCCTCCCCTTCCTTCCCTTATTGACCCTCCTGTCAGCAGCCTGTCACTCGGACTTCCTCATGTCATCAATAGCAGGACTTTATCTGGATGGACAGTCACCCCCACTCATGTACCTTATGGCTTATCTGTAATACTGTATCTGGCAGGGAGGTAAATTGAGTGTGTGTCTGCTTGAGTGCATTCTTATATTTCTCTCTTTAAAAGGACAAAACGTCCTTACAGGGGTTGAAAGGTGAGGAAAGAATGTTTCCCAGCTCATTTCTAGGAGTTATATTTCAGGCCAGTTTCGGGGTTTGGTATCAGAGCAATGTTTGGCTTCTCCTGAAAAAATCACTCAAACACTGACTCACAGTTAAAAACTGTGATTAAATTTATATGTCTGCATGTGCCAAGTTGAATAAAGTACAAAACATTACGATAAAATTCTGCCAGACAGTGTAGCTGTTTCCAAGTGTTTTAAAGGTGAAAACATCCAGTGCAAAACAGGGATCTTCGTCTGTTCTTCCTAAAATACATCTGGTGTGTGCAGGCAGGCTTTTACTCAGAAATATCAGCACGGTGGCTCTTTGTATTCACCCTTCAGTAGCAGTATTTTCAGATTTTCCCTCTTATCTCCTCACATTTAGACTATAAATCCAATTCCACTGAAACAGGAAAATCCAGTGTTTGTCCTCTTGAAGGACGCGTAGAAGCATTTTCTGGTGTGACGTCCTTCAGCAGGACGATTTGTCTGAACAATACATCTGTTTTCTGACGCAACAATGCTACGGTTAAAGATTTCATTACTTTTACTGTATGCAGCAACTTCTTAGCCATGAAGCCATAACCAATAACCCTCTGAACATATACCAGAAAAACATCACTCCAATTACTGCTTCTCTTTCACTGGCCTTTTTTGTGCCTTTTAGAATAGATTGGAAGATCCTGCTTCTTAAGACAACTTTCAAGAAATTGTATTGATAGTATTTGAAATGATATTTGAGGCCTCTGTCTATATACACACTTTATTTCAGTTGTAGTCTGTGTTTTAATTTTCATTTTCATATGTTCCTTTTCATTAATTTCATTCATCATTTGAATATTTGTTATTTAATTAACTGCTGTTTCACTTAGTGAGTGTGTTTAGAAAAGTGATATATTATAAAGTTTATAATTATCTTGGATGGACATGTATCATCTAACTTACTTTGGGTTTGTTTTTAAATTATAACAAAAGTCTCATTTTGGAAGCAACTCACAATCGTGGACAACCTTATATTGTGTTTTCTACATTTTGTTGCACATACACAGTAATATACCAGGGTGAGTTTATCGTAGTTTTTCCCATGAAGTGAATCTTGCACAGGTCATGAAGTGGTTTCATCTTGCGGTTTGTTTAGAATAAAGACAAGAAGGAACTGCTCAGCTAGTTTGAGCAGCAAACCACCGTGACTAGGAGACAAAGACCCAAACACCTACAGACACAGGAACTCTGTCATTAAACAAGTAAAAAGACCATGCAGTGCTGATCATGTTTTAAGAACAACACGCAGTCCACAAACACCACAACAGAATCAAACGGAGGATTATAGCACTAGAGGGCACGGTGCAGTTAGTTCCTCACAAACACAGTATTCCCAGTGAGTGTGTATGAGCGCGTCTGTGTGTCTGATGTCAAGAGTGTCAGATTTTGGTGGTCTTTCCGACAGTAGTTCTAAATCTCAGTGTTTGACACGAGCTCTGAGACTCTCTATTGCTCCCCGTCCTTTCTTCCCTTTCTCCCCTCGTGTCTCTTTTATGCGGGTGTTTGGATTTTTGCTCCAGTCAAAAGAGGGAGAGTGAGAGAGAAAAGAGGACGGAGAAAAGGAATGAAAAAAGGAAAGGTTAAGAGGTATTAGAAGGAGACGGGAGTGCGAAGAAGAGAGGGAGAAGGAGAGATAGGGGGAGAATGACAGATGGGCCCAGAGAAGAGAGGGCTGCTGGGTTCAGCACTGCGGCAGAGCTGAGCATATGACAGCTTTACAGTGGGCTCTGAGTGTGTGTGTGCGTGAATCCTGGCTCTCCTATAGCAGTGTGTTTGTCCGTGTGTATATTGGGATGTGTGCGTGTGTGTGTGTGCTCGTGTTCGTACTTTGGCGTGATGCCAGTGTTTACCTAGGGCATTTTGTGTGTGTTGAACGTAGCCAGAGGGACAGTTCCTCCACCTGTTATCCTTCCATTCTTCTCTCTTCTCACCAGCTCCTGTCACCCATCCCTGTATTGACTTAACCAGTGATAAATCAGGGCCATTGTGTGTGTGTGTGTACACGTGTGTTTTAATGTGAGAGTTGTGTGTTTACTTTAGCTGTGGCACATGTTGGCTTAACGCTCAGGGAGGATTTCTCACACATCTTAAATGCTTTGAGATTTGTTTACAAGTATTTGCTGCACTCATTTGCTCATCGCAGCTTGTTTTCCGATACATCACCCCTCCTGGTATTTGAAGGTTTACAGAAATAGGGCATGCTTTGACAAACATTACACAATAAAATACAGTGTGTGTGAGAGAAAAACAGTGTGTGTGCGTGCAGATATGGTTGACGTCGTTTTTGTTATTTTTCTTCTTCATGCTTCTTGCCCTTCTTTGCTCCAGATGAAACCGCCGTCGTGCCGCTCCCTCCTTCTCAGCGGTCGGTCCTCGCAGCTCCCTCTGATTGTCCTCCTGCCAGTCGTAATTTCTGCACTTCCTGTTCCTCTGGCTTTGGCTATGATGTCTGGAGCCGAGGTGAGAGGTCGTGAGGACCAGGTGTGCTGGAGCTGGCGTCGACTGGTCCGGCTGCTCCGCTACCTTTGTCTCTCCTGCTGTTAATCTGGCACGGTGAAAGCACATTTTGTTCTATTGTTCTCTCCATGAATTAGGTGTTATGCTAAGCTGCTTTGTCTGGCAGTCACGGTTTTATGAAATGATTTGGAGCAGGTTTTGTCTGCAATTAGCTGTGTTTGGTGTATCACAGACAGGTAGTTTCGGGCATAAAGCAAAGTTGGTGCTGCTTTGAAATAATATCACACTTTATAAAGGGTTCATACGTTGTAATTAATGGCCACATGAATTGTTCATTGAATGCATTATGGATTAATTATGAGCCATTCATAAGAACATAAGAACTTCTGGTCTGCCTGCAAGCAAAGGCAAATCCATGAAACGACATGGAATGAACTGACTTGCTGTTGTACATGCTGGTTGACTGACAGATTTTAAAAGGTCCAGCGTGTCAGCCTTAAAGGGCTCTATTTACAGAACATGGTAGAAATGAAATATAACAATCAGAACTATGTTTTCATTAGTGTATAACCACCTGAAAAGAGTTATGTTCTTGTTACCTTTGAATGAGCCTTTTACATCTACACCGAGAGCGGGTCCTCTTCCATGAAGTCCGCCATGTTTTCTGTAGTTCTCCTTCACGCTTGGGACGGGACGGTGAGTACGGGGGGCTGCAATCTAACACAGATCCTTTAAGTCTACACTTTTGAAGCTCTGCATTTACTCTCACTTGTGTTCTTTAAATCCAGCATGCCTCATATAATTACGGGACTGGTCCATGTCAAACTTTATGTACTTTATAAGGTACTTCGAACTTCGTATGTCGGTTCTTATCATGCAGGATGTCCCTGTTCAGGCAACTGTTTTATGTCGGAAGCCTGTGACGAACTCGTGTTACACATGTTATGAACGTTCCCTGCTTGAATAAAGGACAGAAGATTATAAACTCTGATAATTTACTCAATAAAAGAACATGTATCATTTTAAGACTCCATGGTGAGATATAATATCACATCTTTTGTGCATGTATCTTCAATCTTGGCTTCAGTCTTTTGTCCCTGAACCTTGTCACATAAAAACCTCGGTAACAGAGCCGTGGGCTCTGCTCTAACAGATGTCAGGACTGTTTTTATTGCTGTAGGGTCAAAACTGTGCTTTCTACTTTGGGATGAGCGAGAGAGAGGACACAAAGGCCAGCGGTGGAGATGAGGCGTCATGGTTCACCTAAAAATGGAAGACCTGAGATCGTGACTGTCACACATCATTGGTCGTGAGTCACGGGTGACGTTTACTTTCAAAAGCATGCGTCGCACAGTGAGGGGTTGCTCATATGCATTCAGGACACACACATTCATAAACACGGGAATCCTTCGCTTGCAAACTTGTTTCTAGGGTAATAACCTAAACACACAGCATTAATCCACAGCTGATTTAGCTGTGGAAAAAAAAAATGAGCCGGGCATTTCGGGGTCTCTGGCTTGTCTTTAAACTGCTGAGGTGGATCACAATAGGGCGCAGGGTGTAATGAGAGGCCGAGCAGACGGTCTCATAAAGTCAGCCAGGGATTAAACAAGGGCTGTGGGAACGCAGGGGAAACATTGGATCAATGTCAGAGGAAAGTTGATTTAGCGTTGCATGTGAGCTGGGGACGTGTTGTTGATGTATGAAAGGTTTTACAGGGTTTAGGGAGGGTCAGGGACTCTGGTAGAAGGAGCGGAAGGAAGATCAGGGAGGAAAGAGGAGACAGAAAGAAAAACAAGAAGCAGAGATGGATGAACACAGACATAAAGATGAGAGAAATAAAAAGAAAGAAGGAGAGACACTCGAGACTGGAGAGGGAAGTCTGCATGTGCTAACTTGTGGCCTGTGACATACCATTTGTCACGAGTCAAGAATGACAGAGGGGGAGCAACAGTGGAAACCACAATGTGTCCTTTCTCCTTCATTCAGTCTTGGCTGTCATCCTGATCTTCACCCCTCTGGTTTTAGTTTGTCTCTTTAGACTTTGTGTGTGCACGTTGTGTGCGCTCGTCTGCAGATGTGCATGGCCTTATTTCCTCGGATGTATCTATAGTAGCTCACTTGCATATGTGTGTGTGTGTGTGCTTTATTCCCTTTGATAAATGTACTGTGGCATGTTTGCATGGGTATATGTGTGTGTGTGTGTATGTGTGTGTGTATTTCTGTACCTAGGACTGTGTCCCAAAGCACGTGCTGAACAGTATGTAAATGCCAGGCCATGCTGTGCCTAAGGGCAAACAGGCCACATCGGGGAGAGGAGAGTTTAGCAATGACTTTTCCGCACGCTATTTCAGAACACACTCCCCTCTGCTGCTGCTGCCTACGCTGACTCTCTAGGTACACACACACTGGCACGTGAAGCCTTTACTTCTCTCTCATAACTCAACCCCCTCACACACACACACACACACACACACACATCATGTGACAGGCATCTGACATTTTTATATGACAGATCTCCAATTAGACCCTATAGGACACCTTTTGAAGACTTTACCCCACCGGACCCCCATTGATTGTTTTTGATTTATTATTGAAATAAAGTAACTTGCTGCACTGCAACGGAGTGATATTCTATATTATATAGTATGATTAAATGTTAAATCTACTTTTTCCTGTGTGCCATACAGCTCCATTGTCTATTCAAATCAGTGAGTCACACTGGCTGACATGTTCCTTCATTAGCATAAGCGCACACACTCTAGTTTATTTTGAGTCAATCCTATATACACCACCCACCATCCAATTGCTTCTGAAGTACCTGGACCCCAACCCAGGACCTGAGTCAGTGTAATCAGGTGAAGTATATGGTTGTTTTACCTGCCACAGGTCTGTAGTCTGTGTGTCAGTATGTTGACTACTCGAGTGGGTCTGAATTAATGCAGGCGTACTCAGTAGTTCTGATCATGTGTAACATCATTTCTGAAACCAGTAGCCAATTTTTGCTATGCACTTTTCACAATTATTTTTTTTGCCATTTGACTGACACATTTAATATTAAATTAAATTATTAAATATATTTTAAATTGGTCAGATGATTATCCTCAGTCTATAGTTCAGATGGCTACAGAATGTTTGCTTTTTGGATTTTCAATTGTTTGTATAAATTAACTATATATTTAGTATAACTTTTCATTCATTCTATTCATTCTAATAGCACATTGTGCTTCTGACAACATGTATCTGTATTAGGCTTTATTTGGACCACATCAGGCAATCAGGGTTGTGTGGCAGTGTGTTGGGAGGTGCTAGTGGTGTTTAATTGTGCTGAACGTAAGTATGCTATGAAACAATCAGAAAGTAATGTTTTATTTTATTGTTTTATATATTAATTATCCTGTCCAAATGTATGGACACTAGGTTCAGGTACAAGTTTTACTTGTACCTTCAGATTTCAGATTGGATCCAACCTTTTTAAATAATATATTTTTTGGCCTTTTTTCTTTATTGGATAGAGACAGCTGAAGAGTGACAGGAAGTGTGGGGAGAGAGCTGGGGAATGACGTGTGGGAAAGGGCCGCACAGGTTGGGATTTGAACCTGGGCCCCCACAGCGAGACTTCGCATATGGGGCGGCTGCTCTATCGACTGAGCTAAACGCTGCCCCTCCAACCTTTTTAATTATCCGTAAACATATCTGCATCAAATATCACCCCAAATTTGCAAATAAAACTAGCCCCTAACAAATGCAGATTTTACTCCTGTTTGAGTTACATTTGCTAAAACCTACAGTGCCCATTAGTCCCTTTTGGAAATTAATATGCAGATTTATGTATTCGGAAAGAGTAAAAAGGTTTGATGCTGAGACAGGAATGGAGTGAAGTAGAGATGTAAGACGTGAAATCTATCATACCAACAGATATTTTCTCAACGAATAACTACGTAAATTAAACAAAAATTAGTAGAACAAAAGTAAAGTATTCCTTGTCTTGGAACCCCTTCACTGAGCTTTCTTTGAGAAGTGCTGAAACATGTCATCTCATTCCCCCTACACGCACCAAACACTCTTGTATCAGCACCATCCTCTAACTCTGCGATCTTCAACTTCAGCAGCGATGTTTCTCTCCTGTTCCACTTAACCGGTCTCAATTAATCCAGGAAGTCCCACTGAGATAAAAGATCTGCCCCGTCTCGGCAGCCAATTGTCACTCTCCTGACGAATCCACTCACCTGGTTGGCTAGATTGCAATCAGTCGGGGTTGATTGAAAGGCAAGGACACAAAAGGACAAAGACAAAATCACTTAGGCAGCCTATTAGGCCTGGAATGGTGTGCCCATTCACAACAATACAGTAGGCACTGATAATCTGCTGCTGATAAGGAGGAGAAGAGTTTGCAGACCTCAGGGGGGCTATTAAGAGGAGTGTGTGTGGAGAATAGTGGTGCTGTGCCATCGGTATTATGCATATGCGTGGAGGAAAATAATGGCCATAAAGATTTGAATCTAGTTGTGAAATTAAATTGAAAATTTATAGCACGGTTTTTTTGAATTCATTCATCTGAATAATAAATAGTCGATTTCAAGATGTGCAAATTTCAAAAACCTTTCCAGCAGGTGCGAGGCTCATAAATACAGAATTAAATGAGCCGATGTTCAAAAAATATATTCAAATTTCTCCAATTCTGTAAAGTCAGAGCTCAGTGTTTAATTAAATTACTGATTTTTTTTTTGTTTGTTTTTTTCTGTAACTTGAATTTTTAGATCCAAATTAAGCTTCTTGGGCAATTTCAGTTTCTTAGTTAAACTTACCTTCATATCATTTTCATAGTTCAGACAACATTCAGACAACATTTATGTAAATATAAGTATTCTCTATGGACATATGTGAGACTCAGATCAGGATCTGGGCAAAAAACAAACAAACAAAACAAAACAAAAAAACATGCCAATGTTTCAATAATAAAATTCCGTGGTATTTAAATTTCAACAAAGAATTTCACAATTAAATTTCACAGTTGTGTATTCCGTTTCTTTTAAGATTCAAATCTTTTTTCTTTTTTTTTTTTCCATTATTTGCTTCCATACATCTGTGAGTACATTTCTTTGTCTGCATATTTGTGTACAATGATTCTCCATGCTCTCCCCTGCTCTAATTGTGGTCTTGGTCCTTGATTCATAATCAGTACTACACTTGGATTACCATAATACACTTCCCACCAGCAGATTCCCATACAGTACAATACAGTCAGTTTAGCCAAAACCTCAGTGAGCTTAAAGCTTAGAAGGCCTGAGTAGAAGCCCTATAGAGGATTACGGTCCAGCCCAGAGGTCCCTTATTTTAGAATAGAGGCCAGGAATGTTCTACATCACTAACACCCCTCTAATCCTACACTGTACTGATATACCGTGTGTGCGTGTGTGTGTGTCTTTGATGGAGAAAGAGGGCACAGTCAGTGGCTTGAGAATCTCTGAGCATGTGTATGCATCAACAGTAAGGTGGGGGTCAACTGGGTCTGTTAACAGATGGATTGACGGAGGGATCAAAGGGTCACTGTGCGCATATGTGTCTGCAGGAGGGGAAGTGTGTGTGAGGATGGTAGCGTCCACTGGCTTTAAACAAACGTTATGCAACTGATTTGTGGGTGAAGGTTAGAAAAGAAATTAATGTGTTCCAGTCGCCTCACAGCGCTGCTCCTTTGTTGAGAATCAAGTAGCTCGCCGTGACGATACACCCGCAATATGATTTGCTTCATAGCTCTGGCGGCGAATTAGATTTTAAACCCAGTTTAAACACCGGGGATATGAGTTTACCCAATTTCCCAGTGCCGATTGTTGATGTTTCAGGGTGACAAGAGGAGACGGGAGAGAGGAGAGAGGAGGCATCCTTTTCATTACCAAAGGGTACAATAGTGTGTGGCATTCACATCTGCTGGCATTGATTTGTGTTTGTGGATATGCCTTTTGTGAGAGGTTAAATCCACCGCTGTCTAATGATGCTTTCATGTTGTCTGTCTCTTCATCCCCCCTCCCTGTCTCTGCCTCCATCCCTCTCTCGTCTAATAAAGAGAACGGGGCAACGTGCATCAGACATCAAACGACATCAAAGCCCACATATTGTTTACCTCTGATGCTTTCTATCCTTCATGCTCTCGCTCTTCTTTTTAGTGTTTTTTTGCATACGCATTACCTGTCTGCAGACGCTGTTTGATGTGGAGCATCAGCAAACAGACTGCGTGTGTGTGTGCGCGCGCGTGCGTCTATACACTAAGGCATTGTCCCTATCTAATAGGCAAATCAATCCACAAGTCACCATTGCAAGTGGATTTTCCACACTTGCACTGCGTCAATATGCAATGATGTGACACTAGAACCCCCTAAGAATCAGCCGACATGCTTTACATGGCCAGCTTAACACCTTTGTATGTATTTTAAGGGTATTTTATGATATATTTTTGCTGTCTGACAGCGTGACTGTTACCAGTAAACAGGGACAGAGGGGTTTCCCTGTGGAACAGCCGAACTGTTGGCAAAGCTACACCGAGTTTAAAAGATACAGATGTCTGCTGCTGTTTGATCTTGCATTAGTCTGGTCAGCCAGCTCCAAATGTGTGTCTGTGTGTGTGTGTGGCAGACAGGATTATAAATGTATCACCTGTGATAAATCCATCTTTCTACCTTTTGCCAACTTCGCTTTGGGGCATTCTGAATTTTTTAACATGGCATACAGCAATGGACTTATTGTATTTTGCTTAAACTGTGTCAACCAAACAATTTAATGTTGCCTTCGGGTGCCCTTTGGAAATACTTCAATTAGAGGGTAAACACATATAAACAATACTAACAGCCTGGATTTTCTGTTCTGTCAGGATCTATCAAAAAAAAAAAAAACACAAAAAAAACAATATCTCAGGTAAAACTTTTCTTGACCCGAGTCCATATTGTTAGAAAAATATCTGTCACTTTTAACATCTTAGTTCACCACTGAAAAAAGACATTTCACCAAAAATGTCATTATTCATCCTCTGGAGACCATGAATAGAACAATTTGCAGCCACTGGCCGGGTGTAAAGATTTTTCCTTCATTTTTTATACAACTGCTTCTGCCACAGTTCATATGAACACGAGTGTAACAGGATGAAAGCCTGCTAGGAGAGATTTGATATGCAGTGCTGTTATCCTGATTTTTAAACATTTATTGAATCTGTCCTCACTGCATAACCACAGTCCTTTCGAGTTTGGCCTTTCGGAACAGTTATAAATATTTTTTCTTATTTTTTCTTTATTTTTCTGTCTTTGCTAAATACAAAGTTTTCACTGTACTTCTCACTACTTCAGTAAATCTAACAAGCTTTTCTCAAGTATTCTTAATGGTGGAGTTTCCTGATGAATGATAAAAAGTTGTTGATGACTCATCCTTTACTCGGGGCCATACACTAATTTTGCATTCACTGAAACTCTTACTTATGACACTGCCGGAGCGGAGTGATTCCTGTTTTTATACAGCCTATGAATGATTCTTTATAACTGTATTCACTGTTTTTTTGTGAAGCTCATATTTTATACAGAATATATTTGCTAGTTTTCGCCCTAATTTCATCTAGCCGCTCAGCTTCAACTCGATATTTACAACTTTACAGAGTTTCCTGAACGACTTGCTTAAGTAGCTAACAGCTCATTAGCTGGGTTAGCACAGACACACTTCCACAAGTTTTCAGGCACAACATTTATGTTCCTTTCCTCGCTTGTTTAAATCATGATGTTACCATAGTGACCACAAAGTTTTGACAGTTTTTCTCTCAGGGCTATGTGGCCAGGGGTTAGTCTGGGGTCAGTTAGCGAATAGAAACGTATAGGCACGGATGTCTTTTGGCCAACTCATGAGTGATTTCCAAGGTGTGTGTGGGATCAAAGGGTGTCGAGGGTGTTCTCAGGAGTTCGGCATTGACAAAGACGTGTGAGAGCGTGTGCGACTGTGATGAAGAGAGGTGTCCTGTCCTCCTCCAAGGGCCTGTAACTCAGGGTTTTCATCAATCACTCCCTGCCCTTCCTCCCTTTGCTGTCCTCTCACCCCTTTAATTTCGTCCCGTTCTGCTTCTGCCAAATTCCTCAATCATGAGCTGTCTGTTGTTTTTTGTAGTTGTCTCTTGTCGTCTCCCTCTGCGCCCTCTAACACTGGTATCCTTATAAACTTTTTTTTATGATTCTGACAGTCCTCCCTTGACGTCGTCTTGCTTTTATCTTATTTCTCTCTTCTCGGTCTTCATCTTTCCCTCCCTGTCTCTGCCATCACACTTGTCCTCATCACCCTATACTTTAGCTCCAGGTGAGTCCCATTGTGGCTGTGTAGTGTGTACAGTGTGCTGCCAAGGCCTCCTCCCATAGTCATGATTTATGAGTGCTTTTACAGCAGGTATGTTTGCCTAACAGTCACCTATCAAGGAGAATCCCTCCTCCCAGCTCTTCGTTTCCTTATGGACTTTTTTTTTTTTTTTTTACAGACCCCAACTGTCAACTCCAATGACCCCCACCTTTTTTTTTTTTTTTTTTTAAATAACAGTCCAAATAGCAGCTTGTAATACACCATGCACACATATACCTCCACCTGTGTGCCAAATATCTCACAAATTCATTTATATGACTGATTCAGGACACTGGGGGTTTTCTTTTATGTGTTGCCCTGTTTGAAAAAATCCTGTCAACCTTGTTGTAAGGTTCTTATTTTTGTTCACCGGGGTGCTGATATCGCCCTCCTATGCACATGTGCTACGTGATATATGAGTAATAGCTAGAAACAGGCACCTGTGTTCTTATATGCAGCTGAGAGGATGGCTGCCTGTTCTTTGTTATGGCGCCGTGAAGCTGATATACAGAGGCAATTAAACATAAATTCTTATTTTTGTGAGTGCACATATAGATGTCAGTCGTCCTCTGTACAGTATGTTCTTGTTTAGCTTTGCATCTACCTGCAAACACAGCTTCTGCCCACTACATTTAGTTTAAAAAACAAGACACAAATTAGCATTCCCTCAAACCTCAGCATGAGCTAAATACTGAGCATTAGTAAGAAAACTTGTCCTGCTGAGTTCCCTTGCTATAGCCTGCAACAAAACGCCGGCAGGGGAGGCTGAAAGAACTTCAGTGTAACGTTACCCAGCATCGGGGCTAGAGCTGTTTCTCATTTGCATCTCTTAGTAAAGTAGAAGGCAAGAGAGAGAGAGGATGGAAAAGGAAGGGGAAGAAGGAAAGGATAAGGATGAAAAGTTGTTTTCAAGGATGTTGTTTGGAGGGAAAGAGATGCAAGGATATGGAGTTATCCTCCAGAGGGGTGTTTGCTAGCTTTGAGTCCTTGGTTCTTGAGGCACTGACAGACATGTGCTTAGTAGCACATTTAGTCCTACACATACTCCCAAAACAGGTGGTAAGAGAAGGGGAAGGTGCTTCTCGTATAAAACCGTAAGACTTGTTTAAATATCAGGTTTAGAAGCTGTGTCTGATTTAGTATTTGCATGTGCATATGTATGTTATGTCTAGGTGCATTCTGTCCAGTGAATCCATCCCATGTGTTTTTGAAATATGCACCGAGGCTGTGTTCACACTGCAGGCCTTCATGTTTCCACATGCTGCCCGTATCAGATTCTGATAACTGTTTATATCCATTTGGTAGTAACTCGTATCCCGTTTCAGTGCAAACTGGCAGCGCAGAAAGGACACGCTTGAGCGACGGTAACAAAAGACGTCACATCTGTTCTTAAACTATTACTTCTGCTTGTTTCCAAAACAATTCAAATGTGGTACAAGCCTTTGAAACTGAGCTAATATACTTGGCGTTCTACCATCGTTGGATTACAGATTATAAAACATCATCTCTGTGTCACATGAGGGGAAATTTGCTGGAATTAGGTGCACAATCAGGTTTTTCATTTTCTCAAGAGTCGTAATTTACTTACACTCACTGTAGATATTATACATATAATTCCATCATCTTTGTTGATATAATCCCCCTCCCTTTTTTATTGTTTTCCACACGATGAGCACAGGGTAAGTGTTTGCTTCCTGCATATGGTTTTATTGTCTTGTTGAGGAGGGAGAACTGGCATCTTTTCAACTTCTTACCACCACCTGAATCCACCGGTGAATTGCTTGTTGATTGACTGCAGGTCTGCATATCCCAGCTTGAACTTTATAGTCAAGCTGTGATTTTACTGATCATCTGGACTGGCAAACTGGAATACACATAAAATGTTGATGTAATCCTACACAGAGCCGGGTGCTCGGGGTAGCCATAGGCAGCAGAGCAAGGCGACTGGTTGACTGATTCCCACTCTTGTCTATAAATTGTACCATTGGTGTAGAGCAGGTTACATGCAGGTATACCTACTCATTTTTCAGCCAGCATTGGGTATGCTCACATCTAAATCCCCTCTCATACGCATCACTCACAGGCATGATGTAGATGTCCAATATTTGTTGTTCAATTTTCATGAGTGGATGGAGTAAGGAATACTTCACTTGCCAGTCTGCGGGCCAGTATTTATTGTAAAATCTGCAGACTTTAAGTTACAATTTGCAAATGGAAATAAAAACACAGTCATATTCCACGGCAAAACCTTTATTTATACTGCTCTTAAAGGGAATTCATACAAAATAAAGTAGTATTTTAAATGACTCTTAATTTTACAGTAAAACACTGTCACATTTAAAGGCAAATCCTTTATTTTAAACAACATTCTTATGGTATATTCATATTAAGCATATGACAAAATATAGTTTGCTTTGATTGTAAAAAAAAACATAAAAAATATAATAAAAATATACAATAAATATAATAATAATTAATTAATTTAATCTGAATTTAATCTGAAATCAACAGTGATAATATCTTTTCACTGTAGAAAGTTGGAGAAAGTTCTACCATATTTACGGTAAAAGTTTGGCAACCACAGCTGACAGTTTTTTACTATAAAAACAACTTTTTGCTTGGTTTTGTTTTGCTTTTTACAGTGTGGCCTCTTTTGGGGTTAGCTTAAAATATGCAAGAGTAGAATTACATGTCACAAACACGGGGTGTTTATCTCTGCCGTACAGTATGTGCTACTTTGGAAAAAAAAGAAAAAAAAAAAACTAAAAGTGGTGGCATAAATAAAGAGTACACCCACTTCTCAAGGCACCACTACTCCACTGAGTTGCACAACATACACCTAAAAGAAACAGCCAATGTCCCCAAGCAAACCCCCCATGCACATTTTCCCAGGTGACAGAGCATGCGCCGGCCTTTTTGAGCTCTGTGGGTGACAACTCGTTTATACCCTCACAGGCCAATCAGAACTAAATCCAGTCATACCAATAATATACATTCAAGACACGTTTTTATTCAGTCTGTGCAACTGTGTGTGTGTACATGAAAGAATCTGGGTCACGCTGTACTGCAAGCATCATTAGAATTTCAGTACTGTCAGCAGTGGCCACGTTTCACACTTAAAGGTCGTGATCCTAAAGTCAGAGGATGTGAAGAATTAATGGATCCTTACAGCTGTGAACAGATCGTCATTGTCAGCCTGTTTATGTGTCTACACGCATGAGTACACTGGAGTGTGTGAGCATTTGTGACCCCTCATGTGTGGTCAGTATCTGTGTGACTTATATCACGGTTGGGATCTTTCTCTCCCATTTTCCCAGCGTCACCTGAGATGCTCTTGCCCCCGCCCACTTGCCCTGAGGTTTCAGGTGTATGAGGCCATTCATTGCCTGCCAATCAACCCGTCAAGCTGCCAATCACATCACTCTGCCCCTCGACTATCTCTACCTTTCCTCTCCTTTCTTTGGCTTTTAAAAGGCCTCCTTTTGTTTCAGCTTTTTATGTTCTCTGATTACTGTTGTTTTTCAATTTCATGGCCATTTCTTCCCATAATCAATTTGCACAACATGCCCATTACTTATTACTGTTTGCCTCTGTTGCAATTGTCTTGGAATTCAATAATCATTTTCGTTCTTTTCTGCTTGGTAATTGAGGCAGTGGAGTGTGCGAGTGCGTTTCTCTTTTCAGTCTAGTCGACTCTGTCATTCTCTCTTCGCATTGTGGCGTGTGTGTGTGGCCACAATGGCGAAACTGTGCACAGCTTGAGCACGGTAGCCGATGGAACACCACATTAATTACACTTGATGAAAACACGACAACGGACGCACACGCTCATACGTGGAGATATGCACACGTACAGCACCGTCGCACAAGAAAGGAAAACGCGCACAAGGACACACTGTCTCTGCCTCCCTCTCCCCAGCATTTTAATTAAAAGCCAGAACTCCCAAATGTCGTGAAAATGACACACACAGGCAGGCCTCAGTATTTACAATCCGATGAATTACATCTTCATGCTGAAAACACAACACTAATAAATCACACTTTTCACATTTAATGTGGGATCCGGTGACAAAATATGACAAAGTTTTATGCTGGGTTTTCATTTCCTAATGGTTTAGGCCTTACCTCTCTCATTCATTCTTTTTTTTTTTCTTCCTTGTCAGTTTCCATCACTGTCCTCATCTATCCTGGGCTCCTTTCTCCTGCCTCCACCTCCTGAATTTCTTGCCAACGTTACTTCTTCTGCCTCTTTTTCTCTACTCCTTTGTCCTCTGTTTCCTTCTCCCTTCCTATCTTTCTTTCTCCCGCACCCCCACACACTTCTCTTTCTCCCCTCATTGGGAATTGGAGGTAATTTAGAGCGATGTAGGTTAATGACAGCGGAGACTTGTGTCGGCCACAGTGGCCTGGTGTCTGGGAACACGCCTGGAATCCAGACTAGGACATCTGACATCCTCTTACTGTATGTACTGATGATGAGCTCTGAGCAACTCCAGCTTCATATGATCCTCTTTTAAGCTGGATAAACCTAAAAAAAAAAAAGTGCTTCATAGTGCCCTATTTTCTTTGCGACTTGGAAATGCCATGGCTAATAAAACTGGATGAAGGCTGTGCGAGTTCGCATACCTTTCCCTGCTGTCCACCTGATACCAAAACAGAGCTCACCATGCCCTCAAGCCTGAAATATTTAGACACTTTTTCTATAGGTGACTCCTACTCAAACCCTTCTCAGCAGGCTTGGCGAGACTATACCCGGCCCATCTGTCAGTACAGTATACAAGAAGGCATTAATCAGACAGCTCTTGACCATAACAGACCCCCTCTCAGCCACCTCAGACATCCCTCAGTTCTCACACAGTTGTTTGTCAATGTCCAGACCGCTCTGCAGAGACGACACAAAACCCTCCTTTGTCTAATTGGCTCTTTAAGACGCCCCGGCGATTAAAAATCTCCCTGGTGGCAGCAGAGAAGGCAGCGGCTATAGCATCTCCCGCTGAGATGTGACAGGCTACTGTTTACTAAAACTCTACGTCTGTTCTCCCCCCCCACCCCTTCGTCATCTTTGCTTTCTTTCCCTGTGATTCTCCCACACAAAGGGAGGCTGCTCGGAGCGAAGGGGGAAGCCCTAAGGCAAACAGAGGCCCAGGCAGGAGGACAGAGCACCATTGATGTCCGGTGGTATTGACAGGAATCCTGAAAGACACCTCCAATGGACAGGAAGAAAAAGAAAGAAGAGGGAGAGAAGAGAGAGAGAAAGGAAATGGGAGGGAGAAAATGATGATCTGCATGGGCATCAATTCACTAAGCTCAGGCAAAGTGCCCGCAGTTACTATTTTGATGCCACCAAAATTTCACATCCAGATTTTCTGGGAACAAAGTGATCATCGGTTTAGAGGGGGAAAACTCTAGCACTAATTTTAGTCTGGCGAAGCCAGCCAGCCGAGCTCAGTTTCTTTTACAAGAAATTAGTCTGGGAAAAAGAACACAGTGAGCTGGAAGCCAAACAATCAGCCGCGTGCGGGGAGCACTCGGTGGTTTTATGACTTACCACCTTTCTAAACTCTTAATTAATGTGAATAACAACCACAAATATAGTGTGGAATAAAGATTCTGAGGGCGGGCTGCGCTGGATTTGTTGCTCCAGGTATCTGTGTGAAGATGAAATGCAGTAAAAAATTATTTTTAAGCAATACACCAATGTGTTTAAAGGCTTACACTGTAAGCTGCCACAACACTGTGTATTGGCAGAATGAAGCGGGATTTTACAACTTGTTTTCACGGCACATGTCATTTTCTCCATTGTCTTGATGAATGTGCATTGAGCATAGAAAGAGCTCCGGTGTCCTGTGTTTTATGTGCCGGTGTCTGAATGCAGCATCAGCAGGTGTTCAGACCAACAGCCGTGCATATAAAAAGCTAAAGAGCTGCGTCGGTGTGGAAATGTCGCAACAGGCATAGATGACATGATTACATACAATCAAGGAGGGTTTGAGTTATAGATGAGTGAGTGTGAAGGCCGATCAGACACCTAAACATTGCAGTGTTTTATCACTCGCGGAGAGGATTTTACAACTGCGGCTTGCAACATGTTGATTACGTCAATTTTGACACGTGTAATTAATCAAAAGAAACACCAAAGTAAATAACGAGAGGACCGCACGAATCACAAGTTTATCTGTTAGCGACAATTTGTGAGCGCTGGCACCAATTACGTGTAAAAGTGCCAACAAATTGCCCCTGGAAAGTAACCACTCTGGCAATCATTTTATCTTTCCATGCAATGATTGCAAGGTAGAAAGGAGAAACACTGTGTTACAAAGTAATCTAGCAGGAATGTGAGCTTCACATATTTGATTGGCCGCCGCAGTGCCTTGCCAGATGATGTCATGGCTGCAAAAGTTGGGGCCACCAGTGGGTTTTTTTGACAAGATTCTCAAAGATGCTGCCAGTTTTTTTGTTTTTTTGTTCTTTGAACATCAGACACAAAGACAAGTGACAACACAGTAAATGCCATGTCCATCCAATCAGGCTAACTGTAGGAGACTCTCATGTTAAGAGATGGAGACGCAAGCAAGGAAACACATGATTACCTGCCCAAAGCAAGGCACAATCAGTAAAGTGAAGATTGTGAGCTAATGTTGGATACTTCCTGATGTAAATGGTCCATGGTAATGTTTGGTACAGATACCTTTTCATTCCTTCTCATTGTTCTTTGTTGTTTGACATAACACTGACTCACTCTGGTTAAACTGTTACCCACACCAGTAAACGTCCATTCTGAGCCGTGGGTAATCTTTAGCGAATATCTGGCCACATTTTCCTGTAGTTTAATTGTTTTCACAGAGTGCATATTTGCTATTTTACTGTTTTTTGCCCGAGGAAGATTTGAGGCTTATTATCTGTTCAGCAATTAGCAGGCAATCTGCTCATTATCAAGCCAATTATCCTGCACTAATAGCATGCTTAATCAATCTCATTTTATCAATTATTACCGTTTAAGGAGGTGAGTGCTGGATAATGACGCAGTAATTTGAAGTCAGAAAGAGTTGGAGAGATAAGAACTAAGTTGTTTAAACTGTAAAGACTGTGTGTGTTCTGTGACAGAGCGTGTGCAAATGTGTGTTTGTTGCATCGGGCCGTGTGTGTATGTTGTGCATTTTTCTGTGCTTGTAATAATCTGTGTGTGTGTGTGTGTGTGTCTGCATGTCTGCGTCGTGAAGCTGAGTGTGTGGAGATGAATGGGAGCCTGTGAAGCGGCAGGAGTGTGTGAGGTGGTGTGTGTTGTGCTTGTGGCGGCAGCTGCTCTGAGTGCAACATTGTCCTCTGGAGATAAGAGGACGGGGCCACGGTCACAACTGTAAGACTTATCAAAAGGGACCACGCACCATTACACAGCTATTCTGACAGCCTAAAACCCACCATTACACACACACACACACACACACAAAAGCATATAGACTCACCACACAGCCCATATGGATGCTTGAATAGATTTGCTGGAGCATGCACAAAGCCAACTTCTATACACAACCCATATGGAAATATGCATGAACAGACACACATATATACAAACACACACACTCACAAAAACACACTCAAGAGCAGCAGACACTCTGTTCTCCTTTCCAAACCACAGCCATTTCTACAATAGCCTCCTCATGCAAGTAATCTCTGCGTTTTCCCCGCACAAACTACACACTCCCATACACACACACTGTTTCCTTGCCATTGCCCATGGATGCCCAGGCGAGATGCCCTGAAGGGGGCACGGAGGACAGGATATCATTTTCAGAGGGTACCCATTGGCCCGTGTAGCCCTCACCCCACAGGGTATGTGTGTGTGTATGTGTGTGTGTGTGTCATGATGAGGAGAAGAGGGTGGGGTTGGGGGGCATTAATTACCTGTGTGCTTCTACTGCCGAGGGAGGCACAAAGGTCGCCCCCGCCGAGGGGCTAATTATTAGGAAAAGAGCTTTTTAATTTACCGCTGTCTGCTGCCATTCCAGGGAGGAAGAGAACCATGTCATTCAGCGCCGCCGCCGCTGCAGCATGTGCATGTGCGTGTTGGGGCTAAGCACTAAAATGGCACAGCCCGCTCGTACAGGTGGCCCTGGATCTGACCCCGTGACCCCTGAGGACGTACACAGTTTATCTGGGACCCTATTGTTTCCACAGCGCTCACAGCTGTCAATCACCTGAGGGGGAGCAGAGGTGGATTGAGTAACAGAGGGCTGGTGTCAGGTCAGACAGACAATGATCTTGTATCTTTTGTTACGATTTGACGCTATATAAACAAAATTGAACTGAGCTGAATTGAATACTACAAGAGTATCATGGAGGGTTGATGTTGTGTTTGTGGAAGTGGTCTTAAAAAGAGGAGAAATGCACCTCCTGGTAACATTAAAATTATGTAATTTGCACGTTGTGTGTTGCTAGCTGAACTTTGTATAGAGCTCTAGGCTTTGTGAGACCTGTTGCCACTTCAGTGTGAGGCCTAATAGAGATGTGAGCAAAACTTTTAACAGACAGGCTGCATAATTTTGAACAGTACTGTACAGAACTAGGCAGAAATCTAAATGAGAGGTAATGAAGGCATGAATAAGTTTCTCATTATCCTGAAAAAAGAGCACCGGTGTGGTTACGGCTATATTCGGATTGGTAGATGGAAAAAAATTAAGATTGGAACAGTTATGTCATTTATAATTAAAAGTGATGCATCACAATAAAATGTTAAATATAGACATTCCATGATGCATAATAGAAATGCCAAAAACCATCAGCAACATATAAACCAATGATTAAAATGTTATTCCGTGCCTGTTTGTCTGTATTTGTCAGGACTTAGTTTTGTCTTCTCTGAGCTACTGTTGTTTCCTCTTCTTTTGCTTATTAAAATGAAAACAGCAAAAATCCCTCCAACTCCACCAGAGTGAACTCATAATGAGCATAATGAGAGAGGATGAGGAAAACAGTTAAGGAGCAGGAGGACGGCTTATAGTTTTGGATCATTTAACTCCAGTTTGACATTTACGGGCTATGATAACAAAAGTCACAACTCATTTTACAAATCTAGAGACTAATGTAATGACTGAAACTGAAATTACTGTCTGCTGCACCGCTTCTTTTTACTGCCACTGCACACACACACACACACATATACACACCTATTCGTCTCACATTCCCTTTGACACCTAAACTCACCCCATCCCACCTCGGTTCTTCGCCAGTCTTTTTAACATGCGCCACCACAGCTGTGCCCGCACAGCAGGGGTTGGGGAGGGTGGTGGTTGGGATTTGTGGATTTTTCAATCAGCAGCGGCTCTATGAGCTTCTCCTCTGTTAGACACATTCTGTTCAGGTTGCTCCCTCCCAGCTCTGCCTTCCTGCAGTCTGTCAGATCCTGCTCCGTCTGCAAATCAGTGAACCCAACCACTCACCCGCACCCCAACCTTCAATGCACCCCCTGGCCCGAAAGCCAGCATGGGGTACCAGTTTCCTGACACACAATGATCTCTCAATTTGAGGGGAAGTAATCCATTTAGCTTGTGCACACGGCCTCCATTTTAGTGTCTTTATCACACCGTCACCCCCCCCTCCTCTCTCTACCCTCCGCCTGCCCTCGTTGCACTGTCTCATGATTTTGCAGCCGCGGTTTTAAGAGGCGTCAGGGCTGAACTGATCAGCACACGGCTGGTTTAGTCCTTTCAGTCGGCTTTGTGAATAAGCCAGGTCAATTTCTGTTACATGCTCCGACATCTGCTGGATTGGATCGTTATTCTTGGAATGTGTATAATCTGCTGCAAATGTGATATTCAAATTGGAGGTTGTTGCTGTTGCACGATCACAGTGCAAATTTTCCTATTTGCCTCCTACTCGAGATGTTCTCTGTTCCAAGTATGTCTTCTTTTATGCATGTTTCTAATTCCCATTTGATTAATGAAAGGCAACAACACATTAAATACACAACAAGTGTTCCAAAGAACAAAATAGGTACTTCGTTATTGCCTTCCATAACCGGGCATATGTGTGTTTCCTGCTCCAACATCACCAGAAGGGCAACATTGACTATTCAATGAGATAACATATGACTATTGCAAAAAATGACTCATATTACTGTTCTCTGGTGTGAAATGTATGGTTAACATTGTGTAACATTGTGTAACATTTCTCCCACAAAAAACAGATTTTAAATCATTTTGATGCTACACTGACGTGTAATCAGGTGAGCGGTGTCTCTGCTGTGAACTGTAGCTGCTTTTAGCTAATGCTGCTTAATTTGACAGCAGGGCTGCCCAGACTGTGATCTCAGAGAACAAGGGGTAGTGTTACTGTTTGCACCACTGGCGTTTTGAACTACAGGGGGAGTGTCAGCCAAAAAAACACAGCAACCTGCGATCCAACTTTTGAAAAAACGCAGCCCGACAAAGAAGTTTCCTTTGGTTTGTGTACAACTGTTTGCAAGAGCACAAACACACACACACACACACACATCCCCAGGAATATGACATAAACAAACAACACTGTAAATCTTTTTTCACTGGACAGATGGAATTACACAATAACAAACACAAATGACCCGCTGTTATACATTTTGTTTTTATTGGAGAAGTGCAACATCCTGACCTCATCACACATGATAACAATTACATCTTATGTTACTTTATTATGTGTTATTGGTATTCCATTTGAATTCCATTGTGGTTATTTTGATATGACGATATGATCATCTATGTATTGTGAATTCTATGTGTTCAGTATGTACAGTATCTTTGTCTCTAAAGCTTGTATTCACACTTATCAGTTCTAATCCAGGATCTGATAGCAAATAACACCTTTTAATCTGATTTATTTGTCAGGTGGCGTCCAAAGCAGTGAGTGCAGGCTCTAACTGCAGTTAAAGTAAGTATTTGGGAGAAGACCTCGGAGCTCAGCAGAGCAGAAGTAATGTTTAAAGAGAGCAACGACAAAATCCCCTCTGAAATGAGAGCGACTGGCCGGCCCCAGCCTCTGCAGCGAAACTAACTGGCTAAAGGTGTCAAGCTAAGAGGTCACGACTCACGCACACATACAATAAGACATACACAAGCACACACAATCCGAAGATGGGCCACTGTTGCCATGGGAACAACCTGCCAAATCCTGTGAGTGAGACGTATTTAAATGGAAATCTATCTGCACTCTCCCCCTCCCCGCCTGCACAAATCCAGATTCATTTCAGACACCCGCGTTAGCGCCCCCCCCCCCCCCTCCTTTCACTCCTGTGTCTTGGTGCGTTTGGCCATGGCTGGTCGCACTGCAAAGACAGCACAGCCCAGAGGTTTTTAAGCAGATTATCGAATCCGCGGTGAAACCGACGGGGGTGGGTGGGTGTTGAAACTAATAAACACGGAGAGACAAACAACAAAGACATTTGGGGAAAGGGAGTGAGAATGGGAGGAGGTTTGGCGATGATTTAATTCAAATTGTCGTGTTTCTGCTTGAAACTGAGACTAATTCTCGCTTTAATATGGATTTACAAAATGATACTGAGCTATTCTGGGAGGGGGCTGAGGGTGGATGCAAGTGCGAGGGGGGGGAAAAAAAGTTGAGACTTGGGGATTTGGCTGAGGATATGTGACAAAACCTAAGTGGCAAATTAAGGCTGAATTTTTTCCTCTCCATTTCGTGTGTTAAAGCCAGTGTGGAATAGAAATGTTGGGCTCCATGTTGAAACCCTGAAGAAGAAAATAGGACTGGACAGGAAAAAGCAAGAGAGAAGAGCGGAGAGAATAACATGATTTTCTCCTTCAGGATGTTCCTCCTTGCTGTAAAAACTAAAACTCTGACAACTGTGCTGTTTATGCTTGTTCTCCACCTGTACTACTCCCACCTGGTCATGACTGAATTCCCATCAAAGAAACTGGCATGAATCTGGCATACATGTTTAATTCAAAAGTTGCCAAATCATGGTTGTAGCATAGAAGTGTGTGTCCAGATAAAATGTCAGAAATCTCTCATGTAAAATAACAAAGCTGTTTTAACTCTGTTTTAACAGAAACATTTGTACGTAAAATTAGTCTTAAACAAGTCAAGAAATCACGTGGGTATCTTCCAAAGTCTCTTTAGTACCAATTTCCTCCTTTGTGTGCACAGCCCGGCAATGAAACACAGTATGTGTGTGCAGACAATTGAAGGCTCTTATTAGCTCCAGCTGAACTTTAAAACTCATTTTCACACAGAATAAGGACTGTATTTTGCCACACATCAATTACTTTGAAATCACTATAGGGACTCTCTGTGTGGCCAGTATCAGCAGGAAGAACAATTACAGCGACTAATAACTCATGTCTATTGTTCTAAGATAGGCATGTGCTGCGTCTCAATTCCCATACTTCCATACTTACACTTGCTATTTTGAGTACATAAGTGCGTCCACACTGTCGGTTTATGGCAAAATGCAGTGAACTGTGGTACCTGGAAGCACACTCATAGCGACACTTCTCATCGTCAGTGGTCTCCACCCAGTTGCAATTTAGCAAGAAAAAGTGGTAAAATGTTGCAATCATCACTTCTGGTAAGTACACAATGGCCGTATGCCAGGAAGTACCTAGGGTACACAGTGTACTACATGGAAGTGTACAAACTGAAGTATCCAAATTAGACACAGCAATAATGAAGGAAATCCGCCCAACATGTTGAAAGGTCAACTATAGCTCCACCTCTTTCTGCTATCTCAAACAAGTCCAAAAAAACATCACCACCCCTTCTTTGAAAAGCAAAATAAGCAGAGGCCATGCAGCAGCACTGCTCCTATTGACCTGGGACACACAATCCACCAGCTTTGCCTACCAAATTTGAATGCTGAGATCCGATCACAATCCCAGCTGTAAATGCAAGAGTCTGTGAACAGATGTCATTATAGACATATGGATGTCAATAGAGGCCCACGGCTGATTTTTGCCCCAGGGCTTCCTTGAGGGTTAATCCAGTCCTGCACCTGGTCCAGGGATTTGAACCAACAATGTTCTGACCTCCTATAAAAAGTCAAGAGGTATCACTTGTATGTTGTTAGTGTGTGGTGTGTGTATCGATTACTTTCATACTTACATTGCATATTTAAGTACAGAACATTATTGCATGCCTTTTCATATCCTCAGCAGTAGCAGTGTAAGCCCTGAGTAGACACTGATAACTTGGCCCATTAGCGTGAGCCTCAGCCACATCCCTCTGGGAGTACACAGTATGGAGGATGATTCTTCTTGTTCTACCAGCTCTACCGCCCACAACCTCGCTCTTTAGTGTTTACCTATATATTTTACTCTGACGGAAGGAACAAATTAATCAGCAAGTGCTCTCTGTAGCACAGTGCAAATGTGCTGTTTGTGACTAATGATAGTTTGAGGTTAATTTGTACACCTCCAAATGTGTCTCCTGTGGAATGGGAATGTGTGTGAGTGTGTTAATGCGGGCGTGCGTACACACACTTGCTTATGTTACAGTTACTGCACTCCCCCCGGGCTAAGAAAGTGCCGTTCCTATGGAGGTATTAATGAATCACTTAGCTAGCAGTTACAGCCACTTTAGCCCATATAAATAGATTCTCCAGCCTGTTTTACATTTTCATATGCATCATTTAGCCTTATTTTACCTCACACTCACATCCCCCTGTATTGAGCGTTAAACATCTTTTTAGGATCATGACTCAGCATGTGAGAGAAAGAAGTTTGTGCATGTCAAATCTCATAGAAGGGAAGAATAATGCAGATAAAGGACTCCGCTCTTACTCAATGTCAGCTGGGATTGGCCCCCCACGACCCTGATAAGGATAAGCGGCAATGGAAAATGGATAGATGGAAGTTCAGTGTAGATATTTACACACTTAAAGTCTGTGCAAAGGCATGAAAACGTGAAAAGACTTTCAACGATATAGTTCTGAAATGTGGAGTTAGAGGTGCAAACTGTTTTTCACCAGTTTTCAGTGCAGGATTTTGTGGGCGGTCCTAAAGGGTGGCTCGATGACACGCTGAGGCTACCCTGACCATACCCCTGCACCCTTAGCAGAGAGATAGAGATTAATTCGATCAGTGTTTCAAAGCTAGCCATTTTTTTTAGTTTGACACAATACTTATTCGCTTTTTGCTAAGAGTAAGTTGAAAAGATTGATATCACTCTTAGGTCTGGAAACTAAATATGAAGCTACAGTCTTCAGCTGGTTTGGTTAGCTTAGCATAAACAGGGGGGGACAGCTAGCCCGGCTCTGTCCAGAGTTTATTTGCCTTCCAGCACCTTAAAATCTCACTGGATAACACTTTATATCTTGCTTATTTACCCTTACAAAAACTCAAAGCCTCACAGCAAGACGGTTCCTGGTTTGAACCTCGGCTGGGGCTTTTCTATGTGGAGATTGCATGTTCTCTCTGTGTCTGCATGGGTTCTCTCCGGGTACCCTGACTTCCTCCCACAGTCCAGAGACATGCGGGTTAATTGGTGATTCTAAATAATTTGAGCAGTTGTTGTGGATGGTTGTTTGTCTCGACTTGTCCAGGGTGTAACCCATCCCAACCCCTGGGATCAGCTCCAGCCTTCTGCAACCTTAATAAAGATAAGCAATTACAGATAATGGATGGATGGAAAAAGGCTATTTCCTGATTCACAGGGGTTGTATGCTATTATTTTAGCACTATTTCATGGGTAAAGTTAAGCTAAATGAATGCTAGATCCAGCTATAATTGCCATGTAGACGTGAATAGTGAGTAGTGTCTACCTTCTCATTTGCAAGTCAGTGAACAAGCAAATTTCCCAAAATGTAAAGCCGCTCCTTGAAACCAGCTTTAGACCATCACCTCTCCTTGAAAGTGATGTCGCAAAGTGGTTTGCATTTTAGAGTGCCACTAGATTTATGATGGCAGATCCGGGCATCCAGTGTGACACACCAACTGAGCTCATTATGTAGGCAAACCTCACTTTAATAAGCATAAATCTGCATACAAGTTAAAGGAAATTTTAATATGCATGACCTCATCATATACCACCTTTCCAGGAGTGACTGACTGGATTTAGTCAGCTGTATGCCATTATGTGTGTTTATCAGTGTATGGTCATCAGTGTGTCATTTGATCTTGAATGGTAAGACAGGACAGTGTTAGGAGTCTGTAGGCGTTTTATTGCAGGACAATGACGTAGTGCTACTGTACCAAAAAGTCATGCTGAGTGCATCTGTCAGACTTTAAGTGGATGGAGGGAAATGGCAGGGAAAAAGACACGAGTAAACAGCTAAGCCACTTATTTTCACAGACAAAGGAAAGACATTTGAGAAATTATACTTTATGAATGATTTGATTTTCCCTCTGAACAATTCCAACCCCGATTGCTGAAACTAACCAGAAGAAAATAAAGTGGTCTCGCGGTCGTCTCAGAAACATTTCCCACAGCTTTGTTGTCTTTCCAGACGTTTTCCCCCAAAATGATTTTCCCCATTATAATGCACCCCTGGGTTTTGCTGTGGATTCAGCGTGTAAGATGTTTTCATGTGTCCCCTGCCAAGCGCTTGCTCTCCGCTGAGCATGTTAACGACCACCCCAGATGGACTGCATCACTTCCTCTGAGAGCAGCCTGCGACTGCTCAAAGAGGGAGAGAACGACAGAGAGAGAGAGAGAGAGAGAGAGAGAGAGAGAGAGAGAGAGAGAGAGAGAGTGTTGCTTGCCAGGGGAAGAAAGAGAGAAGGAGAACTGAAGATCGCTGGATAGTTTTCCATTTCACACCACAGCCCTGCAAGCTTTTGACGAACAGTGACACGCAGGAGGTGGCCAAGTTCAACACTAACCCCCCAAAAAGTAGATTTTCACATTACATTATGGCATTAACACGAGCAGAAGAAAAACTTTTGAACTGATATCAGAGGGTGTTGGATTTTTATAAGTAAGAGGTGGCAACAACTGGATAATTTATTGCAATGTGGTTCTCTCTGGCAAAGATTTATGCATCATTCCTTTTGGTAAAAAAATAGCAAAAAAAAAAAATTTCTCATCAGGTTATTTACTGAGATGTAGGATTTCTGCAACATTGTTAAAACTCAACAAAGGTGTGGGTCATGTGACCAACATGGGCAGCCAGTACACCAGCAGGCTAATCTGCTGCCATGCACTGCCTGCTGACCACTAATTGCTGTTCGAGCCAAAGACCACACTGGCTGTGGGTTTGAGCTCGTTGTTTGTATGGTTTTTATTTTGAAGAACTGTTACATTGGACACAGTTTGAGTAGAAATAGCTGGAATTTGTTGTCTTTTTATAATTGAACTGCAGCCCTCTTCATTGTCTGACATCTATCCAGCCAGACATTCTGCTCAGAGCTGCCGAAAGTCTTCTTTCAACAAACTCCAAGAACTGGAGATGGTAGAAGTATAAAAGAGAAGCTGGAAATTCACTTATGCTGAAGGCATCCTCGTGGTTTTCAGAATCTGATTAACTAAAGGTTGTTTTCATGAATGCCCATGAAGCTATATTTACTTGCTGCATTTTTTTCTCTCTCTCTTATCTTTATTGTTTTTACATTTGAACAGCTTTAGCTAGATATGTTCTCTCCTGTAGTATTTCTATAATTTTTTTTATATATTTTATTTTTTTTTTATTTAATTATTTTTTTATATTTCTTTGTGTGTAATAAGGTGATTACCAAGCAGCAACCTTGGTGGTTCTGAAGTGAAACCAATGCAAATGTGCCAAAAACTGCAGTTCCTCAAACAGCCACTTGAGAATGGCTACAAAATGAGTCAGTCTCCATAAGCCCCCATGTTAAAATGTCCAACTTCACAGCAGAAATAAACATGTTTACAGCCTGGTACAAAACAAAGTTTTGGTCTCTATAGCTAATTTCCCCGTTCATGACAACTGTACTGAGGGTGATTTTTTATAGAACACACCCGCTCAAATGATATTAAGGCTTAAGGCAGAATTAACCTTAAGCCTGTCTCAGGTCCATCGATGATCTACGTCCTTTTAAGACATTTAAGATTTAAGATTTTTAAATGAACCGGGAGGCAAAAGAGGCTCAAAATGGCCCTTCAGAAACCAGGTGAAACCAGGTGACATCATGTTACCACCACTGACAGTATAAAGGACGCGCCTTTATACTGTCAGTGGTGGTAACAAAACAATTGAAGGCAAGTACATGCACGCATAAACAGTCAAAATAAATTAAACAGAGACAAACAACAAGAACAAAAGGAACATGTGGACAGGATGAATACAACATCACAAGTCAAGTTCGAGTCAGTGGGTATGTAGTAAACAAAAGGGCAAAGTTGGAGGCCTGCCAAAAAAAAAACAAAAAAACAATGCGGATGGACGTGCATTTGTGTCTTGTGTTTGTGGTTTGTAAGGATTATATATACTGAAAATAGATCAATTAATACGTAGCCTAAGTATTTAGGAATTCCTTTATAATGTGGCCTGGCCACCTTCGGAGCGGGCCCAAAGCCCAGATACTGCAGTGGTGCAACAGGCGAGCTGGAATTTCCCCAACCCGAGGTGCTGAATCCATCCAATAACTTTTCAGTTTTGTTGCAGTGGAGGCTGCTGTTTTGGTGGGTAACCCCCACATCGTTTACTCATTGTGGTTTACTCATACTGGACAAAAAGCATTTTGTCAAGAGTTTTACTGTTTTTTTCATGGACAGTAGTGTATTAGATAAGCTAGCAAGAGTAACAAAAAGTAGCCCATACGTGCCCTTTGTTTCCTTACACACTACACTTGCTGTAGTTTTACGTGCATTGAAGCTGTCTGATCATCTGATTGTTTAACTCTTGGCCTGTCAGATGACAGTTATTTTGGGGAGTATCATTTTATCATAACCAACGAAACCAGCCAAAACAATGAAAATCAAGACCCAAGTTATACAGAACATCACAAAATGTATGGGGTATTGTGGTATCCAAATACAAGTGTTCATACACCTTATGCAAACACACGACTCCATACGCACGCATGTATAAACACACACTTGCCAACTTTTCTCCCTCCACACAACCGCAGACATTAAAAGTGTATGTAATGTAGTGTAGGACATGGGCCCTCTCTGAACTATCGTCACTTCCACCTCCACCTCCACCTGCACCTCCACCTCCAGACACCCTCCCTGCTGTCAGGCCCAGAGGGACAGACCCAACACTGGCCATGCACTCTCAGGCCTGAGTCCTTGCCTGTGGGCCTCCAGACTTTACTTTTTGACTCTGATCTCCAAGCCAAGATGCAGTTGGATGTGTGTCAAGGTGGAGGAAGTTCCAGTCTCTAACTCCTCTCTCCTCTCCCAGGAACTCACTGGATGGATATCAGGTCCCAAGCAACTCCCTCATCCTCCCTTCCTCATCCTCCCTCGCTCTGTCCTCATATTTCACTTCTCACATGTGGGAAAACCGTGCATCTCTCACTCAGAACCCTTGTCTCTATAGGACCTGCTCTCTCCTGTTAGCGTTGTGGTGTTTGTGGTCCATTTTGTCTAACTCAATATGTGCAAAATGGAAATAGGTTGGATCATTGTGACATTTGGGTCTGTATATATTTGTGTGTGTGTGTGTGTGTATGTGTTTTGTATTCAGAAGGTTAGCGAGCGAGATGTGGTTTCATGTTTAGTTTGGATCCACTCTGACAGTGATTTGCTCGGCTTCTGCTCAGTCTCACGTAGTTGTAATGTAATGGGATGTGAGTCACAAGGTCAGTTTGTTAGCGTGTGTGTGTTTTTCTTCTTTTGTGTATCTTTTTTTTATTATTATTATTTTTTGCCTGCCCGTATTTTATGTGTTTATGTGCCTTTGTGCATTGTTTTCTCACTTTGTCTCTCTATCCCTGTGTGTTTATTTGTGTGTTTGTGCACTCGTGTTTGCGTGTGGTTAGTTGAGGTTGATGAGAAACCCAGTGTTTGGCAGGGGGAGCCACTGTGGCCGCTGCTCTGTTTATACAGGTTTCTGGCATGGTCTTTGTGTAAAGCATACCATCTTACTCTGGCCTTACAAACAGCAGCAGACACACACACACACACACACATACACACACACACACACACACACACACGCGTGTCTGTAACTTTCATTTTCACATCATTCACCACTGTAAGAATCAGCTGTAAAGTTAAAAGCCAGTCGGATCAGGGTTAAGGAATTAGAATTAATCAATCTTGTAAACGGCTTATGGCCTCACACAGCCGCAGGTCTTAGTCAGCAAGTGAGTCAGCCCATTGTTTGTTTGATTCCACACGAGGTTTACTGAAAGATTCAAGCAGGAACACTGTTTAACATCTTATGCATAATAAATTACATAATTAAATTACCTAACTAATTAAGTAATGGTCAAGTTGGAGTTTCTCAGAAATCAGCATGATTCATAAGTCAAGATATTAAAGACTTTGACTCGTGGGCTTAAAATGAAATAAAATTATAGATATGTGAATGCTCTTTCCAGTGTTTGAAATAAACATGCTGATCTAACAAACAACACATTGTGATGGAGTTGGTTATCTTAAGTCAAACCAAAAAAAAGAAAAGAAATGAAATGCTATGGAAACATCACTAACCTTACTTAACCCTCTACTGCATGAATTATGTTCAGAGAAGTAAAAATTATCATGTTGGCTAAAAAATGGATAACTGTAGGAAAACTGTAACTACTGAGTTCTTTTGATTATAAACACACCTGTGTTCTAGCAAGAACCCTGTCCAAGTCCCTTAACCAAAGAACATTGCCCTTAGGCACCTAATGGAGATGGTAAATGGACTGTATTTATATAGCACCTTTCTAGCCTTCCAACCACTCATAGTGCTTTCACACGACATATCTCATTCACCCATTCATACACTTATTCATAGACTGATGGCACTGGCTGCCATGCAAGGTGCCAACTGCTCATCAGTTTTGGCGTGGCCTTCGGGAGCGATTTGGGGTTCAGTGTCTTGCCCAAGGACACTTCGACATGCAGACTGGAGGAGCTGGGGATCGAACCGTCGATCTTCTGATTAGTAGACGAACCGCTCTACCTCCTGGAATCACAGTTTAGGACGATATATATTTCTAAAATATGCCTTTAAACCATCAGTTATGTCTCTTTACAGACTTGACCACATGCATCTTCCAGCATCGAGCCATCTGCGGTTCTGCCTCCTGAAAGGCTGTTAGAACCTCATAATGCAACACCTCTCATGTACTACAGCTTTTAGAATATAAATGGGAGGGTGTGAAGTAAAAAAAAAAAAAAAAAAACTTGCTGCCATCTGGGCATCTGGGGCAACAGCAGTCGAGGCTTCAAATCACATTTAGTTTCATTAATAGAGACCACATTGTGATGCTCTGGTTGTTGCCCTCTTTCCTACTGTTTCCTGTCAACTCACTCAACCTCAACCAAACGTCATCTGAATAAACGTGTGTGTTACTTGTGTTTTTCTTACAGTCGTGGTCCAACAAGGTAGTGTCTGCAAACTGTCCTCTCAGGCTGTATTGAGCATCAACAAATGCCACCAATCAGAGGCCTGTTTGTAGCCTTAGAGGCTGAACTCTGGGAAAATAAAA
This sequence comes from Protonibea diacanthus, assembly GCA_028641955.1. Lineage (NCBI taxonomy): Eukaryota > Metazoa > Chordata > Actinopteri > Sciaenidae > Protonibea > Protonibea diacanthus. Next base: position 21,323,387 of record CM053982.1, on the reverse strand, counting down.
TGTCTAGTGAGTATATCAAACTGAAATTGCTTCCATGCTCTTTTCGGTCTGAACTATGAATTTGAAAGTGTAATATCGTGCCTTCACATATTTGTATTGACTGAACTCTTGCTCCTGGTTCAGGAAAACTTCCTTCCTGAGAATTAGCCCCTCCCCTCTCTGTCTGGCATGAACACACATCTCGTACTCCATGTCTGGACAGTGTCGAGTTAAGTTGAATTACATTTTTACTTGACATGCAAATCTGCCTCCAACATAGTCAAGCATAGTTGGCCTTTTCTTTCCTTTGCCAAAACTCAGATTGCTGTTTATGTCTTTCCCTCTCCTAATATTTACATGCTGTAAAAGTGCCAGTAAACACCTTGTCTTGATTATTGCATTATCCCCACAATCTGTTACTGACCAGGATGTTCTGCTTTCTAAGCTGCCTGTCACCTGGATTGATCGACAAAGCTTGTTTCCATTCGAATGACACCAAATGCGCCACCAATCAACGTTCTCTCTGACAGCTGATCTGAACGATGAGATGTTAGGTACATCTTGAGTGTATTTACATCTGGATTTTAAGATCATGTTTGTCTCTGTAAGTCTGAACGCAGTCCAAAACTAAAATAAACCATATTTTATTTTAACAATAAATTTCCCATTCTGGACTGGAAGTGCTAAAAGGAACACGCTGTGCATCATCCTGTCAGGTTACTGACACAGTTTGGCCGCCGTGACTAATTTTCCATTTTGAACCGGTTGCAGTTGACGTACATACGCATGTTTGATACATAACTAACATCTCTCTGTGCAGCTCACTGACCCAAGTCTTAACAGAGACCAGTAACAACCAATGAGAATACAGCGAGGAGCGAGAAGTGCTTGTTTTGCATGTTGTACCAACATGAAGATTGGTGTTTTCACAATGCTTGCTATTTGGTTGGTATTTTCATCTGATTGACATTCGAGTCCTTGTAGAAAATTCTCTTTCCAACTCGTTTACAGAAAACCAATTTGTCTTGTACGGAGCACTAGACAGGAAATAAATTTTTACAGCATGGATATCTTCTGATTAAAACATCCATCTGTTCATTCTGGTGAAGTTTTGAACACAAGAAAGTAAGGTCTTGTTTGTGAGCCAAATATGTCAATGTTATTCTGACTCTTATTTTGTCAAATAGTCAAATAATCCTGATATTTTGATGAATCAGTCAACCCTTCATCTACCTCTGTTTTAGAATATTATCTTCCAGCCATAAAATATGTCATAATATCACATAGAAGAACAGAGGAGACAGCTGAGAAAAGACCTTATAATTCAAAGCGGAGGGAAAAAAGAGACCCACTGATGAAAGTTGAGTCTTCTACTGTGTACTCCTGATGCAATGCGCCACTACAATTTAAAAGCAGGCTGCAGGAATACATCATTCAAATCATCAGTGGCACAAACTGCCAGGAGCACATATCGTGTCCTTAATGAATGCAGAACAAATGAACTGAAATTGCAGTTTCATAAATATTCTAAGATCAACAACGGCAGAAGCATTAGATCCTGATCAGTAAAGCCTGGCAGTCAGTTGTCGGATAACGTACATCAATTCAGACATTAGGCTTACACTTACGCAGCATTTGCTGAAAAGGAACGATCTGTGGTGACTGTGCTCCAAGACAGACTGCCAACTCCACTGTATGTAAATAAGTATGTTTCCATCCACCTACTGTTGAGTGCAAATTTGAAAACCAGTCAAAGTATTTATAATGTCTAAACACTTGGCAGAGGTGGAAAAGTTGGTGTACAGATGACGAATGAATGATGACGTGCATGACTCATTGGAGCTGAAGCTTCAGTGTCTAATAAGGGAGTGCAGCAGAGTGGACCAATGAGGAGAGTCTAACCTAACAAACAGAGATGTCATATTTCCAGACTTTTTTCTATGTTGTTTTCATTTGTTTTTGGTATATTCGGTGCCTTTGTTGTGCTCACTTCATCTGTTTGTCTCTTTATCTGAGTTCAAATATATTCATCATTATTGAAGTCATGTGGAGAATGGACCAAAACAGCATCACGGCTGCAACATGACGGAGACGTTCCCGTCAGGTTGCAGCCAGTGGGCTTCTGATATACAGTAGATGCTTTCCAGGGAGTTGCTACGTGGTTGCCCATCACTCCACCATCTCTTCACATGATATCTCATGTCTAAAAGCCCTTTGTGTGTGTGTGTGTTTGTGTGTGTGTGGTTGTATTTTGAGCCTATATGTGTAAAAATGTACTTCTGTTAGTAAAAAAAAAAAAGAAAGAAAGACAAAGAAACTAATATTGGGTAATTACACAACCCTGGTTCATGTCATTCCCAAACTCTATCTCCCATTATTACCTATCATTTCTCTCTAAAGTTCACTCTCTGAAAATGGCAGAAAGGCATTACATTAGTGGCAGAAACAGAACATAACTGAAATGCAAGATGCCACTTATTAGTGTAACAGGTCAAGTAGGTGGCTAACTTGTTGCTGAAATTGAAACATTTTTAAATGTCACAAAACATAGAAATAAACAAAGAAAAGACATTTCAGATCAGTCATAATCCGCTTCTCTTCACATATTTCTAATTACATCAGAAACAACAGCTGGAAGGTAGAAAAGGTTTCCATGAATGAAAGGTAAAAGTATATTTGAAATGCTGCTGATTTGACCCCCGTACATCATGTTGAGTTGCACTGAGGGCAGAAGAGCGACTCGGCCATCTTAAATCTGCCTCCGACCACGTTTGGATCAAAGCAGGAGTTGCAGTCATAATTGAACTGGCGTCCGTCCAGCCTTGCTTTGTAAAGCTGAAACGAGCAGGACTTATTAAAACGCATCAGTTCGCTTCATGAAATACCCCCCCGTGTGTGTTCAGTCATGTAACGATTCCCCTGCCTCAGAAGCCGCTCGCTCCCTTTTTGGAAAGTCACCTTTCCTGCCTGCGCCGCTGACACACCTGTTTGCAATTGGCTCCTATTAGGAGAGTAATGTTTTGCACCTGTGCCACTCGGCGACACTCAGTCATCTGGCCAATCAGGAGGAAAAGTTGTAAAAGTCAGCCTATGAGGGACAGGGCTTGTAAAAGTCGATTAGACATGAAAGAGGAGCTGGGATTGATGCTGGCCCTTCAGGGGAGGATTTTGGTGAAAGGCTCTCAGAGCAGAACAGCTTGGATTTATTCCAATGGTGGAAAAAGATCCGTGAGATGGGACAGATAAGTGTTTTGTCAGATGGATGTAGCTGAAAACATGATACTAGGCTGATATAATATTTCATATCAGAGAGAAAAATCATGTTTATTTCTCTTTTTCTGCAAGTAACTTTCCTATACAGGCGGCTTCTGTCTATTCTTTTATGTATGTGTAGGTGTAGGTGTGTGTGTGTGCGTGCGCATGTGTGTGTGCGAATCATGGCGGATTAACAGCTCTGAAAGAATGACAGCTTGGTGACAAGGCTGAGTTTCATCTAACTTGCACTGTGATCAGTACAGTACATAAAACACACACAGAGAACAGATACTTTATCATCATACTTCAATGGACCTTCACCCTCAGAGATAAAATGTCACTACACACATGCACACACACACACACACACACACACACACACACACACACACACACACTCCCTCTCTTGTAACAATATGACCATGCAGAGTTCCCGGCTCCTTCCCTCCCCCTCTCTTCTCTTCTTTCCTCCCTCTCCGGTTCCTCCCTCATTCCCTATCTTCCCCCTCAGGACAGGTTCAGGGTGAGGGCAGCTGAGAGAGGGAGAGGATGGAGAGATGGAGGAAGTGAAGGTATGGAAGGAGACGCAGCGGCAGCAGCAGCAGCAGCAGCAGCTGTCCGCTAATGAAGTGCCTGGCTTCTACTATAAACCACTACTGACAGATATAGCCAGAGGACGGCCTTGCTGTGTGTAAGATTGTGTTTTTGTTAGTGGGTTTGTATGTCGCTGGGTATGTGTGTAGTGGGTTTGCGTGTGCATCGGTGGATGGTGAGAAAGGGAGAAAAATAGAAAAATATCTGGGAGCACATTTAGACAAGGAATAAGCAAACAAATTAAAAAAAGAAATTTATTTTACATTAATTAGATATGATTATGAAAAAAACAAAAACTCGTTATAATTATGGAGACAACACACAGAGTTACATAACAATGTAAGTCCTGTATATTTAACAAATCGGTGAGTGGATGTTCCAAAATGTCCTTCAGTTCAACAAAAAACGATTTATTTTCTGGATCTAAAAAAGAAATAAAAGTCAGTGTTCAGACCACAAACCAGGACAGAGAGCTGTAGTTGTGTTGTAGTTATGGCCTTTGATCTACATTTAAACATGCACATTACGACAATTTAAAAAGTAGGCTGACTATCTTCTAAGAATGTATCTCTAGAAAAATAAAATAACTTCAGAAGAAGAAAAAACGGCAACTGATTCCAAACGCCTCTCTTCTGAATGATAATTCTACATCATTATAGTACTTTGTGATTCTCTTATATCTTGTCCTAATGTCTTTTATGTGTGTGTGTATAACCCCCCCCCCCCTCCATTTGGTCTTTAAATTTTTTTAAAACTTTGACAAAGAAAACCACCACTCAGGTCCACTTCAAGCTTTTTCTGAAGGTTGCATGCAACCACACGTGTTTGTCTTCATTAGCACAAGGAGACGTGCATGGAGAAATTAAATACGCATACATAAGTATTTGTGATTGTGAAAGGCAGCCATCATGGTTGTACAGTGCTCCACAGATGCAACAGAAAATGTGAAAACAAAATATTACTTTTCAACATCACAAAACAAAAATGTTTGTTGCACAATATGTGAAACAAAAAATGAAATAAGATCATGTATAAAATAACAACTGTACTATTATATTTACTCAATCTCTATATCTTAATATATTTCCATGAAAGTGGAGCCATGGTATAATTTGGGGTCTGAATGGTGTGCAGATGTTCATAAATCATAAAATGCAATGTTGTAGTGCTACCTGATAATTCAGTGATTCCATTTGTGTCTTTTCATTTGTTTGCATAAAAGCTGTCAGTAGAACCAAACAAACAAAAATCTTAAAAATTCCTCAAGAGTTGCACAGGAACAACATCATTTTAGCATAAAGTAGGTGGAGAGGACTGAAATGATTATCTTGCTAACAGTGAACAGATGCAGAGACAGAAGATAGAGGGCAGAGAGCAGAGGCACTGTTCCTGATTTCACTTCTTATCATATTCTGGCAAACTTGTAGGCTAATAGAATACCGCTTGGAACAAAACATTTGGACCACTTGAAGTGCGTTTGATGTGATTTGCCAGATGCCTGAACGGCCTCCAAAGTGGATCTGTAATTTCAGAATTTTTTGTTCTTCTTGTGTGTTCAAATTAAATAGATTAATTTTCTCAGGGGGTAAAAAAAAAAGAAAAGACATTAATACAGAAACGCAAAATTTCATTTTAAGACTTTATGCAAGTGAATTGATGTTGTAAAAACGGGTCCATCAGGACAAGAAAGATTTTCCTGACTGCACTGCCATGAAAAAAATGTTATTTTTCCTCCAAATAGTTGAGAAAAAAAATAATAAAAAGATCTTCTCCTGTATAAATAAAGAGAAACCCGGGAGCTGATTCTGCATGTTTTCCCCCCAAAAAAGTGAAAGAAAAGACCCAGAAGGGAGGTGATGGAAGGCAGAGCGAGGCAGACAGAGAAAAAGGAGTCACGGTGTAGTGGAAGGGTGTATCTCGTAGCACTAGGTGTGTTTAGAAATTTACAGCGTGTGGTCTCCTGCTCTAAACGCAGAATTTAAAATCATTACCGCTGTGTGTTAGCATAAGCTTTCCTCTGCTGGAGCCAAAGGGCTGTGTTTTATGGCTCTTTTATTTAGTAATCCACAGTGGTTTCTATGAGGCACAATTTCCCCTCTCAGCCTCCCATTCTGACGGTGTTACTCTTATCAAAGAGGGCCATTGTGTACATATTATTGAGCCTCTAATCCAGTTATCAATCCTGGCACCAGGGGAAAAAGTACATACAGTTAGTTCTGAAGGTCGGCTCACAGACAAATTGATTTAGAGACAATAGCATAGAGAACCACAGAGAGATAAAGATAGTGGTGGAAAGAGATATTTCCAGAGAAGGAAGCAGAATCACAGGCTTTTACTGCATGTTCAGTGCAAAAACACACCCGTATGTACACACATGCCCAGACACCTTGTCCTCAGTTTCACAGCCTTGTAAAAAAATTATAAATAAAATGTGATGACTTTAAAGGCTCTTATTGGTGTGCGTGTGTGTTGGTGTGAGATGGCAGTCATCCGATATAAGCAGCAGCACAGCCTCGGCGAGAGAGCGGCTCCAAGTATCTGGCATTCCACTGCGGGGTAAATACTGAGTCAACGCTGTGTTTTATGTCAGGCCAGAGAAATTCATTACGTCTTATCACACATTCAGGTTTCAGGGTCAGTAGCAGAGCATAAACCCACACATGTACTCAATGTTTATTATTGTGCACTTACATTTATTACACTCCTACGTTTTCATAACTCGCGTATGGGGCAAAGGCCTGGGCTGAAAACGCAGTGTTTATTAAATGGGCTGCTATACGCAGGAGTCTGCATGGAAAACTCATTGCTGACATTCTCGGTGCATAAACAGAAGTAGAGAAGCAGAGCAGAGAGAGAAGTAGGAGAAATTCAGCAAATTCAGGAAAAAAAAAACACAAACCCCTCCCTTCATATTCCCTTTTTTCATTAGGGCTATTTAGTCTAGTATCAGTTTTTCTTTTCTTTTCTATTTCTTTTTTTTTTCTTTTAGATATCTGTCTCTGAAAAATCTCCTCCCCAAACAAAGAGGAAAATATCTATGAAAAATGTTGACAGGATGTTCTATGTATCAACCAGAGTAACAGGGACTGCAGTTCTGCATAGTCCTAAAACTGACATCCAAACCCAGCGATTCATTTAAAACTACATAATGCTATTGTTAAATTTGCCCTGTAGAGTTTCTCTGTAAACAAAGCCAAGTTCGTATTCACACAGTTAATGCTGTCAGTCAGTGGAATAGTGTGAAATAGCATGTTCAGTCAGTGTCTGACACCTACTCCATTGCACTGCTAATGGTCACAAACTCCACTGGGTACCTTTTAAGATTTGGTTAGGTATATAAGATTAGAGAGAGTCGACGTTAAAAGACACCAACATTGACTCTCAGTAGGAAACATGCTCTTGCTAGTCATGCTACTTCTCTACCTCTCTTCTCTCTACCACCGCTGAAGGTGTCTGTCACAAGAACATGCAATGTTTTGGGGCATTTGCTGGAATGATTATGTTTTTCTTGGAAGGAATGTCCTGATACTGCCAAATTTGAGACACAAATCAGACAAAAGACTGGAGGGTATATTTTTTTTGGTTGATTTCATTCAAACCAAGATGGATGCCAAAGATTGAGATAGAGATAAATATACATTTTTTTTTTCTGTGAATTATATTTGAAAATGACCAAACACAAATCAAGAAAACAGTGCAGATTTGTCTCAAACCTTTTTGGGTAGAGCTGAGGACAACGATTCTAGAAAAAGCTTTGAAAGTCATGAATCTAATTCTCTCAGTGCCACATTTTTTTTTCTTTCCTTCTCTGGCACTGCACTGAAGTAGAAGCAGACCTTTCCGAGATGTATACTTCAAAACCTGAGCAAATGCATACAGAACTATCTGCATGAGTGGATTCCACTTGAAGTAAGTAAGAAAATGGTTTTGTAATTTGGGTACTCCGACTCGTAAGAAAAGAAAAAGCGGGAATGTGAGATGTTGAGAATGAAAAATCGTTTACAGAGAGTTTATTTCTCCGAGCATTCCAGACGTACCTGTCTGCTACCATCCAATCTGCTTCTCTTTATTGTTGCCTGCAAGTGGTATGCATTTGATAAAGGGAGGCATTCAAGACCACCAAAAGGGGGGGAAAAAATCTCCAAACTACGTCTCCCCTCCTCCCCTCGACCTTAGCATTTTTTTTATTTACCTCCTCAAAGGATGGCTCCAAGCTCCTTGACCAGTTATTGAAGCACAGCCTTGTCTTTTCTGGGTTGAGACATCCTGCATTGATGTAGTGGATCCAGGCCTTGGAGTTTGAAGGCCAAAGAGAAGTATTGCATATTCAGATTTGTTTTGACTGGCTGGAGCATGAGATAACTACCCCTCGAACTACACATTAAGATGTTCCCACCCTCAGACAAGCACTCATTTCATTGATTCAAACTCCTAACCTTATGTCTTGAGGCCTGCGCACGAAAGCTTTCTCTGTCTCATTTTCCCTCGCACACACCGATAACTTTCTTGGCCTAGAAATTAGTTTGCTCTTCTGTGGATAGAGGCTCCCTTGTGTACGGGAATGGCTTTTCATCTGACTGTAGCAGATACCCTTGGCCCAGTTCATCTGCAGCTCATCACATGCACGCCAACATGGCAGCCGTGTAGGCCGTTTCACGTGCTGTTGAACATTACTGACTTCATGATTCGCTCGGTGGCAAGAGAAAAAATCCCAGTGTATCACACTGTTAAATCGCACTGTGGTAGCATTGAATTAAAAAGGTTTATACATACGGCATGAATAGTTCACTGCTAGTGATGTATTCGTTAGCTGCTAATTAGTCGTTATGGGTTTTGCTCTGCAGTGCATCAGTTACTGGAAGAGCTGAATTGGCAGGGATCTAAAGCTGCAGAGGAAGAAAGAGAAGAGGAAGGGAGTATTTGTGCATGACTGTGCATGTGTGTACGTGCTCCTCAGTGTGTGTAACTGTGCGTTCGGTGTGCTGCATTCTGCGGTTTGCAGCTCCGGTGACTGATGTCCCGTCCTTCCTGTCTGCCAGGGTGGATTGATGTGCCCGACTGCACTGCACCCAAGGCCGACGCTGCTTTCCCCAAGCCCCTCTCGGACCCTCCCTTAGCCTGGCTTAGCTGTCACGACCCTTCCCAGCCCTGGTTGACCCTCACCGACCTGGCTTGGCTCTCCTCAGCCGAACCCGACCCTCATCAGCTTGGCCTGTTCTGGCACAACGCAGCTTGCACCGGCCCAGCAGCTCTTACCGGGGAAAGAGGGGGAGCCTGAACCTTGGGGCCAGCAGATATACGAGCCCTAACTGCTTTTTCATTAAGCTGACTGTCAGTATGAAAAAGCCCTTTCTTTTACCTTGTTTTCCTTCTCCTGCTTTCTCTCTCTCTCCTCCTCCTCCTCCTCCTACGCCTCGTCTGTCTCCCTAATACGTTTACGTTCAAGGACAGAGCAGTCATTTGGTGCTTTACGGTGGAGAGGAGCCGGGCTGAAATGAAGGTTTGTTCTACTTTGTGTGTTTGTGTGTGTGTGTGTGTGTGTGTTTGTGTGAGAAAGTGCGCTTCTTAGGGGGGAATCGCAGAGCTTGAGGAGATAGACGAAGAGTGAGGGATGGCTGTTGTGAGGTGACGACCTCAGTAGTGTGGAGATTTAGTGAAGTGTGTAAGGGCAATGCGCTCTTTTGACAAATGAAGCGGTGTGTATTTCAAGTCATTAGACAGCACCCATCCCACCGCTGCAGAGGCAAACAGAATGTGTATTATGTTGGAAGTACACTCCTCACTTCATACTTTGCTCTTTTCCTAGAGTGCACAAGCAGCGTCACTTCAGTTTGAGTAACTCCATCCTCCACGTCTCCCTCTCCGGTAAAGCTGCTGATGATTTTCAGTTCAAATATTTGATTCAGGTTCGTGTTGCATTCATCGCATTTGCTTGATTTACTCCGCGATCTAATTGGATGTAATGACGGTTTGATGAAAACCACACGCTCGAGACAGCACCCAATGCGTACGACCACCTCATCCCAGGTCAGTCTCCTCTAAATTCACCGCACATGCGAGGCAGACAATCCTCCTTGACAACTCTGACATGCTGCGGCTGTATAGCATTTTTATTTTTCTTCTGTCCCAAACAAAGCCCATAACTCAGGCACCCTTTCCACTCCAGGTCGTAAAGGTGGGGTGGAGGGAATGAAAGGCAAGGGGCTGTTTTACGGCGGGGAGTGAGATGTAAATCCTCTGCGTCGTCAAAGCAAGGGGGCGGCTGGGCTGAAGAAGGCCTCCACGACTCTGGGGTGGAACTCTAAACAAAAGACGCCGAGCGATCATTAAGGACCCCCTGATGGTACACTTTTATTAAAGGGGCAGATTGCTCCTGCACATGGCACATGGTCTGAATATATACTCAACCCAGTGGAGACAGAGCAGGAGCATTATATCACCCTAATCTTTGCTTCAAGTGCATCCTCTCTTCCTCTTCCTGCATCTCCCCACTTCCTCTGCTAACTAGCTGCGTTGGGTGACCATAAGTGCTGAGAGCGTGCTATGCTGACGAGCAGAGTGACTGTATTTATGGCTCTTTCATAGGGCCTGCATGAATTATGCATGAGGTCTCATCGTGGCGCGCAGAGGAACGCTGGATGTAAATCGATAGGTGTTCACTTCGACTGACACAAATGATATCTCCCCTAAGCAGCTCGCTCATTTCTCTCTCTCTCTCTCTCTCTCTCTCTCTCTCTCTCTCTCTCTCTCTTTCTCTCCTCCCCTCTCTGTCTCTGTCTTGCTGTCATTTTACACCTCGTCCTGGGATAATAATGTTTACCAATGCAACATCACTCACGCTTACAAAAACACATGTGAGCAAAACACAGGATTAGGGTGGCTTTGATGAATGTATTCATGTGTCTCCCGCAACGGATAAACAGATGAATGAGTAAATTCTATTCATTGCCTGTAAGGAAAAAGAAGTGAACAAGCATCGACTGGAGCTCTTTTTCTTTCTTTTCTTTTTTTTTTTCTTTCTGTCACAATGAAAGTGGAGTGTCTCTTCTGTAGGAGAAACTGATGTAATGGTATGTAACAACAGAACAATCGTTGGATTAGAACAAAGGCTGAAAGTTGTACTTAAGAGGCAAATAAGTGTTAAACTAAAGCGCTCATGTTATCCTTTCTAGATTCTTGGCAGCACATGGAAGCGGCTGCACGTCTTTCTCTTTAATCCATAGTCTTCATCTTGTGCATTTTTACTCCTGCTTGAATGCAACACTTTGAAGCCGAGGTGTCATATTTTATGTGATTTTATGTAACATCTTTCAAAGTATTCTGATGGATTATGTTAGTAGACAGTGAAGGGAGGGGGATTTACTGTCTGCCACTGCGTCTTTCTTCATTCTACCAGTTGCAGTGACTTCTTTGTATTCTGTTCACGTGACACCTATTGCACACCTGTTTCTTCCCAGAAGAGGAAGATCTCTCTGCTGTTTTTGTCCTGAAGACTTTTGTTATCCCAGTCAGTCGTCCAAGTGTACCGGGGATCATGTGCCACACAGATTGTGAAGTTTTCTGAGACGAACTTGTGATTTAAGATCTGCCTCACACCAGAATTCAAAACAGTGTGTTTGGTGTTTGGATCAAGATCAGTTCATTTCTCTCTGCTTGCAATGGCAAATCCAGATGTTTAACATTGAGTTCAACTTTGCTGAAGTTGAGTCTAAAATAGGCCATATTAACACACTATTTACATATCTGTTTAAATACTGAGCTTTGTACAGCAGTATAGCAGTTACAGCCCAGGAGCTGACATCTTTTGACTGAATGTTGACCCACTGTCTGGTTAGTGGCTATACTGGTGTTCTTAGCTGGTGAGCTATTATGGCAGCATGCTTTGATTGGTAAGTGGGTGCTATTACAGGTGGCTCATGAATCAGCCCACCTAAGGTCCATCCATGCTCTACATCTTTGTCCTGTTTTCATAGTAGCCGGGAGGCGGCGGGCAAACAGCTCTTCAGAAAGCGATGTCACAGATGTCACAGTCACAATGTCCATGTTTTATACTGTCAATGAACTCGCCCCACAACTTACTACCAAATGACCTACGTTAACACCAAGCTTCCAGCACCAGCCACAATGAGAGGGCGCACAAATAAATCTCAAAAAATTTGCTGTGACCAGGGCTTTTAGTTTTGTAAATGATTTTAATGTTCTTTCAAAGATCAAAGTTTGCTCATTAGCAAGTACTAATGCACTGGTTTTATTGCTGAATAAGTATAAGTGAATGTACACAGAGCCGGTTGGAATTTAAATCACATTACATTCTGCATATTTTTATATTCTGGAGGCAACATGAAATGTTGTCTACAGTATACTTCATTTCATTATCTTTCTTCCTACGAGTTCAGTCAATGGTAACTTCTTACCCACTCCACCACTCTTAGCCAAATACCAGGAAGAGCGCTTGTAAGTATAATTTGTTTCCACCACACAAAGGGACTCTGTAAGGCCTCGCCGACACACCTGTTTTAGAGGTCAGAAGGGTCGTGACCTGCAAGTGAAGGGCCAGAGGAAATATGTATTTGTGAGTTTAGTGCCTCAAACCAGCCCTCAGCCCAAATCCGATTGAGTCACGTTTTCTTTTTTTACATGTTTTATTTCCTGTGCAGTGCCAGTGGTTTGCCTTCTTTATTTTGCTTTCTTTTGTTTAAGGCGGAGTTTTTATGCCTCTGCTTCTGATGTGTATTTCTGTTCTCTCTCTCTCTCTCACACACACACACACACACACACACACACTGTTAGTTTCTTAAACCCACTTTGAGCATTCTCACAGAGGCAAGTTGTCCTAATCCACCTGGCTTTGGCTCTCAACTTCCCAAATGCCGACATGAGAGCTGGTCATAACTCATCACACACACACACACACTTGCTCACACACAAACACACATACCCAGAGTCACACAGCGGCCGTTACTCCAGAGGCTTTCTTTGGTGAGCTATCGGCGCCGTATTACATTAAAGGTCAGTTACTGAGTTTCCATTTTAGCTTCGCCTTCCGCCAGTAGCATGCTGTGAGCCAAATAAATTGGAGGATTGTCTGTCAGGCCCGCCTGTTTGATTTCCTCGGATGGCTGGGAGTTTTTGGCTCAGAGGTATAACAACCTCTCCCTCCACCCCCTCCGGTTCTATTGAAGTCCCATTTTAACGCCACAGGAAAGTGTCATTATGTACGGCAGCTTAGCTCTTAAGTGTGATCGTTTCAATGAGCGTGTGAGAAGTGAAATGTGAACATAGTGATGTCATGGTTGTATGTGTGCCTACATACTTTATGTGTGTTTGTGTATTGGATTATCGGATTAATACGCAGTGCCGCAGATTGATGGAAGTCTGCTAAAGATACAATAATCATTTAATAATTTTATAGCAGAAACAATTTATCAGTTAATCGATTAGTTGGTCGACATTGAGTAATCAACAACAATTTTGATAACCAATGTACTGTCTAAGACATTTATCAAGTAAGTAGCTACAGTATAATGTTCACTATGCTCTCCATCTTAACTTACCATGTTATTATGCTAACATTTGATAATTATGGCTAAATAATACAAAGTACACCCAAGGGAGGCTGATGGGAATGTCATTACAGTTCAACCTGTGTGTTCCATGTAAACTGTCAAACATTCATTGGTTCCAGCTTTTGAAATATGATGACGTCCTGCTTTTCTTTCAGTCAGAATATGGCAGATAATAAATCTAATATGCATAACTATATTTTCATTAGTGTGTAATCACCTGAAAATAACAGCTGTTATGTTTTTGTTACCTTAGATTATATCCACAGATGCCATCTGCCACGTTTAACTGAAATGTTTCTACAGTAGCACAAAACAGACAAACTAAACACTGGCTCTAGATAAAGTTTCTCCTTCATGTTAGGAAGGAGAGGGTGAAACAAGGGGTTTGCAATCCGCAACCACACCGCTAGATGCCACTGAATCCTACCCACTTTGTCCTTTAAGCTACAGTGCTAGTTCCTGAACCGCAAGGCTGTTGTGCCCATCAGCTAAAAATGCTGAGAGAAAAGCCAGGGGTCTATTTTTAAGTGAACTGAATTCCACACAGTGAGCACACTTTCTTCTTCTCTTTCTCCCTCTACTCACTGTTGTCCCCAATGGACACGTTAATCTCCACTGTTTCAGGGACTGACTTACCCCTGCAGACACTTTATTTAGACTAGAGGAAGAGAGAGAGGGCAAGAGAGAGAATAAGCAGAGGTTGGAGGGAGGAGAGAACTGTGGGTGAAAGGGGTGAAGGGAAATACATGGCAGTTAAAAAAAAAAAAAAAAGTATTTTAGCATAAAAATCATCACACTGATTCATCAATGTATGTGCACTTGTACTCCTGGAGTTTTCGACAATTTAAACAAAACATGCTTGTTTTAGTCGAGTGTATCCGACATGGTTTTTGACAGTGTTTGAACAGCTTGAGGGTCATAGACTGCTCTTGACCCACAGAGCAACCATGTAATCCTTCAAATGAAGTGAAAGCCTGAAAATCACCAGGACCTCAGCTATAAGGTTTTCACAGAAATGCACATGAACTTACACGATAAGCCATCGACAGCTGTAGCTCCACCCTATTCAAATAAGAGAGCAGTAGCCCGTTGCCCCAGCTGAACACAAAGCCTGATATTAAATTTATACAAAAAGTCAACAACAATTGCAAGGCGGTAAATAATTAGCTTCAAGCTAAACCAGTGGTTCTCAAACTTTTTCAGTCATTCCCCACTTTGGACGAGGGGGAATTTTCAACGCCTTACCTGCCCCCATCACCCCAACACAATGCTAATGAAATACGCCAAGCTTAACATTTTCAAGTAACATCATGTTGTATCTAAATTCTAACTCAATAATATCAAACTAAACCAAGTTCAACAACAGGGAAAAAGAAAGTGCAGCTGGGTCATAACTTGCATCAAGTTCAAAAATAGAGAAATAGAAATTTTGTTCCGCCACAATTAATATGCTGACATGGCTCATTATTTTGGCACTTTGGTTCCAGGTTACATTTTTCTCGGGGTCTCATATCTAATGTTCTTTTAATTTAGGCTATAAGTAGGCTAGTAATGATTACTTTGTTTGTGGGTGTTTTGTTTTGAATGTATGATCATTGTTGTTGTTAAAGAAAGGCATTGATAAAGCAGACATCCACTCCCCACCAGTGGGGCGCACCCCACACTTTGAGAACCGCGGAGCTAAACTAAACAATGCCGCAGAAAGTGATGTTTTAACCGGTGCCTCTAAGCCACCAGTGACAGCTTTGTCAACTAGCCACCTCATTAATAATTCAACAATCATTTATCAATCGCTTCTGTTGTACTTGGATGGTTGTACTTGAAAGTATTTTGCTGACGTTAACATGACAACATGTTTCTGTTACAGGCAGCCAAGCGATGTTGGCAGCAATGCTGTCAAGTGAACGCAGCATGAAATCATCCTTATGCCCTGTCTGCTCTTCTCAGGGCTGGCCATACAGTACATGTCAGTGTCATCCTGGATGTAATCTGTCGTAGACAATGTTCTCAGAGTGAAAATAAGATTTTTTTTCTCTCCTCTGTATCTTTCTTGTATCATTCTGACCTGACCTAATAGTTAATGAGGAATTATCCTACCTTACACTTGCACAGAGGGGTGTAAATGTGAAGTTATATTTTAACTCTGCTTTGTAACAAACTTGACAAGTACAGCCTGTTTTTTTTAGTACATGTTGACTTACACACAACCGGTGCAAGCGCCTGCAGAGTAATAATTGTGTGTGTGCTTCTGTTTAATGTAGAAAAGCAGTTACATTTTGCATCAGACAGTGTGGTGCTGTTTTTGACTTCTATTGATTAGCGGCATCTTCTAGCTAGTCTCTCCTCCGTAATGAAGGATCACACACAGTGTGCGTATGTGAGAGAGGTGTGTTTGGGTGCAATCCAAATTCATATTCTTCCTTTCCTCTCTTGAACCCTTCCTCTTCTAAAATCCAAGCCTTGTCCTCACACCTCACTGGAGAGCTCTATGTGACTCTTTTGTTCTTTTAGAAACATCGCAAATACCCATGAGGCCGAGCACAGCTTGTTGGACAAGAAGGGAATTTAAGTTATTGGGACTATTTGTTAAGAAAGGTTTCTTGACCCAGTTTAATTGCCAGTTAATAAGAGGCAAGACTTTGGTTTCCATGGTGATAGTCTAGCCATAAGTTCCCTAGATAGGTCCATTGACCTGCAGTAATGATGGTACAGATACAGCAATAATAGTTATTAATAGATAGAGAACCTCGGGGTTAACAAGGGCTGAGCTGAGCTGAAAATAAAGGTTTCTCTTCTGATAATCAAACTTTAAATTTTCAGGGAATGATGGATTTCTGAGTACTGCACCTCTCATATCTTTTACTTGTAGTGTGACCCATCCCATGTTTGCTATTGGCCCTTTATAGCTACTTAATGGACTGTGCGATTAGTGTCACAGGATCAAAAAGCGTTACCAGCTAACCGGTGAACCAAAGCACCGAAGCACTTCATTCAATTAGCCTTAACTGTAACCTTATTATGACCAAGCCCTGACTCCATCAGTGCATGCTGTGTGGTCTCCCTGAATTTAAGTCAAGCAATCAAATTTACACACAAAAACACACACACAGATATTCCCACACCAAAGAGTTCATGTAATGTACATGTACTGTCGGGATTTGAGGGCAAACACGAAGCTGAAAAAGCTACGCTGAGCTAAGCCTTACACAAACACACACTCACTGGAAATACACAAACACACACTCCCTCCATATACGCACCTTAACTACTCAAAAGGTTTGCTATTTTAAACTTTTATACCCGCAGGCACATTTTCGCACAAACATACACAAACACACTGCCTCATTCCTACACACATATTTTTACTGAGTCTCCTGGGCTGATTATACATGCACGCACACACACACACTCACACACACATACACACAAGCTGCAGCCGACTGGCCAGTCAGCCTTTAGTTGTTTTTGGACTCAGGAGTCTAGTTAGCAAAGGCTAGTATCAATCATTTAGCCGGTGGAGAGCAGCTCAGTTGATGGGGTCGTGTATGGGTGAAGAACCCAGCCCGGCCCCAGAATCCCTGACATCGAGGGGGTTAGAGGAGCCCTTGTGGTGGTGGTGGTGGGGGTGCTGGAGTTCAGAGATTGAATGATGTCTTTAAATAGGATGTGAGGAGGCAAGCTGAGAGAGGCTGGATGAAAGAGCTGCAAATAAATATGCAGACAAATACCAGCCCACTAGCAGCCCTGCTTATTACACCGCTTTATTAAGTACTCAATTTTCACTGTCCGAGGAACGCATGCTGAGCTTTGTTATTTCTGAAAAACACACTCCTGCTTCACATTGAATGATATCACTCCGTGTTATCTCTAGTTCAGTAGTTTTTTTTTTGTTGTTGTTGACTTTTGATCAGCAGAAAAGGCAAAGAACAAGGCAGGAAATGCCAATTTCTTAAGTCATTAATTTTCAATAAGTTACAATCTCTAAGGAGCTGGGGCCAATCCCAGCATGCATCATGCAGCAGGAATGGAAACACCCTTGAGAGGTCTGCAGTTCTAATAGTAGTAGTTATTTAGAGTCTCTAGTTAATGCAACCTGCATGTGTTTGGATTGCCGGAGGACACTGGAGTGCATGAAGGGAAGCAGACTCCAGTAAAATGAAGCGATGCCCACATTAAAAGCTCCATTAAAAGATACGCTGTATTGGTAATGATTCAACCAAGACTGGTCTCCCTCAGGCAAAACATTAGCGCTTGAGGGCAACACTCAGCACTGTTTCATATGAGGAGAGAACATGCTAATTGATTGATCTGAATATAGCTTGCAGCACTACATTGTTTACTCTAGTAGAAGATTGAAGAAGAGCGCAACTAGATTTATCAACATGTGTCCCGCTGCCTTCAGATGGCTGCATGAACGAATCTGCTGTTTAAATAATTTAGTATATGAGCATTTTTTCTGATGTTGGCAAAATGATCAGATTGGCTGCAGAATTGCACAAAAACCTGACGTTCATCTGAGACCCAAATTCCACAAAAAAATACCAACAACTCGCTTTGCGCTGCATCATTTCAAATCAACTCTGTCATGGTTTTGGGTTTATGGTTTTATGTTTCCTGATTTATGTTGTCATCCTCTCCTCTCTTTGTGTACCTTCACTTCCCGCCTTTGTGTGTTTTCCGGGCACTTTGGATTCTGTTCCACCCCAATTGGTTTCACCTGTCCCTCATTAGTTTCACTTGCGTCTTGTTGTCCTGTCTTGTGTATTTAGTCCCTGTGTTCCCTTCTCAGGCCGTGCTGTCTCCTACGTCTCTTGCAGTCTTGCATTTTGTTCATAGTTCCCTGTTCTGTCTTCTCTTCCCAGTCCTATATCCATTTCCCAGTCCTTTGTTCTGTCTTGGTCTTGCTCAGTTGTTGATTTTTCAGTTGGACTGATGTTGGATTTATGGATTTTATTTGCTTCGGCCTGGACTTCCCAGTCGGCTTCTGTTGTGTGTGTGTGTGTGTGTGTGTGTGTGTGTTTACCTATCGTAGTCATTAAGTCAAGTTACTTTGGTTCACTTCACCTTCATCTCTGCATTTAGGTCCACTAAAAGTGAGACCCATGCACCATGCACTCTGTTCTTGGCATGCACTGGCATTTCCCTGACGTTTAAATGACATTTAGATCAAAACTAACTGTCTGAGCGTTGCTTGTGCTGATCACTGCTGCCATGAAAATGACAGCCCTGGTTGTCTTTTTGTATTGTGTATATTTTAGCAAGTGTGCTATGTGTTTTATGACACAATTAAAAAAAAAAATGGAATTTTTATTAGTCTTATCGTACTAGTTGTAATAGAGGTTTTAATGTGAAATACAAGACCACATTATCGTCTATCACAAAAACACACTGATCCCTTGTTAACAAAATCCCGCCAGGCATGAAAGACCTCTTACATATGGACGAGCCAAGCTGTTTCATACTGTATTTCTCTATTCATGATCTTATCACCAAAAGTTGTACTAAAATCCCCTGGCATGGGCGCTATTTTAATTCCATTCTCCAACCTGCTGAAAACAGGATTAAGACTGTGTGTGTGGATCAAGTGTGCATATATGTATGTCCACGTTTGTGTGTGTGTGTGTGCGTGTATATGCTGGCTTTCATGTGTCGTAGCCCACATGTGAGCAGCGATAGGAATCTTATTGCTGTCAACGGTCCAAAGGCCAACGCTGCGCTGAACAGAGAAAATCCCCAAGCCTGAGCTCTCTGTCTCCTTTAATCTATACTCCTTTTTCTCACCGTTGGGCTCAAACCAGCAGATGATGGATGGCTGTTGTGTTACAAGGGGCCTTTTCTTTCTTTCTTTCACTCTCATTCCCTCTTTTTTTACTTTTCGTTCCAACTTAAAAAAAAAACAAAATAGAATAAAATAAGGTTAGAAAAGGCCTTTGGGACCAATTACAAGAGTTTGAATTGAATCACCTGGATTTCTCCCAACTTCTTCCGTCCACAGGTTTCTTTTTGTTTCTCTCTTCCACTTTTTTCCTTCTGTCTTTCTACATATGCATTGCCGTCTGTCCGTCTCAGTCTTTCAGGCAGTTATCAAGGGGATTTTGAACATTGCTTTCACTGTGATAACCAGGTTTCAGCTTGAGCTGATAGCCTGCTGGACCTTCATCAGGCTGCCGTTCAGACCCGGAGGGGGAGGAGGAAGAGGGTGGTGGGGGGTTGACTTGATTACTTCATCTTGCTAGCGGAGATGGAAGCCAAATCCACATCACCCACCCACACACACACACACAAGCGTGCTTTCCCTCTTTGACCTAAAAGCTTGTGAAGACAGGAGTCCAAGACAAGAGACCTGGTTGCTTGGGAAAGTGGTTTGCTTTAGAGATTAGCATGTTTGCGTGTGTGTGTGTGGATTTGGCTGATGTGTGCACATGTGTGTTCATTGAGGTCAAAGGTCAGCCTATCAGGTGGAGCCAGCAGTGTGACCAGTGGATCTGGATAAGAATCAATTGAGTGGTCAAGTAGGTGACCTCCATTCGCCTTCATTTGGGAACAGGCCACCCGCCGGCACCCTTTGGCCCTGAGGTGAGATTAGTCTGGTGGGGATGATAAAGCTCCACGTCCTCCCAACAGACCAGCAATCATTGAGGATTATGCTCCTGGAGCGGGAAGGTTTCCCACACAAGGGGAGAGATGCAAAGGTTGCTAACTCAAGGTCCGATTCAGGCCAAATCAGACACTGACTGCAGCAAAAAGGCTGGTTGGGCGAGCAAAGTAGACAGTGAATGAAAGCAAAGGATAGCAAGACTGTCTGTGAATCAGAAAAATAAAACATTTGTTTCATAGCAGTTACATTGATCACAAAAGAAACCCGCCCACACACACACACACACACATACACACACCGCTGCATAACCTCGCAGTGACTCGACAGAACGCCTGAATTGATCTGAATATGACCTAAAGGCTCTTCCTCTTCTTGTTGGTTTGGTGACTCCTGAGCGAGAACATACCAATTAAGGTTTGCTGCAGTTGTCACTGTCAAACAATAGTTTTCCCAGAAAAGCAGCTGCAGTATGCATTGACTGGGCTGCGTGTTAAACCAGCACATAGTTGTAGGCTTCGCCGCAAATGTGTCTTTCAGTTTTGTCCTTCTAACCTTTAGACAGATGTTGGCGGCCAAATGTTTGAAAACAGCTATGTTTTATGAGGTGCTGAATTGTGAGTTCATAAACAGAGGAAAGCTCTTCGCCACTTTATCCAGATCCAGATCAAATCCCTTTATCATCCCTCTATGTCCACCTCACGGTGTGTACGCCCAGTCCACAGCCATGGTAACAGCTGTGTTTTGAGAAATATGGAGATTACCGAAGCAGTGAGAATTTGTTGATCTGATCATTGTGCTAGATTAAAGGTCAGAGGAGAAATTTTCGTCATCTCGGGACCATGAATAAATAAAAAGCAAAAACGTGTTTAGTGTTTTAGCACTAAAGGAAGATTCAAGGGGTCATTAGAATGGATCATCCAGAAGTCTTGATTCCTTATACCAAATTTCATGGCAATCCATCAAAACCAAAAGTCTGGATAAAAGTTATAGACCGACCTTCCACTGGACCTACAGTAGCCTACCATCCAAAGAGCCTCGCTGATGATGATGGCCTTGCCAAAGAAAGAATAAATCTCCTCTGCTCCCTTTGGAAAATCTTCACTGAAGGTTCTCATATCGACATCTAGTATGTATTTGTATTATTTGTAAGCATCCTCAAATTGATGTCCTCAGATCTGCTGCCAATTACTTGTAAAGTTCTCCACTCAAACATATTCTTCGGTTTGTCTCTAATGTTGTCGCCCATCAGTCTTCACTGACTTTCCTCTGTCTTATCTCCCTTTTCTCTCTTTCTTTGTGGCTCTGGCTCACAGCTCCATTTTCCCATGTTTGTTTTGTTCTCTGATTCTCATTTCTCTCCAGTTCTTTTCCATCACTCACAGGAGACTTTGGGAGGGAAAATAAAAAAGTTGCCTTCAGGCTGGGTTGCAACCAAGAGAGGATGCTTCTCCCGTAAGTGCTTTTTCATGTTGTTGGGTGTTTGTCTGCGATGGTTTCGGCATCTGGTGTTTGCTGAACTAAAGCTGCGTTTGACGGCTATGCAGGCAGCTAAATTAAGGCACATTCTGTCACGCTGCCAGAATTTGTTCCTGTTTTTATTTTTTTTTATGGCCTTTATTGGTATCGCTGCATATGTGATGTCCATCAAAAGTCCTCAGATGTAATACCTCGCAGACCAGACACAAGGTCAACTCTATGCTGGAAGCCTCTCGATCAATATGCTCAGACGTTTGAGAGGCTCTGCTGGGCTATTTTCCCACTGAAGCTTTTAGCTTTTCGTTGTTCTCTCCTCCCTGCTTCTCTTTTTTTTCCCAGTACGTCATAACAGCACTCAGTTTACCTCTTTAATTGTCCTTCAGCACAACAAAAATGCCAACCATTCACCTGGAGAGTTCAGAACAGAAAACTCTGAATTGCTTGAAGCAGCTGGGGATTAAGATTGAAGCATTTGGATTATGGATTATAATATTGTGTGGACTTAAGGATGTACTTAAGAACGACAGCACAAAGGACAGAGTAATCATAATGTCAGTGTGAAGGGTGGCGCCCCATTGTGATTGGCTTAAAGGACGGGCCAGGAGGGGTTTTATCTTTCGAATCAGGAAATTGAATTATGAAACAAAGTGACCCGATGAAAAGGGTCGCAGTGACAGTATGGAGCTGCCGGGGTTAAGCCAGTTTGAAGGGCTGGCACTTCACCTAAAGGTTTCTTAATTAGATTGGTTGACAAAAGCTCTGAGGCTTCTAGCAGTGTGTGTGTGTGTGTGTGTATGTGTGTTAGTGTGTAAAAGAGGACCTGAAGTGGTAGGATTGTTGTCTCTTGACTTGGTCTTCATTTTAGACCCATTGTGTGAGTTGTGTGTTCACTGAATCGAGGCTTGATTGAGATATCCCATCTGAGATAAGTGTTCAGTCACAGTTTGTTCATTTCTACGACTAATGTGCGTACAGCAACCTTCCAGGCAACTTCCAGGATTCTGTAAAACCCTGGACTGCATTCAATACACTTTCTAGTTCCACATGACCACTATGGAGTGTTTAAGGCTATGACAAACTATAATCAAGGTGTGGTTCGTATGGATGTCCCAGTCAAGTTTGATTAGGACATGATTGGGATCTGATTTGGAGCAGGAACAGAGAGGTAGTTTGGTTGTAAATATTTGTGCTATCAGAGGCTGGACAACAGAGTGCATTCTTTATATCAGCTGATTGGTTACAGGAAACACTCCAGTATTTTAGTCTGATAAATAAATGTGTGACACATTTGAAGCATTTATATTCTGCTGACTCAGCCTCAGTCTAGTCTCTCAAATTAGGCAAATGGAATTAATGAGTTCATGCTTTAGAGCTGTTGAAGTTTCCTTTGGTGTCAGCTGATAGCAGCATGAACCACATGGTCACCTGGATTTCAAAAAGGATTGCCAGACTATGTTTGAGCTGCATTATATAGCTACAAAAAAAAAGGAGTTCTTCCAGAAAATACTTAACCGCTGATGATTTCTTAACTCAGTGTTTCAAATCAGTGTATTGTCTGAAGTGATTTTTCGGGTTTATATCATATTTAAAAAGTATTGTGTGGCCCATTGGTGAAAGCTTACTCTTGGCAAAGGACAGTTTTAGTTGGCTTTGGTATTGACTCAGTCTGAGGCTTATTTGGGCTCTTGACTTGGACTTGAACTGAGGTGGTTTTGACAGCCGTGTCAGTATTTATTTGCATGAGTCCCGGGCAATAATATTGTTTTATTGTTTTACGCACTTCTGTTGTCCAAATAAAAGATTTAAAGCAAATCCCAATAAAAAGCTACCAGTATTACCAGTGCCAGTACCAGTACTGTTTCTGATTCTGATTATGGTTCTCTTTTATGTTTTCATGTAATGCACAAAAGCTGTGAACATTTGCATTAAATATTGATTATTATATTAATAACTGTACATGCACATCGCACACATTGCACATATAAAAACTGGAAACATGTATAAGATCATGATACAAGTCTTAATGTGCGTTCAAGCTGCTGTGGAAAATTACATATATCCAGTTTATGTCTTTAAAAGCATGACATTTCATTTCAAAAAGTGTACTGATACCCTGTACTTAAACAACACACCAGCTTTGACCCTAAATTATGGCACTGAAAGTATAATGCTATTCCTACAGTACAACACCAGGCTAGCATAAGCCACGTAACAGATATTTTTAAAAACTTCATTTATTGTACACCTGAAGCTTCAAATCAATGGCAGCAATTATCCAAATAGGGGATGGTCTTTTTTCCACCATCTGTGCTGCATTTTCTACCCGTAAAAAGGATCATGGGCTGGAATACCTCGGAGACCATTTTTTGGGCCGTCTCCCTGAGAAGTCAAGGTAAAATAGAGGCTTTGCTGGTTAAGGTGTTGGATTGTGCTGATTTTGTTGAAAGAGAGGCAGCATTCCAGTCGAATAATGGCCACTACCTGAACCTTCAACATGACTCGGCTTACTTTGGTTTGCCAAGTGAAGCAGACAGCCAGCTTTTCCTTTCCATGTGACCTGTACTCTGAAACTCTCTCTGTCTGAGTTTCTTCCTCTCACTTTGACTTTTTCTGTCCTCTTTTTTACTCTCAGGGCTGAATTTAGAACTTTTCTTTGTCTTGCTCTTCCCTGTCTGTTTCTTTCAGCATAACATCCTCTTCTTCTTTTTAGCCACGCTAGCAGTACGCCTCTGGGGACGGAAATGTTGGTGTTTCAGTCTGTTGGTCAGTGGGTCACCTGCCTACCGTGGTTCAGACCGAATTATCTTCAGGATTGTCGTAAAATTTAGTAGATGCATGCATGGTCCCCAGATGATGAATCCAAACAACTTTAGTTATACCGATTTGTTTTCTAGCACCACCAAATGTGCATATTCTGTGCAGATAGAACATTGAAATCGACAAGAGGGATTTGTGCAATATTTTGTACATTCGTGGTTCAAACTACTGTTTGAAAGATCAAGAATGATTTTAGCATGCTTAATGCAACCCCTGCCTATACAGGCATGCAATATATATGCATTTTCTGTTGTTGTTGTCCAAAAGTCTTATAAAAAAAATGCTCTCAGGTTGTGGCAAATTTATCAGCCTCTTCTTTCGTCCTCCCCTTTCAAGCTTGCCAACAATCTGCGAAAGCACACTTTCCCTTTGAGGCCGATAAACATCTCCCACTGCAAACTTCAGAGCTTTAATGTATGCATGCCTTGTGCTGGTGATTTCTCAGGAAATGTGTAAAATGCTCAACGTTCGCATGTGCTCCGTTTCTAAAACCGTCATTTTCTTTGACCCCCCTCCTTCTCCTCCTCTCTGCCGGGCCCTTATCAAAGACTCAGGACAATCAGCAGTTTATCGCTGCTGGAAATGAGCGCAGGAAGCAGATGTTGTTCTGATTAAACACACACACACATCAGACACACACATGCACCATGCCAAGTGAGTGGTGCTTGCTGCTACTTCAAGGCCTGACAGGAGTTGAGGGCCAAAATCTTGGAGTCCGGAGTCATGATATCTGCTGAGCATGTGCTGAAGACGGGACAAACTGCCAACAGACTGGCTCTCTTAAATGTGTGTGTGTGTGTGTGTGTGCGTGTGTGTGTGTGTGTGTGTGTTTAGGCTACATAAAGCGACAGTGAAAAATAGAAAGCAAAAAAAAAAAAAACGAGGCCAAGGAACTGATTGATGTGCTTCATTGGCCTCTTCCTTCTGTTACGTAACCCCTCCATTATATGCAATCATATAATGCAGTAATCAATGCATGATAGTTAGGCAATCAGCTCTCCTCTACAGACATAATAACAGCAATAACTGATGGCAACACTGATGGTCTTTCCATCAGAAACTCCACTGTGTGTGTGTGTGTGTGTGTATGAATGAGAGGCAGGGAGATCGTCATATGGTTTCTACTTTATTAAGAATGCACGTTGGCACCCCTTTATTTTCTTCACTTTAGGCTATTATTTTACAAACTAGATATAAAAGGACATAAATAAATGACATAAGTTACATGTACCTAGAGCTCCTCGACAAAAACAAAACAACAAAAAAAAAAACAAAACAAAACAAAACAAGGCAAAAAACAAAAAAAAAAACAAAAAAAAAACATGATCATGTCAAAATAAAAGTACAAAAAAAGATTCAGAGAATGTTAGATCTACATGGCTAGATCATATGGCATCGGAAGGCATACAATGACAAACATTAACTCTTGCGATTTGTTAATTTTTTTTCTTTTTTTTTTTTTCAAATCGTTCCAACATTTAAGTAAAGGAAAAAAGTATTTTACAGTACATTCTGGTTTCCTTCTCCTTCCCAACATGTCTTGCATATTTCCAAACAGGTCCTTTTTTTTTCTCGATAGATAAAAACCCAAAAGAACAATGCCAAATAAAAAGGAAAGAGCAGTAGAGCTGTATTAAGGACGGAGGTGTTTTTTGTATTATATGAAGCGTCACTTACGAGTTCAAAAACATTCACATAAGTATAGTTTAAAGAGATAAAGGAACAAAAGGAATATAGTCCATTGGGTTAAACCTGTAGCTGTATGATGTGCTCTGGAAGAAAAACAAAATCAAAATAACAGTTTTCCCTTCTTAAACACTTTTTCCTCAATTTTCTGATACTTTGTTGTACACAGGTGTGTCATTTTAAGAGATACATGGTTCCGACATTTCCTCCATCACTTGTCACGAGCTCGGAGAGTCCAAACTCTCAACCGTGTTCCGCGCACAGGAGGCTTTTTAGTCACACATGTTTGAGTCTCCGTGTGTCCATTTTTGCAAGCCTCTGTCACTGCCAAAGCAGAAAAGGGGGCTGCATTCCAGAAAAGCTGTTTAATAAATGTAGCTGAGTAGAGTTCGCACGACGGGAGCAACGCACCTTACATGGTTTTTTAGACGCCACAGAAGCAAAAAACAAAGCTAAAAAAAAAAAAAAAGAAAAGTCCAGGGTTTCTCTTTTTTTATGTCAAAAACAATGCATCTCTGTTATCTCCTCCTCCTCCACAGTGGCATGAAAACAGACACAATTACTGATAGTACTTCAAAAGACGTCGTCAGTCATACAGCGAGACGCACGCGCGCACACACACGCACACACACACACACCCGTGCACACGCATCACATTCGCACGCTCAAATCAAACGCTTGTTACTTTACATGCAAACAAAACAAAAAATTTTTTAAAAAAGCAACAACAACAACAACAACAAAAAACAATCACAAATCAAAATGAAACTTTCAAATTAAAAGTACATTATCCGCTGGAGCAGGGCTTCTTGTTTATATTACATTCTTCTTATTGTCTCTTTTTTTATGCTGTTAAATCATTCATAGTAATTCCAGTACATTGCTGGGTGGCCACAAGCACGTGGTGGCTAGTTTGTCAAGCTGAAGTGTTGTGACGGTGGACGTCCCAGACGCTCGGGGATGGATTTGTCATCTCGGCGTCGGAGGAGACTCCAAGGAGAGGAGTGGGGGGAAAAGCAGGATGAGGAAGACAAAAGAGGAAGAGGAGGAGGAATTCTGGTCATGGCAAGCAACCTTTTTAATGATGGACGGCAGCAGCTGTGGAGAAAGAAAAAGGGGGAGGGGGTTGGGGGGGGGGAGAGGCTGCATCAGTCATGGTGGTTTTGAATATAAACAATTTCTGCTTGGCATCCTGTCTCTCCAGCTCCAGCGCGATGGAACATTCGACTCATCAGCTAAACAAAAGCCAATGCCAAAGCCAGAGCATCCAGAGACCGCGAGCGAGCGGCCGCCCTACAGGGGGAAAATATGTATTTCGTGGCAACGATGTATTAACTGATGTGCACCACATGCTGTTGTATGTACATAATATGTGAAACATGCCCTTGAATTATTGGCACACATCAAAAAGTGCACCAATAGACATTTAACTAGCTTGAATATTAGATGTATAGACTCAACAGCCGGAGCAACCACGCTGTGCCCTTTTCTAATGCCAAGTGAAATAAATCATCTGAAAAGCCTTCAGTATTCCTCAATGACCTTTCAATATTTATTATAGCTATTGTTTCATGTTCAAGGAAATGCTTTTATTTTGAAAGACTGGGTGCTTTTATACAGCTTTTCTACTGTTTTAACGTTTAGTCTGCCAACGTTGATATAAATTCCCTGTACAACATATTAAAAGCATAATGAAATATTCACTAGTAGAGCTAAAATGATGATTAATAAATTAGCCAATGTACTATTTTGATAATCGATTAATTGTCATTTTTCAAGCAGAATTGACATTGACAATCTTCATAGTCAAATCAAACATTTATGGTTTTAGCTCCTTAAATGTGAGATTTTTTATTTTTCTTTATCGTATAATAAAGTAAACTGAAAACACAAAATGAACAATTTTTCACTATTTTCAGATATTTTATCGTTGAAAAAACACCTAATCAAGACAATAATTCATGAGGATAACTGTTAGCTGCAGCACTATTCAATGCCATCACAAACTGTAGCATCCGCGAAACGATAAAATAAAACTTGTAAAACAACAAAAAGTGAACATTATAACCTTTGTGTAGGATGGATTTATCGCATTTCAGTTAATTGGCAACTAAGTGTATGAAATCAATCAAATAAATCATGACAGCACGAGTTATGTAAGCGGCTGAGATCGATCTTGAACTTGCTGAGTCAGCTAAATGCATGCTTTGCTAACTCGTGAGCGTGTGTTCTTTTGTCCGCATAAATAATAAATATTATCCTATCAAACATCAGAACAATATGCAGTCTGTGTGATACATTTTAATGACTATATAAGACCTCCCTGCTACCATGGCAACATATTAATTGACTAAAGACAGTGAGAGTGTCGCCCAAAAGCTCCCTCTCAACTTTCCTGGAAAGTGTTTTTTCCAGCTCTGTTTGGCTAACTGCGAGTCAGCAGCTGATTAATTCTTCTCATTAACATGCCAGCGGCATTGGGCCCGCAGACTGATCACAGACCAGTGGCTATTGATCTGCTCTGGCTGCCTGAGGTGGCGCGACCCTCTTGTTAATTAACACAGTTTCTGGAGCCGAGGGGCCAGAGATGAGAGAGAGGGGGGGGGGGGTCTAATGAATCTTCTAGGAACTCTGTGGCTAGACATAGTTGGTATTAGAAACATACTGCAATAATAAAGCGGGGATTCATCTGGTTTGTTTATTTATTTGTGCTGAGTCACAGCACTACTGCAAGTACTACTGATCCTCACCTTGATGACGCTTTTGAGTTATCCTCTGTGTATTTTCTTGTCTATTTTTCTTGGCGATGATGATGACGATGCTAATGATTCAGATTCATTCGACATCCATGTTGTCTTTGTTGCATCCTTTTGTCCAAATAATTCCTGCCAATAAATTCCTTCATTCTTACGGACGATTCGTAAAGCCAATTCAAAAGCGGTGCAAACAGTTGTCCATCAAAGGTGGTGAGGAAAAGTTGTTGGGTCCTCCAGTAGTGAGGGGCTGTGGCTTTGATTCAGGTGGGGAGCTGAATGGAAGAATCCAAATTGTATGTTTATCTGGGGTGTAGGAGGGCATTTTTGGGAAGACAGGGGAGTGGGAAGGCTTTCTCTGGAAGATCAAAGACATTCTCAGCAACGTCCTGAGGGCAACAAAATACAGCGTTCTGGGAGAAAAACAAGGCCAGAACAGAGCAAAAAACACAAAAAGCTCCTCAAAATAAGCCCTCCTCGCACCGTCGTCTCCCCCCGGAATCCAACCCTCAACCTCTCAGAGATTCACTGTTTATACATGACGGTCAGGATCCTCCATTTTGTCTGTGAGATATCAAACAGATCCAGCTGAGAAGGAACAATGGTGGCCGGGGCAGCCTGCGAGTCCCACAGAAACAATTCATGTACAATAAACATAGTCACAGGAAATCAAAAAAATCTGCTCCACGGATTATTCCAGAAAGAAAGTTCCAGAAACAACACTCTGCCCAAGAAGAGGAAGAAAGGTATGATCACCCCCCTCCCACCCTCCCTTGCTTTTCCTTCCAGACCATTAAAGGCACTCCAGATTGGCCTCTCAGAAGCACTTTTCCAGCCGTCCTTCCATCTATCCATAAATGCTGCAGACAGAGGCGTCCCATTCTCCAAAACAACAAAAAAAAGGGCAAGGTAAAGGTCTGATTTTTTTTTTTTTCCAAAAAAGTGCCGTTTTCACCACTTTTTTTCTTCTTCATCAACATCTTCTTTTCTTTTAGATCCAATTTAAAGTGCATGGATGAGGTAAACTATTTCTTCATAGTTTATTTGTCTCTTTTTTTCATATTTAATCTTTTGTGTTATTTATTTATTTTTTTCAGAAGAAACAAAAGTCGCTTTGCTTCCTTTTCCTTTTTTTTTTTCTTTGTTTAAATCTTTCAGACGGGAACCATTCTGCCCTGCATCTGTTGCATTTGGGATAGCATTCCCTGGACGCTGGTCAGGATCTTGTTCTGGTGTGCTGCAGAGGAGATGCCTATGCGGGCCATGTCCCTGAAAAAAAGGATGGAGAGAAGAGGCCTTTTAGGATCAGGGACAACAATAACAAACACACGTAGGCCTGATCCACATGATGAATTTTACAGCCTTCTAGTGCAAACTGGTCTGACAGTTTAACTGCTGAACAAGGAATTTCGCCTGCCAACGCAGCAGTCCTAATCCTATAATCTTAATAGGTGAAAAATCTAAATATTACAGACAATTGACAAAGCCTAAGAAACATTTAGCACGTATAAACTTTGCAGAAGATGTTATGGACTGATTCTGCTCTAATCATGAAGGAATAATTTGGGAAATGCTTCTTGCATCTTCATTTGGGGAATGCATCTTCATTTGTTTATTGTGTTGCTAGGCAGATTATTTACCTTGGTACGGAGCCGGGCTAGTTGTCTCCACCTGTTTACAGTTTTTATGTGAAGCTTACTTAACCAGCTACTGGACGTAGCTCCATATTTAGGGAAAAAAAATATCTTTGTTTCAAGAGTGAATTATATATTTTTATTGATTTCATATGTGTATTTTAACTCTAAATGTTGTAAATTCCTAAATAAAAACAGACAACACTCTCTATAAGAAGACGTTTCTTGTGTTGACAAGCTTACACCCTCTCGTCTTTGTTTCCTCTCTTCTTGTTTACTTCCTCCCTCCCTCGCTCCCTCTCTCATATTCTCCCCTCCCTACTCACTCTTGTGTCATGTGGACCACGGCCTCTGGAGTAGTGTAGCCGGCAGCGGTGAAGTTGTCGCTGTATCTCTCCATGCCGATGGCCTGCAGCCAGTCCTCCACCGTGCCCACGGACGAGGATGCCTCGGGGCTTCCCGGCTCAAGCAGGGTGGTGTTAGGCCTAGTGGACGTAGGAGGAAGAAAATTGAAGAGTTAATTTCAAGAAAGTCCCACAGACGTCGAATCAACTGTCAAATTTTGTTCTGTATTTACAATCAGTGCTTGATGTACTTTATCCCACAACCGCGATGTGTGCAACTGTCCGTGCGAACAGACGATAAAAGTTACATTCTGTTTAAGTGCTTTTGACTTGAAAAGTAAAGATCCACTTTCATCCACAGTCCGTGACACCACTGATTCATGGGAATTAGGGATTCCCTGATTCCAGCCGTGCTGTCATGTCCGAGGGGCATGACACATACACCATGTGCGATGACAGAGAGCTGCCCACAAACTGTAAAATGTTTCCATGCTACATTTCTCTCTAGCTTTTCCTCCTTGATGGACTCAGCAGGTCTGTCAGGTTGAGCTCTGTCTCGTGTCCCCCTGTTACTCAGGTCCTAGCGGAAACTCTAGCCAAGTCAAACACGGTTCCTCCTGGGTGTGACCGACACAGTTAGTTAATCCTTATTTTACAGAAAATACACAACCCGGGCACACTTCGGTGAATTTTACAGCACGGCAGAGTCTCTCCACACATTCAGATATTCATCCGCAGAACTACCTCCCTCTTTTTTTGACTTTCCCCTCCATCCTTCCTTTCTGTTGAGCGTTTGCAGCAGCGCCGTCAGCCATGAAACATTTACACGGGGCCGGTGAGTCTGAGTCGGTGGCGGTCTCGTCCCGCTCTGGTGACTCTCTCTCTCACACACACACACACACACTTACACACACTCTGCCTCTCTTATCGTCCACTCTTTCTTTAAAAAGGATGTTGAGTTGAACTGTGAGAACAGGATGTCAGGCTCTTTAATAAGTCATCTCTGCTCGGTAGGTGGAAAAGATTATGTGTTGGGATCCCTTTTCACACACACACCTCGCACTCACACACTCACACACTCTACTTTCCCCATTCCCTTACTGTTAAAGCTGCATTTATAGGATCCAGTTCTGCTAATTACTCCACAAGGACTCCCTTCTCGCTCTCGCTGTGTCCCATTAGGTGAGCGTGTGTTCAACCCACTCGCATGTGCTCACACACTTGTTAAATTCCAACAGACTACCGCTGGCCTGACTTCGAGTCTGTAAACACACGTAGGTCATTCTTAACACGTTTAGAAGGAGTAATGGCCTGGGAATTATAGGGTCATGTTTGTTTTTAACTGGACATTACATTGTAATCCCCCCCCCCCCAGCCCATCCTGTTAGACCGGCTGCATTCTTGTGTGTACAGCACCATTAGAGCTAGTTTGCAGTGAAATCTATTATGGAGGGTGTTTGTGCTGGAAAGAGCCACACGTTGCTGGTAGATAATGTTTAATGGGGAATGTAAACACCAACGAGAGAATAGGAGAGTGTGCTTGTGTGTTGAGGTACAATAATGTGTATTTAATGCATTGCAGTGCAGTAAATAAGCTGCGCGTGTGTGTGTATTATGCACGTTAACCATTTAACACAGCATACTTGGTGACCTTAATGTGAAATTCCACACAAGAAAGTTGGAGCCATAGAGCTAGTGTCTGGTGGTTTCCCCTTTATCCTTTGCTGCATCCCGCCCTCTCTCACCTGACAGCGGTCTCTCCGCCGGTCCTCTTCAGAGTGTTGGGGTTGCGGATCAGCTTGTCCAGCATGTTGACGATCTGTCCAAACTTTGGCCGGTCGGCCCTCTCTCTCTGCCAGCAGTCCAGCATGAGCTGGTGGAGCGCAACTGGGCAGTCCATGGGAGGGGGCAGCCGGTAGCCCTCATCAATAGCCTTGATCACCTGGACAATAGATTAACGTTGGTGTAAGTCACACGGAGAGCCAAAATGAAATAAAGAACTGTAGGTGGTTCGATGACAGTCGTGTCACTTGTTTTTTTCTCCCACTAATTTCATACCCATAGCTTAATTTTTAATTACCTAACTTCAGGCACCTACGCAAGTCATTTGGTTGTGCCCAAATTAAATTCTTTATCATCATTAGTGCAACTAGAAATGTGAATTCAATGTGTAATGAGGAAAGGGAATATACTGTTGGTGTTTTATTACCCCTGCAGGTGAATTAATTACATAACGAAGTTAGAATGATGAAGTGTCTTTTCAAAAAGTTTGACAGTACACACACGACTGGGAGTTATTGTTTAGCTCAAGCTGTTTATTATTTATGACTGTCTACATATAATTCAATTTCTTAACTTACATCTTGGTTGCTCATATCCCAGTATGGTCGCTCTCCATATGACATCACCTCCCACATGACGATGCCATAGCTCCACACGTCGCTGGCCGAGGTGAACTTCCTGTAAGCGATGGCCTCCGGGGCCGTCCAACGGATGGGGATCTTCCCTCCCTGTAATTGAAAAGACGGGCTGATTAATGAAAGCCGACAAGTAAGGTGACACACAGGCAGACCACTGACTCAGTCAGACACATGCTCACCTACACGCACACACACAAACACACACACTCACCCTGGTGGTGTACGCAGCCTCGGGGTCGTCCTCCAGCACTCGGGACATGCCGAAGTCGGACACCTTGCACACCAGGTTGCTGTTGACGAGGATGTTGCGAGCCGCCAGGTCACGGTGAACGTAGCTCATGTCCGACAGGTACTTCATGCCCGACGCGATTCCACGCAGGATGCCGACCAGCTGGATGACTGTGAAGCGACCGTCGTTCTTCTGCATGAAGAGCATTTCATATTGTATATCACGTCATCTTATTGGGGAAATGTTTTGGAATGTGTTTAACATTTAACTGCAAATATTTCAACTTTATTCAAGTAGCAATAACACTTTTTTTTAGGTTGCTCAATATGGTTCAGTTATGCATGAGTAAACTGTCTCAGTTTGTAGCTGTGAGAAACTAAATGGCCATTTGTAAACTACTAAAATTATCCAGCTTAGATTGTTTTGTTTCATCTGTGCTTATTAATGAATTATTAATGAATTTGCCAATAATTATAATTCCCCTCAAGGGAACAGTTCAGGAGTGCTTGATTGCACATTAAGCCTAACAGAGCTGGATGAATACATACATAAACAAATCCTTACAGTGTGCTATAAAACATTAATTAACTCTTTATAGACATATACAAAGTAATATATTGTATAAAAAAAACTTAAGCTGTGCTTTGTAACACCATAAAATATTATAATGTAGCAGTAAGATACATATAATATAGTACAGAAGAAGATTTTATGTTTAAGTTTTATTAAATTTACTATTAAACATTTATTACGTTGTGTTATAAAAGATTGATTGACTGTCTGTACAGACTGGTTTAAAACTGTAACTGTTAAATGACTGAATAAATGAAATAAATGTCTTTATCACTTATTGAAACACAATGTGAAGTAGAAATAGAGTTAATATACAATGTCAAGTATCTTCTTACATGTACTGTTGTGCAACAAGTTACTTGCGCAACATCATTTATCCCAAGACAGCAAAACTTTTCAACTTTTCTTCCGCATGTTTTCCATTTATATTCAGTGGACAAAGTAGCCGAGCGTTGTTGAAAACCCAAAGAGTAGTGAACCCTGGGAACACAGTGGTGAAGCCCTGCGCCAGCGTCTTCGTCGGAAAAACAGTGAGTTGATCAAGGGTAGGATAAAGATTAGGGCGAATGTTTGTGAACGAGAGCTTGTAATTGCAGGGGGGATGACATTACAGAGATAAGATGGGATCAGCACGCTACAGTCGTCATATCGCACACGCTCACACACACACACGCATGCACACATGTGTGCAGACAGAAACGCATGACTGACCCTCAGGAATGCATCCAGCGATCCGTTTTCCATGTACTCTGTGATAATCATCACTGGCTTACCTAGAGAGGGAGAGAGAGAGAGAAAAGAGTGAGAATGAAAGGCAGATGATTATGGAGGTAAACGATGCACATCACAGCCCGACACAGCGGGGGGTTCTCCAGGGAATGTGTGTGTGTGAGTGCGTGTTAGGCCATCCATCTCTGTCCCGTAGTGATTTAATTAGCTCAGTGTTACGGTTGCCCTGACGTCCCCCTTCTTTCCCTGCACATGCAAAGGCATCTCGACTGAAACAAAACACCACACACACACACACACACACACACACACACACACACACACACGCACACATACCATCTTGTGTTTATGCAAATATGAACTGATGTTGGATGCATTATCCAAAGTCTCATCACAGTCACCCACCCAGAATCCCTCTGACTCACTATTTATGTCACTCACTGTCCCTTTGCCCTCTTTCTCCTCTGCCAACTTTCGACGCATCTGTCACTCTCCCGCTAGCTCCTCTCTTTGCTTTCTTTTTTTCCTCCCTCTCTCATACTCTCTCTCACTCTCTCCCGCACCACCCTCCATCCCCACCAGTCCTCTCTGGCCTTTTTCACCCCATCCCTCTGTCTTCCCCTCTCCGTCTCTCTTGGGGGAGCGTCTGTGTCTTTATCTGAGTCGGGGCAGGCGGTGGGGAGGGTGGACATTCCCTGGTGGGTCTCTGTCTGTCTTTGTCTCTTAGGATGAGGAGGGTGTGAGCGGGGGATAGTAGGCATGAGGAGAGGAGGAGAGAGAAAAAGAGAGAGAGAGAGAGAGAGGAAAAAAGGAGTGGAAGGGAGGGTGGCTTGTTTTTTTCCTGAAATGGCAGCAAGCTGGTGCCTAACCAGCCATAGCAACAACACATGCCCAAAAGTGCTGCCACAAATTCCTCTTAGAACAGAGCCGTTCTTTGCGTTTCATTTCAAGTGGCACAGCTAAAGTGGACTTAAAAGCTTATTGCGTTGAAGAAAAGTGCTGACTTAAACCTAATGCCTTGCGGGGAGGTTGTGTGAAATCTCTCGCACTCCAACAGAATGCCTAAAGCAGCCGAGACCCAGCCGAGCGGTTAGCCACCGAGGTCTTGAAGGTGCAGTCCTCCACTCCGCAGCAGGCTCCTTGCCATGCCAAGAGGCCGTCAGTCACCGCCTTACCCGCCGTGTGATTGGCACTCCATTAATTACGGGGCGCTCCGGCGATGCCCCAAAAAGAGGAAGTGGAGTTAAAGTTGGGGGAGTGCTGGGGCTCTCTTTGTCAGCCATCTTTGTTCCCTTTGTTGCGCGCCTCTGCCCCGGGGCCGTTGGTGATTGACAGCTCACCAATCAAGTCTGAGGAGCGTCTGACCTGCGACCTTAAACTCTCGCCTTCCCAACCCCGCCCTCTTCCTCCCTTCCCATTTGCATGCTAATTCCTTGTTTACTGAATACGCCCTGCCGCCTTTGGCAATGAACCCTGGGCAAGGGCCCCGCCACTGGGCCGATTATCACCTGCCAACAAAACGGGAGAAGGGGAAAAATGCAACAGGGGGACAACATTGGGGGAACGTTGGGCAAACGCTCTCTAGAGGCCCCAGCGGTTGCGGTGAACAAAGATCTGGCTTTTAATCGCAGCACGCTCTTACTTTATGTAAATGAGCTGTTCAACACATCACGTCTGATTTTAAGCTCTAACGGAGGCTAGATTTTAATTACACACTACAAAATAAGTGCATACAGTCTTCAAGATGGTGGACGACAGCCAGCAGACTTCAGTGAGAGATTTTTGCACATTTATGTATTTCGCCGCCTATTTGGAGTCCTCCATAATTAATAAGGCTTAATTGGCTCTGTTGGACATGCCAGCAAACTGAGGCCCAGATTGAGAATTCCTTTTAACTTGATTGTAATGAAGACGGGAGTGCAATTCAAATAATGGATTTTTAATAGATTCCACTGACACTCTCAAGTGTAAAGGACTAATTTGCCCAAAACCTTGTGTCAAGCTCTCAAAAGCAAGAGTGGAGGGAGGTTGATCGGATGATCTTCTCGCCTTGGCTCCCTCCATCCTTTTCACGTCGGCTCCTGTCACTGCCGCGTAGCTCAATCTGCTTCTCCTTCATCTCTCACCCTCTGTCTCGCTCCGTCTCTTTCCTTTTTCAGCCTCCGGTCCAGTAGTTCCACCGCCCGCCCTCTGCTTTCTCTCTCTGTCGTCGCTAGTGTTGTTCTCTGTCTTTCCCCTAATCCATCAGCTCCTAACCGCCTTCCTGTCTCTTCCTCTCCGTGTCTCTATTTGGACCTTCCCTGTCTGCCACTTGTCTCTCTCAATTTCTTTGCCTCTGTCCACTTTTTTTCCCACTCCGTCCCTGTGAGGTCTGAGAGGTCAGCCCCCGCAGCGAGGGGCGTGATAGGTGATAAGCAATTCTGCCTGTGCTTCTGTTCAAGTCTGTATGTGTGCACCTATGTGTGTGTGTGTGTATATATATACAGTGTGTCCAAGAGTGAGAGAGACAGTGTTATCTAGCACAGATAGGGCCAGGCTGTTGTGTCATGACACATTAAGGCACTTCATCCATCTAACCTGAGTCGAGGTTGGCCATCAGCTATGGTAACACTCACGCACACATGCGTGCAATCAAAGGTGCACAGACGCCAGCATGTGCTGTCAAGACATTCGCACATGCACACACACACACACACATCTAGCCTAACAAATAGCATCAGGGGAATGTGTTAAAGGTTGGGAGAAAGAGAGAGACGGAGAGGAGGGAGTGCCAAGGGCAGAGGGAGGGAGATTTGGCCAGTGTTTTGTGGCCATGCAGCAGCAGATAGAGGAGGGATAGGGTATCACTCCCTAACCCCAAACACATTTACAGCTGACACTATGATTAATGAGCCTGGTCCCGCGCTACAGGGCCTGTTTCTGGACCCATTAGACCCCCTCCCCACTCACCCCCAAACTGCCCAGCTACCTCTAACACCACCTCCCCTTCCCCACCAAAGCCGGACCTCTTCCATCTGGACAAAGACCACCTGGGGATACCCCGGATGGGACGTCTGGACAACACATGTGTGCACAAACACAAACACGTATGTGTGCAAATGGGTACCGCACAGGTATTCTAGAACACCGGTGGTCATGTGTCTTGAGATAATGTCGGTACGCAAGCATTAAAACGCCACACAAACACACACCCTTGACTGGTAAAGATTAGTTTGTCCCTGCACTCACCCTTCTCCAAAGTCACCCAAAAACCGCAGACGTAGTTTGTAATGATTTATTATGTGTTTTTTTAAGGGAGAGAGGGGACAGCAGAAATGGATGCCCTTTTTGTGTTATTATAATGTAATAGAAGTGTGTGTAAATGGGTTTTTGTGTGTGTGAGTATTATTGCACTGTCCTGTGGCTATTTCATTTCTCCAAAATAGTTTAAGCTTTCTGGAGTCGTGAAACAATTCTGCACTAAATGATGTCCTTTCCATCACTCGGAAACAGAAACATTCACCTCTATATACGTTAAAATCAAACAAAATGCTTCACGTACATTTGGTGACCACGCCCTCTAGGTGAATGATGTTAGGGTGGTCGAACTGGCCCATGATGCTGGCCTCAGACAGGAAGTCCCTCCTCTGTTTGTCCGTGTAGCCGGCCTTCAGTGTCTTGATGGCCACGCAGATCTCCCTCTTGCCCGGCATCTTCAGGCGGCCGCTGCAGACCTCACCGAACTCCCCTAAAAAAAAAAACAAAAAAAAAAGACACGGCCCACGGTTTGAAAACGTGAAATGATGATACATAAGCACTCTGATACCAGCGCTGCATGGACTATAAATCACACGAAGGAGGGGAGTGTGTGTTTGTGTGTGCAGGTTAGAAGGGGTCCACTTTAAACATTGATCAGGGTCTCTAATCCCTCACTCCCCTCCTCCCCTCAGCCACTGGAGCAAAGAGAGAGGGGAAATGGATATTGATTCTTTCTCTTTATTATTTTGTCATTGGATGACTTTTCTCTGGCCACAGGAATAGCACGGACAACATATTTAGCCTGTATTTATTTATTTATTTTACTCGTTGTCCTTTCTAGATGCAGACCAAGCATTGTTGTCCTGAGTTTTTATTCTCACGGAGCGCACATGAGAGCACACACAAACATGACTCACTGAGACTAGAAGATATTCTGGCAGCAGAGTATTTGCATGAAACAAACACCACATACTATTATCCCATTAGGTGGATGATTTCATCCAAAGTATGCCTTCCTGCAAAGCTTTCTCATGACACTCCACTTACAATATCTGATTTACAAAAAAAAAAAAAAAAAAGGGCCGAATGACCTGACGTTTGCTGGATTTAAAAACAAAAGCTCCTCACCAATGCCAATGACTTTCTCAATCTTGATACAGGAGGCGTCGATCTCTTTGGCAAACTCGCGGACAGCTTGGTTCGGGTCCTCGTAGGTAAAAGGGTCAACGTATATCCTCACTCCTGAGGAAAGAAGTTTGGAAAGAAAGGAAGGAAGGAAGGAAGCGAGAGAAAAAAAAGAAATAAGGGAGTGAAAAGTGAAGGTTAATTCATTCCAGCAACTATACTCCATCTGTTCTTTATTTCCATCATGCTGCAGGCTACACCGCCTTCCTCTGTTGAACCTCTCCTCCTCCTCCTCCTCCTCCTCGTCCTTTCTTCTCTCACTTCCCACTCTAACTCCAATGCTTTTCATGTCACTATGGCTGACTCCAATGAAGATGGAGCTCATTAACTTGAAATTTTTGTGGGATGCAAATAACAGCGCTGATGACTTGATAATGAGGTGTTTGGAGCATGTTAGGATGCAAGTACATTAACTTCAAAATTTCAGAGTTTGTTTTTTCCCTCGATTTTATGGGCTTCATTTGCGGTTAAGAGTGCTCGCACATGAAGACACCTGACAGTGCTGATGTTTTTTCAGTTACAGAGCGCTGAGTTACCTTGATGTAAGTGCTTCTCTTCGTCAGAGTCCTGCTTGGCTTTGCTGTACTTACTCCTTCTGGGGGCAAAAAGAGCAGGGCGGTCAGTCACAGCGACCACAATACGACATGTTTCAAACATGTCAGGCAAAATATCTGCATCTCATATCAAAGTGGAAAAAAAGTGGAACAAAAATGGAATACAAGTGTCAATTCAGTAAACCTTAATTAAAAACTTAAACCAAGACGCAGAACCACTTATACATCAATTAAATTATGTGAAGTGGCGACACAATCACTGAATTCTGATGAGACATTGATATTAATGTAATAATGTTAATTATTTATTAAAAGGAGCTCATTACAAATACAGAGACCGCTTCTGAATACTAACCTAATGTGACTTTTAGATATTGTTTTGTGGCACTGTTGTCTTGGTAATTGCTCTTAGTTATGAGGATAAAAGCTTTATGCATTTTGGGAAATCTCTCTTTAGATCCCTTACTTACTGAGTGTTGGATGAAAAGACCGATGCCACTCTAATGTCTATCCATTAACTCACATTTATTTCTCACAGTCATAGAGGAAGGGAAGGGAATAGCTTAGTGTAAAGAAGCATAAGCTAGCCTGGCTCTATTCATACTTCTAAAACTCATTAATTAACACGTTATATGTTAATTCAGAAGCAGACTGAAGTGTAAAAATTCATAATTTAGGTGTTTTCCCCAAATCTAAAGTCAAAAGTATTCCATTAAAATAAAATATACACAATATTTACTTAAACAAGCTCCTCCTTGACCAGCCTCAACATTAAATGCTGTTTACATGCTAATACACCATTAATATTCATACAAATGCGTAATATATAACAGCGTAATGAGTACATTTACTGCTAAAAATACTGAATTTTCATGCTACTACTCGTATTGGGGTATTTTTACATTGTGTTATTACTAAAAGTCAAAAACATCTTTCAGCATTGAAGGTTTCTGAAGGGCACTGAGCATACAGCAACAAATCAATCCAGGAGAAGATGCACTTAAATCCCTCAGGCAGCCTGACACCTGTGCTTATATTGATGTGTTAGGTCAGTGGTGGAAATGACCAGATGTGCGAGACATTGTCCTCCTCTATGGTTGTGTAATGACGGTAAACGGCTACGTGATTACAGTCCCTCCCCACAATCACAGGATGGCCGCAGCAGCACAATGACAGTGGCCGTCACATGCATATAAAAAAGGCAGAGGCAACCACCTGCTTGGCCGGGGAGAGAGGCAATCACATGGAAAGAGAGGACACACACACACACACACACAATATACAGCCCCCTTCACTCCCCATCATCCTCAACACCAATACACACATGCAAACAATGATTTGGTTTCCATATAAAGAGGCACGCTCACACATACGAATGCTGTAAAAGGTACACACACAAACCATTAACATTCCCCTTCCCCCTGTGCCACCACACACATGAAAACAATCCTTCTTTTTTTTTTAACATAAGGACGTGCACACACCCCCAACACACACACACGGTGGAGTGTGGTTAACACCCTGAGGTGAGGCAGCCCCATCTGCATGTAATCCCATCTGTGTGACGGTGCTTTGTCCTGCTCGCTGGTTAACACCCTGAGATTGGGTCACTGCAAATCCACCTGATGCCTCTCTGTCTCACTCTCCCTTCTCTGTATTCTATCTCTTACTTTTCATTGCCTGCTTATCTCATTGTCAACCCTCTTCTCCCTCTCCCTCTCTTTCTTTTTTTTTTTTTTACCCCCATCCTCTTGCTCACTCTCATTCTCTTCACGGCGGTCAGCAAGGCGCAGCGGGAGAAAATAACTAGCAGACGGGATTACAGCCAGCAGCTCAGAGATAGAGGGATGGAGGGATGCGATGAGCAGGGATGGATGCAGAGGAAAGGGAGCGAGGGGTCGCTGATTGCATCTTTTCAGCTGTCGGAGCTGTCAATCACGTCTCCGGTGTGGCGAGTCATCACTCATTTGACGTGAGCGGGTTGCACTAGCTGTCTGGCTCAGTGTGTGTGCGTGTGTGTGTGTGTGTGTGTGTGTTTGTGTGTGTGACGT
Organism: Protonibea diacanthus; assembly: GCA_028641955.1. Lineage (NCBI taxonomy): Eukaryota > Metazoa > Chordata > Actinopteri > Sciaenidae > Protonibea > Protonibea diacanthus. The sequence goes on along the minus strand of CM053982.1, from coordinate 21,281,707 downwards.
CCATCTCCTGACAGCTACTTTTCCCAGCGCAAAGAAAGACATCCCTCATCTGGGGAGGAAAGAGGGAGAGACAGAAAGCAGAGGGGGGACAGAAGGAGGAAGCTCACCTTCGGCTGATGACGAAAGCGCTGATGAGGATGATGAGGAGGACCACGCTGCCGACCACTGACACCAGTAACACTGTGGAGTTGGCCCCATCGCCAATAATGGGAGCTGGGACTGAGGGAAAAGGAAGGAAAGATGGGGAAACGGGGGGGGAGGTGAACGAGGGAAACAAAAGGGGAAAGGGAGGAAGGTTGGACAGAGACAAAGAGCAAAGTCAATATCATTGCGCTCGATCGAGTCACTGCACATGAAAGCCAGTGTACACTGTGTGTTTGTCAAAGTCACTGAGCCGCCCCCCCTTCCATTTCCTCCCCATGTCTGTCTTCCTGCGCCATTGAGAGACAATAGCTGCTCATTAGGATGTGTGCTTGACCGTGTCATTATCATGCGCTGCTTTCTTTATCTGCATTACAAAGGGGACATCTGGGCTTACAGCGCATCTCTGGAACCCTCTATGTCATAATCTCGCATAAACACTGAATATCATGCAGCGGAGGAGATCCAATTATGTTACATATTATTATGAAACTGATGATATAATGATGTTTGTCAAGGCTCTTCACTTGAATGAATTCCATCTAGTTTTCCACCTTTTGGTAGGTTGTTAAAACAACATTATTACTGATTATTACTATATCTGTTTTGTATCAGCTTCTCCCAGGATTCCATTTCTTTTGTGTGTGTGTGTATGGCTGCTCCGTTGAATCAAATGGAAAGATTTGAAAACTTTGGGATCTTCTCGAGAATTCAAGATTAAGTTCTGTGGGTTTCTGGATGTCCTGCATGAGTCTGTAATTACTGACGGGTCAGTGGGGTTTCATAGGCTAATTTGAGTCCATCCGCACTGAGGGGGCAGTGTTACTGTTATTATCTTAGGCTTAGAGTTTTAGAGTCTGGTGGAAACACTGAATATTTTGGCTTTAAAATGTAACATTTGAGGCTACTAACGAGAAGCAAAAAGTCACTATCAGCAGCTTCCAAAAAAAAAAATCAGAAACTGTATCACTCTTCAAAAACCCATAGAAGTTGAACCCTAGCCGGCACATCTACTGAGACTCATTGCAACTTGAATAATGGAAGCTACTCAAGTTGCCAGTCAGGTGCTGGAGCACAATATCATTTCTCTTTCTCTTTATATAGAGGACAGATATTTTGATTAATGACTCATTGAAAGATGATTCAATGAAAGAGACGCACTCGTAAAAGATCCCATTGCAGGACTTTGTTGAAGCGGGCGTCATGCGCTTTGGCTTTGAGCCTCTCTGCCTCTCTTACAGTGCACTGATGTCATCGAGGCAAGCTGAGCAGAAGCGGCTGAACTCACCGGAGTTGGTCATGAACTCAAACGGTCCACTGAATTCCCCGTAGCCGGCAGCCGTACGAGCACGCACATGGAACACGTAGGAAGTGAGCGGGGTTAGACCCTTGATGTCAGTGTTCCTTGACGAGGTTTTTATGATTCTGTAGCTTCTTTCATTTTGGTCCTGTGGAAGGCAGACGGAAAAAGAAACAGTGTGAAGAACAAAAACAGACAAGTGAAAACAATCAGCTGTGTTTTTTTTCACGGTCTTCTGTTGAAATGTGTTACTATTTTGGAGATAAAACTACATCTCCCATAGGATCCCTCACCTTCTCGTAGTACTTGACCTCATACTCCAGGATGACCCCGTTGGCTCTATCCGGGGGCTGCCAGGCAAGTGAGATGGTGTGTCTTGTGATATCTTTCGCCTGGATGGAAGTTACTGGTGAGGGAGCTAGTGAGATGATCAAAGAAAGACAGAAAAAAACTATTTTAGCCCACTGCTTTCTCCCCATCCTCCATGTTGTTTTTAGCCTTGGAGACACCAAGTCTCTTTTGTGTTGCTCTCCAAAATCCCCCACACTTTGCTCCTGCTGGGAAAGCCAAACAGCAGGCCAGGCCACAAGGCAATCACTTCCATTTGTCTTTGAACTTGGCTTCCATTCAAAATCTGAGGTGTTACAGAGCTGTATGGCCACACAACTCAATTGCCAAAGCTAGAGTGTATGGCTTTACTCTATTTCTAAACTAATGGTTGGCATCAATAATACTGATCCAATTTCCCTCGGCTGACGCTAGCGCCTCGGCCACTTTTCCTACGAGCTGGCAAAATAATGTTATTATTAATAATAACTTCATTTTCTGAAAATACCCAGGTCACCCTGGGAAACCTTATCCTGATACAAAGTCAGCCTCGGAAAGCTCGAAATGAGCTCAACACCTTTGCTTTTTTTTTTTTTCCCTGGTCTTCAAGAGAGCAAATCAATTGGTTTTCATTAAAGCTCCAGTGAGCGATCTTATCTCAAGTCCTTTCTGCTACAACTGATAATGAGGCCATATTTCAAGCAGCCGTGTTATCTGCGTTCAAATGCCTTTTAACATGTGAAGGTTAAAGCACAGATAATGGCTTACACTCGTCCCCTCCCTTTGGTGTGTCGCTCCTGCACAAATCAAACCTCTATCTTCGGGGAGTGTGACAACACTAAAATTGGGTCATACACACTCTCGACGCTACAAAGAGAAACCCAAACGCGTAGGAGAGATAGTGTTGACAGAGAGACACTCTTGTACAGATTGAGTTTTGAGCAGATGAGAAGATACGTGGTGGGACAGGTGGAGCTATAGACCATGCAACTCAGGTAGAAAAAGACCAAGGACACAGACATCTCCAACGCTTTGGGGGTTCTAGCATCAAGTTCCCCCAAGTACCGTCAACAACCGAACAATCTTCCTCATCTATTCCCCCAGGTAGCTTTTCTATGAGGCGCCTGGGCTTACAAGAAGTGAATCTTTGACCTTTGGTCCTCAATGATACTGTAACCTTACTCGTTCCAGACCATCTGCCTTTTAAAAAATTACAGTGGGATGATTAATGAGGGGTTCGCGGTCCACCGATTATGATTGGATTATCTATGACATTATATACATTCTCATCACTTTGACCAGGGGCTCCAGGGAGCCTAGCCTCCAAGCTAACGCTAACAAAACCCGGCTTTTAGCCGGGGATTGAGTTCAAACGGGCCTGGAATTCAAGCACTAGCCTCAGATTGAGTTTCAGCGGGGTGAAGAAGCGGCAGGAGGGAGGGGGGTATGGTGGGTTTGTGACCGGTGGGGGTTGAGATGGAGATGGAGAGGGATGGGATTGCAGACATCTCTTGGTAAATAGATTAACCCAAGGTTGTGTAATGCTGTTGGCCTAATGTGTTGCGTCTCCGTTAAACAATTAGATGGCGGCCATTTGTATCCCTCCGATCAATCTTACCCGGCAGCGAGAGCCAATTTGAAGGCCCTCCTGGGGCTGACCGAGGACGCTCTGACTCAGAGAGAGAAGACCTGAGGGGGTCACAGGCCTTCGTTCCCCCAAGGTAATCCACACATCCATCTTTCCTCCAAAGATGACAGATATGGCAGTTTAATCGTGTTGCCTCCTGTTGTTGCATTTTTATTTTTCCCTCGACTAACGTGAGGATAAAGATGAGTGATTTTCTGAGTGGTCCCTTCTGTGTTCCCCTACGTGAGACAGCAAGGTTAAAAACAGCCCATACATGGAATGGGTGATCCATCAAGGCCACACTTTATAATTTGTTACGGATAGATTAGTCAGAGGAATGTTTAAAAAGCAAACACAGACGTATGTAAATATTGTAAAACCATGCACGCACAAAGTGCACAGAGCTGATGCAAGACTAAACCTGACATGTCGACCCTGAATAGACAAAAGTTTAACCTGAGGCTGCGACTTGGGCAGACCATGCTAGACAAGCTGGCACCTCTGTAGATGAATTTAAATATGTGGGCAGATCTTTAATTTCTTACTGCCTCCTGTACACGTGGGCTAAAAACGCTGGTGGAATAATAAGTGTTAGATGCAATGAATATTCAGATCTCATTTCAAAATTGGGCGCTCCAAAAAAACTCTTTCACAGCCTGCAACACTTACACACACACACACACACACACACACACACACACATACCCAGCAACACAAAGGACCTCATTACACAAATAGAAAGATAGAATTTCACATAGAAAAACACACACCTAGTGCCATTATCTCACATACACAGCAAAAAACTCAATCATACCACCTATGCATACATTATACAGAGTAAAAACCTGGCAGAGACAAATAGCAGTCCCCCCCCCCCCCGAGACAACAGTGAAGGTTGTGTGTCGGTTTTGTGTCTGCATGGAACACAGTTTGTGAAGTGAGCGAGTTTGTCTTCGCAAGCTTGTTCATCACAAAGCATTTGTGTCGCAAGGAGCAGCTGTGGTCGACTCGAGCTGTTGCGCGAATATGCGGTCGATTACAATTTGACATTAAAAGAGACAGGGGCCGCGGTGCACATGTGGTTGCCAGATTGGAGCCTGGTTGCCAGATTGGAGTCACTCGATTTTGCTGCCGCCAAGGAAAAATAGCCGAGGAGGGAGCCGTTTTTCAGGGTGTCGAGAAAATGGCTCCTGCTTACAAGATCCTTCCTCCCCCCCCGCCTGTAAAGACTGCTTCCATCTCCCCGAACACATTTCCACATGTACGTCTGTCCGATTTGCCAGTGAGATGGAAACTCACACACATGTGCGCTGACAGACGTGCCCACACACACACACACACACACTCTCTCATGGACTAATTCACTTTTAGTCACCTAAGCTTGCCAAGTATTTTGCATCGAGACATAAACACCTCTCTTTCTGATTCTCTCTTTCCTTCTTTCTCACACACACACAAGTGCTTGATCCCATAAAAGGATGAAAAAAACATCCATTTACAGCCAGGGGTCAGTTCAAAGCTTGGACATCCCCCCTCTCTCCCCTCCCTTTCCTCGAGCGGTCCGGGTGAAAGGGTTACTCTCTGGCTGATTTACGACAGTGGAATTGTTCATGGCGAGACGCAGAATCTGACCTCTTTGTACGCACGCGAACACTCGCCTGGTCACAGATGCATGCACACGCAATCAACACCGCTCTTAATTTTTGTCTCCCAGCAAATTTCTCTGCTGCACCTTCATCTATTTTCCTCTCACGCAAAAATGCATAAGCGCTCCTCCCTTCCAACCTGCCTACCTCACTTCTTCCTCTCTAGCCGAAATTTGAACCTCTATGGAAAGGCAGTGGCGGGGGTGTCTTTTCCACAGTACTTATAAATCCTAATAAATCTATCATAATAAATGTGTAATCCACAGTGTCTGGATGAGGGCAGGCGATACAGGGAGAGGGACAGCCGCAGATGACTGGCTGGATTACCAGCGGCTGAAACCAGAGCTTCCAAAGCCCCTACCGAGCATTAGCAGGAAGAAATCCAATCAGTCTGGAGCTATTCTCTTTAACACGCACACACACGCACACAAATTAGAAGAGACATACACACACACACCGAGGGGAGACACATAGAGGACATTGTTTTAGAGGCAAATGTAGATCATCTCCATCCGTGAGCAAACACTCTGTGTAACACATTTTCTCACTTTTAGCTGAGCGTGCAGTCAGCTCTGCACATGTGCAAACATACACACACACACACACACACACATAACACACACCATAATAGAGCTTCCAGCTGCAGGCTTCGTATAACTAATCCTGGGGAACAGTTGCGAAACATGCACCAGTGACGAGCCAAAGGCAACATCATCTATATCTTACAAGTTGAAGTCAGCAGATTAGCCTCGAGCAACCTCATGGGGACATCAATGCGAGTGCGTCCGTGTGTGTGTGTGTGTGTGTGTGCGCGCACTTTTCTGAATCCATGTGTGCACTTTGGACTTTTTGGCGCAACTGTGCATCAGTGTGACCATACTGACATGCTATTACGAGCCCTCGGTCTGGACTCCAGGGTGTGCTCCATTACAGCTCCCACACATGCATGTCTGGCAGGACTCGCAGCTCTCCCACAGGCAGCACATCCATTCATCTCTATCTTCCTGACCCCAGCTGATAAATCAAGCCAGTGTGTCCTTAAATTGCCAGTCCGAGCCCTATTCAAGGTATTCGCTTTTCCCAGGCATGGAAATTAGTGATAAAAAAAAAAAAAAAAAACGACACAAAAAGGCACTTAGCTTGCCACCCAAGAGCAGAGCAGTAAAGAAGACCAAGGTAATGATCGGCTATAAGTGGAGGAGAGCAGGGAGGGATGAAGAGAAAGGGCCAGGGTCGTAAAATCCATTTGCACAACAACCAGTTACAAAATGGCTAAATGACAAAACAACGGGAGGCTTTGAACGCACCCCCGGGCTAGAGGGCTCTTTTCCAGCTCTGGAGAAGAGGCTATATTCATGGGTGTATTTTACTAGAATAATTACACACACATACACACACACAATCGGGCAGCATTTGTAATGAAGCCTCCGCAGATCAATACGACTCATCTAATTCATTAGCTCGCGAGCTAAATATAGCACGTTGCCCCTATCTTCAGCCTAGGCTTCTCGTGCCTAATTATGCAAAACTCAAGTGAAATATTGCAGAAAATCATTTCCCACTGCCGAGAATCCATCATCCTCCTCGGTAATCACCCAGCCTTCACCCAAATTATTTACAGCTTTAATAAACATGTTTTGACACGCAGATTGCCCTCAAAAAAAGTACTTCAAGCGCTCAGTGTAACCTGTGCTCTGCATGAAATATAAGCCCCCACCCAACACACACACACACACACACACACACACATAACTACAAAGCTACTCTACCAACATGCACTCTGTCCTTCTTATAAGAAGCTAACTTGGATTAGCAAGCAAACCACTGGAGATAATTCAGTAAACTAAGTGATGAGGACGATCGCTAAATGATGCGCTCAAAAGCTTCAGAACAGCCACTGAGGGAGAGAGGATACTCGTAAGATGCTGTTTCTAATGTCAAAAACAAATTCTTAATCCCAAATTTAATCCAGTTTTGTTTCACTTACAAGAGTTAACTGTAGGTAAATGTAACAAAAGTTACTGGTTACATCCAGTTTAATACACCCTACCCTACATTACTCCTATTTTCTGTGGCGCTTATCTTTATCTACTCCCATTTTCCTTTGCATTTTTTATTTAAGAGACCAGCAAAGCCAAGCCCATAAATCTTGCATAAAACATATAATTTGCAGTGTTTCATAGGCTCTATCATTACATATTCAATAGGATTAAAAACATATTGGTATGTCAATATATTGGGCCAATCAGAGTTGCTCTCTTGACAAAGGTGTCACGAAATCTGTCTTGGTGATGACTTCCTTTAACTGTCCACTAACCCAGTCTGAATCACCCCGCTAACTTAAACCATGACTGGTTGTCTTACCGGCCTGGTTGGTGGTGACTGTCACAGACACGGCCTGTTCGGGCCCAGGGCTCTGAGGCGAGACTCCGTTCACCGCCCACACCTCAAAGGTGTAGTTGGTGTGGGCCTGCAGCTCGTTGATGGACACCCTCGTTCCCTTCAGGCTCAGCTGCTGGGGGCTGAAGTGGATGCCGTTACCGCAGGGCTGACAGCGCCGGCCGTCGGGCCCGCAGCGTTTACACACCACGTTGTATGTCAAGTCCTGACGTCCTCCGGAGCTCCGGGGCGGGCTCCACTCCAGGTTTACCGAGGTCTCATTCACATTGGAGATGAGGTGGACAGGCGCCGATGGAGGGCCTGTGGAGAAGGAAGAAAGAGTTGATGTCATTACCAGTGGTCATTGGAAGCCGAATACTAAGCAGGCACAGGAGTTACACTAATATTTATTGTGGTTACAGATGAAAAATGGAATAGAAAGAGAATCCAGTGAAGCAGTCTTTAAAAATAGAATACAATAAATTGATGATGGTAATATTGACAAGCATTTGGTGAATAGCTCACAGAAATCCTCAACTGGGCCAGGTAATTGATTCATTCCATACATACGTATAACAAAACTATAAATGTGTAATTGACTGGGTTGTCCCTTTATTGAGAGCTGAGGCTTCTTGAATTCCCTTTTAATGTCCTGCCCATTACAGCGAGGGAGGCTCCAATTTCACCTCAGTTAATTCAGCACGTTAACTGAAATCCAATAGCCCAGCAGATTTCTTTCCCATTCATATGTCGAATCAGCTGGAGGTGGCAGAGCGCCCGGGCCCGCTGCTAACAGTGGGGCTTTATGGCACCCACTCAATAACTTTGCAAGACAAAGTTTGCTTTGGACCCTGTTATTAAGTTCTTGCTTTGATGTAAGGTCGCTGTAGTTTTATAAGGGGAGCCACTCCACAGACACGAACTGCCTCGCTCATCAATCCCAATTTACATCTCAGCTCTATTGTAATTAATGTGTTTTTTTTTTTGCATTGCTTTCAAACATAAGCGACGGTAATTGACTTAACTCTCTCCCTCTCTCTCTCTCTCTCTCTCTTTCTCTCTCTGACTAATGAAGCGCACGCGAGCGGGCTGGGGGGGATCGATGCAGAGTGAAATATGAAAGCTAGTCAGTCCACAGACGAATCATTTCACAACGGAAATTAATTATCAGTGTTATTTTTGGAGGAGCAGTGTGGGAATGAGTGATTTCGCAAAGACACCGAGAGCTGCAGAGGGGACAGTGTGTATGAGAGAGTGTGCCCCAAGGAGGAGAAAGTGCGGTTTTGGTGCACGAGTGTTGCCGCATTAATGGAGACATGGAAGTACGATTTTTTTTCCCGTGATGCACGCGTCTCTTCACAAGATGCTCGTAGTTGGAGCATTAGTCTGGCAGATAGTGGTGAATGAGCAAATGCGGAGGGGAAGCTGAGATGGAGGAAGCGCAGAAGGAGAACACAAACACCGTCTGTTCGTCCAGGAAGCAGAAAACCACTGATTAGTATGGAAGGAGCAGGCTTGGACGCGCAGACAGTGACAGAAATGGACGGTGGCGGGTGAGGAGCTGTCTCTGTTGACTGAAAAAGGGTCACTAACAGCACACGACACGAGCAGTGCAATGAAAGGATCCAGGGTAGACTGTGTTAATAATAGCATCACTTAAACTTCCGCTTTCGATGAAAACCTATTAATAAATTCTCATTAAAAACTATGATAAAGCACCCGCTACCCTCCCATTTTCCCCGTTTTTTTCCCTCCTCGCCCACTTTTCCTCCCTCGCTCTTTCACCTCATTCTCTGCGTTCGCTCCTCAGACAATGGGAACAAGTTACAGATGGGGTTTCTAAATTGAGGTGCCTACATCCAACCATCATTATAATAGCGTCTTTGTCAGTGTGCTAGGTTCAACTAACCTCTACACACTTTCAATACCCAATAATGCGCTGTCTGCGATACACTATAAAGCTATTACTCGGCTGTTATCTGGACTTATGGCGCCATAAACTTAGCGAGACAAAGGTAATATTAATGTTTCCAGTCAGTGTCTAAGAATGCGTGTGCTCTTGTTCTTCTGTTCTTGTGCTCACAGGGGTACAAAAAATATCCTCATCACTGAAAAAATCTCTGACTTACAGGCGTGAATAAAGGAGGTTTAGGGAGCTAAAACAATAGTTTGCCATTTGACATTTGCTTGCTTGCTTTTATTTGGCGTGAATCAGATGTGAAGATCGATACCACTCTTGCGTCTGTACAATAACTATGGAGCTGGAGCCAGCAGACGTTAGCTTAGCATAGCATAAAGACTGAAAGCAATGGGCTCCACACTTCACGCATAAACACAGAGGATATAACCTGTTGATTAGTGAGCTTTCGAGGAGTTGGTAGGCAGATTTTCACTTCCCCTTCCTCCAGCACTCATGCTAAGCTAAGCTATCTCACGGCTCCAGTTTCATATTTAGCATACAGACATGACCTTATCTTATGTTTTATTATTTTTATTGACGAAGTGACGTATATCTGAGAATGTGTGTCGGCAGGTGTGTGTATAATCACCTCTGGAGATTATTTTGTTTGTTTCTAGGGCAGGAGCTGCAGCAGAGCTATACAAATTTATGACTGTATAAAGTCTTAAACACATTCCACAGCATGTCAGCATCCCCCCTCCCTGCATTCCATACACACACACGCACACACACACACACACACAAAAACTACCTTTGGCTGTACCTGTCGCTCTCCCAGAATGCACCAGTGGGAGCAAGGGAGCGTGGGAGAGCCGTCGGCTGTGACTGACACCCGGTAATTAATCCTGGGAGAGAGAACGACGGGGGGAGACGGGAGCGCAACACTCACACAACCTCCGTGCAACGTAAAGCTCAACATGGCCTTAAAAATTCACACTCCTTACAGGTGGAATCCAGGGGGAGAAAGTTTCTCCTGAAGAAAGTTGGCGATTTTATTTTTCCTCTTCCTCTCCGTTTCCATTCATTTACAGCCTCGTAATTTGCTCAGAGCCTTATTTCGTTCTTTCCCGCTGCTCCTTCACTCCCATCCCGTCCCATCTCCTCCTTCTTCTTTAATCTGTCTTTCTCATTTTAACTCCACTCCCATTCTCCATCTTTCCTCTCTGCATGCTCCCACCCCTCTCCTTCTTCTCCTCCTCCTTTCATCCCTCTCTCCTTCTGTCTCTTTCTATCAGTAGTTGTTAGCCGAGTCTTAGGCAGGGCCGAGGTAGAGAACAGGCTAAATTGGCCGGAACATCGACCCCGCTATTACCATCCGGCTGGGATTCATTCAATGCCCCCCTCGAGTCCTCTGCAATCCACGTTCATTCCTCACTCCATCCCTCCTTCTTCCTCCTCCACCACACCGCTAAGAAAACTGGGGAAAATCTGAGAAACACATCAAGGGCCAAGAGAAACCCCAAAATGGAGAACAACCCCTCCTTATGACCTGAACACAGTGGAGCAACCAGATCCCACGGGTGTCTGTCCCTGGTCCTCATTACCACACCACAGGGCGTATGTGTGTGTATTTATACTCACCCACGTGTATTCATGTGTATTGCCTATTTTGCCCTGAACATATTTTGCTGTTATATTAAACTGCATATGAAGTGATTGAGCAGCAAATTATGTTTAGTGGATGTTTTCTACCTGTTGAATAATTTAGTGTTGTATGTCAAAATATAAGACTTACAATTCTGAAGAAAACTTAAATATTAACTTTATTCTAAAAGTTGTGGATCCTAAGAAAAAAAACACAACTTAAACTATGTGGCATTTGTCAAAGCACAGCTACAAAAGTGGTCTACAAAGAAGTATGAAAGCAGCAGCAAGAACAAAAGTAAAATAAAGTAGACACCAGAAAACACAAAAGCCAAAAATGAGGAAAATAAAAATAAACCACAAAAAACTGCTAGAAAAATGTTACAGCAAAGAAAATCTGTTTTTAAAAAAGTAATATAACTAATTTATCCTGCCAGGCTTCCTCAGGCAGATTGATCCAAAGTGTGGGAGGCATGTGATTTGATTGTGTCTTGTTTCTAATCTGGAAAGCGAGTGTTTCCATCAAATATATCATCAAAAGAACAATTGTTCCAAAAGAGCAAAGCCGCATGAAAAAGAGCTGACAGATAAAATACAGAAGGAGTAACAGGCCTGCGTACAAACAGTCACACAACATCCACTTTTAATCGTCATCTTGCATCGCTAGACTCCGAGCTAAGAGAGGGGAAAAGCGTTTTCAATTATCCGTACACACACATACACACACCCCAATTACCAGAGACGCTGGCTGTTTTCCAGCCTGACCTTCAGCAAGGCAAACTGGGAAATGACTTTAAGAGATTTTTTTCCCCCCCTTCATCTGCTCTGTTCGTGACTCTGAGTGCGATTTGAGAAAAAAAGAGAGTAAGAACACGAGAGTGAAAACAAAATGTGGATGACGAGGGATGTGTGAGTGACAGCTGTAATTACAGAGCTCTAACATGTGGGTGAGAAGTAAAAAAAAAAAAAATGCATGAGGAAGGAAAACAGCAGACGACAGACAGGGTGAGAGTTCAAAGATCAAATGTTGACCGGCTGACGAGGCGGGAGCAAAGGTCGGTGAGAGAGTCTAGCTAATGTTCAGTTCCTAACGTAGCGGAGATGGAAGACAAGGATCCAATAAAATAAGCCGAGTAATGAGCTTTGACAGCTGTTGCTTGCAGCAGTCATGCTCAAATGCCACACTGGCTAACAGGACAATAGTGATGGCTCCGAGCTCATTCATTAAAAGAGTAACTTGATATATTAGTGACGTGACAAAACAGTCCAAGGCTTATATTTTAATTTTCAATAACAATAATAATAATTGGTGGATTTATTAAAACCAGTTTGTCGTCAATGTTTTTTAAAATATAAATTATCTTTGATATATATTATAATGAAATATGCATAAAACAGCTTTTAATTATGTTATGACTAATCAGAGAATATGCAGTACAAACTGGTTGCTATGATTAGTTAATTAGTTCATGATGAGCCCTATTTATTGGTTATGAAGACCAGAGCAACATATTGCTGTAGGGCTGCAAATAAGAATTATTCTATTTATTGACTCATAAATTTAAATAATTCATGAAGTGATTAATTGTTCGGTCTATAGAACATTAGAAAACTGTGAAACATGCCCATCACACCACTTTAATGTGATGCCTGGTCAACTCTTTCAGTCTAAAACTCAAAGATATTCAATTTATTTTTAATGTAAGACAAGAAAAAGCAGCAAACTTTGATTTAAACCGTTAAATATTTGGCATTCTTGCTTGAAAATGATCAATCCACTATCAAACTTGTTGCCTATTCACTGGACTCAATTAATCAGCTGGCCATTACAGCTCTACAGTGTTGTTGTTCCATTGTGTCCAAAGAGTTTCAATTATGAAAGTTCCAAAATCTTTTCTACTTGCTGGTTCCAGGAAACTCTTTCAATGTTTCCTGACACATTGAGAAGCAAAAACAACTCAGCAATCAGCACCAACGACGTGGCCAAAGTCTAGCAATCAATTGTCTTGCATATTCAGCATTTTGCTCATATTCTCGATGAGGAAAATATGCCACAATAGAACATTGTTTATGATCTTTCACAGATACCGCAAGGTGAGGGAGTAATTAAAGGCCGTCCAGTTTTGTTGCTGCTTAGACAGTTAAGTGTTATGTAGGAGGAGTTCGTCTGATTCGATAAATTGTTTTGCTGAGTGATGAATCCACAGGAACTCGACAGATCATTCAGGCCAAATGGCAAGCCAACTGTGAGTTAAGCAACTTAACAGATGTTTTTCTTGTTAAAATTGTTTTATGACACATGATCGCTCATACACAAGCGTCTGTCATATCTAAGTATGAGTGCTGTTACTTTCTGGGAAATAAAAGTGTGTGTCACTTGGTTTTTTTTTTGTTTTTTTTTTTGTTCCCTGTTTGTGTATATTTCATTATGAACTCCCGGGTTCATGACTCAGGCAGAGGAATGAGGTCTAAAAAAAGAGAAGGTGTCATTAGGCTGCACAATATTTGTCATCACAATCACAGTGAGTCAAGGGGGAGGATTGGAAGAACCAGATTCACCAGTAGTTGACTCATAGAGCTGGATGGACCAAAGTGAGGAAAATAAAACACCGAACCTTCGTCAACTTGATGCATTTCTGTATTTTCTTCTTCCTTGGCACCTTTCTCTATCACAGCATCTTATTCATTCCCTTCATACAGCTCCAGCTTTCCATCTGCCCTTGTTTTTCCACCTTTTTCCGTCACCTCCCAGCGTCTCCGCTAACATTTTATCTCTATTTGTCTTTCTCTATCGTTCTCGCCCTCCTCTGCTCTTTTGCAGTCTCTCCGCGGAAGACTGAATCCGGGATGCAGCGGTTTATACCCTCATTAGTTCTCTGTCACCATGACTGATCACTAAGTACCACCTGGAATCAAAAGACACCTATTAAACCAGCAGCCGCCTGCTTTATTTGTGTGCAGAAAGACTGTCTGTGTGCGAGGGGGTAATTCGGGTTGACATTGCATTAGAGAGAAAGAGAGGGAGAGAGAGAGAGACAGAGAGACAGAGACAGACAGAATCCATGACCATGTTTAGGCAAAAGCACTCTGTTTATGTGTTAGGTGCTCTTTCCATAACAGTATCAGGTTACTAATAAAGTATACAGCAGCATGCTTAGTGAGATTGTTTGTGAATCACCATAAATCACAGCCTGTCACGGCTTCCTGGTCATATATAACTTATGTATTACACTGTACTGTATGCGTTACATGTGGTTGTACTTACGGCTGCAGGGCATGGACGCCGGGTCTGTTTCAGAGCGGAAGTATCCCTTGTCGCAGGCGCAGGAGGTGGATCCCTCCTTGACAGAGTAGCTGTGGAGCGGACACTTGGAACAGGAGCCATCGGTGGCCAGAGCGCGGTAGTAACCGATCTTACAGGCTGAAAGAAGACAAGGACACAATGAAGGTTTGGTTAGATGTGACGTCAGCGTGCAACATCGGCCGGTCTTACAGGCTGAAAGAAGACAAGGACACAATGAAGGTTTGGTTAGATGTGACGTCAGCGTGCAACATCGGCAGGGTATTGCTTTAAGTGTTTGATATAAAGCTGTTTTATGCTGGACAGAAGCTAGCAGCTGTATAATTAGGCACACTGGTGCTTTGAGCAAAATGCTAACAGCAAGCAAATATGTGCACAAAGATAATAATGTTGTTTAGCAGGTTTAATATAGTTAATAGTTAATATAGGTTGGAGTCAGGGTTATTTGCTCATTGCCTGCTGGTAGCACTATGTGGAAAGTCACTAAATCAGTCATAGGGATGCATCCTCTGAGGACCATGAAGCAAATAGTTTAGTCCAAAGTGGCTGAGCGACAAACCAAGGCTGCCATCTCTGATAAAAATCGATTTGGATCCTACATCTAGCATAAGTATCACAAACGAAGTTGTTTTGGTAATAAGGGGATGTTGCCATAGCATTGCACTTGACATCATATAATTGTTTCCCAATGGTAGAGAATACGAGAACTCTGTGATCTTGCCCATTTCCCCCCCAATTAGCAGCAAGAAAACAATATGTTGCCTTCAGGCTTCTGCTTCTTTCCCCAATCCTCCCTGCCTTTGTCTTCATTTTCCATCTTCAATCTTTTCTTCCCCTTTCTCACGAACCTGCATTCTATTATCAAAAACAACAGAACAGGAGTAAAGGGCGCTATTTCCTCTGACAAAAAAAGAGAAGATCAAATAACTACCTCTTGTCTTTCTCACAAATTTAAGCTATGCTCTATTGGCAAGATTTGAAGCCGCAATGAAACCAGAGCCATTGGCATTTCAGACCATTTAACAAACAAATGCCACCACGCTTGGCACGCCAGGAGCTCTGTTACTCTCACTGGGCTGTTTTCACTCTGTGAGGCCTGACACCCACGTACACACACCTACACACACACACACCTACACACACACACCTCAGTCTGAAATGGTAACCTAAGTGACACTTTTCTTACTTTTGGCGACAGTGCTCGCCTTTCTTTTGAGTGACAGTTTGATTGGAGGGCTCGTGTTTCAAGGAGTTTCTCCCTCATCTATCCGTTTCTATAATGGCCGGGGAAGCCTAGCGGGGTTACATTTCACCCTCTGAGCGCTGAACCAGAAGAGGAGGACAAAAGAACAATTCTCTGAGAGGTGCGGCGCAGACAGTCGTGACACCGATTGGACCAAATAACCTGTCAATCAATGAGGCTGCCGTGTGCTTGGCAGTGGGCGGCGAATGGTATTGGGGCCGGAGGGTCAGTGGTTTGGGTTTTGGTAGAGTGGGTGGTGTGTGTGACTGTGTCTGTGTGTGTGTCTGTCTGTCTTGTTATGATGTAAAAAGACCCATTGGAGACAGATGGGTAAATTCATACCCTGTATAAATCAGATAATTACACACTTATACTCTGCAGGGGTAAAGCGATCCCCCCCTGCACACACACACACACATAAAAACACATTGCGTCTCGCCGTCTTCACAAGCACATGCACAACCCAGATCTAAAAGTGCATTTTGAAAGGCATGGATTTCAATGCCACAGTCATAAATACATCAGGGGATCATACATACAAAAGAACAGTCACATAAACAAACTCCCACATGTGTTCACCACACTAGAAATCAAATCAGTGCCTATCCACATGCACCACAGCGAGGAGGAAGTCCATCCTCCAACAAAAACACACATTCCACCAAGCGCCCGACACGCTCACACATACACACAGAAAAGGAAATCCACAAACCCCCTAAAATACTGGGAAAACCCTCTCTTGGAGGCGTAATAAAGTCAGACTCTTTGCCCCACAGCCGCTCTTCTCCTTGCAGCTGGATCAGCGTAGCGTGGCGTTAGCCGAGCTGGGCTAGCTGCTACCTGCTGAGCCATTCTTTTCCCCCATTCCCACTCAGTCAATCAGGACTAAATCCCCGCCGCTTCACTCGCTAACGCTAAGCTAAGGGTCCCTTTGATTGTAGCCTGCAGGGGTGCGTGAAGCCTCCGTTTCTTTTCTTCAAAAAGAGGAGAGATTAGTCGGGAGGCACTTTGTGTTATCTCTCTATCTTTAAAGCAATCTTTCAACGCCTAGTCTCATCACTAGAGACAGAAGGACACTGGGATTTGGGGGTATTGTTTAAGAGGCTGTGACAGCTTCAGGTGACAAAAAACACAAAGTTGCTGTTAGGGATTGTACGTGTGCGCTGACCACGAAAGTGTCTTGAGTTGAGAGTGGGGTCAACCAACTGTTTGAGACTGTGCCCCATTGCTAAAAGCTGGAGAGTGAGTTAATTGAGTCTTATGCTTCACAGCCTTTTGGGCCTGACCCTCTTTAAAGAGACACAAGCTAAGAGCAGGCTACCTCAAACCGTGCACGGTTGATGAGTTTTTCGCTCATCAATTATGAAGCTGTCCCAGACTGACCCAAGACTCCCCACAACTCCAAACCCCTGTTTGCCATAGACATGCTCTGGCATCTCAATCTGGGGTTTGAAACTTCTGCGTTTCAGAAATGATGTTTGAAAAAGTGATGTCAACATATGAGGGCTTGTTTATAGCAGCTACTGCCCTGCAGAAAGGAACAGTCAAGGGAAAAGAGAAGTCGATATCCAAGTTAAGCTGGGGAATTTGCTTCCTATTAGGAGTGTGAGTGTGTGTGTGTGTGTGTGTGTATGTGTGTGTGTGTGTGTGTGTGTGTGTGTGTGTGTGTGTGTGTGTGTCAAGGAAGAGACCGCAGTAGTGGGTGGTCCAAGAGACCGTGGCTTCAGAGAGGAATCTCCCTTAAGACTTGTTGGATTTATCACTGTCCGGACCAACCATGGCAAACCCGCACACAGATGCAAATACAGACACACATGAACACACATGTATTTAGTTTTTATGAGATCTGAGCTGAGAAGCTCTCATCATATCCTCTCATAGAGCTAACCCAGTTTTTTCCACCCCATCTTTTTTATACTGTCTCCTTTTTTTTCGGCCCGTCGCTCTCTAACTCCCCTATATTATTTCTTCACTCTCCTTCGCCCTCTATCTCTCTCTCCCACTCTCCTAGGCTTTCTCTCGGCAGGCCTCCTTTCAGACAGAGAGGGGTTTGTCAGGTGCCAAATCCCTGAGCTGAGAGATCAAAGGCAGACAAAGAGACTGGTGACTTACTGTTCTATTCTGGAAAGGCAAAAAATGGAATCCCTCATAGACCAGGACATCGCATTCTTCCCCCCATTTCTCCCCCAGCAGTTCTTTCACTCATTCAATCCTCCTCTCTGGCTTTAGTCTTTTTTTTCCCTTTTGTCAGTCTTTCCCCCGCCCCATCCCCATCCCTGTTGTCTCTAAGCTAAAAGCACGTTTGGAGGAAAGGGGGCAATGAGGGTGGAGGGAGAGGATTGTGGGAGTTAATGAGTAGTTTTGTCCGTGTGGTGGGGATTCTGCTGGCTGAATTGGTCGCACCGCGTGAGGGGAGGGGAAAACGGGAACTTCTGTTCGAGACAAAACCATCGACGCAGCCATCTGCAAAAAATAGCTGTGTACAAAAGCTAATGATACAATGATAGCTACCCACACGCGAGCCAACTAAAACCCAGCTAAGTTTTCCTCTGAGTGGTAACAACCTACACGCCAGGCTTTGAACAGCCATAGATGCTCCCTATACCGCGGCCAAATAAAACCACATCTACCCACACATCCACCCACTGCAGCCCACCTTGAGTGACCCGCATGCAAAGCCTGATAGGCAAGCTATTCTACAGCCTACACAACAAAAGTATCCAATACTCTGGAGACTGAAAGCATGAGAGCAAACTTGCGCTACAATAGCCTTCCAAAAGCCCCAGGAATATAACACCCAGCACACGGCTCACTATAACTAGGCCTGCCCAGGCAGAACAATCGGCTCTCTTATAATCAAAAAAGAGAATTAAGTTTAAACTACAGCATTTTCCCTCCTTTCAAGGCCGCGTTTTATCTTCTTTGGGTGATGAAAACTCAGTCGGTCTTTTTTAGTCATAACAGACAGTGAGCGCTCTTCAGAGGAGCAGTCTGAGGCGTCCTCACAAAGCTGCTCTTTCAAAAAACGAAGCGATCATCTTTCAGGACCTGAGGGCAAGGAGAGTCTCTCCTTCTCCTGCACCTTGAGGAGCCAGCCATCTCTATTCAACCTGCCTTTCTGACATATCCCTCTGCCTTTGTGTGTCTTCTCTTTTTTCTCTCTCTCTCTTTTTCTCCCTGTGGAAAGCAGTTTGTTGCTCCGGTGAGACTGCTGCTTTGTGCACCCCCTGGCAGCAGTCCTGAGCTGGATTAAAAAAAAAAAATAACAACATTCACTCCTGGATGGATATACTGTCTTATTCCAACCAGACATGGATACAGATAATAAAAGACCATCCACATCAATACACCTGAGCCACTGGCATATTAGCAGGGATAACTAGCTGCTGACCGTTAGCATCTGTCACTGGAACAGCAGGAGAGTGGAGCAGGTTAACTCATTAATTCCGTCACTGTGGGGTTATTAATTACCTCCGGCCCTGACGGCGACACACAGCCACACGGCCGGCGGAACCCATCAGCGTGATGGATGAGGGACACACGGCCACCGAAACTGATCATCATGATTGATGACATACACTCGTCACACATCTTGACCTTGACCTACAGGGGGAAAGGTCCTGTACCAGCGGTACCATCCTTTAAAATGCAAAACCGATAAAAAAAGTCGGCTAGTGACATCTGGGTTGACATCCTTACTGGTGTTAATGAAGGCTAAGAACAAAAGGCAGCGAGGCTAACGATGTTAATAACACACAAGCCAACCTCGCTGACAATCACTGCAGCTTTTGCTAATGGTGGCCGGTGCCAGGTTGAGGGGGGTTACTAGCAGTTTGTCTGTCAAATTCCGAATGATTTATAACTTTATTTTTTTTTTCAGCAGCGCCAATCCATCATATAAGAGCCACCCACGACACTACCCTAATTAAAATGTTTGTACCTGACACATAGGGGCACCAGCCAAAGAAGTAGATGAGCAAAGCACACTGCAAAACATGAAAACTACAACAAAAAGTAGAGCCCGAGAGCCAAAAATGGAAATGTTAACAAAGCCGTCAAAGAACTTCAGGGCAACCAACTCTCACTTTAAGCTGATTTCTTGCAATTTGATTCAAATTCAACATCATAGTTCATCAATGTGCTAATTTGCAGTACTGTTTTAGTTTCCTAATAAAAGCCTAACAACAAAGTTTCTGTTAATATTAACGAACCACTTCCTGCTCCAATACGGAGCAAGAATGCACTGTGGTGCCACCTGTATTGTTCCTGTTTGGACTGCATAATCGTAAAACTTGAATAATTGTTCTGAAGACTTCCTGCGGGCCAAGATCTCTGCGTTCTTATTGACACGTAGGCCTCAACTTCCCCCCTAATTCCTCTCGCCTGGCCTTAAGGTGGAATATTAGCACAATGGTTATATCGCAAAAATCTAAAGTATTCCACCCAGCCACTTCAGAATGGACGAGACCACTCCTTAGAAAAGAGGCCGGGGTACTGAAGGTGAATGTGAGGGAAAGAATGAGACACTAAAAAGAAGGAAATGGACAGAACAGGGGGACCTACAGGCAGCAAACAGATCTATCTTTGTTTGGTGAAACACTGTTTGACTTGGCTACGTTAGGGTGGGGGCCACTCAGATTCCACTTTTGCACCCATGCCAGGTCCGCAAGGGTGGCACCACCCAAAGCCGGGCATAGCGCCAAACCCACTAAGGACCTTTTGTGACATAAGATTTGCACAGCAGGTGGGTAATGGAGTATAATTCAAAGCAAACAAGACAGAGATATATATACACAAGCAGAGGGTTATAAACCTCTGCACACCTGCACACTCTCAGGTATGCACAATAAGCCCTTCAAAAGCCCTCTGGACTACACGGATGCACTTCGCAATGCCATGCGAACATGCATGCAAATACACGCACACACATTCACTAAACATGCTTTGTGTACACAAGGTAAGCACAGGGGACACAAGCACAGCAGGGACAACGAGAGGTAAATAAACTCAGTCAAGGTATTGTCTTGGTCCGATTTCCCCAAGGTCTCCAGGGGCCGGAGTCTAATGGTCTAATGTGTGTGTGTCTGCATATGTGTGTCTGTGTGTGTGTGTGAGCAGGCACTGTATCTAGCATGCTTTCCTGACATTGTTTACGATGAAAAGAGCTGCATTTCAATTCAGTTATGAAAAAGGAGAGGCAGAGAGGCAGAGAGGTGGGAGGTGGGGGAGTATGCTAATGTTGTTGTGCGAGGGGACACTCACATCGGCGCACACTGCTAAACAATCGGGAGAGCCAAACTATTCTACTCGCGGCGAGGCAAAGAGAATGGGGCAGGAAAAGGGAGGATGCGTATGGAGAACACACACAAACACACACCAAGAATAGGTGAAGGAGGAAGAGGAAGCGATAGGGAAGCAGTCTCAATGGGGCCTTATATCCAAATCTGTAAACAAGTGTAAACCACGTGTCGCTCTGTAGCACAAATACATAACAAATCACTGAAAATTCCCCACAATGCAACACTTAGAATACAATAGTTTTGTCAAGTTAATATGCATTAATTGTACTTTTATCCATGGTTGCATAGTTCGCGTCATATATCAGTATCATATTATATTTTTTGTGATGCAAGATTCGAAAGAATTTTTGAGATAATTTGAGTGCTGTAACTCAGGAAAATAAACAGTATATTACAATATAATATCATAATATCATCCCGTGCTAAAGTTTATACCTATAAGCTGTTTCTAAACCTTAACACAGATTAATTATTAATAATTAATTAAGTGAAGATTTTGAAGTTAATTTTAATGTTTGTAATTTGATCAGTTCTGTTAATCATCCCGCTATAAAAAGCCTCTCAAATATTCCCAGCCTTTCTGACCTGCTTTCCGCAGGCGTGCGACCTCAGGTAGCTACAATGGTACTAGAAAAGTATGCAAAGTATGCAAAGCCATATCAAATATACCTTATCACATTGCCTGGTATCCAAATAAATATGGAAAACAAAAAAGGTACACAGTCGCCTTCAGTTGGGGATTATTTAAAAGATAAATAGAATTTTACATTATTTAACCCTTAGCATAGAGAAAAAAAGGGGCAGGCCCATAGCGACTTATGCATGGATGTGACTATTGACTATGAAAGCTGGTTTAAAGTGAGTTTTGGTGGCTCTTCTACAGCCCTGCACTCAAGTCAAATCAAAAAGCAAAGCACATTCAAACACACCTCAGATCCTCGGAGTGAACACACGTGTCAACACTTAAGTCCGCATGCAAAAACTTTAATTGCCCAGTCGTCTGTGGTCTCTGGGGCAAGTTTAACATCAACCTTGTCGCTTTCTCAGAAGCAGCGTGGTGGATTATGAGGAGGGGTTGGGAAGGGTCAACGTATGAGTGAAAAGGAAGGTATTTTTAGGTTGTTTGTTTAGGTAATCTACTTGTAGCTCCCAGACGACAGCCTGTCTGGGGCCTCAAAGCACCTTCTATTGTGCATGCGTGTGTGCGCGCGAGGGTATGTGTGTCCCTGAGAAAACCGTGCGCGCCATCGTGTCACTGCATTGTGTGTGGGAAGACGTGCAGTTATATGCACTGTGTGTGTGTGTGTGTGTGTGTGTGTGTGTGTGTGTGTGTATGTGTGTGTGTCAGGGTACATAAAAACTTTCTTGGGTCACTAGTTCCTCAACAGCTCATGTCAGCCCAATGACGGTCTGCTGGTCTTCACTGTGGCTGTCACTGCTTTAACCTTTGACCTCTCCTGGTGTCACTCAGGCCTCGCTCTCTCCAGACCACTTTCCCCTCCTCTTCCTCTCTCTCTCTCTCTCTCTCTATCTCTCAAAACAGCATCGAGGTCATTGCTGCCATGGAAGTGATACCCCCTCCACCACCACCACCACCACCACTTCAACTTGAAACTACATCAGCTTCTGTTCGCATGGTATGGCTTTGCATGATATGTGTGAGCATTCCAAAGTTAATAGCATGTGTGTGTGTGTGTCCACAAACTTTGCCGTCGGGTGCATGCGTTGCCCTCCCTAACCCCAGGCTAGTTGAACCTGGCCTTGCAGGGGGTGCTACAGGGTGTGTAACAGGAGCCCGGGGTTAATGGCTGCTGCTTAGACTGGGTTACTCTGCTAATGTGTAACGTTTTAGCTTTAGCTTTGATGTGAGGACAGACACACAGGCACGGCGATGATGGGAAGAGGCAAACAAAGATTCAAATGCACAGCTAGCTTTGAAGTAAGTGTGTGGGCACTACTGGAAGAGGGCCAGAGAATCGAGTTTCTGGGTTATGTTTTTGTATTTCTTGGACTCCTCGCCTTCTTTCACTCCAAGTATGTCTACTGCTCTCTTCCTGCCTTTCCTCTTATCTCTCCTTATCTTTATGGTTTCTTTCACCACTTAGGGTGATGCTCCATACTTGGCAGCTTTGTCCGTGATTCAAGCAGCACCCGGTGCCCCGCAGACCTGCCAGGAATGTGTTCATGACTTCCTTTATTCTCTCTACACACCAAACACAAAGGATATATATTGCAACAACACGTAGTTCGTCTTACTTAAATCGCTTAAAAGATTATCCCCTTCCCTTTATGCTATAAACAGTTTTCACAGGGACTATTTCTTCAGTAGAAAGTAGTTCCAAGCCAGATGAAGCAACCCTATAATGCACATGGGGAGTGATATTGACGGTAATATCAACCGCAGCTGCCAGAGGTTGTGACACGACCACACTGGGCTTGTTCAAAGAGCAATCACCGTCTGTACCCATAACCCCCCACTTCACCTTTCACATCTCCAGTCGTTTATCAGGCCCACTAGACAGGAGTCAATTCATCTTTCTCTCTCCACTCCACACACACACTCCTTCTGTCACACACATTCATGCTCTGCTTCCCGTCGCTTCCTCCTCTCTCAGTCTTTATCCTACTCGTCTTTTTCTCTGTTTTCTCTCTCTTCATCTCTCTCCTTTCCCTCACATTCCTCCCTTCAAGGGATCAATTCACGTCTTCTTCTTTTTTTCTTCCTCGCCTTCCAGCAGTATTTGACAGCTCGCTGTGGATCAGGGGGGGATCAAGGTTTCTAATCCCAAAGACGTGCCCTAGCACGGACACACCTCTGCCTTTGGCTGGAGATCTACAGCTTCAGCTCCCTCCGGTGTGGCGAGACCTCCACATCCCCAAATTACATTTCAGCACTCCCACAGAGAGGTTACACCACACAGGCAACCCCATGGTGTGTTTGACACACATATAGTTTGCATGCCTGTCTGCATACACATGTATTCGCAGCAAGACGTCAGCCACCTGATCTTCTGGTTGTGGGCTGAAACACGGGATACATTCGCATATGTGTGTTATGGGATTATGTAAAATGAGTAAAAGAGCTGCCAATGTAAATTCCCATTTCAAAGATTTCTTTCAAGGGAATAGTTCAGCGCTTTGGGGAATGCGCTGATTCACTTTTTTTGTCGTGAGTTACAGACGTTTGATACCACTTTCATGTTTGTATGTTAAATATGAAGCTAGAGAAAGCAGGTGGTTATCTTGGCTTTAGCATTACGACTGGGAGCAGGGGGAAACAGCCAGCCTGGCTCTGTCCAAAGGTAACAAAATCTGCCTACCGGCCCCTCCAACGCTCTCTAATTAACATGTTTTACAGGGGCTTATGTGCTGGACTTTCTCAGCCAGGCACAGTGATTTCTTGGAGGAACATGGTTCTGTGGACAGACAAACATAACTCTCTCATACAAATACTTTGAACAACACTACATGTTTTAGTTATAGCCTTGGACCTTGGACGTCGTTGACTTCCCTCCTTGTCTTTATGTTCACAGGCTTGTGCTTCAACTCTTAATCAACGAATCACATATTTCCTAATGCATCTGTTTGTCTTCATCCTGAAGACTTTTACGGTCATTCAAGTGTTGGAAGTGCTCCAAACTCATGTAACATTGTCTATGTAGGTAATGAACAGGACTGCCTGAAATACCTCCTCCCACTTTGCAACACTATGGCACTGACAGATGTCCCTGCAACAACAATTCTTCTTCCTACATAAAAATCACACATTCTAAGTGTGTGTTTTTTCTAAGGAGAATGAGCCAGTGTGCCATTTCCTCCACAAGCGTGATTAGAAAAGGGGGGATCTCAGCTCATTAAAATGGACACTATGTCCAGTCTCAGGGCACATCAGATTACAGAGCGGCCCTTTTATTGCAAGGCTTTTTGTCATAACCCCTAACTGATTGCCACGGAGCAGTCTTTGATTTGGCCACTGAACTCTGCGCCCCCTGAGAAAAAGGATGACGACGAAAGAGAAGAAAAGACCACCTACTATCGCCCCGGCAGGATGGAGGGAGCTTAAGATAGAAATCAGCAAGAGAAAGAGAGAGCGAGAGATAAAAACATTTTCAAGGTGTTTGCAATCAGCCTCCCATTGTCACATACTGGGGGGGGAGAGTTGGCCGTCCATCTGAGGAGCTGCAGGCCTGCTTTGTCTCCGGGCTCAGATCGCACAACGCGATTGGAACATTAATAGAAGTTTATGATACAGCATGTGATACGCCTGCTGCGACAGATGCACAGAATAAATATAGGACAGATAATGGTTCAGACACACACAACCACTCTGTCTGTCCACACACACACACACACACACACACACACACACCCAGTCCTTGCGATCAGTAACACATTGGTACAGATCAAAGGGATTTCCGTGCAATGGTGAACCGACGGATGAAGTGTAGAAAAAGCATGGTTGCCAGACTGGAACTAAATCTCTTTCCACTTCACTCCCTCCTCCCGTGTTTTTTTGTCTCTTTTTCTCTCTCTACCTCCCTCCCTGCCTCCTCATCTCCATCTCCTCCGCTCTACTTGGCGAGGGAGGTCCGTTCTCGCTCTCTTTAAGCACAAAGACGGTGGCAGAGGCCCTCTTTCTCTTTCATAACAGTCCACCCATGCCCACTTGATCGCTGTCCACTTCTCCCTCTGTCCGTCTTTCTCTGCCTATACATCCGTCCATCTCCCTTTACAAACTCTGCCCCTTCTCTCTCCCGTCTGTCAGCTGAGGGAGAAAAATGGGGGTTTTGGAGGAAGGAGGGAGAAGAAATTTTTAAAGTGAGCGAAAGAGAAAAAGAAGGGGGCAAGGGAGCAAGAGGGAGAGTGTGCAGGAGTGCAGGAGAAAATGGAGGGAGAAGAAGGGAAACAGCCGGAGGAATGGGGGAACGGCAGGGACGGAGAGAGAGGGAGAAAGGAGGGGGTGAAAGGACTGCAGGGTTGTGTTGGTAGAGAGCTGGGGTATTGATTCAGGGCCTTTTGACATGCTAATTTGCTTGCTGACTGCTTTAATCGCTCCCTCTTCCCATCGCGGGCTTCAAAGAGAGGATGCTTTTCAAAAAGATGAGAGAGGAGAGGAGAGAGAAAGAGAAATTTTATCATCCTCTTAAGCCCTTTTTGACACTTCCACAGCTATATGTTCCTGATGCCAGCTGACAGCCATGCTAGTAGCACTATAACAACATCCATCTTCACAGATCAAGTAACCTGTAACCTCCACATGATCTAACAATAGCAGGCTATTAAATATACGATGTGCGCTAATCTGCATCGTATGCTGCAGTAGTGCAACCCCGCTGCCCAATGAAAACCTCACATCTCCACTAATTTTGTTTAAGATTTAAACTAAGACAACCAGGTGTTCCTCTATTGGTTGAAAAAATGATTTCAACCAGTAGATTATCTGTGAAATGCATCGCCACAAAGCAGAAACCAAGGCTGTTTTCCTTCGCTCATTAAAGGTCAACACGTTGGAGATACATGGTTTTCATAGCAGAGTGACAGTATTTGAAATTGAATTATTTATTGTGTCTGGCGTGCACCAATGGATGGCAGTCTGCAGGCTGCAACCGTGGAACAAACTGTGGCAAGTTTTAAATTTGGAAACAGGGGGAAATCATTTCACAGATTTAATCGTTCATTTAAAGATTTCTGGAGCTGTCTCACCACGAGTGGTTCTCTCTTTTTTTTTTTTTCTCCAGCTCCGTAGCTCTATCTATAAAAGCATACGTTCTGAATAGCAGCTTTTTGTCATTTTTCCAGTAAATGACGTTTAGACCACAAAATCAAAAGCTGCTTTGTGAAATGGGGGCTGGGATACAAGAGCAGATTTTTTATTCTGGTTCTGAAAAGCTTTTATTATGCTAATTTATTTCAGATAACTCACAATGTACATTATTTCAAGGATTTAAATGACACTTGTTGCCATTTGCAGTGCAATCATCTCACACCACTGACAGCTTCTTGCTGTTGAATCAAATACATTTGCTCCATGCTATGAGCCATGCAGTGTCCTCCTTGCTTTACACAGTATGTACTAGCATCTTAGTGGGCAGTTTATAAAAACTTTGCATCTGCATGTATTATTTAGTCTCCTAGCCGGTAGTATCTATTACCACAGGGTCTTATTTTCCACGAAACAGTCGAGGCTGGAATAATTCTACTTATTTCTAATGAAGTTTGACGTGCCTCTGGCACTTTCCAGAAACCAGTGTCAGTTCCTTGAAAATTATGCAAAACAAAGCACATTGCTCCAGAAAATTCTTGAAAGGAGCTTGATTCTCATAGGAAAAAATTAGTTTTTAAAAACTCAACAAATGACTTAAAGATGGATATTCGTGGCAGCGTACCACTGTACACTGAGGGAGCCTTACGGCCATCAGTCTCGAGTCACGCTTGATCGACGGTGGCTTCCTGCCCTAAACATGGCACCGCGAGGAGAAAGAGAGAGGGGTGATGAGTGTCGAGAACTGCAAAGGGAACAAACACTGAGGCCGGACGGCAGCCCAAGCAGGAAAAACATTTCAGCACCTCAGCTAATGACGGCTGAATTACCACCCTCACCCCCACCTCTCCCTCTTCCATCCAGTCAGGGGGGATTTGTGTGTGCTGACGGGATTTTTTTTTTTTTCATCATTTGTGAAGCTAAAGAAGAGCGGGATATAAAAAAAAAAAAAGTGAATGCTTTAAGCAATTATTTCAGCAGGAAGGGGGATTGCTCATGAGACATTTTGTCCTCTCTTTCTGTATCTGTTGTTCTTTCCTGCTCTCCGTTGGTAATAGATTCCTCGTCTCTATTCAGCAGCACAAAATGAGCCTCTCTGGTGGCAGGGAGAGTGATGAGTACATTCACCTCCATTCTGCTGCACTCTGCTCAGCTTTCAGTGTGTCTGTGTGTGCTAACACATACTTGTGCATGTGTGTGTGTGTGTGTGTGTGTGCATCTGCTATACATATTTATGAATGTGCCAGTCTACTTGAGTCTATTACTCCACATTGCTTTTTTTTTTTTTTTACATGTGTGTGTTAGTTTGTATGAGCACACATGCATGGCTGTACATGTGAGTGTGTACATGCACTTATTGGTTCTTGTCACCTAAGACATCCTTCCCTGCATGTGTCTGGATTTTTATTATTCAGGTTGTGCACACACTCACTTGTGCATGTCTGTGTGTGTATGTGTGTGTGTGTGAGAGTGTCTACGCCTGCGTGTGTGTTTGTGGGAACAATGACGGGTGATGATGTTCCGTGTGCTGCTCCGAGCTGCCTCCCTCCCAGCAGTGAAGGTAATCTCATTATTCAGCCCACTTCCTGCTGCTGCCACCAGAGACAGGCTGACGAACACTAACCACCTCGACGGCCGGAGCGGAGAGAGAGAGAGAGAGAGAGAGAGAGAGAGAGAGAGAGGGGGAGGGGAAAAAAGAGTGTGAACGGGTGAAAATTGCGAGCAGAAACTTAGCAGAAAAATAGGGGGAGATTAAAAGGAGAAAGAGATGAAAAGAGGGAAGAAAGCACATGAAGAGCCATCAGGAAATTTGAGGAGACGGAGGACAGAAGAAGCAAGCGAGCAGGCCAAAAAGAAGATGCAAATACTTAATTTGTGTGCGTGCAGAAGAGAGGAAGGAGGAGGAGGAAAATAGCGCAGGGAGAGGAAGAGCAAGGGACTGAGTCTGTGTATTTAAAGCCATCGGGGAGCAGCGGGCTAAATAGAATTACGTGGTGAATTTAGAATGATGCTCCCAAGCGCATATTTAACACTGTCAACAGAGGGAGAGAGAGAATGGAAGACCCAGATACACACGCACACAATGAGCTGAGCGCAGGAGAGAAACTTCATCCCTAAAACCTCTTAATCCAGTATGAATGAGAGTTTCCAGCTCAGCAAAGACTGCTGGGAATAGAAAGGGTGGCAAGGGGGGTGTCTCAGGTGAGAAAATGCTCCCATCACACAATCGGCTACCTAAAAACACACACACACACACACACACACACACACACACACAGACGCAAACAGGTTTTGAGAGAACACCCAATGCAATGATAGCAAAATTAATATGATTATTTTGCTGTGGATGTGCTCATCTCAGGGTTGTGTGTGTATGTGTGTGTGTGTGCGCGCTGGTGATGATAGGTTGTGGGGTGCCAGTTAACAGCTCAACCATGAACTAGCATTCTGCAGTGTCAAATCTGTCTGTCACCTTCACGCCTGAACCAAGCTACATCCCCAACAAACACACACACACGCGCGCATGCCACTACAACTGGAAGGCAAATACACACTCACACACAACTTAATGGTTTTCCTGAAAACACACATCAGGCCGCACATTCAAATGCTCTACAAAATAAAAAACAAATTACAAAAGTGACGGTAATTATGATTTCCCCATAATGGCATACATAGTTCTCACTAATCTCTCCCTCCCACCCCTCCAACAGTAGGAACCACCCTCACCAGATGAGGAGCGAGGGGACTCCTTGACCCCCACTCTTCCCCAATAGACTGTGCGGGGGGGAGGTGGTTAACAGGGAAAGGGATCCCAAATGCAAACAGACAGAGCCCCCTCTTCTTAGATCAGGGGGCCCCTTGGCCCTCAGTGCCCTGTTTGCCCCTCTTGCCTTGGCCCTGGGTATACACCCGGGCCACCCTTGGCCCACCTCAAGCACAGACGCACATACGCAACCCCCCCCCCACTGCAGCTGTCAAAACTCTGACGTCTTAATCAATCCTGGATCCACAACCCTGTCAGACGTAGCAGTAAGATGGATGCAGAAGGGGATGACCCTTAACCTCTGCCAGGGGTGGAGAATACAACTCCTATGTGCCCCTGTGAGCCCCCCCTCTACCTTTTCTTCCAACTAAACATCGCCCAGCCTCAGTCGGCTCCGCTGCTGCCCCAAACAATGATGGAGGAGAGCCCATTCATCCTGAGCTGGGAACCAGGGGCCAAGGTGCCCTTGTAACCCCGCACGAACACAAGACAAGCACAGACACACAAGTATGCAAATACACACACTCGCACACACACACAGACACACACACACACACACACACACACAGACACACACACACGCACACACACACACACACACAATTGGGCTTGTGTGCACCATAGAAAACATTTAAAAAGAAAGGTTTAGACCAAATCTAGCCACACATAGTGTGAGCGCAGGTTGACACACTCTCTCACACACTTCAAAGTTTTTAATAAACAAGAAAAAAAAAATACTATTAACACACACACCTTACCCCACCACTACACCCTCCCTCCCCGAAAACCAGCTCCTGTTGAAGTCCCTCGGTCAACACGGTCATATATAAGAGAAGCCGCTCTCCCATAGAGCGTGTCACATTGGGGAATATTAACCAGCTCATCAGCGCACTTGAAGACTGACAGTGTCCAGCACCTTTTAACCCTTCAGTCACTGAATCTGACCCACCCTGACACCATAAGCAGCCATGCGGTGTAAAGAAAGAGACGTTATCCAATTTCCAATTGAAAGTGAAATGTTAAGAAACTTTCTAAACAGTGTAATTGACACTAAGAGTGACTGGAGTGACTGGAGTGGTTGTATTGGCGCTGTAAACTTAAACAGACTAAAGCAGATGCAATGATATGTGAACTAAATGGATGTATTGGCTTGAAAAGCAATACCGCCAGGCTGGCAGACACAAAGAGGCTGCATTAGTCATATAAAATCAAGGTTTCCAAATCCTTTGTTGCCTTCTTTGGAGAGTAACAGCTATTTATCTCAGCTGAAATTAAAGAGGAGAGATAGGGAGTCTTGTTCAGTGTTGCAGGGAAATGAAAGTTATGGTACACAGTATGAGATCAGGGTTCTCATTCTGATTTGAAATAAGAGAGGTTATTATCGTAAATAGCATGATAGAAAGCCAATCCAGGGGGGATTTACCTAAAGTCTGTAACTAACTACTTTCTGGTCTCTTTCCCTCAACCCCCTGTCTCCCTCTGCTTCTTTGAAGCCAACCCTGGGGATAGAAACCTGGCCAAAGCCCTCTGAACCCAGCAACAGGAGAGATGGGCAACTTTCCAAGCGAATTCTTACAGCTC
Organism: Protonibea diacanthus; assembly: GCA_028641955.1. Lineage (NCBI taxonomy): Eukaryota > Metazoa > Chordata > Actinopteri > Sciaenidae > Protonibea > Protonibea diacanthus. Next base: position 21,250,790 of record CM053982.1, on the reverse strand, counting down.
AGATGTTGCTTTTTGAGACAAATACACACTCAAAAACACACACAAACCCATCTGTGACTACTTGTACCCTAATGCCTCCCCACCCCCAAGCAGCCCAGCGGTACCCCTAAATCACCTAAAGTCTGCTTGTCGCGCAATTAGTCCTCCAAGATAAAGGCTCCCTCATAAATTAGGAGAGGTGTAGTGGTCCGTCCCCCTGTTAATCACCCGTGCCCAGCCTCTGACCCCTCACTGCTGTGGCTCGCTGCTTTTTGTGTGCGATGGTGGTGGGTGGCTGGTGGGGTATACCAATAAACCATGGTGGCAGAATTGGCATCCGCTCGTATGGCCAGCTGACAACTGCGCCTCGGCTTGGCAAAGTGCTGCATGTGATTCACAAAACAGCTGCTGTATACTTCTAGATGCTATCCACAATGCACTAAACTCTACTGAGTGCAAAGAAACAATCATGTTAAAATACAGTAGAGTCTCTCAAAAATACCATTCACCATAAGAGCCTCAGCTTGAATTAATTTTTAATTTGAAAAGATCTATTGGCATTTCTTTTTCTAACGGGCATTTCTAAGCAATGTTTTGAATTTACCAACAGGCCGAATGCTCTATAATGCTCCAGATTTTGAAAAATGCGAAAGGAGGCACTGACCTTAAAACCTCATCAAACAGTCTGATATAGGATCACAGCGAGCTGAGACTAGAATAATCATCTACGAAGGGCTATTCCCCCCTACCAAATAGCGCTATTTCAACCCCATCTCACAGCTGTGCATTTTCACTCTTCTCATACCTGCTTGGAATGATAAACCCGTACTCTCTCCTTCCCTTCCTCTAAAGCTGTCTATCTCTTTTTCCCAGGTTCGGCCTCCATTGGGAATAAGAGAAAGAGCAGGTGGGGGTGAAAGACACAGCAGTAGTGTGAACCAGTTGGAGGTCTACCATCCTATCCCAGTGTCACCAATTCTCCTGGGATGCATCCCATTGCACAACGCCTCCCAGTGGGCCCGCTAATTACTCCATTTACAATCATCATTGCTTCTATCATCCAACCAGACACTGGAAAGAAGAAGACTGCAGAGAGTGGGAGAGCAAGGGGAAAAAAATATCCAACCGAGTGCAAGGTGGGTGAATCAAGGGAGGGAGGAGAGGGAAGGACAAAGAGAACGAAACATGGGGGATAAAGACAAAGAGACACAGCAAGAGGATGGGGCGCGGGGGGGTAGATATGTGGGATACTGTATGGGCTGACAGCGTTTGAAGCGAGAGAGTGATTTATAAGTAGAGAAAAAGTGAGCCTGAAAAAATCACACAAGACAAATGTCACTTCTTTACCTTGACATTCTGCATTGCGCTCCTCGTATCCAGGGTTACACAGGCAATTCCCAATGGGCACCAGCCACTCTCCGTCAGCCCCGCAGTACATCTTGGGAACCTCTTTCTCCTCTGAATTATCCACGCATGAGCCACGAACCTCTACAAGTGAGGAGGTATCAGCTCCAGTGATGGTATCAGGAAACTGGGCTAAGTTACGCACTGCTAAAGGACATTTCTTGTAGAAGACCCTGACGGACACAAGTGCAATGCATGCCCCAACATCCTGGAAGGCCAAATAGAAACCCTTGCGAGTCAAGGCGCCCACATCCCGGACCTCCGTGTTCAGCTTCATGATGCGATCACCGATGTCCACCTGAGTGAAGCTCTCGTCTGCGGCGATGGTATCGATCTTGCCAAACTGGTTCTCGCGGATGTAGCGCTCCTTATCATTGTTGGATTCGTAGTAGTAAAGATTGAAGGTTTCCTTGCAGGTCCCCATGACCCCGGGGAGGCTGTTGCAGTCTCGGAGGGTGAACTTGATCTCAATGTAGACGCGCTGGGCACCGCCTCGGGGGATCCAGTCAGTGCGGAGCCAGTTGTTCTGGTTTGGCTCCATGACGTTACACACCTGGTACGTCCGGATGGGAATGTTCTTTTCATCCATAATACTCACTTCCTCCCACTGGGGAAAGAACAGAACATTAAAAATGTTACAAGGATATTCTTAAACCTCTGAATTGCAATCTGCAAACGATTTACCTATGTTGAACTCCAAAGCTAGGTGTGAGTATATTCAGAACATCGGGAAAATGCAATAACATTGTAGAGGCAGACTTGTTAAAGGTTAAGAACATCAGACAAATATGCAAACTAAATGCTCTCGCACATAGCTGGGAGTCCGCCTATGAATGAGGGATACTGTGCAAAAGAGCATGCAAGAAAGATTAGTCAATATTTGAGTCCCAGCAGAGCAATTAATTGATGGCTAAACTTAATGCATATTTTATGAATGGCACCTAATAGACTTGTTAGGTCCTAATATAGAATCTTAAAGATATTAATATTCATGGCTTCTCCTCAACTGCAAGAAATGAAATTTGTAATTAGTTCTATGCCTCAGTAATGCCTACAGTTCAATTACTTAGGGAGTGGTATCCTCTTCACACACACACACACACACACACACACTGAGAGACCTGTATGGTAAAAGAATGAAAACAGGAGGATTATGTGAATGCAAAAACTAAAGGTCTCCGAATCAATGCTAATGATCTAATGTGTGCCTGCTTTCTATCAGCATACATGATTGGGACTGGGAGACAGAGGCACACATGTTCACTGCTGTTGTTAGCATGAACTCAGAAGAGAGGGGCTGGGGGGAGGTGGCGCGGGGCGCATGGATTACGTTATCCAGCGCGGCCTGGCTTATTTTTGCCAGGAGGGAATGTTTGTTTTACTTATGATAAAGTTCCCCCCTCTCCACAGATCACCGTTGAGCAAATACGAGCATGTCTTGAGAGGCTCAAAGCAGTGTGCGCTCCCTTAGGTTTTTCACCGTGTGTTTTAAATAGAGTCTTTGACTGAGCTGTGCTGTAAACAAGAGCAGACAGGCCTTTGGCTGCTGTAGATTCTAACATTTAGAAAACTCAAAAAAAAAAAAAAAAAAAAAGTCATAATGGGACAGTGGATGATAATGCTGCCAGATTTGATATGACGTCTTATCTTAAATAATCTGTTTTAAAGACTTATGTCCTCAGAGGAGGGTTGGATAATGCTAAACATAGCTGCGGCTGTATGATTTGAGTAAATGTCTATCATTCCCTGCTGTTCAATCTCTGCTCTCTCCTTCTTCAGCCCCCCTTTTGTTGTGGAAATCAAGCGGCGCTGAGATAAGGCTGCACCTTTCCCCGATAGCGGTGACGAGGGAGAATAAAGCCAATTGGTCATAATGAGAGGGTGAATGCAGACTTGCTGGGCATGCCAGGACCCTGTCAATCACTTGTTTGTGATAAAATGGTCATGGGGATGAACCTGAGCACAGCACCGGCCAAGTTCACTGAGGAAAGCTGACGAGCAGAGCCTGCAACAGCTGCACGAGGTGAAATCCTGCTCCCCTGGGTTTGTATTCATTAGTTGACATGATTGTTGCTAATTTGTATTAATTTTCATAAAACGCTAAAAGGCTCGTCTGTGCTCATCAGCACATTTCTGGCAGTAGAACAAATGGAGGAAAAGTACTTTCCTCCGTTCTTACCGTTTCTATATGACCCTAACCCTTTAATGCTCACAACACCGTGGCCACTTTAGGCCCAACTGCAGCACCCATTCCTTGTCTTATACCAGCCACAGTAGATATCCCAATTAGACCGAAGGATCATGCATTTGGTTGACCCTACTCCACGCTGTTTTATAGCAAGATCCAGTCATCCTGCGGCAAAAGCTGAACCCCACTGCACTTTCCCCCTTATTCATCCATTCCAGAGGACCCTCTCTCAGCTGCCAAGTCCCTCTCCCTCTCCCTCTCCTCGACTCAATGGTGGAAAGGGATATAAAGTTTCTCCACAAAGACCGATTCAATCCGCCATCTATTCAGGAAACCTGACGCCCGCTGCAGTATCGGCCCCTGCATCTGACCATTACAGAGTGGTTAGAGAGAAGGGGAGTGAGGAGAAAGGGGAGCAGGGGCTGAGGGCGAGGGGGGGGTTGCCTATAGACTATGGTTCTCAAAGTGGATTCCGGGGACCCCATGGGGTCCTGGAGGGAGCTCCAGAGGGTCTCTGTACACAACATAATGGCAAATTCTAATTTTCTCATATTTTAGTGTAAGATACTGGAAATAGTGCCTTGATCCTCACCCTGAGTTTAATATCCCTACAGTGCAGACAGCTGCACAATAAATCATCAACAAAGATATTCCCATAAAGGGCTCAACAGGACAGAATCTTATCAAAGAGGGCTGTGTATCTGTTTGGCGGTCCACTCCAGAGCTCCTGCCAATAATGGATATTATCTCTCCATTTCTGCTCAATAGGGGACCATGCGTCCTAACAAGGGGACACTTCTTTGCACTACTCACCCCTCCTTCTGTCGGGTTGGCGACCCATCCCAGTTCCCCCTGTACGGATCTGGAGTCCAATAACGTGACTGGAAAACAAGAATGGCAGAAGTGAGCATGTAGTCTTAGTCCATCTATGCAACATCAGCACTGGCATGTATAATCCACTTAGATCTATCACACAGAGGGAGAAAAATGAGTCGTTTAAATAAAAAAAAAAGTCTAAATGAGGAGAAATAACAGTTAAAGCGATTTATCAAATTGAAAAATAGCCTCTTGATGGATGTGAGAGCAGAGAGAGAATAAAAAAAAGAGAGGCCTTACAAATGATAAACTTGTAAATGTTTTGTTCTGCGTATTTCCCCGCTGTGCTTCACGCGCGACGTCTTGATTGATTTTCGTTCAGATTTTCTACTAATGACAAATGTGTTTCCTCGGTGCCTTGAAAATAATTGTTTTAAGCATGTGTGGTGTGATCGGAATCAATTAGAGGAGCCGTCTGGATAAACTTGCCGAAGAACAAAACGCATTTAAAATGCGCCTAACAGACAGACAGACAGACAGAGAGACAGACAGGCTGTCTGACACAACATTTTCTCGAGAAAAAGTCAAACATTATGTCTGTGGGGCGTTCATTAAAAAAATGCTGGGCTGAATTAAACGGCACAGAGTATATCTAAATCTATTTTGGGGTTGTTTTGAATTCGACGTGACAATGCCAAACTGCAGAGCATAAATGAATAAATATGCCAGTTATGTAAGTCTACAGTATAAATAATTAGGCACAATACAGGCTGATCCATTTTAAATCAGAAACATTTCTTCTTCATTTTTAAGTTAACTCAGTCCGTGGCGCATGATTGTGGACTTTGTCAAACAGCCGAGCAGAGAAATGAAAACATAATTCTGCAGGAGCCCACACATGCCAGGGTGTTATTTTAAATAAAATAAACTGTGTTTATTGGTGTTTGCACTGGAAAGTAGGATAGAAGCTGTATTGGGCCTAACATTTTGGGAACTGGATACACTGCGCTCCGGGACCCCGAGCAGGCAACTCGCGAAACCTTCCCAGCTCTTGTTTTGTGTTGGTCAAACCGTACTCAGGTTAAACATTTTGCAGCTTTCCAGCAAACGTGTACCTGCTGGAGCACAACCGAAAATGATTTGTTAATAACTTCTAATCATTCTTTAATTCTGTGTAATTTCGCTCTCTGAATTAGTTTTCATGTCATTCCCATAATTCCACCAAAACACCCTGTGACAGCAGGAGCGATCACTGTGAACATTTCTGAAATTGATAAATAAAGAGACGCTTGTTCAGTCGGATGCCTGCTGGATTTGCGACTCTCTCACTGGCATTAAATGTACTTAATTTTTTGTTCTACGAAACGTGTCTGCTAAGGTAGATGCTGCGCAATGTTAAACTGCTTTTTGAGCCGGAGATCGGCTTGACCTTCTCTGTTAACAGAGAGATCAGTACGCATCGGGGGCTACAAGTATCCCTGTTCCCAAAAGCTTTCGGGCGGCTGGCACGATCCAAACCCGATCCGAGACCAAAACAGCAGATGCGCATTTGGACAGAGACTTCTCGTTCCAGTTTTTGTTCACATAAAACCCCGCAAAAGTCGCTGCGTAAAGGTGACCATCAGTGTTTTTTCAGTTTTCCACCATTAAACTCATCGCGGCTCCACGCACTCGCAACTAGGGGCCACGAAGTGAGGCTCCGCAGCGCAGACACACACACACACGGTGAGAGACGGAGAGACGGAGCGGGGATGAAGTCAGAAGTCCGCGGCAGTTATTTTTCTTCCAACAACCTTACCTTCATTTGGGGGATATATCCGTGCCGGCGAAACAAATGTAGAAATCCCAAAAACAAGAAAGGTGGCCGTGAACAAAATCCCTGCCATGAGTGCCATTTGTGTCGTTGTTCCGTTTTTCTCTCCTCTTTTTCTTTCGTTGCTCTTCTCCCAGATCCTGCTCTCTCTCTCTCTCCCTCTCTCTCTCTCTCTCTTTCTCACTCACCCCCTCTCTCTCTCACTCACTCTCCCTCTCTCTCTCTTTCCCAGTGGAATATGGATTGGAAGCGGACAGGGGAGAGAGACGCAACGAGCGCACCACAGCCAGTAGGCGGGTCCACTCTTGTGCGCTCTGACGCGGACCCCGTCAATCCATATAGGAAACGTAATGGAGGGGAGTGGGGAGGGGGGGAATAATCATTAACTGCCCCCACTGCGCACACACACACACACACACACACACACGCACCCAAACAACTCACTCTCTCATTTACCAGTGGGCACTAGAGACGCGATGAGGTGGTGATAGTGTGAGGTGGCATCTCTCCACGACATTTGCCACGCAGGTACAAAGGTGATGTAAAATTCACCCTGACTCTGTGAGTCACCGATTGACATTACACAAATAAACTGCGGGGGGAAATGTCCTGTTAGTCAACAGTGAAATGAATGGGAAGTGAGAGTGTGTTTACTGCCCAGAGTGTGTTTACTGCCCAGCATCTAGAGTTTGTTTAAGAAATAAAAGTCTGCCACCGCTTTCTCAACTTTGAATGTGAAATAGAATCTGGCCCTCAACTATATATTTATATGCGTAAATGCAATGCGTCAGTTTTTGTCCTCTGTGTTCCTCAGCAGTCACACTGTGCTGATCCTGCATGTAGTCTGGCTCCAGTCAAGCGCAGCGCTGTCCAAGGTGAGCCGCATCAGACCAAGGTCGCCACCTAGCGGGGATACTGACGCCTGTTCTGCCTCCAAAATTGGATTAAATAACAAGCATGAGCATGACCTCCCTAACATTACATGGTATTGCACTTTGTGAAATTGACAATGCCTGTTTTGTGATCGGCGGTGAGCTTGTATTGGATTATTGTCACCTGCAATTATTCTAATATTATCAAGGCTTTACGGGTATTTATGGAGGAATGTGCACAGATCCATCAGAGCGGAGGTGGTGTTGTGGAGCTGCGAAGGTGAATGATGTGCAGGAATTGATGTTACTTCTGTAGTTTTTTTTTTCTTTTTTTCCTTCAAACAAAGGCTGCTTTGTTCATGTTTTAGAAAAGCCAGCTGCAACCAAATTTGGGGTTTTGCCCGGGGTGCTCTCACTCATTTATGTCCTCCTACACAGGTCTTCTATTGCTCCCATGAGATGGGCTGTTTGCTGGGGCAAACAGGCAACCTTTCAACGATCTGCGTGATTGTCACCGTGTGGGCAGGTTAGGGAGTTCTGCATCACCACGCAGTCATGAAGTCATCGACTGCAGATAGGTTTCCACAATCATAACTAGCACCTTTATGTTATTGTGTCTGCTTTAGGTAGGAATGTGGCCTTACACAGATTACAGAGACGGTGATTCAGCTGGAAAACATGCACCCTCGTTCAAGCGTCCTTGGCCAAGTCATTGGATCCATATCAGCTGCAGGGCTGAAGATGGGAAGTCAAAACAGATTTACATCACATGAATCCAAAAAGTATCCCAGTATTATGTGAAACGTACACTCTTGAAAATTGAAATAGAGACCCATGAATTTTAAATTTAGGTGGCTTCATTTGTCTTCAAAAACATGTTTGTGATGGTGAGGCAGTGCAGGATATAAGATGCTTTCTTCACGCTCGGCAGGTATCTGAATGTCCTTTTTTCCTCCCAACTCATTACAGCATCATACATATATATGAATGTCTCTTTGTGTGGAAATATTGTCTACAGCCTCTAGCATCCGCATTTGGCAGATCCCATGCACTCTAGTTCCCATGCCTTTTTGTAACAGTCACACCAACCTCAGGCTTCCAAGACTTGGCTACAATATATTTATTTCTGCCCATACAAGGAAACATCTAGGAGTTTTCTCATAGGGCTGATCTCACTGTGAATAGACCTGCCTTTGTCTCAAATGCTTCTACAGACATAGTGTGGCTTTGTTTTTTCCCTTGCAGATGCCACTCCAAGTGATTTTATGTATAACTGACCTGAAAAGTCAACTATGGAATCCTGATCTTGGATTGCTCCAGGAAATTATGGTAGGTCAAGAAGAATAAAGACGATTTAGAAATAGTCAGAGGTCTGTGTGGTTTTTTGAGAGTCTGGGCCTTTGTAGGGTTATGGTCTCTCCTGTGGAAGTATCTGGATCGGCGTAATGAAGCAGACAAAGCACCTGGTGCTCTTCTGAAATTGGCCAATTTACCACTGAACACTGATTGACCAAAACTACATCCCCAGATGAAGGACCGTGTTTTCTCCCCTGACAACAAGCCTGGCAACCTTAAAAAGCCAGAAGGGGACCTGGAGGGCCACTTTTGATCTTTTCGACCAATGGCAAAAACGTTTTGTGGCCTGACGATGACGGACCTTGATGGTGGTCGGGACAGGGTGGGAGTGGGCGGGTTGTGTCTCTTGTCTTCTTTTATGTGTGTCACAGTGTTTTTGATTGATTACACTCCTATCGTTTCCTTTATCTTCCTGTCAAACCAAAGTCTTTTTTTCGTGGGGCTGAACACCCCCCCTCCATTCCCTTCCTCTACCAGCCCACTCCGTTTTCTCCAGATGGCATCTGCTGCCCACACATCTGCATTGTGTGCCAATCATGCACACCGACTCCAAATCCTTTGTTTGAGCAGACATGCACACACTCAAGCTCATTGAATACACTCACACAAACTTGTGTTACAGACTAGTTTCCTGATATTTGGGACTCCTATCAATAAAAGAGGATATGAATCAGTTGTCTCGCTCTTACATAGTGGACTTTTTCACACTGGGTGCAAAATCATATCTGAAACAGATTTTTTTTTTTTCTTGTTTTCAGAACCTTTTCCAAACAAATTAGAAAAAGCTTGTTAAGAAAATACTGAAATAACAGTACTACAGTAGCTACAGTAGTTTGTCTTTTACCTTCTGGTCTACAAGTTGACCTTTGCTGCTTTTGATCACCTTGCACATACATTTCAGTAAATATTCAACAACATGACAACAAGACTACCTACTGATGAAAAGCAGCCTTACAAACATCGATAGTTAATAGCAATGCCTAATCTGTTGATCAGATAGGCATGTTATTGTAGTTAAAAGTGCTGAGGAGAAACATTGACATTAATACCGTTCTTTTCCACAGGGAAACTTTTTACATGTGAACACATCACTATGACACCAAGAGGACTTATTCAAGAACATATAATAAAACACTGTAAAATGATGTTTTGTTTATTTATATTTATTATTAGATATTGTGGATACAGCTGATTGGAGACTGCGGTGAAGAGAAAAAACATGATTTTCATCATGTAGTACAATACTTTTTTCCAACCTTTTTCTCTCCTATTTGAGATTTTGTTATATACATTCATATAGTTCATATTTAACATAAACCCTATGAACAATTGGTATGTATGTGTGTGGTAACTATTTTAACCCAACAAAGATCCAACTAGGATTGAAATGTCTAATTAAATATCAATATATAAATAACTTTGTGGTTTGGAGTCAGCATGTAGGCATTTTCTTTATTTGTGCTGATTTCCTTTTGCCGTGCACTTACATGCGATGTATGTATAACTACAGTCCTTCAGCTAGACTTTTGACTGCAAAATATCAGTAAACCTCATCAGATAGTTCCAGCAAAAGTGCTCAATCTTTCACATATCTTAAGGAAATGGACCACACATTTACTGTCAGCAAAAAAAAAAAAAAAACCCTCCAACCTCCCCCTCCAACTTCTCCTACCTCCCATTATACAGTTTGCACCATTGTTTCAACTAAAGCCCCTGAAATCCCTCCTGCAGGCTTGTGACCCCCCCAGGCTACAGGCCCTGCCCACCGCCTTCGGATCCCCAGCTACATGTGGTGTTCCTCGGTCCCGCAGAAAGGAAGACAGTCCCTGGAGGTCAGAGCGTGTGGGAGTGAAGGAGACCAGAGCAGAAAAAGAAGACTAGATCAAAGGAGCAGCAGGAGAACAGCTCTGAACCAGAATGTCAGAGATGAGATAAAATCCACTGAACTGGAAATATTGCTCACATCAACACATACAACAATACATGACAACACGATGGCACTTGTTCTTATCTTTGCCTATGATCACCCAGATCATGTAAACCTCACATTAATTCTGCCTACTCATTTTAAGTCCATTATTATATGAGGAACTGCTAATGATCTATTTCAAACTTATAAAACTGTCATCAGTGTTGCTAGATTATTTCCAGAACTATATTACATGCATGCCTTCCTCTTCTTTTCTTCTTTATTAAAGTCTTCTCCTCGGTACATACCCTACGTCTTTTTTTAGCATGCACTTTTATTCTCAACTGTTTCTCAGCCACAGCACTCACACTGCCCATCCACTGTTGCCTCTTTATCTCCCGAGAAGAGCCTTTAACAGAATGTCAGACTCACATCATGTCTGTGTTTACTTGTCCACTGACTTTCGTTTTATATTTGCATTTACATTTAAATGTAAGGCACTTGGTGGACGCTGTCATCCAGGGCGATTTGCTAAGTATCCGCCGATTAGGACAACACCATCGACTTTGACTGAGAGATCAGATGTACAGCTCTCCTGTGGTGACCGCACTTGAACAGAAAATATGTTTCAATTTTTCATCTTTCAGCCCAAAGTGTCTTCCTGTGACATTTCTGTACAAATTGAAGTGATGGCTGTCTGAGCAGGTAGACCACAGCTGACGTCTTGTTAAGCCCCGTCCCTGGTACGTTTGCACTTGGCACATAACAATTCAATAGGAGCAGTGGCAAACTGATCACTCGAAAGTTACCACAGTCTTAAGGTTGGGTATTTAGCTAATGCTAAAGCCAAAACTTTGTGAACTGGTTGTGAACTCTGTGTCCAGCTGATTAATGTTTTCAATTTTTAATGACTTGTGAAAGGGTCTACTTCATGTTTCCGTACATGATATCATGCTAAAAGACTGAGGCTAAAGCTGCATGTCCTCTAGCTGATGATCCATTGGGGTGATATATCAGAATAAAGAAGCAGCATTGCTGAGGTCATGAAGGGTGAAGCATGTTAACCCTAGTGTTATACTACAGGTACTGTATAAGACTGGTTTGGAGGCTTGCTTTAGTAAAAATAGCAACACAGTAGTTGGATGAAGAGGAAGGAGGATGAGAAGTAAATCTGGCAAACATAATCTCCATCTAATTCAAGTGGAGCTGGATTTTCTTGAGTGTGAATTTCCCCCACAACCAAATAAAGGACAGGACAGGACAGGACAAGGCTTCTGTCTTAACTCTAAACTCTGTTATTGTAGCACAGAGGACGTTCCAGTCCTGAATAATACCTGGCCCACATAGTATTGTCAGCTAATGGAATGCACCTTGCTTTTAGAAACACTAAGGTAGGTGGCAAGCTAGTTAGCCTGGCATGCTAATGTTTGGGGCAGTCAGATAAGCACACAGTTTATTCCATCACTTACACTTTTATGTTTGTGTTTTTGGGTTTGAAATGCTGATAAAATAACACATCACCTTCCAAACTCTCTCAATACAGAAGATTATCCCGAGCACACTGCTTCATGTAGAGAAATGTAAAGCTTGACAGGCCTGCTGCGCCTAGTTATGATTATGGTTAGGGCAATGATTGGACATGATTGGCAGCAGGGTTCAGTGAACAGTCAGTTGGCACTCTCTCTATATAAATACAGTGAAAACATACATGAAAACAATGCAAAAAAAAATGCTAATGTGATACAACTAAATAAAAAGTAAAAAGACCACCAACACTCACAAAAAAAAAGCATTCTCCAGCATGACCACGCTAACTCCACCATCCTTTCACCATGCAGCATCTATCCCCATGCACTATGCCACGTTGCTGGCTGTTATCTGACCTATTTGTGCCCCTGCCACCCAGCTCTACCCCCTGATGGCAGTGCGTCAGTCAATAAGCATCACGGCAGGTCCGGCAGTCGAGCCCAGCAGGCACAAGCTCTCTCTGCGGTCGTGGAAAAGCAAGCGAGCGGCAAGAGGCCCTTTGTGTCATTTCAGAATTACCTGAGGGTTTTCAAAGCGGACCGTTGTTATGTCTACCCTGTTGTTTACCACCCTTCATTCTCCAGTCCTGAGTTGTTGTTCTGGGAAATGCCACTGGTTTGAGACTTGACAGCAGGAGGTATGTGCTCACACAGAAAGGTTCTCTAATGCCACACTCTAATATAACTTCCCTGATCAGGACATATTGAGGTTACATGCCTTTCTCTGGCAAGTCTGACAGAAATGAACAGAAAGTGCAACTGAAATGTGCATTTAATGGAAACCTTTATTTCTTAGGCTGTGACTAAGGTGTATGATTTACAAGTTGCTGTGTCTTGTTTTATGAGGCGTAAAGGTAGCAAAGTTGCATCAAAGTCACAAATTACTCTTTCTAACCCCATGAAAACCCACTTATCCTACTGTTTTGTTGTAGAAGCATCATTTTCGGTTGTTAGAGGGCTGGGTAACGATCCAGCAAACTCTCATCTGGCTGCCAGATTAAGCTGCTGCCGTTAGATGCATTTAGATGTCTGTGGCGGGCGACACAGTCACTCAGCGCTTAAAGCATCAACACGAGCTACAAATCAACTCCAACTCTGGGCATCTTTAGAATTTTTATGTAAAAGATTACACGCGAAAGACATTTGGCAGCCGCAAAAGGGAATAAGCACTCCCGGGGAGATGATTTAAGGTGTCACAAAGTTATTTTATGGTGGGGTGTCAGGTGCTTCAGAGCACTAATAACCATATTTAGAGAAAGACAAGGAGCTGGTGCAGTGACGGCATGCGTATGTATGTGGAAGATATGAAGGGCATGTATGATCCACGAGGGTTAGTACGCTAAGCCTCAGTGTGTTATTCACGTGCACAAATGTGAGGATTATTAAACATGCACACGCTGCAGCCTGCATTAATAAAAGTCATGTACAGACGTCTCCTCCCGTCTGAGATATTGTTCTAATTGTGAGTTTACGACTCAGAGCACAGATGCAGACACGAGCGTCACATTCTCACACAAACTGACACTTGGCTGAACCATCGAACTCGGTGGTGTGAGTTGGTGATGGAGTTTGTGCTCCAACTGATGTCATCTCCTAACTTAGCGAGACTCAAGAGAAGGCACAGAAGGTAGTGGGAGTTCATAAACACACAATGAACATTTGGCCCTTCAGCTGTTACTCAGACAAATGGGTGCAAATGAAAGGTGCTTGGTGAAGAATATGATTGTTGTAACTATGCTGGAGATGTTATTGATGTCAAACTGGTGGTTTACAAGATTAAGGCCATGTTTTAGAGTGGCCTCCATCCCCGGAGACTGTCACATTGTCAGCCATAAAACGTCAAAACATTACTGCTAAAAACAACCCAGCGTCACAAGAAGTAACGTGCAAAAGTGACAATGATGTGGTAATAACTTATTGATGTTAAATGTCTACACATGTTGTGCGTTCCTTAACTAACTGAATTCATAAATCTGCTTATTCATTACATAGACTGATGCCAGCCATGGCGGGGGGGAGGGGAGATTACAGGATAGGAAAGGGGCAACTCAAAACATGATCTGGCAAGACGACGGTTACAGTAAACGCAATGTTATGAAGCGCAGTATGTTAAGATTAGGTTGTAATGGTTTGATTTTTTTTCATATCTATGAAAAAAAAAAAACTTTATATCTTCAACAAACTCATAAGTGAGTTTAATTGTAAAAACAACAATATCTATAATTCCTTTGGTATTTGTAGTGTGTGCCCATGCAGCAGTGTTTGGATTTGGTGTACTTTGTGTGTTGTGTGGATAGCTGTGGTAACACTGGTATCTGTAGGGCTTTATTGTTAATTTACCCATATATCCATCTGTGCGGTGGAGTATATTGAAAACTTTACTATGGTTAGAGAACACAGATGAAACTCTCTCTGTACTTTGCTGTAGAAAAAGTAGATCATCTTCAAATCTGTGTCCTGGTTGAGTTCAAACAGAACATTTCAACACAGCGTCTGTATTTCAATGCAACAAAATTAACCCTGAGACAAAGACTATCGCATTTTATCACATTTTACTTAGCGGGGTGTTTTCCAAATTTTTTTTGCAAAAGATGATTAAGAGGAAGGTTCATCTTTCACACACATGGTTGTTATCAACCTGTTGCTGCCGCTGTGAAGGCTGACACAGTGTGATTTCAGCTTCAGTACGTTAGCACAGACAAAAGCTGCACCCGAGCTGCTTATGATCAGCCAGAGGCTGTTGTATATGACAATTCAGTGCCTGGTAGGGGTGCACCAATCCAATCTACTGGATGCTGACTTTATTAAGCGGATTGAGTTTCAGACAGATGTGACACATCCACATTAAATACAGCTCCTCCATTGAAGTAATAGAATTATTTGTGCTTCTGCGACATTCATTTAGTAAATGTGGGCTGCTGGTCTCGTGTCATGTTACATCAAAATGATCACAGTGAGTTCCACGCAGTGATTCAATTAGATCAGATTCAACTTTATTGTCATTGCACAAAGTGCAAGTACTGAGACAATGAAATGCAGTTTAGCATCTAACCAGTACTAATGTATGCATCCAAAGAGACGCATAAATAACAGTGGAGATATACTGTAGATATAAATACCTTAAGCTAAGATATACATATATACAGCATGTGTAGCAGTTACAGTTACAATCGTCGCTATAGGTTTAATTATACACTGGGGGTGTAAGTACAATTAAAGCAATTGGTAGACATCATAAGGTTTCAGTATGCAGTGAGGTATCCAGATGTAATGGGTATACCTTGATATCTGGTATTTTGTACCAGAATCAGGATCTGGAGAGAAAATCCAAATCTGTATTTATGTGTTTATTTGACAGGACATCCAAAGACAGACAGGCGAGCAGTGAGAGAGATAAATGGGATGACGGACAGCAAAGGACCACAGGTCTGAAGTGAGCCCAAGCGGCTGCAGCAAGGACTTAACCTTGAGCTTCCTTTTTTTAACAGAGGATGGTGCAATATAGACCCCACAGTACACACCCCATAATTGTTTTTCTTGTTCATGTCAGAGAACTGGGTCAGAAATCTTTGTGCCCTCTTTGGATTGTGGGTATGTAAAGCATACAATGTACAAAAAACACTGTACATGATACATTGGTTTGATTTGAAGATCTCTGTGTGCTTCACACAAACTAGTGGTTCCCACAACATCAGCCAAGCACATCTAACAGCCAGTGTGTTTTCACCTGCTCAAAAAGGCTTTGGGAAAACAGAAGGCCCAGATGAAATGAATGGTAGAAAAGCACAATCCCTCCTGGAAGACATTCACGACGGTAAAAACAGCCAACCTTATGCTCACTGTATGTGAGTCTGTTATTCCCCAAGGTGAGCTAAATTAACTTCATCTCCAAACTGATTCACAAGGCAAGGTTGCAAAACACATACTGTACAACTGAACACTCCCGATTCACCACTGAAGGTAGAAGAATCACTAAATCTGACAAAGACATCAGCCTAACCCACGGTGCATCAAATCTTGTGCAAAGATGCAGAGATACTAAGGTAAAATATTTTGTTCAGGCCAGCTATTCTTTTCCTCTCCTTCTCCCTCCCTCCTCCTCTTTTCCCGGGGGTGGTCTGTATGTGTACCATGGGTGTTGATGGAGGAGGTGGGTGAGGTAGGGTTGAGCATGGTAATCACCTAAAGGTGGGCTGGTTGCTATGGCGTCCCACCGCTGCACAGTGACAGCAGCGCAAGCTTATTGAGTTGCACAGAGGAGGAGAGAGCTGTCGGGCTGTCGAGAGCACTGAGGATTACACACATGTAGTCTCACACGCACACACACATACATACACACAACACGGTGTGACTTACTATACTTGTGAAGACCTCCTATTAGCTGCATTAATCCACTGACATGCCGTCTAACACCAGCTCAGATCTAAACCTTAAATTAACTCCTGAAAAAAAAGAGGAAAAAATTACCTGGAGATATCTTTTCTTTAAGAAAGTCAAATGAGAAAAGGTTCACATAAGGATAGAAGCGCAAAAACACACACACACATACACAGAGCATGGGCACACTAATGATGCACAATGCAAAGACGACACGCAACCCGCAGCCCATGCTCAAAAACACATGCAAAGGCGAAAACAAACTAATTCAAAATAAACATATTCACTGAGAAACAGAGTCATCTGAGCAACTGACAGCTGCCCACATATTTGCTTGAAATAAGCATATTCAAACACACACACAGATGGGGAGACAGAGAGATTGAACAAGCGAAGGGAGGGAGCGAGATTCAGTCACACTAACCATCTAAAACACACAGCAGCACACTTGCAGCATGGGACTATATGTGCTGATAACAAACTGCACCAGACCAACATCAAACATCAAGCTGTGGAGCTGTGAGCTACAAATGCAGCCTGCTGTCTCCCACCAGACCCAAACTCGCACAAACAGTCGGCGAGACATGTTCTGTAAATATAAAGAGAAGAAGAAGAAGAAGAAGAAGAAGAAGAAGAAGAAGAAGAAGGAGGAGGAGGAGAATGGGTTTATTCTGTCAGAATCCAAACATGCACACACAAATTCCTAATAAATTCAGCACTTTGATTCTTTTTCAGATGATCCCACCTCGCACACACGCACACGCAGTCACACTTAAGCACACTCACACAGGTAGCACCTCAGTGCCAAAATAGCAATTACCCATCTTGTGCTGTGAGATAGGAGCTGCTGGCCCCTGGAGCAGCTGCCTGTTATTACTTATGTAAATATGGCACGGCAGTGTCTCTATCCAATTTGGAAAAGAATGACACGTATGTGCATGTGTGTGTGTGTGTGTGTGTGTGTGTGTGTGTGTGTGTGTGTGTGTGTGTGTTTGTGTGTGCCAAGGAGGTTTATCTGCATAGGGATGAAGGCAAGAGTGGAGTGTTTGTGGATTTGTGTGTGCCGTGTGCACACTTGTGAAGACAGGAGGTATTTCAAGTCATTTCAGTATAGTGGAACCAGGATGTAGAAAGAAATGTGATGAAGGAGATCATGGAAGAGAGGTCCATACATGTTGAAGAGAAATGGGTTATTGAAAGAAAAAAAACATTCTGAAATGGTGCTTCAAGGAATTGTTTCGCGTTGTGAAAGTGAGGATGACGATCTCCAAAATCTGAATGAATGCTACAACAACTGTTTTGTGAAACCTGCTTGGCAATAGACCTGATTCTGACGTTTTGGTCCTCTGACAAACAGCACAGGTCCGCATGTTCATGCATCTGTTTTTTATGTATGCAAAAACATGTGCAACAACAATGGAAAATGCTAAATTAAAGCAGCACTGAATTATATTTTTATCCATACTTCAGGATAGAACTGTAACTCAATGCAGACTATTGTGGAAATGAAAGATGCAGTAACAAAACTGTTAGGCCGATGCTTCGATGTAGTCTAGCCCGTTAGCATGCTAACAAAATGCTAAAATTGCTAAAAATAAATGAAGTAAAACATCCACCTTACAATGCACAAGAGCACAAGTTACAAGACAGCATTAACTGCAAGTGACAAAAGCACAGAGCGTAATCTGATTTCCAGAAGCTTTTAATGGATCAAAAGTCAACAGTAGCTGGCTAATATTTGACAGGCTCCTGTTTGTCTCAGCTCAGACAGGTGGGTGAAAAAGAGATAACGTCCTTCTCTTTTCACCTCGGACAAGACCCCATGACCTTTCTCACGTGAGCACAGTCACGGAGCACTGCATTAACAATCCATGTGACATCGCTGAGCGAGCCAAACACATTTTTACGACGACATTTAATTTGCCAGTGAGCTACTTAATTCTCCTCTTTGATTAAATAACATTTTTAGCACCCTCGATGGGAAAAGTGTATTTCACTGGAGGTTTAAACTGCTGTATATAAGTGTTACAATTAGTGTGAAGGTTATCATGCTGTCATAATTTATTGAAAAACGTGTTGCGCTGTATGATAACCCAATAATCTATCTCCTATAACAAGCAGAAATGTGATATAGAAATGTTATACCTCATGCCATACTCCAAGTCAAACTTTCATGTAGAAATAGAAAAAAAAACATTCATAGATTATAAAATTATATGCATTATTTTTATGGGTTATTACAGACATAGGATGAAGTCATTCCTCGTCCTGTGACACAACATGTAAGAGCAACGACAGGAGCTCTGTTTGGGAAAGCACTAGGTTGCGGTGTTGTTGGTCGAAGATGCATGTTACAATAAAGTTATTATTTTCTGTTATATCCTGGCTCCTCTGTCTATTATTCTAAAATTTTGGCAAACAAGGCGTCACCCTCATCCTATTTTTAGCATCTCTGTATATCTTACTTCACAGTCCCGCAGTCTGTCTTTGTGCAGCAGTGAGTAAGCCTGCATTAAGCCACTTGAGTCACACTGAATCCACTTACAGCTAAAAGCAGGTGGGCTTCCATCCATCCCACCACTATATGTACGGATATACCTTTGGAGTGGAGTCCCCTGTGTCCCCCCCCCCCCGCAACCTAACCTCCGCAATAAAACCCCCTGTCCTCCTCTCCAGTTCCCCCTCAAAGGTTGCAGGTAAATGGGGTAATCTCCTGGCCCATCGCCCCCTCTCTCTGGATGGATGAAACTCAAGCCCCCCCATCGCAGCATTTAGCCCTCCATCCTGCCCACTCCCAACAAGGCCCACCTATTTCTATCTCTCTCTCTCTCTCTCCTTCTCGCTCTCTCTCCCTCTCCTCCTATCTAATCACAGTCCATTAGCCGCCCCATTAAAATTCTTTTGTCCAATTTGGGAGGAATGCTACCCTCGTGGAAAAACAGAATGAAGCCACAATAGGGCCTTTTCAAATCGCGCTCGACTTTTATTACTGAGAGTCGCTGAGGAGTGCCACCCACCTCCAAGCACTACTATGTCTTCCAGTCCCCTCCTGTTTCCTCTACATTTCTGTCAGTGTGTGTGTGTGTGTGTGTGTGTGTGTGTGTGTGCATTACAGGTTGGGAGAGAGAAAGAAGAGAGTCGTTTGAAAATACAACCTGTGCTGTGCATTATATTCATGGGGAATTCAATGCAGAAGACAGTATACAATTGTATATATTGGACAGTTCTCCTCTTTCAGATTGTCTATCATTTGATAGTATTAAGTGCACTGTAGCTATAGAAAAAAAGAACATATCTACAATTAGGCTACAATTCTGGTATCATGACAGCCTTGCTCCACATACACTATACATACCACAAATACACTTGCTGGCTACTTTTTATATTGCACTGTTAGATAATGTGAGGCGATGGAGTACTGTAAAATTGTCCTTTTTTGTCCAGTATCAGGTACTAGGAACTAAGGAACTAAGCTCAGAAATGAAACTCAGTGGTAAGAAAGCCATGTTCGCGCATTTCTGTTTGCATTTCAATGTTTCCAAGGAACCATGGTGATTAGTCAGACTGATTAGGGATTAAAAAAGGACAATGTTGTTTTTGTGCATGAACAACACACTCATTATGTTGTTCTTTATACTGTCAGGGAACACTAATGTTTGAATGAAAGTAAAGAAGACATGCAGAGGTGGAAAGCAGACTAAAAACTCCAGACAGCCTTGCCCTCATTCACATATTTCTTTATCTTGCTTTTTCACCTCAGTTGGAAATCATACTATGGTATGAATTTGTTTCAACTCCATGCATATCAATGATCATGGTACCCAGTGCTTGTTTTCTGCAAGCTGCACGGAAGTTGTAGCAGCCACATCTTTGTTTAACCAGTGAATGACTGGATTGGGTTATGCTTGTTCAGAACTGGTTTGTATGACGTGTTGTCTGACAACATCAGAAATTAAAAGTGTTCCTTGTTCTTCCAAATGGTCTTACTTAAAGGCGAGGTGAAAAGCCAGTTGTCACAGAGAGAGGGTTGACATGATATTGTTTAAATACGGGGAATATGGTATACATCTTCAGCCTGTCTCTCCTGGAATACAACCAAAGTGTTGCATCAAGTTGTTCACATGAAAAGTGACAGAAAACTGCTGAGCTGAGAGAGAAGTTCAAACCCTGGCCCTCTTTTGATCCCTGCATAGTTGCCCAATCATGCTGTGAAGTGGGTGTGAAGATGGGATTTTTGGTTTCATAAAAGCTTTGACACAGCCACCACAAAGAAATGTCAGAAAAGTGCAAGTTTGAGGGAACTATTCAACAGGCATTCTTACAGTACACACTGACCCCTTCAATGCTACACCAATAGCTCCTGTGCCACCATACTACTTCAAGTCCAGAGACTTTTTTGGGGCCAGGAATTATGGTAGAGGGACTAAATTAAGACCCTGGCTCCTTTGGTCAAAACACTGGTAAGGTCACAGAGTTGTGCAAATGGTTCTTGGGCCCATGGAAAGGTCACTGTGGTGACAACAGGCTGAATGATTCAGAGTGGAGAAGTCACGATCCAGGTAATGCCTTTGGCCTTTTTCCGAAGTAGGAAAAGACTTTTTAAAGATGTCACAGCAAGAACCGATGTCCAAGTTTCATTCCTGGGCCTTAGTTCCTGCCAGCCCTTGTTCCTAAGGCAGTACAATGTGATTGAACTGTCAGGGTGGAACACTGAATCTGTTACAACACTGCTATAACTAGGGTACAACATTTATTCACGCTATAAACATGAACTGGAGTTCCCAGCACTGTTTGGTCCACCTCAGAACATTGTTGTATCAGTCTATCATTGCTATAGGACCTTACATTCCGTCTCCTTGTTTAAAACAGACTCCTCGCTGTGTTAGCGTAAAATAGACCCAACATCAAAAACCATGCCGCAAAACATCAGTCTTCATCACGCTCCATCTGTAACAAGTAGCTGTTTGAATTGTCGGGCCTTATTTCATGCTCAGTTATGCCATCAAACACTGCACTGAATGGATGTCATGGTTTACTGAGCGTCTTGTATCACTGCTACAGCGTGACTTCTTATAGTGTGTCTTGTATTTAGAGGCATGTTTGCATCCAAATAACAGTAACATGGATGTATTTGTGATCTACCACAGACTGTAGTGGTGTGGACTTTGTCCACTCCTTTTTGTTCATGATAGAGTGTGACTGGTCAGTCTAATAGCTGACCAGTTCAACTGCAACTTGCGTGGGAACGTGGTCACCCCTTGAGAGTGGACGAGTGTGAGATTCAAAAAGTACACACTAATGCTTGACTGGCATACAGACACAGTCAGGCTTATCTGTTAGCATTCTGGGACACGGGCTTCAGACGACAGGCAGGTATGACAGGCCAAGACATGCTGATAACAGATAGGACTGGCCATTCGACAGATGGTGAGTGTGTGTGTTTGACAGAAGAATTTGACCAAATCCTCAATGTGTACCAGTGAAGATGAACAGGGGGGGAGTACAGAAAGTACTTATTGTGTGAGTGTTTGAATGTGTGTGTGCTTGCATGTCATTGTGTGTTGCTCAAGGGGGTAGGCTTCCATTACACCTTCCACACGGTAATTACTAAAATGAGGCCAGCACTCATAGGAGGGGGGCTTTCCATTACCACTTCCCTAATACAGTATATAACAAAAGGTTGCGTGTGATGTGTGTATGTGTGTGTGTGCGTGCTCACGTGTGTAAAGGCCTATCATGGCTGTTCTGAATGGTGTGTTTTGCTAATGGCTGATGCTTTAGGTGTTTTGCTGTTTGTCCATTAGCATAACACTTACAAACAGATTATAACAAGTACGCATTAAGTGGAATGGGAAATAGCTTGGATGTCGCAGCGTGTGTGTGTTTGTGAGCAAGAGTAGGTGCAATACAGCAGTTTGAATAACCTCAATGTCAATGTGAGTGGGTGGGAAAGGTGCAAGAAGGCGGTAGCGGGGGGCGACATTGAGAGAAAGTCTCAGCGTTTATGTGTGTGTGTGTGTGTGTGTGTGTGTCCTATATACTGTAAGCCTAGATGTAATCCAGAGCAGGAAGCAGGGCAGGGCGTTACAGTAGGTGTTAAAGCTCCACTGCTTCCCTGAAACACTGCTGTTGACTGTTTCAGTCAGTGCCCGCTAATATGGAGCCCCTATTGGGTTTCAGCACCACAACCCTCAGAGCACCTCCAACCCGTCATCGCCAGGCCCAGAAACCAACCAGCCGTAGACTCAAGGTCGATCCACGCTGAGACACAGCAAATAAACGAGTCGCTCTTTTAAAAATGTGAGATTGAGGGCAGCAGTGCGAAAACAGCTAAATGATAACGCAATGTTGCCAGACCTGTTGAAGAAATAATACCACTGAAAATGTTCAGACACAGGCACTTGAGGTTTTAGCACACGTGTTAATCCTGCTCGCCTCCTTGCTGACTTGAATTATTACAACATAAAAGCTTTCACACCAGATGTTTCGAGCTTGCATCAGAGATGAGAGTTTGGGCTCCATATGGTTATGTTTTCCTATGACATTTATCCCAGTTTTGTCTACACCTGACAGTCGGGAAATTGCATGTTATGTTATTTCCCTGCTCTGAGTGCCGGGTTGCTGAATCGGTCGAAAAGAAGCCAATGTCACACATCACAACATGTCAAGAATTTCCTGTAACACAACCGTGGCACCGTAAGAGACACTCATTTACTTCCTACGCCGATGACCATGACGCGGGAACCTGTCTGTCTCTTCAAAGAACAAGACACGTCAACACTAGTTCTCTGGCAGGCCTGTCGGACACAGTCTGGCCCATCGGGCAACTACCTGTCAACAAGATCTTAGGGCTTTATCACCCTCTCCTCCCTTTCCCAGACCTCCCATTCTCTCTTCATTTGCTGATAATGACAGCAATGGAGTGTGTTAGTACGGGGGTGTGTAGGTGAGTACAGGGTTGTTGGTCCATCCTGATACTTTTCTCTCTCTCAGTCTTTCTTGTGTTAGCTGCTCTGTTGTGTTCCTGTGCTACACATGGGCTACAGTTTGCATCTCCCAGGGTTACAATGCAAACAACTACACATGACTAATTGGGGGATGTTTATTGAGTGAAATGAGGCTATTAAACTGACATCAGAGCAGTTCCTCACTTTACTGAACCACAGGCTGATATATCAGCAACGGTGGATTGCAAGTAATTACATTTGGACTCGTGCAAATGTACTGCACTTAAGCACAGATCTGTATTTTACTTGAGTATTTCCATTTTATGCTACTTAATACTTCTACTCACATTTAAGAAGGAAATATAATCACTCCTCTACATTTATATGGCAGTTTTAGTTACTAGTTTCTACTTTACATATTATTTCATCATTACATAAATTTTACATAAAACTATGGTCAGCTTTTGCACCCCGTTTAAATGTTCTCTGTATTGTTTTATGACACTGAAGAAGACAACAAGCCAAAAACACCTCATATATATATTTTATATAATATAACATATATTGTCTATATTTTTGTACTATAAGTGTTGCTGGAATCTTGACCATTTTGAACTTTTCCTCTTCTCCAGGCAAGGAGGTGATTGTGCCAGAAATCCCCTTCTCTGCCACCCCTGAACGTGAAATAAAATCTGCAGATTGTTTCTAAAATCTAAAATCAATGTGTCTTGTTCTTTTCACACACCTTCCAGGACAGAAATAAAGATTTACATTTTAAGGACTCAAGTGTAGACATACAAGAGAAATGTTTGAGATTTTTGCAGATTAAACTGCCCAGCACTTCAATCAGTTCCACCTCAACCAGTGACAATAAAAATGCTGCTTATATGTTAATGCCTTTGTGATATCATTCCTTATAATTATATATAACAGTATGAACAAAAGTTTCTTGCTGATAATACTTAAAGTATTTTGAATGCAGAACTTTTACTTTTAATTAAGTGTTTTTTTTTCTTTATCTTGAATACAGAATAAGAGTAATTCTTCTACCAGTTTGCCTTGCATATGATAATGGTTGTTGTAGAATTGACCTCCACTAGCTCCCTAATGCATGACATCACATGCTCAAATTAAAAAGTGTTGAAGCTCAGCCTTCGAGAACCCAAAACATAAAGACAGAATTAAAAGTAAAGCTGGCCTGATCCTGGATCAGACTTCTACTTGCTGTCAGTGGAATGTTTATTGGAGGGTGAATGGAAGTGGTGGGTGGGTTTAACACAGAAGCTCTTGGAGATCAGTGAGGACTAATGGCCTGATAACGAGTCGAGCATTGGAGCTGGTGTGAGAACAAAGATTGGGTGGGGGGAGGTTGAATCACAGCTGGACCAGCTAACGTGAGACTGTCTCTGAGGTAAAGTTGGCGTGGTGCAAGCCCGGTACCATCCGCCCCGAAAAGATTCACTAAAATAAGAAAGGACAAAGTCAACACTCCTAGTCTGTTTAGAATTCCACTACAGTAGTTCCACGTCCTCCCGAAGTGTTCTAGGAACAATGGAGGTATTTGTTCCCCCTTTGTAAAAAGTCTAACCTTCTCTTTGCTGCAGCAATGACCCACATTCCCCAGAGGGGTCATTAAAGTTTTATCTCATCTTAACTGTTGGAAAAGTTGCTTTGAAAGCATAATATATATCTCATTAAATTTAAAATAAAATACACAAGATTACACTACATCCTTTTTTTATGGAGAATAGTGCATGAAATCAGCTTTTCTTCTGAGTTATGTACAGCCAAGTGACTGTTACACAAGACTTATATCGGCCATTCGTATTTCTATTTCCACTATGAAAATATTAAGCAGCATGACATCATCGTCATTTGTCTCCACTTTGGAATGAATAAAGACGCATGAGGAAACATAAAGCAGATTAACATTTTGACTTTTAAAAACATGAGCACTGCTGTAAGAAATATGATTATAGATAAGCTGCAAGTCACCCAGTCATCTTTATTTCACTGTTGGTTGAATATGCGGTGTTTCCTCTCTCCACCACTGCACTTCCTTTTCTTACTGTTTATTTATTCTTGTCTTTGTCAGGTGAGAGCCGATCATTTGTCCTCACGTTGGTGTCAATAAACAGATGCAGGCTTGCTGAGAGATGGCAGGATGTGGGTGGAAGACACACACACATACACACACACACACACACACATACAGATTATGTGACCTCAGTCAACAGCACATGCAAATAGTGAAGATATGCCTGAAATGTGATTTGCCTTTCTTTGGTCTGTGTATGACATGCTAGTTTAAATATGCAGAAACTTTTCCCACTCACAAACTGCCAAAGAAAAACAAAGAGAATGCTAGATATTTATTACAGATTGTGCAGACCTTTAAAAGAACAGTTTGACCCTTTGTTTTTTGACCCTTCGGACTCTTGCATGTTTCTGCAGTTCACTGAGAGCCATCACTCATATGAATTTTTTTTCCCCCTCCTCAATCAACAAACAGCCCTCTCTCTAAAAAAACAGCGTGATGTGACCAAAACACTTGAACTCTCAATGTCTTCCCACTATGTACATTGAGTCAGAATCTCTATCACAACACAATCTTACAGCTTGATTGTAAACCCGGGGACACTTTGTCAACTTTATTAGTTTTAGTTTTGATACACTGGGAATGATTTTAAGATGATCTCCTGGGTTCCTGGGTGCTATTGTGAAATATAGAATTGGTGCTATGTATCTGGGACATATGGGGTCCAGAGCGGCGGTCCCCAAACACCGGACCACACACCAGTCCTGGTTCATGGATCATTTGCACTTTACATTTGTTTTTATGCCGTTCGTATCATTTTATTTTATCATACTTATCCCCACACTTTTGAGGCCAGTCCATGAAAATATTGTCTTTTAAGAAACCAGTCCATGACGCAAAAAAGGTTGTGGACCGCTGATCTAGAGGGTTAATGAATGTTATTTGGGGTTATTAAATCATAGAAAATAGGCAGACAGGAAACATGGAGAGAGGGTATGGCATGTAACAAATGTCCTGGTTGGAATCAAATCAGCAATGTTGCAGTTATGTGGCACTTTGTGAAAACACCCATTGACTTTCTTGCCAATATTTTTTTCTATATATAGAAAATTGCTACCACTCTCATATCATAGAGTAAATACATAGCTGGAGCAAGCAGCTGGTTAGCTTAGCTTAGCGTAAACAGAGGAAATGAGGAAACGGATAGCCTGTTTAAAGGTAACAGTCTGCCTATCGGCACCCCTAAAGCTCATGAATGAACATGTTATGTCTCACTTGGTTCATTCGTGGAAAAAACGAAAGTGGAAAAATGACAGTTGACCATTTTAGGAGGAGAGCTGTGTGCTCGACTCTTTGGCCGGGATCAGTTGCCAGGCAACCGGTGGATTTCGCTGGTACTGGCCAAGAAACCTTTTTAAACTTGGCTAAAATGGGTTCCTGGACTTCTTGAGTTCTACATTTGTATATTTATATGCAAGTGACCTTTTCTACTTATTTCTCTGAGAACTTTTACAACAATTTTGCACTAATTGTATTGAAAAATTTGTATTTGTATTTGAATACTTCTGCTTTTGAAATGGTATTTAAAAGGTAACTTTGAGTTTTGCTTGGAAACCACAGTTAAAACAATCCAAACCCAAGGTCTATTTAGACATTGTTCTGGAACCCTTGAGCATAAGACATGATCTTTAATGGTTTTTACACTATATGAACGTAGGCTTTGGCAAGAAGTCCTTGACTGCTCCAAAAAAAAGAAAAAAATTGGACATTTACATTTCCATGCCAACCAAGCAAACGCAATCTGTTACTGAAGAGTATGCAGAATGATTGAAAGTTCCAAAACAACAAAAAAAAATTGACCTAAAGGTGAGATTGTTTTGTCAACGTTCAATAAATAAACCCAAAAAGGAGCTGGAACGAGGGACTTTTTTTTCAGTGAACCATCCAGAAAGTTCAATTTCCCTACATTTATCACTGACGTGTTGAAGCGGGTTTTCAAATCAGGCTTTGTTATTGTAGGAGGCCGGGAAGGAGAGCAGATGCTTCGCTCATTCAATCATGCGTGTCACGCCCTGGACTGCTCTTTGGCTGCCGGGCTCCACTACACTACTGCTAGCCCTTTTTTCTGTAGCACACACTCCCTGGCTGTTACTTGAGTGTGTGTTGCGGAAAAGATACATCTGGCATCGGGTGCTAATCTAAGCCAGGTGGTGGAAGACCCCATCACTGTTGTCACAAATGTGACAACAAACTGCCAGGCACCTCACACCCCACACTGACCCCACAACGAGGAGGAAATGTGTGTGTTGATCTGTCCTTGTCTGTCCATGTATGTACTGTATGTGTGTATATGTGTGTTTGTACGCGTGTGTGAAAGAGATCAAGTATTAATAGAAAGAAAGTTATTAACGTTCGTTTGCTCTGTCTTTGTGTCTTTGTGTGTCTTTTTGTGAGTGTGTGTGTCCTTGATCTTCCTTTCCACAGAAGCCCACCGGTAACTTGGCACATTGAGGCGATCGGGGTCCTGGTGGAGTGTCAGCTGGTGACAGAGGGCTGTTTACCTACCATGACGGATGGGAGTGGGGTCACCAGAGAGGCAAGCATTTCATCTAACACCACCTCTGACCAGCACACAGACACACACACACACACACACACACACACACACACAGTCTTCATCCCTCTGAGTCTGCACTGTCTCTTTATGTTCAGCCTTACTCAAGCTGTAAGCCAGTCTGATTCATTTATCATTTTTAGCTTTCCACTCGTTCATCCACTTCATTTTCTCTCTCAGTTGGATGCAACTCAGTGTCAAAGACTGATGGTTAAAGTCTCCAGTATGTTTGTCAGAAAGAAAAGATATTTACTTTCCCTCATCTCTCATTTTGAAAGTAATATTAATAAAATGGTACTTCACTGGTTGTCAGTCTTGAACATTTCTTGTTTCAATAGCGGATAATAGTTTTCACATATTGAATCGGAAAGTCATTTTTTTCTGCTTCAGCTGGTCTTAAATTAATCAGTATTTATTGGAATGGCTTTAAATTCAAAGATCTGGGGAAATAACAGTGTGACATCACACTCAGTCTGCAAAGACAGAATAATGGAAAGATTTTTGTGTGTAAAAAATGTGTAAAAGTTATTACACACTGTAAAAAATGTGTGTAGATTTTTACGGCCAAACCATGACTGTAAAAGACTGTAAAATATGCCATGAAGTATGATTGTGCTTTCCTATATACAGTAAACACACAGCCATCTATAGAAAAGAAAGTAGTATTCTATATTAGAGAATGTTAATTGTACAATAATATAATAATAATAAATAATATTTAATGGCATATTTACTGTCTTTTACTGTCATGGTTTGGCAGTTTCTTCACCATAAAATCTATAGACATATATGGAACAAATCAGCAACCTTAAACATGGAATCAACAGTACTAATATCCCACTACTGTGATATTAGAAAAGGTTATACTGTATTTATTACGGTAATATTCTGCCAACCACAGCTTCCATCTTTTTATCAAAAAAAAAAAAAAAAAACAATTTTAACAATTTTCAAACTTTTTTTTGAATGACTACTCTATATGTAATACTATGTTGTGAACATTGGGTTTTTGTTTTTTTGGATCATAACAGTCTAAACATTTGGGATCATGAGAAAAGCTTCACTGACATTTGTCTTCTAATGTCAACATAGTGAACTTTGAGTTAAAATAGTGAACCTCTGCCTATTTACACATGATCTGGTGCAACATTATCATTCATTTGGGGTCATGCTGCTACAGCTGCAAAATGCTTCACTATACACACCAGCTATCTTAGTCTCCTGTTAGGAGCTGAGCAGAGAGTGTACAGGGGGTTTTCTATTGCTTTTAGATGAAACCAAATGACATGGATGAGGGTTAGGGTTAATGAGTGAAGTAAAACACTAAAGCTGAGGGCCGGAAAACCAAAACAATGAGCTAAAAGACACTATGAAGTCGTGTAGAGCTGAGGAAACATGCAGAGTAGGGTGATTATTGTCTGTGGGTTCGTCACTATGAGTGACTGAGTCAGATATTTATCATTGCTACTTTAACTTCTTCCTTCTCCAAAATATCCTGCCCTTTTAAAACCATTCTTTCACAGATTACTTGCATGGCATCAATTATAAGTGAAAAGGTGTGTTAAAATTTGGTGTTGGAGCTGGTGTATGCATCAGTGACACTAGAGATTTGACTATAATCAGTTCTCAGTGAAAAACAAGAGGTGCGCTGCTGCTTCATTTACATATACTCTGCACTACATGTACTGTACACTGTGTGAGAAGGCTTTCTGACAGCGTGAAGACATATAAAACACACTCGCTCTCCACTGCATCCCCCGATCAACCACACTGAAGGTTAACACACATGCAGCCACACTAATTTAGTGTAGTGCTCTCCTGTTCACTGACCCAGCTGGGTCCCACAGAGTTAATGCTGAGAGGTGAAAGGCTCTTTGGGCATCTGGCCTTTGAGACAATAGAGTAATTACAGAGGATCTCAAAAGAGGAAGGACCCTAAACCCTGTCAGCTGCAGACATAAACAAACAAACACACACACACACACACACACACACACACACACACACACACATACACATACACACACACAATCACACAAACATTTGCAAACCACAACAGTCACCTACCACAGAACCAGAACTGGTTTTTAGTGGCTGGTAAGTTTGTCCATACAAGCAATGCAACTCAGCCACATTAAACATACAATAAAAGATATGTGTCACATTATTTCTCTTTGAACTTATGTAGCATAAAACATATAGTAAAGTAGTGAAACATTTTAGGCAGGAAATATATATTTAGAGAAAGAGAGAAGGGAAGAGGGAGAGAGAACTTCCATGTATAACCTCAGGCTCTGAGCCATTAAAGTAACATTTTGTAGCTAATTATGGAAATGTCTCCACTGGTAGTCTATATAATACATTAAATCTATAACCACTTCAGTGAACACTAAAGTACTGAAAGAGAAGTTCCGCCGCCTGCTCTGAAAAGAAACAGATGAAAATAAACACTATGCACGAGCATAGTTCTGTTAAATCCCTGATGAATACATAAACTGGCTGAAGTTCAGATGCGGTTCTCATGCTCTCACAATAAGGGTGACATGAAACAATTCATAACTTTCTACTCACGATAATTTCTTGAGTGCTTATCATTTAGGAACTAGTAAGTGAATGAGGGAGAGATTGCAGTAATAGCGTTATGTTACATAAGTCCGCTTTGCTCTCTTCCTGTTGGCACTGCTTCTTTCTTTATCTTTGAAAAACGAAGTTTCGTGCCCCGCGCTGTCGCACACACACACCAGAAGTTCCTCTGCACTGGCGTCAGCAACAGTATCCAACAAAAACTAACAGTCCACAGTGAAAATCCCTGCAGCAAAGTGACTCAGTTTTGGTTGGCATGGTGGGCAATGAAAGCACAAATACTCCGGGCTCCCTGTCTGCAACATCCTGACTAGCAGGGCTGCTGCTGTAGTGGCTGCTGGCCAGGCAGGAGCACAGAGAGCCTCTGCCTCTGTCTTAGCTGCGTTAACTCGGCTCTGCTTTGACTTTGATAACGTAAAATGTGGAGCGATCTCCCCTGTTGACTGCATGTGTTTATTAGCAAGATGATTAGAAATGCAGTTCTTAGCTCAGATAGCAGGCTGAGCTGTAGTGACGCCTCCGGGCTGAGAGAGAGAAATAAAACTAAACTGAGCTAAGACTCTACCTGTAGTTCTTCCAACATCAGAAGACATCAGTGGATGCAGAAGAAAACCTGATCCAAGAACAGCAGATGTTATATACATGCCTGATAAGTATGGAAATAAGTTAAACTTCATCCTACCAACATATTTAACATATAGGACTAACGATTAGGGTCCCTGAGGACCCAAAGAAGAAAATACTGTGAGAAATAGCCATCAACTTGCTTCTTCTCAAGATATTATTAGTTTTGTAATTAATAAAAAAAACACTGATTAAGACTCTGCCCCTCTGCTGCCTCAAATGGTTACATTTGTGCTTTTTCCCCACACTCATACCATGCCCTGATCATGCTCTGACTGCGTGTCTATCATAAGCATGACACACTATTTTACAGTCTTATCTTGTATTATAGAACATAAACACTTAATGTCATAGCCATAAAAGATTTTATTATGCTATTATATATCATCTTACCACAGGAAGAGCAGCATTTAGAATTGTCAACAGAGCACACAAGGAAGTCTGTGTGTGTGTGTGACTCCTTCAGTATGACTGATAGAGTGTCCTTAAACACCCTGATAGTGTGTGATACTTTAAATTAGGACCCATGGCAAACATTAGCTCAAGAAACAGTTCCATCTATTGAAACTGCATAGGCAGAATTTTGTGGTTTTGACTAGGGTCCCCCAGAATACATTTGTATTTTTAAAATGTACAAATGAAAAAAAAACAAGTTGTTGTAAATTATGAGTAGTATTAATGCGATTAATTGTATTCTGCTGCACATTCATCAGATTTGGTAAATAACCCTGCTTTTTTTTTTTTTTTTTTTTTTTCATATATACCTCCATTTAGCCCCAACTGATGCAGGTGCACCTTCCCCAAAATGGCAATGACCAATAGCTGCAGGCTTGTCTTCTTTGACATCCACCTGCCAAATGAAAACAGTCTGCATATGAGCAAAATGAGGCTTTGGAAGAGAGCCTACAGGTGGGGTTGGGGTGAGGTTGATTTAAAGATTCTTTATATAACTCTTAACACTTGTTAATGACCCCTTTGGCCATAAAGTGGACTGCAGTCAACATTGTGTTGCTAGTGCTTGCCATCGTCCTTGACATCGGCCAAAAGTGACAAACAGAAGTCTGATATATTTGGTCGGTTACAGGCAACCGAAATGTTACACATGGAACCTTTAAATGCTAAATGAGGAGCAGCTGTGATTGCTACGATGACTGCTTGCAAGCACGGCATCAATCAAGCGAAGAGTCTGGGGTCACTCCAGTTCTTACACCGAGGATACTAAGGTCACACCAGTCTGGCCAAACCCCAAAAGCAGCAGTCTGTGTTTGCATTTTCTGCTGGCCAGAAGCCTGTATTTTCCACAGAGGTTGCTTGACTTTCCTCTAACAGCTCAGGTGGTCTGAGTGTTAAATCCTAACCACTTACAACACACAAGTAATATATTCCCATCTACCATAATTTCCTGGAAATACAGTTTGCAAATTAACATTTTAGCAGCTAAGAGTAACAAACAGGCAAGCAACGACTATGAACTAATTTTTACAATGTTCTAATGGGTTCATTATGAAAAAATCATCACTTCATTTGCAGCAGGACTGTCAAATCTCTCATCTGCTAATAAGAGCTTTGGAACTGATGGCCAAACAGAGATGACAGCTTCTTTGTGTCTCTAAACTGCCTCCCAAACAAATCCGACCGACTCTCCATGTAATCCATTCATGGAGCCATTAGCGTAATTGTGTCGTATGACACGTATGAAATCAACAACAATGCTGCGCTGCCTTAGCCTATTTAGAAAGTGATGGACTGACAAACTGATTGGAGAAGGGGACAGAGAGACAGGACTGGGAGGAAGAGAGGGAGAGAAGAAGAGAAGACGGATGCGATGACAGAGGTTTATGTGAAAAGAAGACAGGTGGGTTCTACGAAGATAAAGGAAGGTTGTTCAGTCTTTCTTTGATGATGACAGGAGTTCTCTAACAATGTAATGGCACCAAGAAATGTATAATTTGTTTTAACAAGTCTAACAGTCTACAATGTACTAGTGGCTCTGTGAAGCTTTATAGGGACAGTGGTGCTTTGAGATGAAGCAGCATGTTCCCCAGCTTAAATTAGCATCTTAGTTTGGTAATATTTGCTCATTTACACTAAATTATTGCAGATACAGCAGCTGAAATAAGCTTCATCATTCATGGCTAGGATCAGTAGAGCTAGGGTTAGGAGCTCTGACAGATGGGACGGGATGGATGGATGGACACTAAATTAGCTAATATAAAATAATAGTAATAAAATAATTAGCAAAACATAATGTAACATACAGCTGAGGTTTACAGGAATGACATTTTATTATCACATAAAAAAAATTTGACCAGATGGTGGCACTAGATGAAACAGGAGGAGGATCATGAAATTATTTTGGTAAAACATCAAATAGTTGTTGAGACATTTTCACCAATGATTTCAACCTGCTAGGAAGGGTAGTCAGATTTATCCTTTGGGAAACTTGAATGTCAGTTATTAAATTTAATAGCAGTCCCTCCAATATTGGTTGAGATTGGAGATGTCCCGAGCCAATCTGAAGGATCAGCATCATATTTGAACGTCCACTTCAGCCTACTAGTGTTGCAGTGCTGCTGTGAAGAAGTCAAGCTCTCCTGTATAGTGCAGCATGAAACCATCTGTAGGTATAAATTGTGTGTGAGTGTGATCGACTCCAAGCACACAGATTCACCAACCTCAGATTATATCAGTTATCTTTCCTTTCTTAGCAAAGAGAAGTGTACAAAACATTCAGCAGCTTCGATAAATATATGTTTCTGGGTGTTGGATGGAACTAATGTAGTGTTAACTTTATGAAAGATTAAGGGAGGAAGGCATGTGGGGACAAATTGTTGTTACTGTATGGTTTTGTTTGTGACATTTTTTTATGGTACACATATGTCAGTAAAAGACGTGAGTGAAGAGGAATTTCCATTTGTTTTCTGTGGGTGTTTTATGGATTTTACATGAAGGAGCTGTTTTTGTGGCTCTTTCAGATCAATTTGAGGAGTTCCTATGCTTTGCATATTCCACATTTAAGTGTATGCAAGTGTGTCATGCACTGTGGGACTCACGCTTGTCTGGTCCTGGTCTTGATTCTTGTCCAGTGTTTGTCTTGTCTCAGTCTCAATCTCTTCCAGTCACTCCGGTCTTGGTAATGTCTTGGTCTCAACAACAATGCTAACAGATGATCTGATCGGGATCAGGGACAAAAAAAAAACATCCATTGTTGGGATTTTTCATTCTGGACTAAAGCAGTCTGACGTTGCAACCATTGAGCCATGCCTCTAACTTGATTAAAAAGGTCAGAGAAGCAGACTAAATGTGTTTTTTAGTTAATAGTATTACAGATTTAGGGAATAATTAAAGGAACTTTGGGGGATAAGGAACCATTTTCTTAAGGGGTTTTTGTGGCATGAAACAAGCCTTTGGAAAAGCCTATAGAACCAGTTTTCTGATGTGACATGGGCTCTTTATAAAGGATAGTTGGCTAAAAATGGAGGTGAACAAGAACCCACAAACTAACACTGACAAACATCCACTGAGGAAACGTGTGTTCATGTTTTCTTGCACTCACAGTCATGGACACTCTGAAACTCATGGACATACAAGGTACATAAATCTAAAAAGCACAAAAATAAGAAAGCTAGCCAACCAAACAGCCGAGCTGCCAAAGACGCAGACCCTCTAAAATGACACAAGGTCAAAACTGTAGCACAACATCTCATGTCCTTGTCACATCTGTGTCACGGGTTCGAGCTCACAACGGTGTTGCGCCGCTGTTAATGATAACCCAACTCTCTCCCAGGGTTAAAGTCATTTACTAGGCCTGTTCTCCCGCCTCATTCCTCAGTAACAAAACACAGCCGCTATCCCTCAATGGCACATAACCCAGAGTAGCAGAGACAGGTCATATTTATCACACTAAGCCAATGGTAAATGACTCGAGCCACTTGGAACACTCACACATATACATACACGCTACTTTTCCAGTACATGATCAGTGAATGCTGGAGTAGCACTTGTAAAACATGGGAAACAGCTGACATTGTGCTGCCTTTTTGTTAATATTATTGCAATAATATGGGCCTGCGAAAGAGCTGCTAATTTTATTGCTGAAAGAGAAATAGCAGCATGCAGTGAAGCACACTTACTGTACACTGATTGGTTGTAAGCAACCACCAACCCCCAATTAAGTAACGAATAAGTATGTCATTTATTTGTCCTTGCAACATTGTTCTTTTGCTATGTTGTAGAGAAACCAACCAGAGTTATTTGTTTTTAATTTAATCTCTTTGCATCCAGCATAGAGACGGTT
This sequence comes from Protonibea diacanthus, assembly GCA_028641955.1. Lineage (NCBI taxonomy): Eukaryota > Metazoa > Chordata > Actinopteri > Sciaenidae > Protonibea > Protonibea diacanthus. Next base: position 21,215,447 of record CM053982.1, on the reverse strand, counting down.
CAGGTATGTGTTTAGTCTAACTAAGTACAAAGACTGGAAGAAGGGGGGAAATGGCTGTCTCTCTGTCAAAAGTAAAAACAATATTAATAATGGCTCTGTTCCAATTTCATGTGCCATTAACCCATGCCAGTGAGCATGCCAACACTGGCAATACCTTAAACAAAGGCAGCCAATATAAATGTTATTTTAGCATACACATGCCTGATGTGTCAGAAATTGTAAGCTTGTATGGGTGTTTTTTTTTTTTTTTTTGCTAAACAGAGTGATGCCAAACTTCTCAGATGACTGTACTGTACAGTAGATGAGATGGCAAACAAACACACTCTGTCATAAACTGTCAAAATGTTTGTTTAACTTGTGTTAAGTTCAGCAAAATGATTTACTTACTCACCTACCTTGAAGGAGGATATTTTGGCATCGCCACCAGACCCCTCTGCAACTTCTGTTTCGTCTACTGAGACACAAACAAGAAAAAAAAATACAAGAAATGACTGAACTCCTCTGAAGAAAGTATAAAATACTGGCTTTCCTGTTACATGACATGAACATCTATCTTCAGGTTACAATAAACTGACTCACAATTCATTAATGTATGCATATTCTTTTACTCTACTAAGTGTAGGACCTGAATACCATAAAATGACCTGTAAGGCTTGCTGAAATGTTTATTATTTAAAGGTACAATATGTAAGATATTTACTGTATTAACCCTTTAACGCCTAATGTCGCAAATTTGCCATCTGTTAGTGTTTTGTTCTGTGTGTTTTGATCCCGTCTGATAACTACACAGTTCATGCCGAAGCTCCGGGTTGTGAGATATGAGTAGTACAACCATTGTAGCAAATAAAGTGGATCAACGGAGTGAATGTTAGATTCTGAGATTCACGAGCAGAAACGTGGTAAAACACGGGAAATATTGGAGATGATTTAAAAGATTAAGACGACCCTGTGGGTTTCCACCTGATTTCCTCTGTAAGTCAAAAAATATCCACCACCATCATCGTCCCTTTCTTTTTAATCTCATGGACAGAGATCCTGACCAACAGTGCATTGTGGAAAGGGACAAAGACAGTAGAGTGTTTTGAGCCATAGACTCTACAGGTTGGACTGACCGGGTCACGGTGACTTTTGAACTTCTTGTTCTCATTATTTTGCAGAACAGACTGAAGTCAGACTCAAACATAGAAGCTGCGTCATGAAATAAATGTGTTCGTTTTGCCCTCATGGAGGTTCAGTGTTTTCAGTCTGGCAACCTGCATTGGCTGCAGTCTGTGGAGGGGGATGAGGGGGGAGTGTGCTCTCCAGTGTTGTTGAATTTGAGCTGCGGTGTCCAGTCTTACATATTGTACCTTTAACTCATCATCCAAAGGCCTCAGGCACTGACCTTCCATTTTGAGTCCTACCAAGGATGACAACGTTGCTCTGTCGTTCGGTTCAGCTCTTTGGTCCAGATGGAAATATGTCAACAGCTATTGGATGGATTGTTAACTTTGACAATCTTCTGACTTTTCATTTTGTGCAATTATCAGGTCAAATTTTTAATTTGGCCAGTTGTGGGGAAGCACATGTAATGGCAGACATGAGAAACTGTCCAGATATAACAAAGGTGGTTTATTTACATAAAGTGGCAACATGCTACACATATAACCAAAGATATGGACAAAGTAACATATAGTCAGAAAACTTATATAAATACATATCACAACTGACAAAAGCCACAGCTCTAATAGTCTTCTCAGTCAGCAGGCCTTAATCCAGGCTGCACCACTCACACAGGTAATTCCACTGCTTCTTCATAAACAGGCAAATAAAGTTATATTCTTGATAAATTCCCAGTATAAACACTTTTACAATGTTTACCATAAAACTTACATTGCAGCCATACATAAACAGATTACAAATCAACATAAATAACTGCTAACCTCATTTACCTCCCCCTGCATACTTGGGCTAACCCAGTGACATCACTAATGATGTCACCAAGGAGATAACTACAGGAAGTAGTTGGCCACTCCCTCCTTTTGTCCTCAGAACACCTGGTGGAAAAGGTAAGTAACAAAAGAAAGTCAAATGTAACTAAACATGCAAAAGAAACAAACACGGGTTGATCTATACATTACATAACAATGATGGAACTATGGCTAAACATATAATTAACAAGCGTGGGTAAATGAAAGCACGGTGTGGTAATGATGGTAGAACTGGGAACAAAATGGTGTGTTCTCACTGACTTTGTCACACCAACACTCGTGACCAAATACCTGCAAAACTAACATGACATCCCATCAGCCTTAGCTGTACTTTCAATTACTAATTAGCAAATGTTAGCATGTTATGCTAACACACTAAATTAAGATGGTGCATAAAGTAAATATTCTACCTACAGCATACTGAACATTAGCATGTTAGCATTGTCACTTGCACAGACACCTTTCTAATGTCTGACTGGGGGTATCCAACCATTTCTATATCTTCCCAAAGCCTTTCTAAACACACTCATATTCACATTTCCAATCAGTTTTTCAAAGGTGAGAAAGGTGACTAAACTTTTTCAGCTCACTTTTTTCATTTGTGACAACAATTTATCTTCACCTAAGCAGTAAATAATCTCAACAGAGGAGATGCTTTTTGTCTACTTCATCTGCTTGACTTTGAGACTTTTGACTTTTTTTTTCACCTAATAGCTGAGACTTTTCTGATTATTTATTCATCAATAGTCCTACCTGTTCATCCTGGCAAATTTGAAGTATAACCAGAATGTTTAAAACACACACTGGGTTCATGATTCTGTTACTCGTGTTTCATCCTGACAAATAAGACTAACTCCCCTCATCCAAAGCAGAAAGTGATATCTCTAAAAGCCAATCTGTTCCTGTGTGTTTGCTCTCGCTCTCTTTCGTAAACGCTACACTGTATCCAAAGGTCCTGGCGCTCTCTTCCCAGGAGGCTGTGTTACAGTCCTGTATGTCACTGTTAACTGTAGCCATATGGCACTTCTTAGAAGAATGGCTGTTGGTGTCAGTCACAAACCAGCCGTTGGGGACGGGCCCACGGGCCACTGACAGATGACAATTACCCGCCATTAAAATCCATTGACAGAGACAGAGAGAGTGAGTGAGACAGAGGTAGCAGAATGAATCATTAATGTTCTATGGAAAATATGGAGAAATGTGTGCACTGCGTTTCAAGTATGTGTTTGTATGTAAAGAAAATACAAGTTGAAATAGAGAGTGGGAGATGAATTATCTTACAGAGTCTTCCCAGCACCTTGAGCCAACATGAAGGTTTGTTTTGGTCTGACCAAACCTTCTCATTTTCTCATCAATAATGCGTATATTTATTTCACAGATTGCAGAGAATACGTGTCTTATCACAGCTCCCTGAGGTCCACCCTTAGGACAACAGAGAAACAAAAGCACCCACATCTTCCTTGTCAGAGGCCAAACGTTCCTTATTGACATCTTCTGCCTCTTCCTCCCTACTGTCACTCCGCCTCCCCCCTCTGAGCTGCATCTCCCAGCCTTATTTAACATCAGAAAGGACCCCAACGTCTTCAGTGTGTTACTTTAAGTCTCACGAGTCCTCCTCAGTCACTTACCAAACACTTAATCACGTTTTGGGATGTCGACCCTCTCCACCAATATTACTAATCCTCCCCAAGCCACGCGGCTTTTGTCTTCTGCTAAGACCGAAGCTTAAAGAGGCTTAGAGTCTTCCTGAGCGGCAAAGACCAGGTCTCTCGTAGTCAGACTGAGCCCCCATGAGGAGTAAAATGTTCAGGGGATACCCAATTACTGCAATATTATGAATTGGAGCATGGAATTAGATTCATTTAGGTTGAAACCCAACAGTATGTGTGCAAGTATGCATATATTCACATAGTATCAGCACAAACCTGAAAATGCAGTATATGTGAGAGTAGAGTAGTGTGTAGCATCCAACATCACGCAGAAGGCAATCAGTCTTAATTGGTTCGGTCTGATTATTATTTATTATTATTTCCTCTAAAGCCTTTATTCAGCAAGCCTCTGGATACACACTCAGGAAACAGCCTCTAATTACTAATGGATGATGACCAAACGCCAAGGTCAGCCAGTGTGTGTATGCGGGTGTGTATTAGAGTGTGAGAGAGGGGTGGGGGGGAGGACAAAGAAAAAGTAGTGAAAGTGTTTCTATTGCTATTTATCAACTAATTAATTCCAAATTAAACTCTTTGTTCCACGTTCAATTGTAATTCCTCAAGATGTTCCGTTTAGCAGTCTTCCAAAATGTCAGCGAATCGAGATTCGAACAAGCCAAAGCAATGAAACCAGACGCTCGGCTGCATTTGTTACCTCACCGATCTGACTTCTTCTAAGCTAATTCTAATTTATGACTACATTTAATTTTCCAACTGAGTCATTTGTTTTTTAAAACCACGAAAAAGCTGCCTTTTGATTAATGAAAGGCGGAAATGCTTGAAATCTGGCTGAGCAATTTGCTACAGCAAATAACAGAAAGCAGCATATGAAAATAATCCTGGAGGTTGGAAGGCTTTACAGTAGTTTCAAATACTCAATCAAAACAATATGGAGCTCTTACTTGCTTTTTCACCTGTGCTCCCCAGTACACTCGATACACACTGTCATCCCTTCCAGTGACAAAATCTATTGCCCAACTCAATCTGAGACTTAATTATTGGCAAGGATACCCAGTAGCACAATTTAAAGCGTTCTATCAATCACTGGGATTGACAGTTTAATTAGGCATGGATGCAATGTACTTCGTCCAAAGGGAAACCATTTTAGTGTTAGTTGTAACGTCTTCTTCCAACAAAATACCCAGTTCCCAGTTATTGTGTCTAAAACAGACAATGTGCTGAAAATAGTCTGATCTGATGGATTGTCACCAGCAACTAGTCAGTATTATAAGCTGTTTTCAAACATGCACGTAAATTGACAGCAATTTAACATGAAGGGTCTCATTTCTGAATACTTGACTGAGCTCCACTGACTTACAAGGCCACATTGAGACGAGGTTGTGAATTGCTACAACACCTCATGTGTGGCATGCTCCCTCACTCTCATTCACTCTCTGTGTTTCTTGATCAATGCTCGCTCCGCCCTCCCCCCCTGTTTCAACCAGTTAGACACAAACCAAAGGAAAGTTCTTTGTGTCATGATTTTGCAGCATAAACACAAGAGCCAGACTCAGATTTCGAAGCTGGGTACATGAAATAAACAAAGCCATAACCCAACAGGTAGAGTGTCAGTTTCGTCAGAATCCACCTGGATAGCTAGTTTCAGAGGTTTCAGGCTGATTGAGATTTGACTGGTCTCATCATCTGATGTCTGCCCGCAGTGTGATGTCAGGCTCCATTTTTCTAAAAGTTGGATCCAGCTCAACTTCTCCACGGCAGGTTGCTGCTTTTTTTTTTTTTTTTGCAGCACCCCTGCAGCCAAAACGCACTACCCCCACTCATATCAATCGAAATAAAACACATTTTGGTCACAACAGTTGCTAGGTCAGACTTATTTACATCTCCATAACATTTTCAGCTCGGCACAAGTCTCTTTTAAATACCTTCACAATAAGGAGAGATTGCGTTTCCACCTTCAAGGACTACAGTGATAACTGTATCAATTAATTATCAAATCTTACACACAAAAAATCATTAATTAAACCATAATGACACAATGTTCATGTCAGAACAGTCAGTACAATGATTGTTTTCCACTTGCAGTGTGGGATAAAAGAAGAAACATCAAAACTTGTACAACCACAACAGCAATCAGAGAGGCAAATCTATATTCATGACCTCTACTGTAACTCCACGAAATGGTGAAGTGCTTTGCATTCAGCATGTGAGCAAAGAGGAACTTCATGAGAGTCTCAGCTTAACATCATGTCCTCCTAAACTTGTACATAGATAGATTTAATTAAACAGGCAGCAGTATTATCTCGTTAATAAATGATGCTAATAAATAACTGATTAATAATGAGCATGGTGCTCACAGTGGTCAATACTTCATAGAAAAAAGCAGTTTGAAAGCCATCTGTGAAAACAGTTTTCTGCTTTCATAGCTTTAAATATTATGTAAGCACTGTAGCTCTTCTCCAAATGTTCAGACATGTCTGGATAAAGGAATGTTTGTGTGTCTGAAGGACAAAAATCTGTGGGATTTACAAATAAAGCAATTCAGGGACGTTACATATTCCATGTCTGAAAAGGCTTTTTTGATATAGGAAGGCAGCAGTAAAGTGACTTTTGAATTAATCTTAGTTAAAGTATTTTGTCACACAACAATTTATAATGCTAATTCTCTCTCCACCCCCTCAGCCCACCAAGCCAAAGCCGACAACAGAGCCACCACAGTTCAAGCAAGGGGGTGGTGTTCTTTCAGGTACACCCACGGGTGGCTTAGGGGACACCCCGCCACTCTGTCATTAAACAACCCCCCCTACTTTAGAACACATACACTCTTTTCACCCCACTAAAAGAGGTTCCAGGCAGTTGGGCAGACAGGCCTACTGGGGTGCAGGAGTAGCAGTAGGAAGGGGGATGTTGATTGAGGTTGTGCGTGGGTGTGTGTTCCCACCAAGGTCCCCTGCAGCTAAAAGTACATAGGCTAATTCTCTGTCACCGGTTCCCCCCTCTCCTTTATGCACGTGTACACAAAGAGCCAAACACACACACACACACACATTGTGTGTTACCCTAAAGGTATCCTTACATTCCCTGGAAGATCGGTGGTAAACTGCCCATTGATTTGTTCTTCCTTCTCCCTCAATGCACATCTTAATTTAGCTGCTCTGTTTCTGTGTGTGTGTGCATTCCTTTCATTCAGAGAGAGATAAGAGTGGCCTCCAGACATTCTTGATGCCCCCCTGCCTTGCTCTTCTTCAACCCAACTTAAAATCCATCTATCCCTTTATTTCTGCTCCACATTCAGCCTCGCTTTCCTCCAGCCCCCGACACACACAAAGTGACTACAGTGTTGACTCCATCGTTTTTTTCCCCTCTCTTTTGTTCTCTCTCTCTTTGTTTCTTCATCAATTTATACTACATTACAGTTGCCTTGATCCTTTGGCCCTGGATAAACATCATTTATCAAGTCAGGCTGATGTTTGCACCTCTAATTCAAACAGGAAAAGTCAGACTGAGGCTGAAAAATGGCATTCCTTATGGGTGGGAGAAGTGTGTGTGTGTGTATGCGGAGGAGTGGGGGACATGTTGTGGTTGTTATGCCATGATCCCATCAACTTCCCAGTCTCTCCCCATCTGACCTGTGACATAAAAACATTCACAAACCCACGCTCAGGAAGTCACACTCGCACACGCGTCCGCGAAGTCTCTGACGCTTGCATGCTCACACATGCGCGCTGTAAAACACACGCACTTTATCTGACAAACACACTTACACGTGCATACACACACATTTACACTTGTGCATTGATCCAGGCCCACATGCACCTACACACACACACACACACACACACACACAAGCGTCCAGTTGTCCAGGTGCAGAGTCTCCCACTGATAAAGGCCCAGCAGGTCAGAGGGAGTCTTGATAGACCTGCTGGCTCTGTCTAATGGATGTGTGTGTTAACATGGGAAGTAACACGGCTGTACATCTAAACATTTACAATTCTGACTATGGAGGAGAGATTGATCACTGCTGTCCTGTGTGCTCTCGGCACTTCTTATCATGCAGAGTTAATTAGAGCTTGACATGTCAGATGAGAAAGGTGATATCACAGCTCTGGGTGGTATAAATCATCGAAATGGTATTGAAATGTGTCCCGTCGTAAAGATTAATTACATTCCTGCCAGCCCACCGATGTAACCGACATATATAAGTTCAAAATCACTAGAAACATACACTCAATGTAAATGATGGCACAGTTTATTGGGTTAATGCAGCAGCAAAGTGACATATAGATGATATAGGAAAAGAGAAGACCAGAGAGCATTCAAGGACATGTGAGCAGTATCAACCATGCAAGAAACATACAATAAGTCAAATTAATGCAATTTAAGTACACTAAAGCCGACTGAAAATCTAGTGACCAAATATTAAAGGTTCGCCAACATTAAATATATTTGTGCATACATATACATGCATTTATAAAGTATGCATGCCAGTGGGTCTCAAGAAAGGTGCAAACACTTTAGCCAGAACAACTTTTTAAGGTGACAGTATATCACTGTTGTGTTTTCATCTTGTTCCACGTCCTCTAACTCGACAAAGAATCCATAAATATTGGTTTAATAACAGAAATTTAAAGCATAGTTCTGGTTTATTTCAATCTGAGTCTTAATTTTTTTGTAGTTTTGGCCATTACTGTTTTGGTGATGACATTGTACTCACCCAATTAATTGGTGAGATATGAGAAAGTGGCAACAAGACTAAAAGCAGGTCAGGTAGGGTAAGAAAGAGAAGCGGTTAGATGATGAGACAGATGGCAAAGAAAACAGTAAATTTGTGTTGGCTTTAAGCATCCATCAGTTTACAAAATCATTTTTTATTCAACTTTGACCTAGCATATGTACTGCTGTGTGCATACAGAGAGGAGTTTTTACCAAAACTGTAGATGTGTTCACTTTAAAAAAAAAAAAATATTGGACTAATTTGTATTGAACTTATTTAAAACCTTATCAGGTATTTAACTATGACTGTTATTTGTCATAACTGATGGAAATGATGGCCAAATCTAAAAAAAAAAAAAAAAAATTACAAAACATAGTGAAATAAATGTATTTTAACTGAGTAAGAGCAGACAGTTTACAGAAGACTCTTTTTTTTAAACAAAGCCTCCCTTATGACTGACGTTTACTGAACTGTGTCTGTGAGCATTCATTGTTTTGACTCTGGTATCCATATTGGTGGTTTGGTAACACTGTCATTAACATATCACTTGACTGCACTGAGGGGGTCAAGGGTCACCCGGTGGAGAAAGATGATACCTACAGGACTGGGTCAGTGGAGGTGGCAGATATGGTTTTGGGAGCTGGGGGAGGGGGGTTTGAAGGTGGGTAGCTGTCGCTGGGTAAATTTATTTTCCTCCAGTCTTATGAGGTACATTTGTCTCGGTGGTGTGGTGTGGAAGGAGAAATGTCAAACCAGCCCTCTCTCTCACTAGACCTAATTTCCTGAGTCACCAACAAATATCACCCACTGGAAAGTGAGAGAGAGACAGAGAGAGAGAGAGTTGAAGATGTTTTTCCAGTTAGTTGTTTTGTTTTGTTTTTTCACAAGTGAGACAGAGAAATGTCTGGAATGCTCACGATGAAAGACTTTTGTTAGCACAAGTGCAAAAGGATGGAAGCGTTTTCTTACCACAAGCCACTGTGCATGCCACACTTTAACACTTATATTCACACACAGGCCTCAAGCAGAGACTGGAAAAAAAACACAATATGTAAGAACAGGAGACAGTAACCTTGCCTCGAGTTACTGTTGATTTTGTGACTTTGCTCTAAGCCCATCCCACGCCAAGCTGCACCTGTGATGCCGCGGCTGTTGAGCTGATGGGCCGACTGATAAACAAATATTTTCTGCATCTTTTCTTGGAAAGACCAACTGTGTATCTTTGCCCCTTTAGGCCTTAAAGCCCTACTTCTGTAACCTTTTCACCTCTTGTCTCCCATGGGACTCCATGCCCGCTCTAACCAACTGGACAGGAGAAGCAGAGACGGCTATTTAATTGACCCATCTGTGAATGAATAGGCAAAAAGAAGCGAGCCTTGCTCTGGTCGTCAATAATTAGGGCAGCATCCGTATTATCAGGCATTGATTATGTGCGAGTCATCATTTGAGGCCGGAGCCAACTCTTGTTCCGCTTGCGTTAGCCCATTGCCCTGGATTGAATGATGAATTACCGATCAATAGAAACTGCTTGATAAATCCCCAATCAGGATGGCACCGAAACTGGATTTTATTTCCTAATTCCCCTTGATGTATTGGTAAATTTTATAGCCTCTTTGCTTTTTTTTTTTTTTTTTTTACTTTTTTTTTCACATCCTGCAGATTCACTTTAGTCTTGGCAAGACTGGATATGAACCGCTATTAAAAAAAATAAATAAATAAAAGACGAAAGGGAAAAAAAAAAACTGTAAAACATTGCTTAAGCTCTAATGTTTATAAATAAATAATTAGCAAAGCACAGTTAGGAAGAGGAAAGCCTGTAATATTTATGATGCTGGTAAAAACGTGTGAAATATCACCATGACGACATGCAAGCAGCCTATTCATTTGCGTAAGTGATCGGTGAGTCGAGGATGAAATAGTAGGGGGCGGGAGTCGGACCCTGCCACGGGCCCGTGCTGGCCGCTGGTTTGCCCACAGTTCCTGTAGTTGATTAAGACACCTCATCCTCCTTCATTACATTAGCTCATGAACCGTCGGGCCAATTAGAAAGATTAAAATCATAAAAACGCCCGCAGCCATAACTTCTTCTTAAGGTTTAAGCAAAATTATGTTGACCACGGGCGCAAATGTCCTCATTAAAGCATGATAACATTAAGTTCCTGGATGCCACCTCTAAAACAGTTCACGTGGCACTGCTGTCTCCTTCATGCCCTCTCCTCCTCAAGGAGAGCCTGGCCTCGAGCATGTAAATGTAATTATCCAAATGACTGAGGTAACCTTTAACATTGGCATAATCATATTCCGGGTGTCCCATTTGTACAATTTGTAGCTGGTAATTACATATTTAAATTTTGCTTGCCCTTGGATGCATAAAACTACAGATATAGACATGCAGGGATGTGTGTGTGTGTGTTTCAACAAGAACTGGTAAAAGCTTCATCCAAAGCATCCTTCCCAGCAGGCACAAATGTAAACACATTCCAATCCTTTCTCCTACGGGTATGCTCCAAAGAGAATAATTTCAATCTTTTATTCATGCTGTTTAATGTAACCCTTTAATCTGGGTGGAAGCCCAGGGGGCCTCTAATCCAGGAGTGCCAGCCGCCCGGTGTGTGCTGTATACCGCTCTGAGTACATGAGCCCCTATTGTGGTTCCAATCAATCACACACTCATTACACCAGCACTATAAATGCCATGGCATGCCAACAGCCATGCCCGAGGCCCCAGACAGCGTCTCTTCCAGATCATGTTTCTGCCAGGCCTACCAGTGTGTGGGCATGATTGTCACCTTGCCAACCTGGCTATACTGTTGAGTCAACATGTGCTGAGTGTGCCAGCGCTGTATTGTATGATGCATGGATTCTGTTTGGTGCCACAAGGCAGTGGCACACAACACTGCTTTCGGGCTGTAAGAGCCTTCTGGTAATGCCAGTGTCTGTTCCAACCACCTGTGATTATTCGTACTCATTTGCCTGCCAGCAAGCTGCTGCATGGATGGAGAAATGGACAATGGAATGATGGGGTATTGTCAGATTTGCATGATTGGCGTTTTCATTCATGTGGTTTGTTTCTGTAATTCAAAAGTATAAGCAGGTTCCAGCGCCGGGGTTCATCTAGAAAGGCTTTCGTCTCAGCTGCATTGCTCCTGCAGCAGGGATTTTCAAAGTGGTGTTTGCTTCACAGGCAAGCTTCAAAACACTAAAACTTCTTCTGCTGCTTCTTCCCCATTGGCTGTCGGTGTTTCAAAAACCATTTCAAGAACGCACAAGGCACACATCACACCAATTAACCTCCTCCTGCTTGGCTCGCAATGACCTGCGTGTTGTTCTGAGGCAGGACGCTGGTGGATGGGAAGGAGGTGTGAGGAAGGGGAGGACAAAATGATCCCCGAACATTTGGACTTCCAACAGCTGTCTCAAGAAAGCACACTCTGCCTAGTGATGACCTTTAACCCCTCTTCATATCGGGCAGCAGTCAGTACAGAATATATGTTGACTGTATTGCTGATTCTCAGAGCACAGAAGTAATGTATTTATTTGTTTGTATGGAATACATTATATGCTCATGTAGTTTCCATGAGATGAGTGCACATGTGGAGTGTAGAAAACAAACCAGAAAAAACATGAAAAGTTGCCTTTGTGCCAAATTGTAAAGGGTGAACAATTATAATATCCAAGGAGGAAATCTCTTTGAGCACCTAGGGATGCTAATGGATATTGCTAAGTTAATATCTAAAATAAGATGCTTTTAACTTGTGCAGTGGACAAACAGTGGACTGTGCTGCCTGTTAATGGTATGGGTATAGCTTGATATGGCTTCAACTGCTAACTTCCTGTACATTGGTGCTGTGTCTCAATTCGGATACTTTTGACCACCAGAATATAACTTTAAAACATGTGAGACTGTATACACTGCATTTTGCCATAAGTGACCGTGTGAAAGTAAATACGTACTCAGAATAGAAAGTTTAAGTATGGCGGTACGCAAATTGAGACGCAGCGTGGGTTAGCATTACTCCTTCATTGGAATTCTGTCATGTTAGCTATCCAAAGTCAACAGATGTCTGTCAAAGTGTGGCACGTAGTAGAAAAGTTCTACGAATTCACCTGTAAAGAGTCATTGTACCGCAGCTAGAGGGATTTTTCTACAGTGCTGTCCAGAAACTGTATAAAATATTGTGACAAAAGGAAATCCATCTATAAAACCATCAGACACTAAAACCTACAGTTAGCATTAGCAGTGACTGCCACTATCACTTAATAGAAATGGGAAAGATAGAATTGATAAAGAAAAGATGGCATCAGAGAGTCTTTGGGCAAAAGTTTATATTAAATTAAGGTCATTATCAGTAATGTACATGGTCCATGGAGGACATTTCACCCTCTTATAGATACCACTGAAGATGCATCAGGTTTATGGTGTCTGAAAGCATAAAAGTCTTACTGAACATATGAGTCACACCATTTCATCTGCTAAGGCATGAAGTTGTATCTTTGAACTATTGGATCAATTCCTCCGGATGAACAATGTTCACTGGAACAGACTGCCTCAGTTTGTTTGCAGTTAATTGGACAGTCAAGGTTTGAAATAGAAAATGGAAAGTTGGAGAATTTACAGTTTATTAATGCAACAGCTCAATACCTTTTACCTAGAACGGTTTATTAGAGTAAAGTTAATGTACCTCAATGACAACAATTTAAATGAAATAGGAAAGAGTCCAACAATGCATTTGAGAGTTTAAGATCAATTGGGGAAACCGAATAAGCTGACAAAAAATCTCTTAAAAGCTATAACCACTTCAATCAATATACACAAATCCATCAACACAATTACCGTTGCTGTCATTTTTTCTTTTTTCCACATAGTATTGTACTTCTTCCCTTTTCAGCCGCCAACCAAGAGAACTGAGGTCAAGTCTGACTCACATTCTTCTGTCCTTTCTAAAGTTCATCTTCCTCCAGCTCCCCCAACCAAGCAGCAGCTGTCCAATTCTTCTTCATTTCGTTCTCTGCTCTGGTCACCTGTAGCTTGCCACCCCCTGGAGGCCAGTTTGGGTCACCTCACACACTGACTGGTCAACTGTAAATCCACCCCTCAGGAGAGGAAACACAATAAGCTTAAGAGGATTCTCGTAACACTTTTGTCTCACACTCGAGGTAATCACAAGTCCTTGCAGCTACGAATAATCCTAAGGTTTCATTAAAATCCTGTAAATTGGTAAGAAGATGTAGCAAAGCACGTATACTGCCAGGTGACAAATTAAAGGAGGTTTAAGGTGTTGCTGCTTCAGTGCTCCTTGTCATAGATTTTTCTAAAAGATTATCCTTTATTTGGTGTTTTGAGGATTCTGGACGTGGCCCAGGACGTCGCTCCTAAATCTCTCTTGGTGTTGGGTTGAGATGTAACTGTGAAGGCCACAGCATATAATTTATACCATTTTAATACACCATACCAACTGATGTACTTCATTTATACTGAACGTGGCTAACACTTGTTGTAAAGACTTTCACAGAGCAGTAAAGAGATTAATTAAGCAAAATAAGCACTTCTATGAGGGGATAATGTTATAAAATCACAAGATACAGTCATAAAATAAGTAAATACACCAAACAAGGAAATGAAAAGCAAAACTTATATCCTTATATAACATACTAATATACTTACATACATAGATAGGAATACCATATTTTAAAAAATTGTCGACATGGATATCAATGGTCTTAGAGAGAGGACCATAACTGTCTGGTCGTATAAGTTAGAAATGGGAACAGTGAGACTTATAGGGTGTTAAGAAATATATTGCTTATTCTGTCAGTCAGTAATACAAAGAAAATGACTTGTAAAATGTTTAAGAAGCCAGTGCAATGCCAGATTATTTCTGGGTTGTTGTTTTTTTTTTCATGAAAGAGGGTTCAGATATAGAAAGTTGCAGGTGGTGGTAAAAGTGTGTATGTTGGTTGGTTGTTAGCTGCAAAAAAAAAGTGGACAACTGAATAACTCTTTTGACCTGGTTTTTGAATCAGTAAGTGACGCCTTGTGCACTCTATAGAAGCATCTGCATTTCCTGTTTTATTCTAAATGTTGCTTTAATTTGTGTCCTGATTTTTGTTCTATGTTTACATTGTTACATTGTTACTTACTGTAAAAATGTAAATGAAACCACATAATCTGAATTTTTTTTGGTTAATTGGTTGGTTAATTTAGTCGGATTTCTCTGCGTGATCAGGTGCTACAGACAGTTCTCTTTGTATTTCACCACTTTGTGCCTATGGCCAAAAGCGGACTAGCATAAGCAGACCATTAGCCTGGCTGACAGTGGACCATTGCCACCATTGATTAGTGTATTTATCTTGGTTGCCAGCCCAGCACTGGCCTAAATGAACTACAACATACAGTATGCATTTGGGCTGGAACACCGTTGCAGAGATCAGCCAAAGAGCAGGTGACTGACTCAACTATTAAAAATGAAGCAGCTGTACAAGAATAGCAATATGCTTGATAATACACCGCTAATACAGCACAGCAGAGAGTGTTAGGCCTCTGAGCCAGGCAAAAATTGGAGGCCCATGTGTTCCTTCTAGTCATGTTGACCCTCCAACAGTGACAGAGATTATTAGGATAAGCATGGCTGCAGTGCTAAAAGGAACGCTGTTAAGCAATGCTGTAGCAAAGTTGCTGCCGGGTCTCCTGGCATAGAGGGATACTGTGGGAGAATTCATTGACATTGCTCTTTCCTTATTCATGCCTTTAGGACCCTTCCTGATTGGCACCATTGTCTCTAAAAGTGCCTGCTGAAACTGTTTTATCATTTCAATTTAGCTGTTTCACCTCTTGTATTGTGTTTAACTGCAGCTGGGAAAGTGTCTCGGCTTTGCCAGGGGAAATCAGTTGAATTCCAATATTTCTATCATTCAGCACTAGACCAGCAAACGACTGAGGTATCAAGGGTACAGACAATGTCAGCAGAGTTGTATTGGCGGCATCCTGCAAGCTTGCCAAGTCTTAGCCCAGCTTTAATGGGTTTTCGCTCAATAACAATGAAGAGACAGAGAGTACCATAAAGACAGAATCAGCCAATCCTTTCGGAATCTTAATAAGGACGGATGCATTTTAATACGGCCACAAGCCTGCTTTCCATGTCGGGGTTTTCATGCACTGCCAATCAAACAAGTTGCAGTCATTTACAGTCTGGCAAGAGTTTGGGAAAATAGCCCAGAGGAGTTACAGTACACGTTTGCTGTAGCGGGGCTGCAGAAAGGCTTTTCTAATTACACTCGCTGAGGAGGAAAATATGTCCTAAACAAGTCTCTGCTGTAATCAAACCCAGTGCAGCCACACCCAGCTACACCATGCATGAACAATCAGAACATTCATGTTATTTTTCATGCTTTGGACGACGTATCATGCCTCGGATAATCAATCACCCCGATGTATCAATGTTTACAGAGGGAAGTGCGCCTATTGCTGTTGGGACTCAAATCAAACTGTTCATGCACTCTTTTGTTATACACTGAATTTTTGATGTGGCCACGGTTGTGTGCAAACTCGGAGCACTTTAGCAGTTATGACATGTGGCATGCAAGATACATATATATATATATAGTATCTGAAGCGTGTACAAATATAGGCAAGCAGGTGCTGCGAGCTAAACAGCAGATGTTGCATTGCATGGCCAAACCATGGGCTGCCAGTAGGGTCTTAAGTGGGTTAGTGGGTCGGAGGCTCACACTGATAGGAAACATATACTCTTCAGACACGCTGGCTGCTCGTATAGATTTTATTTATTATCTTCAGACTTTAGATGATGAGTCAGCGTACAACACCCCAAGGGCCAACATTTGCACACAATTGTGGGAGAGATATGAAGTGCAGTTAAAGTTGGATTCAGACTCTTAAAAAAGAGTTTTTGTGCTTGGGCTTGTGTAATATAAAAGTGTATTTCAAAAAGTAAAGTCATAAATTATCACACACATGTCGCCCCTTGTTACATGACTCACGATCTCCTATTCGTGGGTTCTTCGTAGATAGAAAGTTTGCCTTCCTCTGATGCTGTGTTGACTTTTTGCTGACTCACCCGTGGGGGGAAAATCATCTGACAAGCACACTGTGTTGAAGCCTTGTCAGCAAGGGCGTACGGTAAGCTGGAGCTTCCTATGCATGCTTAGGGGCGATGTAAGCAACGGGAGAAGCAGCGAGCATGACATTTGATTGAGACCTGAGGAAAGTTTACTTCTTTCCTGCCAGGGAGGTCAGAACAACACACAAACAAAACAAGCTCTCACTCGCTTAGGAATGATCAGCTTGGAACATTTGGTGTGTTTTATGGGTTAGTCTGTGATGAAGTGATAGAGAGTAATTTACTGTTTCTGTCACGCCATGTTTTGTTACTTTGACTTCACTTTCTGAATTCCTTGTTGTGCAGCCACACCTCCCAAAGCACAGCATGTCTGTGGCTGAATTATGATCTGTGTTGAAAAAATTGATATCTCTGCTTCACATACAGTGTAATATTACCCTGTGTGACTGCACAACATCTGTGAGAAGTGGTGAGATTTATAAAAAAAAACTCTTTTTGATTTCAAGAGGCTGGCACCAAACGCTGATTGTTATTAATTGGATGATCCCCTGAATTTCCTCCAGATCAACCATGAGGTTCACATTTGTGGTTTTGAATAAAATTTCACAACAATTACTGAATTGATTGTCAGTAATTTCGGTCCTTATGTCCATGTTCCCCTCAACAGTGGCAGACTCAGACTGTCTGAGGGGCAGGGGTGAGCTGCATGTGGTGGGGCACCAGGGGGAACCATTGAGAATAGTTTTATTATGTAACTCAGCTAGTATAACTACATCTGTGATTAAAAGACACAGGGAATTATGTTTTATCTACCATAGGGACACTTTTGCTGCCTTCAATGAGTAATTGCATTAATTTAGGTGATCTCTTTCCATCTAGCACCATCATGTGGTCTAAACGTCAATTTGCCCAAACCTTTGGTGTATGACAAAATGTCAGCTGATCCCATCTCAGCTTGAGTTTCAACGATTAATCAATTAGTCAACTGGTGGAACATCAATCAGCAACTATGTTGATAATCATTTATTCACTCTGGCCATTTTTAAAGCTAAATTACCAGACAAATTTGCTGCTTCCAACTTTGTTAAAGGTCAGCATTAACAGCTTTTTTGTCATGTGAATATAGTTTTTGACTGTTGATCAAATAAAACAAGCTTTCAAAATAGATCACCTTGAGATATTATTGCGTTTTATGACAGATAGATTGGAATTATTGAAGAAAACAGTGTTTGCTTTGTCTTATCATCAAGAGTCGAGCTGGAACAAACAGGAACTTGCAGGGTCATGGTTACCTGAGGAGCTGGATAGGTGAACTATAAGTGAACCTTATCACAGTAAACAATACCTGGCCTTGTAAACATGGTCATTACTCCATCTAATACATAGTTGATAGCCCACAGCTTGCCTGTGTAAAGAGTGTGAGAGAACATGACGCTGTTACCTCCTCCCCTGTCTGCCCCTTCCTTTCTTTCTGTTTTAAAATCTCCTCCAGCCCCTTGTCCCTCTCAGTTGTATGCTGAGGGCAACAAATTGCGGCGAGATGCATTTCCCCAGTGTTTGTGTTTCTGCAGCGGCTTGCCTCATCTGTTAAAAATGGGTAGGTAGGTGATGCATCTGGAGGGATGAAACATTTATCGGAGGACGATTTTTCATTACGGCAAGGAGAGAGCCTCCATCAATATTTCAATGGCCCTGCCTGCCCACAGTGTGTCAGCGCGTGCAAGCCTCCGTGTGTGTGTGTGTGTGTGTGTGTGTGTGTGTGTGTGTGTGTGTGTGTGTGTGACAGTGCATTTCATAATGACCAAATGTCAGAATCCAAAGTGTGAGGACAATGTGGGAGTTCTCACTACTAGTGGGTAAATTAAAACAGAGATTAGATTTTGAGAATAAAATTAAGACTAGGTTTAAGCCAAAGGAGGTAGAAATGCACTGTAAAAAGAAATGGGTTAAACTGAATTACATGTTTGTGCGTATACACTATAAATTTTCTGGTCTGTCGAACCTGCCATGCTCCTACACACTCACGTGCCATCTCTCCTCCCTCTCTCCTCCCTGCATTTTGCTTCTACGTGGCTGTTGTAAGCCGCTCTCCTCCGAGCATTTTCAGCTGTCACACTTTTTCAGAGTTCGCGGGCGCCGATTTTAGTCCTTTGCATCAAATATTCATAGAGGGGGAGCGAGGAGAGGCAGGTTCGCCACGTGCTCATCAGTTCTTCACCCACCTGACTTCCATCCCTCTCTCTTCAGATGCCCCTTAAATCTCCCTGAATCTCTGGCTCTACCCCTCTCTCCTGCATGTCCTTCCCAGTATAAAACACTTAGACACAGTTTTGAGTGTAATTGAATTACTGCTACATGACATCATATATACAGATATATCTGTTGTGGTCACCACCAGCTCCAATCATAATATGCTAAAAAAAAAAAAAAAAAAAAAAGAAGCGGACAATATAAAGAAATAATGACATAATAACTGAAAATCAACAAGTTCACTAACAAATGCAGCCCTTTGCTTCTTCATCCATCCAGCTGCCCCTCTAGCCAACCCCAAGGTTGGAGATGACACGTACAACTCTTGACATGTACTCGTTCAGACTTTTGAAAGGATTATGAAAGTAAAGATTTTGCTGTCTCGAGTTCTCCCTCCCTGGTCCCCCAGCTCATTCTGTTTGAGCCCATTAATTCTAGCCACAGATAACTCCATAATCAATATATGTTTATATGCACCACACTACTGATCTAGCTGAGGCTGATGGGAACACTGACAGATACATCAAATTGCTCCACTTTTTGATGTTTGGTGTTTGGGTTTATGAGATTTTTTTTTTTTTCCTGAAAACACAATGTAGGTGAGAGGCTGAACCAAAACAATGAGCTGAGAGACACTAAAATGCTCCAGATAGCTGAGGGGATGGCAGAGATGGGTGATAATGTCTGCTCTGTTTTTTCTCTATATGATCAAGTGAGCCCTTTTACATTACATATAGTGATTTATCAGCTTTTAATATAAAAATATTGATTAATGCAGCTTTAAAATTGAAAATGCAGGTTATGCAGAAAGGCCATAATGTTTTATTATTACTCTATATATTATTGATGCATTAATGTGGAAACATCATTACAATGTTGTAGCTGATTAAGGTGGAGATGAGTTTGGCTTCTCAATATATCAGATTTTGTAATCTGATATTTAAGATCTTGATCGAGGTAGCTGTGAAATAAATGTAGCACAGTAGAAGTGTGAACATAAAATGGAAAAACTCAAGAAACTCAAAATCAGTTAAAGTAAATCTATAGACTTTGTCAGTTAAGTTGTATAGTTGTATAATCCTCATGAACCACCATGTATTGCTTACTGTATATTGTGTGTATTATGTGTTTTATGAGTGAGTGGTTTTACTATGGTGCAGTGCTTAGCACTTTTAGCACTGAAGGTTCGAAACTCGGGGCCTTTCTGTGTGGAGTTTGCATGTTCTCCCCATGTCTGTGTGGGTTCTCTCCAGTTACTCCAGCTTCCTCCCACAGTCCAAAGACATGGCCTTAATAGGTTAATTGGTGACTCTAAATTGCCCGTAGGTGTGAGTGTGTGTGTCTCTATGTGCCCTACAATAGGCTGGCGAGTTGTCCAGGGTGTACCCCGCCTCTCGCCCAAAGTCAGCTGGGATATAGGTTCCAGCCATACCACATAAATGTAGTCAGCTCCCATAAGTAAAGCCATAAGATGACACCTTATAATATGTCTTTGCTATAGTATGTCTATTTTGCTAGCCATGCTGCCCAGACTGTGAGCTGAGTTTGTACCATTATTTGCAACACAGGCATTTTGGACCACCACCACCACGGTGTCGTGCCAGAACCAGAGCCAGGTGAGTGGGCAAAGTAACCGGGCTCAGCAGTCTATATGGACGTAGTTAATGGCGAAGCGATCGAAGAGGAGGCTGACGGAGGAAGCCAAGAAGAGAAAAGGTGAGCTTTGATGCTGGGCCAGTAAGTACTATTAGCTGGCTTCTATGTCTTGTGTTGTTGTATTTGACTGATGTTTGTACTGCACTGCTGCTTTGTTATCTTAGCCAGGAACCTATACTGAAATACACATGAGAGAATAGGCTGTACATATCTCTCCCACCTGATGCGTTAACTGCATGTGAAGTGCGACCCATACATGACACACATACCTTTACACTGGTCCAGAGAGTATGCTATACAGAGAGCGGACAGACATATGGGAGTTGAAGTATGGAGATGTGAAATGTGAGGGGGTAGAAAAAGCGTGAGTGGGAGTGACGGGAGTAGAAATGACATGATGTGGAGGTTAAACACACCGGGTAATGGAGAGATGTGGAGGGAGACGATGGGAGGGCATATGAATATTTGATCTCGCGGTGAGAAGGGGTTGGCGAGGTGGGGAGGGCCGTCCCAGAAGTCCTTGTGATGAGTGGTGCTGTAAAAATATTTACCTTAAACACAGCACTGTGGGACATGAGCGGGAAGGGAGGGAGAGCGAAAGGAGGAAGAGGAGGAGAGGGAGGAGGAGGAGAGCTGTAATGTCCTTCCTTCCTTCATTCCTTCCATCCTTTCTCTGCCTCACTCGTTGCTTCCTCCTTCCCTGCTTCCTGTCAGATAAAGTGGGTCAGCATTACACATCAGTACAACACGCTGGAGGGGAGGAAGGAGAGGATTTAAGCCGTGAGAGAGATAGATGGGGAAAGATGGGAAAGAGGCAAGACAGAGCACAAAGAGAAAAAGGTGCTGCAAAGAGAGAAGGGTGAGGAATATTGGATGTTTACACCTAGACGATGATTAGTAAGAGGTGCAGGCGAGCATTTGTAGGAGCTTGAGAAAGAGCAGGGACGGAGCAGAGGAGGGATACAGAGTGAAGAGGAGCACGGAAGAAAGGGCAATGATTAATTCATCTTTATGTTTCGGCTCTGGCGGGTGCAGGCCCTAAGAGGCTCCACATGATGGAGAGTCGGCCATTACCATGTTTAAAGAGTTGCCTCCCAACACTCCTCTCATCGTCCTACCATCCCCTCTCACTCGCTCCTCATTTGGATCCTTGGGGTTTTTTAGCAGTTTCGCTCTCAAAGTGTGGGAGACGATGAAGCGATCAAGGAGGAGAGCCGGGGGAGAGGAAGAGAAAGAGAGCAGGATTAGCTCGGCCATGTGTCAGCCTGCGCCTGTGGGTGTATTTATGCGTATCCAGTATCTCTGAACACATGTTTACCCACCTCGCAGACATCCGGAGGCAACCTCGTCGTATTTCCCTCAGACGGCTCAGCATGCCCCACAGGCCAGAGTGACATCAGAGCGGGCCAAAATAGTCGCCGACTGTTTCTTATTCTGGGCAGAGCAGTCGCTGATACAAACACAGGTGATAGAAAAACATGGCTTGTTATCCGGCAAGGATGGATTTAGTGATGTTCGAGGATCGATGTGTAGTGGTTAGCATGAGAGTGAGAGATAAAATTATTGGTTTTAAAGGGTCAGTTCGCCAAAAAGGAGGTTATTCTAAATAATCCACACTCTTCAGTTTGAGCAGTTTTCATTGGCACTTTTTTTTGTTGTTTTTTTTTTTTTTCAAAAAGCGATGTCGCCTCTGAATTTTTCAAATGTAATTTTTCACTGTGCTGAGCACACGGCAGAGGCAGTCATCTCCGCGGCCTGATGCCCGTTTCCCCCTCCCTCCACCCCCACACCTTTTAATGATTTTTCAGATCATTTCAGATGATTCATGATTTATTCAGCTATATGTTCTGTCCTTTTTATGACTTAACACAAAGGTCTAAATTCTGTTTCCGCTTCACGGGAAATAAAACAGGCAGTAAAGTACTATTTACAGCCTTCATACGGCTGCGTATGGAAAGTCATTGTGACTACCTAAATGTGTCAAGAGCGCTGCGTAAGTCTTTACCCAGGATGACAATTTTAAACCGGTGACTAATGGGAATGGCGGACTCCGCCAGTCACAATAAGAACTTCTCAACAAGGCAGGTGATGTCAGAATGTGAATACATTCTGTACCTATTGCAGAAAATATATTAACTCTTAAAA
Source organism: Protonibea diacanthus (assembly GCA_028641955.1). Lineage (NCBI taxonomy): Eukaryota > Metazoa > Chordata > Actinopteri > Sciaenidae > Protonibea > Protonibea diacanthus. The sequence goes on along the minus strand of CM053982.1, from coordinate 21,192,967 downwards.
GTATCTTCAATAGGGTTTGATTTCATGAAAATTTCATGGATTATGCAACTTTAAACACTGGTTTAAAAATAGTTGAAACCTGTTTGTACACCCCAGAGGTATGTGTTAGATGCCAATATTGATACCAGACATATCCATTTATATTTTGTTGACACTAAAGGAGTCATATTGAAGTATGTCGAGACTACCGCAGCAGCTGCTTAAAACCTCAGTTGACCAAATAAAATATGACAACGTGACACCAGTGGAAGCGGACCTGCTCTGGAAAAAAAAACACCTATTAAATATGCTGAGATAATTCCAGTTTATTCTTTATTGATCTTCTTTAAACCTTGACGTGAGATGATGACAAGTTAGGGCAAGATTTTGAGAAACAGTCTGCGAACCTGAGACATTTGTACATTCAGTCGAGTTCCCCTCCTCTCTGTTTACCACTACATCACCTCTTCCACTTTCTGTTTAAGCATCTGCCAAGACAAATCCAGCACATCTAAGGCAGTTGAAACTGTGCAAACACTTGGTGAAGTACCCTTAGCCTGATGCCATCCAAACCCTCCTAGGTGGGTTGCCAGCTTAGATGAAAACATCAGGACTTTTCACTGGCGTTTTTTCACACACACATGCACACACACACACCAAAAAAAAAAGAAAACTACAAAGCAAAAAGGCCTTTTTAAGTCTGGCGCTGGGACACCGTCATGAGCGTGTCGCTGAGCTCCTCCTCGACATCAAACATTTGGCAGAGGGTTTGCCAACCAGCTGGTGCAGATGGCCAGACTCAAATGGGACATTCTAATGAGAAGCAGGTATGGCATTAGTAGTCTGGGCAGGGTGGCAGCGCCCAGGAGACCACAGCAACAAACACATACATGCAACTCTAAGCAGCAATATGCAAAGAGGGAGTGCATGCGTGCTTTAAGAAGTCAGGAGGGGGAAAGGGAAACCGAGATGGACTCATGACATCTTACTTCATCCTACAGACATTCACACATCCACATGCACGTATAGATACTTAATCATCCCATAGCTTGGTCAGGCAGTATACCATGTCAGAGTTAAAGCAGCATAAGACATGCTCATGTCTCTGTTGCAGTGCTGGGAGGCTGAGGATTCTCTCACTCTCGGGTGGAAGCTGGGGGGTTAATCGGTTCATCAGCTTCAGTCAACAGCAGGCTACCACTGCCACCTGCTGGGCCTTCTGGGTAAAGTTTTACCACGCTATACAAAGATACTGTGTGGCGGTGTGATGTAATATTTAAACCAGGGAGTCAGAATTGCGTTTCAATAATGCATTTCCATAGAGGGAGTGAGGGCTCACTGAATGGTTAAATGAGAATAAAAATGATCAAATCGTGTGTCACAGTCTCAAAACAAACCGAGCGACGAGGAGCAACTGACACTGTCCTGGGGGCAACACTTTACTCTTAAAATGTCAAGCATTACTATCTGTGATAAACATTTATTTTTTATCTCTTTGATTTTCTAATATCTACACTGGATGCTAGAAAGTTTAACAAACAATTAGCCACCACAATATCACAAAGACACCATGAATTATGATAGAATGACATTCATAAAGGTCCAACTTTCCAGAAGAGAAATGGAGCTCTGCCCAGAGGCGTAAGCATTGGCCAGCTGTGCTGAGAACATTGATTCGGTGCAGATTTTCCATCAGGAGAAGCTATAAAAATAGCTCCTCTGGTCAAAGATTCCACTGTTGTGTCCCCTAATATATTCCATACACTGAATCAGAAGATCTAAAAGAATCTTAATATGAAACATGAGGCATCCTCTGTGTATTGAGTCTATTATGACTTCATGTTAGTAAATTATTCTTATTAAAGACCAGTCTGCTTATCATGGGGAGTTCTTCTGAGCCTTCTGTGGCTCTGAGGAGGACAGAGTCTGCCGGACTGGAGGTTTGTTGTTTGGGCAGGAAAGAGTTGCATTATGGGAATTGTAGGATCCAGTGTTTTTGGCATAGATATTCAAGATATTTCAGTCTCTGCTGCCTCAATTTTGAGGTGGTTTTTCTTTTTTAATTTGATTTTTAATTTAATTTCTGTGAGTCCATAAGTTTATAAACGTGTAATAAATCACTGGAGTGTAACCCCTTTTAACAATTGTGACATACGCATCAGATGACCTGTCAATCACTCAGGAAGATACTCAGGCATGAGTATCAATTTCACCACTACAGTCTCATAGACAGAATCATATTCCAGCGCATTAATAACAACAAAAAATGTCCATGTTGAGGGTCTGCAGTAATTTGTGTGCAGTGTTGATCTGAACCCTAGAAGAGCTACAGTGTGTGTGTGTGTGTTGGATATTGTAATTCCACACTGTTGTTTACAACCAGTGGCCAGCAGAGGTCTGTGTTCAGCAGTGTATGCTGTTGAGAGCAGAAACAGGCTTCTGAGAATAATGCTGCCTTCAAGGACTCTATGTGTTTTCTACTGAGCAGTTTTAAAGGGAATACAATATGTTGCACATTCTGGCACTTTAAATGAATATTTAATTCATATTTGATGCCATGTTAGTATAGATAGACTTTTTTTTGTTATTTTACATTTCCACCAGCACAAATGCAACATCGGAATTTAGTTTTTAAAAAAATGAACAAATTTGGTGGAAAAAGTAGAATGAATGGAAACCTTTATTCCTCCTTGACTTGCATGTTGCTCCTGATGTATAGGCTATGAGGCTATGTGTATGATGAACATGCAGCACACCTAAAAAAAAAAAAAAATATATATATATATATATATATATATATATATATATATATATATATATATATATATATATATACAACAGTGCATGTTAAACAAATAAATAAATAAAAATGAGATTGATTTTAAAGATTTAAAAATTTAATTTTTAAAATGAGAAAAAATGGAATCTTGTAAATAATCTCCTCATAAAAAATCATTGAGACAATAATGAAAAAAAAAACGAGTTTCACTTAGAGGAAATGTTTGTCCTGGTTGGATTTCCTTTAGTTATGTGTGTGCAGTGAACACAGCTGTACTTGAAGGCAGCACAATATGCAAACTCCTTTTGAAATGAGAGAAAAGACAGACTTTGATCTAAACTGAAAAAAACTCAGTGAGGGAAGAGTTTGAATATCTTGTTGTTGTTGTTGCTGTGTGTGTTTCCATTCAAGAAGTGTTCATAATTTCAGCAACACATCCTTGTTTGCTACGTCTGAGCTGAACCTTTCTGTAGCTTCTTTCTGTTTCTGTCTCAGACTTAATGAAGCCGTGGGATTAAAATTTGTTTGCAGACTTTTAGATTTATGTATTGTGGACAGTTTTGGAGGCTGAGCCTCTGTTCAGTGTGACTGGGCCTCTTCCATGTGAAAGGTTTCGCTTTCTATCTGTTCATAATTATCGCTCTTTGTTCTGCCTTCATGAGGATTAGATTTATTGGATATATGACACCACAAAAACCAAGTCCCACCACAGCCATTTGATAGATGTCAATACAGCAATATTTCAAAGCAGATTATCTTCTGGGAGATTATAATTAGCAGTCAGTCACAGTGTATGAAAGTCTGGACTGGCCCATAGATTTTTTTCTGAGGCCTGGTCAGTGGACAAAAATCATGGAAATGTTTATGAACATGATCACATGCAGCCACAGATGTTTATGGAGAGATTATTCCTTGCATACAAACCGTGGTCGTTATGTATGAATATTTTGGAATCTGAAAGACCTCCCAGAAAAAGACTTTTACTGACACCTTCCAAATAATAACAAAAATATATGCAGTAGATATCCAGTATATGTTATTGCAATGCCTATTTGTTTGAGCTGATTTGGGGAAAAGGGCAGATTTTATTTTAACAGCCATTCAAAGAATGTATGTCTTTATGTATTCAAGGTTTAAACTTCTGTTTTTTGTATAGATTAAAAATAAGTGTGTAAAAATGAGGACGTAAACAAGCATTACAATGTGTGTATTTTATAGGAATCGCTCAGCAGAACGGTCACATAAAGCTCGATAATTATCCGAGTCCATAAAACGCAGCTCTTTTTCCTCGGCTCATCTCTTTTGTGGCCTGTAAACTCGGATCATATGGGTTCACTATGGGTTGAAATCAGTCACAGTCTGTCTAACTTAAGTCAAGCAGACAGGGATGATGGGCTTTAGGAAACCATTCATTGCAGCAAACACACACTTTTCAAGCCCCATTGAAACACTGACCTGCTCAGATGATCTGAGGGCAGAGTATCTGTTGCAGTTACCTCACCGCCGCCTCCTTTTGTCTTTGTTGTTTCTCCCTCCCTATTTTTTTCTTTCATGTGAACCAACTTATGGCTGCTCGGGAAAATTAATGCTTTTGTTATTTCAGTTTTTTTTATTTTTTTTCAAAGACACAAAAATTTTAAACTTAATGCAAAATAAAAATCTAGAAGTTGAACGAAACTTCACAGACACCATGATCCTGTCTTCATAACATTATTTTCATCTTCAAGTGCATGCCTGAATGAAAACAACAACGACCACAATAGATATAAGTCTTGAACGTTATTGTGTGTGCAGGCTACATGTGTGCGATTCCCCCACTATGTCAAATAAACTAAAAACTGCTGAGCTGTCTTCAAAGTTAGTTTGGCCTGCTAACTTTGTTTGTGTTAGCTTGTCGGCTAAAATGCTTTAACTCCTGTTAGCACAGTGACTCCACAGAAACTCCACAGATGATGAATAACATCACATGCGCTGGCTGCTGTTGTTGTTATGATGTTGTTATATGTTACGGTTAGCTGTAGCTAGTTAGCTAGTCACACAGCTCTCTTGATTGTTCATGTTTCATTAATGATATAACACACAAACACACACACACACACACACACACGCACACACACACTGGACCAATTGTTTCTATATGCGTTCACACCCATCTTGTTGTAATAAGCATTTATTTAAGCATTTATTTTATTTATTTATTTATTTGTGTGTAAAAAAAAAAATATAGCCAGTGAAAAATAAATACAAAACTAAAAAAAAAAAATAGAGATAATAAAGATAAAATATAGTATAAAATAATCTGATCCACATATTTAATAAAAAACTGTTTCAGTCTTACCAAATGATTGATCATTAAAGTATTAAGTATAAATCTTTATATTACTCTCCATTTTAATTATTAAACTAATTATATTTTTAACTTATCTGATAATATTAGCCTGTTTCTTTCTTTTTGGCTAGTTTTGGACCTCTATATGACATGATTGTTCTATTTTACCATGAAAAAATATCAAAATCAGTGTGTGAACTTGTTTCTGTCAGTCACATAAATGTGTTTCTTTTTATTTTATATATATATATATAAAGTTCATACATGCGTATATGCATGTATTTGCTTTCGCCTGCATTTCCAGGTTTGTATCTCCAGCATATAAGAGCCTGTTTGTTCCCATCCTGCCTGTGTGTGTGTGTGTGTGTGTGTGTGTGTGTGTGTGTGTTCCTTCATCCCTGCCAGTGTTGAGCCAAGGGCCCATCTGGCTCCTATGAGGGCCGCTGCTTCACGGTGCCTCAGTCTGATTCATGGGTGCTGGACAGCCTCAGCTGCTATCCCACTTCCACCGTTTTACATCACATACCTCTCCAAAAAACACTCTGCATACCTCCCAGCTCCCAGCGCTCTCCCACCGACAGACAAGCTGCGCAGAGACGCTATATTTCTCTGAGTAGGTAGAATCCTTCAAAAAAAATGTTGGCCATCATTTACATCTGCCTCTGTCCATCTGCATTACGAAATCCCTGCTTGTTCTTGATCTGGGAGTTGCTCTGCAAAGCCATCTTTGTCTTTTTCTCTCCCTTCACGTTCTCTCAGGGATTACCAATTTTACCTCAAGTTCCACAAACCCTCTGTGCCACGCCCTCATGGAAGGATGTGTGTGCAAGCTACAACCAACTTTCCTCTGTGTGTTGTTTTTTCCTTTCTCTTCCCCTTAATTCACTCTGCATCTTGATCACTCACTTTCTGTCCCTTGTCTTTTCAGCTTTCACACTCGCCAACATGACGTAACCACAAATACATGGTTGCCAGTTTGTCCTCAGACTACCGGCCAAACCTCACTGCATTGGCCGTGTAACTTGTAGGCGATTCTGTTGCACAATCTGCAGCCGCGAGACATTCATAAAGTCTCAGATATGCACTCATGGGCTCTCCCCTGTCAATCATACAGCAACAACACAGATTCCATGAAAAGACAAAGGCACATGCATGATGCATTAATTAGGAATGGAGAGTGACAACTGGACTGGTTTCGTGTTTTCTGCTGATGTGAGAGCATGGCAACCTGTGGCCTGTAACACGCTGTACAGAGAGGTACTGTGTCTCAACAGCTTCATTTATGCAGGATACAATTTTGTGTGTGTTTTGCTGTGTTTTTTAAGACTACGTTTCCCAAATCACGTCAGTCAAACTGCGCTTTTATTTTCATTTTGACCGCACTGTAAAAATGCCAATTTATATTCTTTGACATGAACATAGATTAAAAAAGAAGGATGAGAAGATATATATGATTTGGCTGAGAATGAATTCTATATGTACCCACAAGTAAGAGACCCAAATATGAAAGTGTATGGTGCGATCCAAATCATGATCAGTTAGCTACACTATATGAGAAATTGATGAAAGATCAGCCTTCAACTCAGTGCATCAAAGCAAAAATTGGAATCTTCAGGTAACTGGCAAAACATGTGAAAAGTACTTCAAACATACACCAATTCACCGATATAGAGCAAATTCTCTCTGAAATAGTTAGTCACACCCTAGTATTTAAACATCTACCATGCTGGAGGTACTGCCGAGTACTACACAAAATAACTCACATATTTTGAAAATATCACAAAATATGAATGTTTTGGAAAATGGTATACAAAACTTTGCATACTAACTCTAACCCTAATGAAACCTAACGTAGTTTTGCAGCCTGAATCTAGCCAAACCTGTGATTGTTTCATTTACTATTTGATGACGAAGGCACAGTGGCCTTAGTTGCCTCAGCAGAAACCGAAAGCACTTCTTGAAGTTTTCTCGACCCAAAGCATTCAGTTGATTGCACTACTTATGTGTAAACTTGAAATTTAGTGTTAATTCAACTTTTTTTTTTCTAAACTATTTGTTCACTCAATTTTGTTGTGCTCAATTGTTGCATTTTAGAACAACAAATGTGAAGTTGGGCTTTTTAGGGTGTGGTATGCCTGTTGCTGCTGCTCTCCAGTGGGTCACATGTGTCGTTTTGAGAGTCACTGGCAATCAACCTATTCCATCATTAAGGTATGAGGATGAGAATCAGCAGTGAAAGCAGAAATTTTGACATAACAAATACTCCATTCTAGTCCTAGAGTGAGTCTTGGTAACACTGTTGTTTACGACCAGTTGCAAAGTCAGAAAGTTCTTCCAACTTGCGCTCTTTTGTTGTGGAGTTCAAGAAAATCAACTTTCAGAGCTGACTCCATGTTATCTTTATAACAGATCCCTCTACACTGTAAAATCGCATTAGTTATAGCCTATCAAGTAAACTGTTCCCTTATTATTAACTCAGTGTGAGTTCACTTTGTAACTTAAAGTGATGAGTAGACTTACTGTCCAACTGATGATTCACTTGTTAGATTATTATCATATACTGTGCTTCCCAGCATGCATTGTATTTGGTTTAAAGTGATCCAGACAACCTTGTTTTTCTCATTTAAAGACTGTTACACGATGGAGGTTTGTTATTGTCTTTTTATACATGTGTCTCAGATGAGTCTTCTCTCAATAAAATCACAATGTGAGTCCTGAAGAAGACTGGTATCCGTGCACTTCAAGCCCTCTCCACACCCTTTAGGCATTAAAGCCATATTGTCATAGTTATATGGACAGATACTGGTCTGAAAGTGGCTGCCAGCAAAAACCAGTGACAATTTGATACGGTAACCCATAAGGGATCAGATTTGCCCTGCATTTCTAGTACCAAATATAAACCCAAGTGAAACTGGAAATCATCAAAACATCCTCAAACAAACTGAACATTCAAAGTGGTGGAAACGTGCAGATTTGAGTTACTTTGATTAAAAAATTGTAAGTTGGGCAAACTAAAAAAAAGACAAAACTGTCAAGTGATTAGACTTTTGGACGAAAATGAAATAAAAAACAGCTTCTATTGATAGCCAGAATGTTTTTGCTGCTGTTTAGCCTGCAAACAACAAAGCCCAGAAGAAGTACATGTATGGTGTGCATAAGGGATTTTGTGTAATTCTTAGTTGGCTTTTTTTCTCTGCATTTGGTTAATTCTTTGCATTCATTTATAATGAAATATTTCACTATTGTGGAAGGTAAGTGCAACATTCCAGACCGTTTAATAGCTTTCAGTACTTTAAAGGAATAGTTCAACATTTCTGGGATTTGCGTTCTTTCTTCGGTCAGAGGCGAGCTAGCTGTTCTCCCTCGGTTTCCAATCTTCATGCCAAGCTAAGCTAACCAGCTATTGACTGTAATTACATATGCATTATCGACCTTTCCATCTAAACTCTTGGCAAGAAGACTGTTACAGTTCATGAAATCCCAACAAATCTCAAACATAAAATACATCACTTCCTGTGACCTAGAAGCTTTTATATCCAGCAGAGTCCAACTAACAGCAAAAGACATTATTGAATGGCTATTATCAGTGGGGGATGGAGTAGAAAAACAGATATTTTCCTTTAAGCTGAGTGAAAAATCTATAAGTAGAAGCCACGGGTAAAGTCGTCTTATAGCAAATCCACATGAGCAGGCTTTTGCCGACAGATGTCTGTATGTTGGTCCAGATGACTGTCGAGAGAGATTAGAAAGAAAGAAATAAGCGCTGCCAGGAAGTCTGTTTTAACTTCTAATGTTTTCAGTGCTTTCCTGTTTGTGCTTGCAATCAACGCTCAATAACATCACCTGGTCGCATTAAAATTATTTGTGGCATGTTATTGTATCATGATATTAATATTTTTCCTCTAAGTCAAATATAGTGCTGCACCCGGGAGGTCCTGAATCACTGTTTAGCCTCTGATAATTTCAGTGCCCAAAGCACTGACACAGTCACAAACAGGGCATGTGATTTTCTCTGGGCAAAGTAATGCCCCAAAGTAAGTACCAGTGTGCATCTAAAGCGCTTATATCGATGCAGTCACATTGCTCTTGTTTTGCTAGCCGTCATTTCCTAGAAATTACAGTCTGACTTCATTCCTCCAGCCCTTTCCCTTTGAACTGCGTCACTATCTGCCAATTGCCTTTTTGCCTTTACAGAGAAACACATGCAAGCTTGAGCTCACATACTGTATATCGCTTCCGCTGACACACATAAAAAACACTGTACATATTGTTGTCCTCCGCGCTCTCGCCCTTCCCTCGCGTCATTCCTCTCTCATCATGTGATTCCATAAAAAAAAATTTAAAAAAATGGACTAAGTCAGTCCTGCTTTTCTGTTGGTATTTTTTGCTCGACTCCACCGCTGTCAAAACAGACTCTTGGCTGCCGTGGATTACCCTTAAAGTGATACTCCGCACAAGATCTGTCATTTGAGTATCAAACACTTACCCCATGTTGGCTTGAACATGGCCGTAAAAGGTCTGTAGTTTCCTCCTTCGCATAGAGCAGCAGCTGTGGTCAGCCTGGACTCAGTTTGTGGCGGTGGATTCCAACAGTGGAGGTTTCATGATGGAAAAAAAGGTACCAAAACATCTTTAGAAAGTCGTCAAGCTATACCTACATCATGGATACACTTCTGAACTGTCCATTCATATATTCAGTATGTTCCAAATACTGAGCCAAACTCAGAAAATATGGCTGAATTTACAGTTGACAACAGAAGTTTGAGAAGGCCAGCAGCACAACAAGAAGGCAGCGTTTCTAAAGCTGCTATAGTCTATATTTTTTAATTAAATGTATAGTTCGAATTAATAAAATAAATAAATAAGCCAATTCACTTCCTTGCAAGGAGAGTTAGATGAGAAGATTGATACCACTCATGTATATCTGTTCAATATTAAGCTACAACTTGCAGATGGTTAGCTTAGCTTAGCTTAGCATAGCATAAAGCCTGTAAACAGAGGGAAAGGTTTATGTCCAAAAGTAACACAATACACCTACCAACACCTCTAAAGCTCTCAAATTAACACATTATGTCACTAGTTTGATCCACATGAACACAAAGTGTAAAAAGGATAATTCCTGCGTTGTCGTGTGGCGGACTATATCTAGGCTAGGCTAGCTATTTCCCTCTGTTTCCAGTCTTTATGCTAAAACAAGCTAACAGGTCTTGGCTGGTCTTGAAGGTACAAGAAAGAAAACAAAGTTTGGTGTCACCTGTGTAAAAGTTTGTAATTCAACCACCATGTATTTTTCTTTTCCTCTCACAAGTAAAGGTTTCCGAAGCCCCAGAGCAATGCAGTCAGCCTAAAGAAAGCCATGTGAGCTGACATGAAAACATATTAACCTCCGCATTTGGCATATTCAAGCTTTGCACATGACAAAAGAGATATATTATATACATGTGAACACATGAGTCCAATAATTTGGAAATGGATCAATTTACAGTTGTGTCTCATCTGACAGTCTCATAAACACACACACACACACACTCATCTCTCATCCTCCTCTGTCTGCCCCTGTCGCCCCCCTCCATCCCTCCCGCTCGGATGCCCTCCCTCTACTCTGTCGATGTGTTTTTCCGTCTGGAGGTCCAGAGGTTAAGTTGTCCCCAGCATGTGTTAGTGCTCAGGTCAGCAGCAGCCAGGACCTGTGATGACAGAGTGTGTGAACGCTGGGGAGTGTCAGGGGTTAAGTGTGTGTACAGGGGTTGTATGGCAGGCTGGGGGTAAGTAGGAGACACCCCGAAAAACATTTCCTTCCACCTGGTTACCTCCTGTGCAGAACAAACAGGACAGATCGGATGTTCTGACGAGTGACGCGCTGATGGTTATGTACTGCTGGGGCTAATGTACATTAATAATAAGGCAAAGTGCAAACACTAAACATTTAAAAAATCTATTAATGGACATTTTAAGACTGTATCTGTATCTGTTACTAAAGTGTTGAACAATGAATTCAAATCTCTAAATGCTTTTTTGTTTGTCTGTGTAGTGTAGTATTGTGTGAATTCTGAGTGGTTTACTGGTGGTTCTGTCACTCTAAGAGAGGGAAATATAATTTCTAAATAAACATTTGTGTAAGTATTTACATATTTGTCAGCCAACTATGGTTGGACTGGATACAAGTAGACCATGGCCCGTTAGTTAGGTTAAGTCACATTTTTTTTCTTTGCCTTAGCAAATTTAATAAAAGCTCATTTATATCATAGATAATGGCTCTTTTTAAACGTTCATTCATCCATTTTCACTGCTCGTTAAACACACGACAAACACATTCACATATGGACGGAGTTTCCATTTTACCTACTGTAGTCCCTGCATGTTTTTGGACCGTTAGAAGGAAGCTGGAACATCTGGGGCACTCAGACACGGGGAGAAACATGCAAACATCAGCCAGCTGGTCATCAGATTCAAACTGAAAACCTCCTGTACTAAACCATCGATTCGACGTGCAAACGGGTTTCTCTCTTATTACGTAATTATTTTTAAATTATTTACTGCGTCCACTCAAAAAAAAAAAAAGAGCCACAGCACACATGGTAGAGGCGTAGACATCAAAATGGGTTCACACACACACACACACACACACACATTTAACATCATGAGAATGACAGAAGCAGCTGCCGGCGTGATCCGGAGGTCATGTTAGATCACAACACTGAGGAAAAAAACAAATTCTTTAACCCAGGGGGTTGTCTAAGATGTGAGTTACTGAATCACATGGTTATACAAGGCTATGAGTGTGTCAATGTATTTGTGTGTGTGTGTGTGTGTGTGTGTGTGTGTGTGTGTGTGTGTGTGAGAGAGAGAGAGAGAGCAACAAAGACACAGAGTGAGTTTTTATACGAGTTCTTTCTTCTTCTTCTTCTTCTTCTTCTTCTTCTTCTGTTTTATTACATTTAGTTCACTCAGAAGTCTGAGGGAGAGCGGCGGGAGCTTATTTGTCTCAGCAGGAGAGTCTTAAAAAGCAGCGGCTCACACTATGCAGACCATAAAATTAATTAACACATTGGTAAATAACTGCACTGTAGCTCAGAGCCAACAGCTCCTCTGCGACACTGCCAAATGAGGGATATTTTGTGTACGGCTATGACACAAACAAATTAAAACAGGACAAGGATCTTTTAATGCTAAGGCTAACAAGCACACCTGACCAACGCAAGTGGCTTATATTTATGTTTTTGGAACACTGAGGGGGTTTTCCACTTTAAAACGGGAATTTTAGTAAAAAAAAATCTAAAAAAAAAAAATCTGCTTATTTCATTTTTTTTTTTTTTTTTTCAATAAAGCTGTACACGTGGAGTAATGTCCTGTTGGCAGTTCTGCTGCCGGGCAAAGGTCCAGCAATCTGAAAATCTGTCATTATCTGGCAGTATGAAATACCATTAAAATAGTTCCATTTAACTACACTCTGGGGTGTATTAAAGAAATAATAGCCTTTTCAGTGCAGGGGAGGGTTCATTAATAAAAGTAATGTCTTAGCTTTGGAATTTTGCAGGTGTGATTTGTCTTCATCTTTAATGGTATGGACTGATTAAGAAAGCAAACAGTGTGTGTGTGTGTGCCCAAATGTACCCACTACATGTAGTGTGCGCACATCTGTACGCCAAAGTGTGTATCCGCAGGTGATTAGAGCGCCACTGCTTGTACTTTTCCAGAACGTGCGTGCGTGTGTGTGTGTGTTTGTTGGCGCGTGTGCGTCCCAGTGTCCTCTCATTGGTTGAATTATTCAGGCTTAGCAAACAGAGCTGACAAGACTATGAGTGATTCTTAACGTTGTTATTGACTTAGACTTTATTTATAGAGTGTGTGGTCCCCCGCTGCACGAGCTGCACACAGCGCCACTCCTCCGAGGTCTGAGAGCAGACACGATTAATCAGAAGAATGTTATAATTAGGCTTAATACCCTCAGGCTGCATGAACACACACACAGAAACAACACTATATGTGAACATGAACATAATGTATGAATGCATGTGGCACACACACACACATACACAGAGTGGGCCCTGTGTGTATGTAAGCAGGGTGGATGGGTTGCAGAGGTTTTTAGAGGGGAGCCGGGTGTGCTGTTTGTCCAAAAAAAAAAATGCTTTAAGGCTTGTTCTCTTCATCCGAGAGGTTGTTAAACAAAAGTCAGTTTGTTACAGTAGCGGGTGGAGGGGTGGAGGGTGGATGATGGAAGGGGGGTGAAGCAGCGGGGGTATTAATACACACCAATGCAGATGTCTGAGCATTTACGGCCATCCGTGAGAAAGCCTGTTGTGTTCAGTGTCAAATCTAATGTCTGGTGATCCCCATTTGGCCGGGTCTATTTTGGTTGGAGGGTTCACATGAGCGCCTTCAAAAGTACACATTTGTCTCCGAGTGCACTTGTATTCTTCTACAGACTCAATCACAATCGCTGGCTTTCTTTCCCCCCCCCCACGTCAAGTTGTGGTGAAAAATAAACACAAAGACTCCATTTAAAATTACCATCAGCTCGGACAAAGACAGAATAAAACAGCAAGCTATTTTCAGAATTTTTTATTTTATTATAAATAGAAGTGATAATGCGCTTGTACACATGACGTTATGTCATATCGCTTTGTCCAATAATACAAAAAAAATATATCAGAGGAATGAAAGGACTGGTTCATTCTAACATAGACACATGTACAAAACATGAGCGCTTCTGAAGGCACTCTGTTATTCCGAGCAGGAGTTTCGTGGATAAAGTTTTTGTCACTCACTTGTACATTGTGGGAAGTTTTACAATGACGCTGTTGACACACAGTTGTGACAATAAATATGTCCGGAATGTGTTATCATCGATATTTCCTGTGTATCCAAAATGGAAACACAAGAAAGAAAAAAAAATAAAACAACAGGTCCCGAGCAACACGAAAAAATGAAATAAAGTAAAATACAGTTTTGGCTTTGTCATTCCTGGTAATTTTCTGTTTACATTGGCATTCCCTTGATTCATTCTTTTCTTAATGACGCTACACTGACTTAAGTCCTTACAAATGTGGTCCCCTCAGTATCCTGTTACAGCAATATTAGCAATGTTTCAATTTGTTGTAGACCCAAAAGCCTTCAAAGGCACATGTGTTGTTCCTTTGCAAAGTCCCAAACTAGATCCAGAATATGAACCCAAAGTGTTTCGTAAGACTTTAAGAGGCACATTTGATTTTCTTTTTTATTGTTTTAATTATGAGGTTGACTCTTAAGATACATGATATTGCACTTCTGGTCAGCTGGGAGAATGGCTGTCTTTAGTCTAAACTCTCTCTGTCTCTCGGTTTCTCAAGTGTCTTTCAGTCGTGACTTGTGACCTGGTGGCTTTTTCTCGCTGGGAGAGGATCTTTAAAGGGTTTTTTTTTTTTTTTTTTTTTAACCCTGTGATCGATCTTGCCTATCCACTTGACCCCCCCCCCCCCCCCCTTCTCTTAAAGCCACTTTGCCGCCGCCCTCTTCTGCTGCTCTCTCATCTGTCACTTTCCCTAAAGTCACCCCCTGACCTCCTCCGAGTTCCTCTCTAAAACTACAAAAGGCCCGAGATCTCTGCCTCACCGTCCGAAACATCAATGAGACAGAGGGAGTAAGACAGAAAGGCTGGAGGAGAGAGACAGAGGGGGGAGGTAGGAGGAATGTTTGAATGACCTTTCTCTGCAGTACAGCTGTGGTGTACATTAGAGTTTCTGATACAATAAAACCCACAGATTCGTATGCTCACGTTTGTTTTCTCTGCCTCTGGAATTTCTCTCCATGTGTGGGATGCAGAGATCTCAAATAAATGCAAGAAAATCAACAAAGCCCTTTTCTTTTCCCCCATTCAGCGGATACAATTTGGGGATTAATTTGGAAATACATGGAATTTCATATGTACTCATGTGGCCCTAAGATATGTAAACATGCTCCTTTAAGCATCGGCTCAAAGGAATGGTAGTCCATGACGATAAGATTTGGGTTGGACTCCACAAACGGTGTTTGGTCACTGTGGAAAGTGCCTCTTCACGGCACTGTAGGCAGAACTCCACTGAGCTAACCACATTAAGCGCTGACATCTCTGCCAGTCGTCTGCAATACTGATGCAGCAACGTTCACAGTCAAACAGTTTTTGGTCTGGTATTCCTTCTTGTGGTCCCTTCTTTTTATTTTTTGTCCATTTCTTCCATCAAGAATCAATAATATAACATCCTGCAGTAGAGAATGTGTCCTGGTAAATGGTAACACAATTTTGGTCCAGTTATTAAAAAAGATTTCCACCGCCGCTGTACACGCAAATGTTCCTCTGTGACGTCTGGAGTTTGTAATCAGGTGATTTCAGGCCTCAGATAAGGAAGGGCACCTTTAAAAAAAAAAAAAAACAACAAAACAAAAAAAAACAAGGCATGAAACAGTTGTTAAATTATTACCATTGCAAAAAGGGCTTTGAAAAATAAGGTGGAAAGATGACAGAGGAGATATGTGGCCGCAGTAAATTTTGGACATGTGTGTGTGTGTGTTTTAGCGTGCCATTATGCTAACATGTGGCTATTGTTAGCATAGCATGTGCTAACAGTGGATTTGGGGGGGGGGGGGTAAGGTCAATGGAGGGGAATGTGTGAACAGACGTGAGGATGCTTCAAATCAACAGAACTACAGGGTTTGTCACACTTGCAGCAAAGGAGCAAAAAAAACATCAATTATACTGAAACGATGAAGGATATATGAAATGGATGATTTAATGTACATGCTACATAATGTTCAAGTTACCGTCCACGCAATATTTTTGACAGTAAAAAGTCTTTAAAATGTTTTATTTATGTGGATTTGTTATACTTCATGTATTCAGTTAACTGTTCACACATGCTGATTTTAAGGCTCCTCCACACTGCCAGCAATGCAAAAATGTTCTGAATAATTTGGATTTTAGCGGAATTTTAAAATGTTTAGTCTACAAATACTGCAATCTAATAAATTAGAATGTAATTCTACAAACAAATGGTCAAATTTAAGACCCTCATTTTGGGCCTCATTGATTTGCACTGCTGTATGTGCGAAAATAACAATGCGAAGAATAAAATTAAAATGTAAACAATAATAAATGCAAAATAAAAAAATGCAAAAAAAAAGTTTTCTTCTTCTTCTGAAAATATTAATGTGAAGAAAAGTAATAACTCATTTGCCAGTGAATTTATGAAGGTGGCAAAATCTGAAAATGACCGTCAAGAGATTACACCGAATAAACCAAAATATTCTATGCTTCATATGTTACATGGGCTGTGCGTGAATATATATTGATCACATGACAGGAAATGTACAGTATGGTACTCTACATAATATGTATAGAGGTCAAACCGAAGGTCAAACTGTTTTTAAAGCTCCAGTAAGAAAACTGAAAAGGCGTTTTGGGTTAGGGAGGAGTAGTGTTGTGTAAAAACTCCAGTCAACACATTCACAGACACAGAGTAGATGAAAATCCGTTCTATGTAATCATGTTTTACAGATGGAGTCTGGAGACCCAAAACAGAAGTAATGCGTTTGCATATTTTCTGTAGTGGCCATCATCGCTTTTAAGCCATGGAAGCAGTTAGGAAAGGTTGTGTAGCTTTGAGCTGTTAAAGGCAGACAATAAACACTTTTTTAAATATTCACATTATGCTACTCTCTAACAATAATCTTGGTTGATGTGTTTTATGTCTCTTGTTTCTGAAAGACTTGTTAGTGTAAGCTTCGTTTGGCGCCATGGCTGATGGCAGGTAAAGAAACTTCATCAACAGAAGATCCAAAGAAGCCGCAGCATTGGGTAAACTGAGTGGCAGGTGAGTTCTGCAAAGTGCTGTTCAAAGAACACTGCAACTTTTCCCGCTTAGCAACAGAGACATTACCTAAATAAAAAACAAACAAGCATTTCATGGATTACCACCGTAGTTTCCGTGAGGCAGTCCAGTGAGAGCTACGTGTTGTCAAAATGTGCAGCAGTGTGGACCGGCCTCTTACACAAGGAACGTGGAGCAGCGCTATTCAACACTGCTTCCCCAGCTGACCTCAGTCCTAGCACCTGTTTCTAATAGCCGCCCTGCCAGAGGCTATTAGGATCCGTCCACCCCCAGAAAGGACCTTTCCTCCGCAGCTCCAAACCCAACCGCACACCGGCTATCCAGTCGCACTGATTAATCACATCAAGATGGACTGCTCGGGCCCGTAACGCTGTGGAGGTGTATGCGAGTGCGCATGCTGTCCCGGTGGTTTGCCTTTGAGCTTGTGTGTGTACACGCACCGTGCCACATGCTGGAGGTTTTTCACGTGCGTCGCCCTAATTCTTTATTCTGTTCACTTTGAGATATTTGACCGAGATATTTCATTAGACATTTGCTGCTCTCGGATATTAAGTCAGATATTCATTTGATACCTGCCGCCTCGCAGGGCTACATGCAGTCAGGCTCGTTGGACCGTTGCCACGCTCTTTGAAGGGCCCGGGTTGTATCGAGGTTGCCACAAGGTCAGTGGATGAACCTGATTGGTCAACCCCCTGTGGACCCAAAATTGGAAACGGCGGCCGCTGTAATCATGCTGTGACGAAAAAACGACGTTGCCTTCCAGAGTTCGACGGAGATTTGTTTGAAGTTGATTTTAACCCTTCAAGTAACGGTAATGTGAAGTGAAAAGACCCTCTCACTGCTGGACAGGTAGGTATTCTCTGAGGGCAAACAGTCCGAGGAGGGCTATCAGACACTACTGGAGCTACACTTAACCCTGATGGGAGCTGACTCTACAGTGCACCTAACCGCAGATTTCAGTATCAGCGCCGGGCTGATCGCTTCATAGATGGAATCAGATCTGCACAATTAACCCCAACACTTGAGACCGCATGATTGGACCCGTAAAAATGTTAGCTGCCCTTAACAAGCAGCTACAGCGACCTGTGTGTTGTCTGCTGCTTTTTTTTTCCATCCCTCGAATCAAAGCAAGGAATTTGTGGGCTGCAAGTTATGTGTCTTAGACCGCTGGACTACCAGAATGCCCAATATTCATACTGACTGTGTGACTGACTTGGTTCAGATGTTTTAATTTTAATTCTTTCACTGAAAATAATTGAAAGACCACTGTAAAACCAGTCAGTGGTTTGTACTGGGAAAAGTTGTCAAATTGCTAAAGGTCATGGATAAAAAAAAAAAAAAACAGTCCTGTTGTTTTCTGGTCACATGTTGTCTAAGCACTGAGATGATATTTTTTTGTCCAAAATACATTTTTTTAAAGATATTTTTTGGACTTGTGAAGCTTTTTTTGAAAGTGCGCAGCTGAAGAATGACAGGAATCGAACATATAGCCGCTACAGCAAAGACTGAGCCTTTGTAGAGGGTTGAGCTACCAGGGTGCCGTGAATTTTTTGCAGTTTTGAGTTTGATGATACGCATCAAAATCTGCTGACTGTAACAATCGTCGGCTTTATATGTTGTGTTCTCCTGTTCTGTCCCATTTAGCTTTCTAACACACGAACAGGGCGAGTTTGTTCGCATCAGTTTTGCATGAACAACTATCAGACTGCAAAAAAAGACCAGTTGTGATGTATCTGATCCCAGTTATGACCCATGTTCAGTTATGATAACATGTTCAGACTGCATCTACTCAGACAGATTTGATACTCAATCAGCCCTTTGATATTCAATATGATTTAAGAAATAACATCAGGGTGAGGATATCTAAACTAAAGCATCAACTAAAGATTATAAACTTACTGCAGGTCAGTGTGGATGGAGTCAGTTGATAGAGGCATTGGTGGAATGTAACTAAGTATTTACTTAAGTACAATTTTGAGGTACTTGAGTACTTGAGTAGTTTTATGCTACTTTATATTTTATATACTGACAGCTATAGTTTCTAGTCACTTTGAAGACTTTATGTACAAAACAAAAACTTATAAAATATGACACATTTTTATAGCTTAAACTATACAAGGTGAAATGTGCTCCAACTCTACAAAATATATTTATACAAAAATATTTATTTTATTGTTAATTTAATAGGGACAACATAGAATTGTTTACAAAGCACAATACATTTATTGCACTAAATGCAGCTAGAAGCTAATTTCCCTCTATAGCTCATGTCGAGTGTACTGCTTACATGTTAATGCAACAATAATGATCCAATGATATGAAATAATAATAAGCGTATATATATATATATATACACATATATATATATATATATATATATATATATATATATATATATATATATATACACACACATATATAACACACATATATATATATATATATATACACACATATATATATATACATATATATATATATATACACATATATATGATAATAACATTAAGCTGATATAACACTGATATAAGTAGTTCTGCATAGCAAGTACTTACTTTTGATACTTTAAGTACATTATGGTGATAATACGTCTGTACTTTGAAGACAATGGGGTATTTTTGTAGTCTGTTATTGAACACTTCCATCACTGGATAGTGAAAATGTCAAGTAGTTGAGGGCTTGCAGTCTGAGGCTTAAAGACAAATATTATAGACTGCTATATGATGTATATAGCATATTTATAAAACACAAATTTATATATGCTTGCTTTAAAGGAGCAGTGTGTAGGATTTGGTGTCATCTAGCAGTGAATCATGTAGATCACGGCTACAACTAAGTACACATCACCTCACCTCACCCTTCCATCCTAGCATGAAAGAGAAACTACGGTCGCTGTGACACGAAAAACGTGTGTTTGATTTGTCCTTTCTTGCTGTTCAACATGGCGGACTCTGTAGAAGAGCAACCCCTCCCTCTGTAGATACAAAAAACTGATTCTAAGGCACCAAAAACAATGATTCTTATTTCCTGGCGATTATATACTAACGAAAACATACTCATGAGTCATATTTATTCTGTTAAAAGAGCTTCCTATATATTTTCGGGTTTAGTTTTTTGATTCCTTTTGCTGATTTCTGTTTTTTATTATCTCTGTTAAGCTGTCTGTAGTTTTATATAATAACTAAATGTGGAGGCAAAGATTATTATTACTATGTATAATATTTGTTCATTTGTCTGTGTATGGAATAAAAAGATGAGAATAAAAAGGTGAAGTCTATTGACCTTACTTTGTCCGTACTGGCCGTACTGGTAGGACGCCACGTGGTCGACGGTATAGCCCGGTGAGCTGTAGGAGGGGGTGCAGTAGGACTGAGAGCTGGGCAGGGAGGGCAGAGCCGACATGGAGGGAACACTGGTGAGACCCTCCAGGCCTTTGATGTGATCCATGCGCTGGCTGCAGCTGGCCGCCATGCCAGCGGGGGGCTCGAGGCCGCCCGTCAGAGGGGAGATGGCGTAGTCGCTTTGGGGCTGATGTGGTACGCCGCCCGGGTTCAGCAGACCCATCACCTGATTGAAAGGAAAGTTAAATAAATTTTGGTGTTTTCTTTTGTGTTATTAGTTTCCGTGAAGGCTTTATAGTGCATTAAATATCTCTAATTTCCAGCATACAAGCACAGGCGTGTGCGTAATACATATCAACACGGAAACCAAGACAAACACACACTCAGACACACACACACAGGAAATCCCCCTGTCGCGGACATCAAAAGGCTCCCAGCAAGCCAGTCCCAGACAGAGATAGCACCAGAAAGGAAGAATTAAGCAATTTGTCTCAGATCCACGGCTCCACTTATTCTAAAATTCCTTTTTGACACTGCTCCAAAAACCCATGGCACGAGATAACAACTTATCTCCGAGAAAGATATGCAGACAAAGATAACACAAAAGCAAAGGTCTGTGCGAGCTCTGCTCTGTTCGACCTCAGAATAGATTTGCTGTTTTGAGAAATCTGTTTGCTCTTGACCTGGTCTTTATTAGCGACCAGATAATCAAATCTGGGGGAATATTCCTTGGCCAGCAAAGGACGGAAAAGAGCCGTGGGGCAAAGTGTTTCAACTGGTTTCAAAACAGACCCCATACCACCGACATCCCCCCTTCAACACCCGCTAGATTTACCTGTCCATCATCAAAGCGCTCAGTAAACCGTTAATAAGAAATTGAGACTGCCTTTATCACTTATGAAAGTAACTCTAACTGAACCTGCTACCTTTAAATGTATCATATCCCACCTCCTCTTTCTCAACAGAGCAAAGGCCTCGAGGCTCCTCGAGTTGTCCTAATAAGAAGCAGGTACGCTGCTCTTTGGGTCCTCTTGGCCCTCTAAGTGACATATTATTCTACATCCACACACACACATGGTCCTGCTTAAATCATTTCCCAAGTAGGGGAGGTGAATGGAGGAGTCCATGTTGATTTGGAGTGGGGAGTTGTGTTTCCTCCCATGCCCGCTAACATTTTCCTAAAAAATTAACCTGCGTTCGGAGAGTTTGGTTTAAACAGAAAGAGAGCAAGGATACGCTTCGGCTTAAACAAGCCACAGGGAGCCGGGACTTATGCACTTTAAACTGATGGATTCTAGTTTGGTGACTTTATCTTCGGTCTTTATCTCTTTTAACCAAACCCCCTACACATCATTCCTCTCTCCTGAGCCTCTCCCTGCTTCACGACATGGCTGCTGGCTGGCCCATCCGGGGGTATTTCATATCGGAACGTTGCTGTTGCCAGCGGCCTAAATCAGAGCGTCCAGGAGTTAGCAGGGGAAGAATGTCGGGATTGGGGGAAACATCTGAGACGGGACATTCCTTCCCTGCTGTATGAAATATATACAAATAAATTAGAACCTTTGCTTTCACATGGAGGAATGTCGAGGCAAACATTTTAAGAATGCAATCATGAGAAGCTTCCCTTGAGGCTATAGTATAGTGGAGTGTGTAGCAGTGTTTGTGCACATATACAGGACGGTGAGGATGCAGGACAGTATTGTCTGTAAAAGTAGGTTCATGTTTTATGCATGCTCTGCATGTCTGAAAGCATGTATGGTGCTTATTTAGTGAGTAAAAGTAAAAACATAAGACTCAGAGGGAGGAATCCTCTCACAACACACACAAACGTTTACAAAGAAATGGCCTTAAACTAAGTAGCACCAACATATTTTGACAAAAAATGGCTCCTTGTTCCCTGCTGTCGTTGAAATGATAAAAAAAAAAAATGCAGCAATCAATCTTCTGATCTGAACAGAATGTTGAGAAGTAGACTTAGCCATGCTGCTCAACCATGTCGTGTCATATTTGTGTAAAAGATGTTGCAAAATCCTCAGCTGATCCTCAAAATGTCATGGAGTCGATCAATTATCTACACTGTGTGTAGTGCACTGTGTGTGCGTGTGTCCTTGTAATTACGTGGACCCGTGAGCGTGTGTGTATTGCTGCGAGTGTCTTCACACTGCTGTTCTCTGAGGAGTCAGACTGCGTCAGGCTGAAATCTCATTTTCTGCCTGTTAAGGTCTCTGACTCTGTCGTACCCTCCGTCTAGGTGCAGAGACATTGGGCCTTCATGCCTGGATAATTGGCTGTAATTGTCTTTTCACTTCCTATTTGTCACACACTCAATTGTCCTCTGTCCTTGTAGAGTCATCTGACTTTTTTTTTTTTTTTTTCTTCCTCCACGAGCGAGTGACCCACCCTTCAGTGCTGCAGCGGAGTGTGGCTGTACAGCGCACCGGTTATGGCATCTAGCAGACAAGTGGATGATCGTCTGCATTTTATGTGTTCCACACCTGGTGAGATATATTGCGTGAAAAGAGGTGTTTTTGTTTTAAAGCCCTGTGTCTGACAGGGTAAATCAAGCGTATCTCAACTGGGTTCAACGCTTTGAAATCATGTTCAGATCTAATTCTGCCCAGCAGCTCTGGTGTGGCATGTTATGGGTATTATCCATGCAAGTAAAACTATCTTTGTGTCTAGAAGCATTTACAGCTTCAAACACACCTGTCAAATAAATACACTGCAACAGTAGCATTACAGTTGAATGTAATATCAGTTTTCAATTGAGAAAGAAGAAATATTAGTATTTTTATGGGGCTAATCAAGTTCCCTCACCTCACTAATTGATTTGTTATATTATAATCTATTGAATATGACTGACAGCAGCTCAGATACACGTATTTTTAGGCTCTAGTCTCACCTGTGGGGAGAGTCCGTTTCCTATTGCGGGGTTCATGGGATTGGTCGGTCCCCCGGCACTCACAAAGCTGTCCGAGTAGCCTGAGAAGGTGTGGCGTCCGGAGGCGAGGCAGTAGGCGGATCCTCCTTCTCCCTGCCCTCCACCGCCGGAGGCTTGGTGGCCTGAGGAGGGAGGGAGAGGCTGGGGCCGGTGCACCGTGCTGGGGGGCTCCGACACTACAGGACACACGACGGAGAATGTTCAAACACTTTTACGGATTGTCGGTTAAAGGTTGTGCAAGATGACTGCTGAATGGTTGGTGCTGGGATCAGTGGAAGTGCAATTAAAAGCAAAACATCCCACTGTAGCGGAGCTTTTATTACTGTGCTAAATTTTCACTGGACTCAATATAAACTTCAGTTTGAAAACATGTCTGTACAATGTACAAAGAGTAAATAGTTTGAATTTTTTTTTTTTAATACAATTAATTCTAATTTGTCAAAAATTAAAAAATATATATATATATATTTAAAAAATATATATATTACAATATATATATATATTACAATACTGACTGATTTAAAAAAGAAATCAGAGACTGAGAAGATAAAAAGTACAATTTTAGAACTGTTGAATGATTAAATGTCTTTCTCTGGTTTTGTTATTGCTACCTAAAATGGGCTTTGGATTCAAACCAAATTAAAATAATCAATAGAGTAATTAATATAAGAACAAAGCTGTCTTCCATTTTCCCAAACTAAAGTTTGTTTAACCATACGCTCAAACGTGAACACTTATCCTTATAAACGTGAAATATACATGAGTCAGTCTGATATCTTACCTTGTGCTATAGATGAGGGGGGGTAGGTGCTGTCGGACAGCTGGTAGGGGGGGATGCTGGACATGGCTGAAGGTGGGAAAGCCCCTGGGATCAGGTGATTAAATGCCATCAGTTGATTAGCTCCTGCTTGCTTCCTCCACCTCGCCCGCCTGTTGCTGAACCAAACCTAGAAGGAAAAAGACCTGTTTGATCAGTGTGTGTGTGTGTGTGTGTGTGTGTGTGTGTATCATGTGGTAAAAAATGAAATAAATCGCAGCTATTGACAAGAACCACTGTTGCTGCATTTGTCTGAATGGTAAACACATTTTTATTGTAAACAAAACAAAAACTTCTCTGAGTGTGAAGCTGAAACAGAACGTGAGAGACAATGTGAGAAAAGAAAATCTTTACGTGTGTGTGTGTGTGTGTGTGTGTGTCCGGGTTAGATGTGTATCGTGGCTGGTTGCACTGAGTGTGTGAGTGACATGCCGTGTCCATATGGACGAGGGTTCATGCTGGGCTTGCTTACACTTCCCATATGGAGCCTGTGGAGGAGAATTTACTGGACTCCAGATCAGAAATAGGAAAGTCCAGATTGGGCCCCTGGGAGTAGGGATCAGAAGTGCGTGTGTGTGTGTGTGTGCTGTTGTATGGAGCAAACAGAGATCTGCAGGTTGCTTTTAAATGGCCAGGGAGTGTATAAAGCCACAGGGTTTATGTTTAAAAGTGTGTGTGAGTGTGTGTGAGACAGAGGGATGTTCAGGGTAAGGACAAGTCATCAAGTGCACATTGGTGTGTTAGGTCAGACAGATGTGAGTGTGTGTTGCTGCCATCTTGTAAACATTTTCATATTTTAACTTCTGTTGAAGGATTTCATGGTTCTCTGCAAGGTAAAATTTATAAGCCTTAAGCTTATGAAAAAAATCCATTGTATGAATTCCTGTGTTTAACAAGCTACAATCTGTTTTTATCTCTCCTCAGTTCTTAAAAAGCACATTTTCCACACTGGATATACAGCATGTGTATGTGCCCTCTTGTACCTGAACCCTGGCCTCGGTGAGTTTGGCCCTCTGGGCGAGCTCCTCCCTGGTGTAGATGTCGGGGTAGTGGGTCCTCTCAAAGGCCCTCTCTAGCTCCTCCAGCTGCTCTGCCGTGAAGGTGGTCCGACTGCGCCGCTGCTTCCTCTTGAGCGGCAGGTCAGGCTCCGACTCCACGTCCGAACCTTCGTCTGAGTGACTCGCTGTTCAAACGCGAGAGAAATATCAGTTAAGTTTCTTCCTGATAGACACACATGCACACACACTCAGCTTGACCTGACCTTTGAAACTTACAGACCACCACTTGGTGCTGCTTTAAATGGATTTTCATTATTTCCATGGTATCAACTGCTTTACTCTTTGTCGTTGTTTACTTATAGTGCTCACATGATTACTTATAGAAGGTGGGGATTTTCATTTCTTTACACACGCAACATGCACCATCAGGCATCAGTCTTCCTCATGGTCTTGTGACCAAACAGGCCTCCATTCAGAAGGAATATCCTGAGCCTGAGGAATAATCCCACTGGACAAGATTCCCAGGGCACCACAGGGGGACTGGTGGACTAAAAGCCACACAAAAGGCTAATTTGGATCCAGGGGGCATTCTTTGAGTGTGTGTGTATGTGTGTGTAGACAGTATCCTGGACAGCCAGGAGCAGTTGCTCAAACTGTTGAGTATACAATCTCTCTGTCTCTTCACCAGCACACTGGACAGTTTCAGCAGCTGCTAATCAGAGTCTTATATCTTAAGTCTTAAGATATAAGTCATCAAGTCGAGTCTAAAGAGCATTAAAAATGTGTTCAATGGTAAGCAAAAAAATATTATAACTCAGGTCAAGTTACTTGAACCAAAGCAATTATCCTTATACATGAAGGCCTGTGTCTCACCTCCTGACCGATGATTTATCCACCTCCCCTCAAGTCTGACACTCACACAAAATAAGCTTTCAGGGTAAAAAGTTCATTAAAACTGTAGAAATTAAACTGAATTTATGGCTTCAATTATCAAATCAAATTTCTGTTGGATTGTTTTGTCAATAAAAATGCCCCATGAAAAATTCCCAGAGTTCAAGGCGACGTCTTCACATTGCTTATTTTGTCTGATCAACAGTCGAAACCCCCAAATGTAATAAATTATGTCAAATGGAAAAAAAACAGCAAATCATCACCTTTGAGAGGCTATAAACAGAATTTGTGGCCCCTTTTCTTGATAGATGACATACACTTTTATTAGTTATTTTTATTGTAATTTTAATATCAATCAACAAACTGATTAAGCTAATCTTTGCTTTATCTGAATTCAAATCATACATTTGAGAACTAACTATAACTATATTTTTGACCTGTCAACAAGTGCGATCATCAGCCTGACTGAGCTGCAGTGACATCATGCGCCCTGACAGTTTTTGTCTTTCCACTTTTCATCTCTGTCTCAGATCAGCATTAATACTATTGTGAGCCATGAGCCGGCTGCTTGGTTTTTAACTCACTACTTCAAACACTCTATTGGCTCCCCTTCTAAGTTCACCAAGGCCAGAGCGCCCACTTTTTGTGTTACACTTAATTAATTCCCCCTCAGCATAGGGGAAGTTTTGTGTGCAACACTGTATTAGTTCCCCCTCAGAAGCAACAATAAAATACAAGAGAATCCAAATAGCTCAGGGCCCCTCATGTGAAACTGATCCTCTCTCCCCCTTTGGCGATTTTCACCAATAGCAGTGGGAGTCAACTTAACATGCATTAGGAGCAAATTGGTGGAGAAACATTCAAGCATGAGGGAGGCAATAAGTAAAATATTTTCAAAGGGGGAGTGGGAGAAATGGAGACATTGGCTTAAGCCTCTGCTGAATATATTGCAATTTTGCACTCGCAGATTAACAGCTCTTCAGTAACCTGCATGTGAGTTTAGAATTTTAAGCGGAACGATAGATTTTAGGCTAGCTAAAATGGATGCACGTTAAAAGAAAATCAAAATGGACACTGTAGTTACAAACTTTTTGTCTTCAGCGCGCTGACCAAAACTTGTCCGACTTTGCACAACTCGCCAACCTTTCATGTGACTAGCGGGGTTACAGGACTTGTGTTATAGATGGTGGGGGAAAGAATTCGGGGGTGTGGTGTGTGGGGGCTCTGGAGTTTTGGACAGGATGGCTGAAAAACAAGAGATGAGGCCTTTTGTAGCCTCCCCCTCCAGTTCTTGCATGGAGGAGGGCCGCAAGGAATGCCCCCCACCACCCCCACCTCCCAACCTCACCCTCCCCTCTCTGGACTAGCAGCATGCACGTTCCTCGGCATTTCACAGGGATTTGGGCCCTGGGAAAGCTGAGGCGGCCGGGAAAATCCTTAATCACTTTGGAATTACCTATCAGTTATGACTGCTACCGGGGTTTCAAGAACTTTTCAAAAGAAGCGACAGAGTGGCACCTCTGAAGTCTCGGGAAGTCTAGTCATGACACAATCCTGAATCAGATCCTTTACAGAGGGCTCAAGCGGGCTCATTTGTTTCCCTTCACTTTGGTTGAATTTGCTACATCGCTTGATGTTAAGATGCAACAAGATAAGACGATTGGACGAGATGATAACGATGTCTGCTGGGAAGCTGGGCCACTTCAACATAATGACAGCAAATGTGCCGCACTGAACAGCACACGGCTGACACGTACAACATCAGGTGATATAAATGGCCAAAAAAAAGTAAGAAGAAAACACCAGACTTGCACATGTTTTACTTCAAACAGTAGCGAAAGTCCTAATTCACCCCAACAAACACACTTTTTGCACTTCGGCACGCCACCCTTCCTTAAACAAGCACCACCTTCTCCTCCCTCTTCTCTCTCTGTCATCCTCCCTCCTTCTCACCCTCTCTCTCTCTCTCTCTCTCTCTCTCTCTCTCTCTCTCTCTAGCAGCCTCTCTTTTGTCTCCCTTCTCCCCATCTCTCTCTCTCTTTTCCACCCATATTTCTCTCTCGGGCTCTCGGGCTCTTTGTTGCTCCACAGAGCTGAGGTCTTTGCCGGCGATTTCCACGCTCCATCTGTGGAATCCGTCATGGCTCCCTCGGCCCTTCACAGTGGAGGGCTGTCACCTGCCCCACGGGGGAGCTGGAGGGGGGACATAAAGAGGCTCCGCAGAGGGCTTGGGAGGAGGAGGAGGTGGTGTGGGAGGGGGGAGTAGATGGGGGCACAGCCGGGGGGCATTCTAGCCCTTAAAAAAAAAAAAAAAACACCCCCTTCCCTCCAGAGGGAACTGTAAGAGCACCTGAGGGGGTGAGAAGGGCAGTGGCAACAAGGGGTTGCTGCCGATGTAAATGTACCCATGGGGATAGTCTCTCTGGGCATCAATGTTGTGTTTTTTGTCGTTGTTATTGTTGGTAGAAGCGTAGTACATCCACGGTTTGTGGGCCCTCTTCAAAGCACGCACGCTAGTAGTGGTGAAACGTCCCTCCCATTGATTTCCCCCGTCTTCTCTCTTTGCTAACTGTCTTAACCTGTTTGTCTCTTTTCTTAGTTCATAAATTTGCAGCCATCAGGTGTGTTTGTGCCTTGTCCAGGAAAATACGGTTTACTGTGAAGGTTGAAAATAAGATGTAACGAATATTTATTCACTTCTTTTGGAAAATCACTGAAACCACAAGACCTTAGACTGGATTTTAGTAGAAAGTGAACACAAGCTTCACTTTTGTGAGCAGTCCTCATCACAAAAAGTACTATTTTTTACTGTAGGCTGAAATGTTCAGTGCTCCAAATGATTGATCAATTTTTGGACTCATGTAGACACAAAATCTGTGTGGAAATTTGCTGCTGGTTTTAAATAAGGAAATTACAAAGACATGCATAAGACGGCTACATGAGTAAAAAGTTAAAGTTGTTTTGGTGATGTTTTGGTTGTTTTGGAGTGTGTGAGAAGCGTCACGCATGTCCACATGCCTAAATCTCTAGAATATAATGTAATGCAAATTTAAGTGGCAGGTGATGAAGATTTGTGGGGTGACACATAGAGCGTTGAGGGTGTTTTGGTGGCAAACTTGTGCCAAGACGAAGCAGCGAGCAGCCACCACCCTGAAGCGTACTCCCCACACCTTGGCTCAGGAGCTCATAAACACACACACACACACACAAAGACTGCCGTGCTCCAAGTACATGACCTTGTACACAAATGTCTGCAGCGCTGGGCTTCCCTTGATTCTACATGCATTTTAAGGCTATGTTAATCGAGCTTGTCAGCCCTGAGGCGTCTCTACTTTGGCCTCCATTAACAGTTGGTCACATGCCTTTTAAGTGTGGTCAAGGGCAAATACACACACACACACGCATAATACTTTCTAAAATGATCTGTGTACCGCTGAAATACAATGCCAAATCAGCACCAGGATATAGATTACCTCTCCTACTGAGACCAAGAGGAGGAAAGGGAAGAGGAGATGGGGAGAGAAGAGGCTGAAACCTTTCCCCCTTGCTCCCCCGGATCTTTTCCAACCTCGTAAACCTGTGGTTTCAGAGTGCCCCGTTTGCCGTCATCGCCTCGCTATCCCTAAGATCTGATCACATCGATTTGGCACCGTCAAATAGCCTTGGCCAATCAAATTATCCACTCTAACCGTCATATCGCTGCCCGTATACATATGCTATATCTTAAAACGCTGGTATTTATAGCCCCTGTAAACACTTGACTTCTCTCTGTATACTTTTGCTCCACCTCAGCTTAAAGGAGCAAGGAGGAGGGGCTGGGTAAGGGGGTTTTGTTGCAGACGTGGTGCTGGCTCTTGTCGGTTCATCGAAATATGAGAAAATATGAGCCCTAAAAGGGTAAAATTATCTGAGTAGGAGAAGGCCTGGAAAAGCAGCCTCGACTAGATCGCCTGGGAGGCGCGGAGCATTAAGCCACAAAATAAGAGAGGAGCAGTTGGGAGGTGGAGGTGGTGGGGGGTGGGGGGGTTAGAGGAGAAAAGAAAACTGTTTAATTTAACCAAACTGAAGCCCTGAGAGGCACACAGTGCACGGGACTCCAAGCCAAAACAACCTCTCCGGAGCCAAGAAAGTCCAAAATGGATCCCACCGTGCAACGCCATCCCACAGCAGAGAAAAACGAGGAGGAGAAGAGGGAGGAGAATAGAGGATTTAGCTGAAACAGACTGTTGGAAAGACTTCAGCGCTGCTGATTTTTTTTTTTTTTTTTTTTTTAAGGAGGTGGGAGGGTGGCAGTCGGATGGGGACACAAAGGCTTAAATATGTCCACTGAGACATGAGACAGTACGCATTGAGCATGTATGCGTGTGTGTGTGTGTGTGTGTGTGTGTGTGTGTGTGTGTGTGTGTGTGAGGGACAGATAGAGAGGGAGTGAAAGGGGATGTGTCAAACTTGGATTTTGGGGACTTGGGGGAATTGCCTGACCATATGTGGACTATTTACACCCCTCTTCGGACATCCCAGTAACTCTTCTGGGGCTTTGGTTAATAGTGAGGGTAAATTGAGCCTCTGACACGTTGCCCCCCTTCTCTCCACCTACCCCTTCTCAGAAAACACAAAACAAAAGGCAGAGGAGACAAACGCAGCATTTATTTGGGCGGGCCGACCATGCTGCTCCTATTCAGGAGCTGGGGGACTAAGTGACTGGCCGACTGCATTAAACAGTATATAGAAGTCAAGACAGGCAGATGCTGGGCCGGATAATGGCTTTACTGACAGCTTATGGACCCATCTGTGACTCTTTCTGGTGGGTTAAGAAAAAGATGCTGTGTGTGTGTGTATTTTTTATGTGTGAGAGAGAGGGGGGGGGTTATAGGGACGAACTCACTTGACTTGCTAAGGAGGAGTTTCAACCTTCACAGCTGCCCTGTAAATGAGAGTGTGCCAGAGCTGTGTGTGTGTGTATTTGTTGCGTTTTTTTTTTTTTTTTTTTTTAGGCACAAGGTTGTGATTACACAAAAAAGATGATGCGAGCAATGATGTCATCAATCACAGCCTTGTTAAGCTACAAAAAAAAAGGCACGAAAAAGATTGAAGGACCTTGATGCTCTCAATGAAGAGTTATGAGAGTCGTTGAGGATGTAGAGGGGGGGAAGTGGATGAGGAAATGGTTACCTGTCATTTGTAGCTAAATGTGTTTCTAACCCTGTTTCCTGTGTAGCGCTGGGGGAGAGTGACCCTCCGTGGCCCTGCGACCCTGCGGTTCTTCTCTGTCTTTTAACTCTGAAAATGACTCATAACTCCAGTCAGTGGGGAACTCGTCGAAGTCCAACGGAGGAGGCGAGCTGTTAGCAGGTTAGCTGTCATTCTCAGTTTTTGGGGCTGACAAAGAGGTTGTTTGACAGTTTCATCTCTCTTAATTCTGCTGTCGGGCTGCCCCTCCTGACTACAGCAGCTATTAATCTTCCTAATGTGAATTTTCCAGAAAATGCAAAGCTATCATCAGCAACACAAAAAAAGTCCATAAGTGCGTACGACTATAGATATATGTCAAGTACTTTTCCTTGCTTAAGCAAAGTAAGGAATTTGACCCAGTGGAATTTAATCTGTGAAATCTTAATGCAAAAATACTAGTATAATAAGATCTAGTGAGACATTTAGAATAACAGTAATGTACTGTATAATGCTGCATTCATGTTACATGGGTATGTGAGGTTAGATCTGACTTTCCTACTCTTTACCTCAACTTTCAGATGGCAAATATTACTAAGGAACTCCTGGTTTGGCAGTGAATCCCTATTTGAACAAGGAAATACCTGTAATCATGTTCTACAGAGCTCTACATTCATTCCAAAATCCTGAACAAAATTGATCATTTTCATCACACACATTTGTAACACAAGTCTCAATCTGCGTCTGCGCACGGCGGTTATTACAAAAGATATTCCCACATGGCATTACGACAGCATAAACACACATTTTAAGCCTCTTTTCCCGACGTGACACAAAAGCTACTGGGCTAATTAGTTAACAAAGCTCTGAATGAAAAGTCAGGCTTCATCAGTCAGGTGATTGACAGCTGCCTGTCCCTCCGTTGGCGGCGTAGATGGTGCGTTTGCTGGCCTCTGGCTGGCCTCTGCAAACTTTGACACTCAGCCCTAACCCCAATACACGCACGTACACGCACACGTTAAAAACAAGCATGCTCACAAACACGCAGACAGATGCGTGAGAGGAAAAATGCACAAACTAAACTCTTCCTTACTTTCTCCAGAAAACACACACAACCTGCTCATGCACATTAAAGCAACCTCTACCCCCCCCCCCCCCCAGCTGTTGTGCCTATAGTGCATACTTGCAGCAGATAAAGAGGGGCCTTATTCTAAGGCGAGCCATTCTACTTGACCTTCGCCGGGCCTTTTCACTCTTTCACTCCCTTCAAACCGTCTTTGGGGCTTGCTCGCTCTCAGCTCAATGTGGCTAGTCCATCACGGGTGAAGGCTGGGGCGCTACAGCGGGTCTTGAAGGGGGAATACCCCCAAATACCCCCTGCCCCCTACACACACATGCACATACACACACACACAAGTCACCCCCTCCCTCTCCACTCCTCTGCGAAATCACCCTGACTTCAAAGTTGGTGTGCATTCATTAATTGCCCTTTGAATTGATATCAGAGGGTCACAATAAGAGTGTGAAAGGAAAAAGAGGCTTTAATGAAGCATAGAGCAGCCATTCATTTGCAGATAACTATGTTTTCATGCTTGAATAGTCATCGTGCATGGGCTTATTAGAAAAAACTCACGAGAGAGGGAGGAGTGCGGGATGAGAGCGGGGCAGAGAGAGCCCCGGGGTAAGAGGAAAGTGATCTGGTGCTCGCCACTTGGCCCTCGTGCCCCCTTTTGCCCTCGTGCCCAGGGACTCACTGAGTGACACATTCATTCTTTCAACGGACACACAGAGCCCTCTTCACCAGACACTTGGCTCAGGCCAGTAGCCAATAGCTATTATAAGATCCATCGAGAGCTTATTGGTTATGTCTTTGTGAGATCTGACAGGGACAGAAACTGCTTATTGGAGCTACAACTAGAGATTATTTTCATTATCACCTAATCTGCAGATTATTTTCTTGATTATTCGATTAATTGTTTGGTCTACAACATGCTAGGAAATAAAATAAAATACCAAGGTGTCGCCATGTGTCTTGTTCTGTCCAACCACCAGTTCAAAATCCAAAATGATTAACAGATAAACCACAAAATCCTCACATTGGAGAAGCTAAACCAGAGATTTCTTTTTGCCTAAAAAATGACCCAAACAAATAATCTATTACCTAACTTTTTTAGCTTTATATTTAACTTAAATAATTCAAATGAAATATCATGTTTCACAATTTAAATACTTCCTTTTGTGTGTTAAAAATGATCTTTTGTGATTGCTAAATTTGCTGATTACAGTTGAGTATTTCAGAGCGCTGCTTTAAACGCCACCATACACGAGAAAACAAGTCAAATTGCACAACTGAGCATTCATTAAAGATGCAAAAACATGGTACTGGTACTAACTATTAACTATGTAAAAGGAAAAAACGATTTTTATCAATGTACACTTTTTGTTTAAAGTTTTCAAAGTTTAAGATGACAGCTGATGGACTGAAGTTTATGTAAAAAGTCTGTCCCTGCTCATCACACACGCTAGAGCAAACACACTGCACCGTCTATGTTCTCAACCCATTCTCTGCCTCTTCCTCTTTCCTCCTCCTACTCCTCCTCCTCCTCCTCTGCTCTGCCCTGGCACTGATCCAGTGTGTGTGCCCACATATTACATTTGCAGCACGCCATCCTTCACCCCGAGTGGCAGAGCAACCCAAGTTCTTCATTCACTCGTATTATTTACACAAACAAAGTCCCACTCCGTTTCTGTGACAAAGCCAGCTAAATCTTTATGGCTCTTTCATGTATTGTCTGCTCATGGTTCTCTTTTGTCCCCTGGCCATTGGCCTGGGCCCTGGATACAATGAGCCCGGGGGAATGGAGGCAGATTGAAGGAATGCGCCTCAATAAACCTAATTATGACATGATGACTGCGCTCACCATGGTAGGGGTTTTTCAAAGATCCCGGGCTTATTCAATTAGCCCTTTCCAGGATCCCCTTTCACCAAATAAAGTTATCCCTTTGACTGTTTGCATTGCAGAGTGGAATGTGTGTGTGTGTGTGTGTGTGTTGTACACATGTGTGTGTGTGTGTACACACGGCTGGCCTAAATGGAAATGTATCGGCCCTCAACAAGGCTCCTCTGTATTATCTGGCTAATTTCACCTAACGAAGTATGGACTCTAAAAGATACACTGTGAAAATGTGAAGCAGGAGGAGGGAGGAGGCGGGGACACCGTGACTGTTTTAATCATTAACTTTGTCTCCAGGGTTAATTACTATGACGCTGGGAGTTTGGTACAGCCCAGTAACAGGCCTGGAGGGCCAACATTACTGCCAAATATATAAAGATTTGATAGAAAGAGAGAGGGGGGTGGGTGGGGATTTTTGAGTATGAATTTCTTTCTGTTTTAACTCATATTCCCTTATTACACATGGATTTGAAAGAAAATGTCAAAAGTTAGATTACTTTTTAGTTATTAGTAATAACTAAAATTAAATTTCATTGACTGAACAGACTGTGCACACAAGGTGTAATGCCTTTTAAAAAGTACCTATAAAATGCCATCATATATTGACCATAAAACGTCAATGTTTTACAGCCAGCATTAAAGAAAACTACTCCTAATCAAAAATTTGCCAGAAAGTGGCTTAAAGTTTTGATTTACATGTTCTATTATTCATGTGTTTGATAGTTTGGTGTTATTTCATCTGCTAATAATATTAAATAACTCTTTTATTGAGAAGTTGCAACAAATGTGTTCCAAAGCATACAGCTTCACAAGTATAAAAATAAAGGTGGTGCCAACTGAAATAAAAAAAAACTGGCTTTGGCACTAATCAGATGGAGCTACTGCAATCCATTTTTAGTCCTGACATTTTGGAAATTGTAACAAAATATATTCGTTATCAAAAGGTTCATAAAGAACTTAATTAGAAACGTTATGGAAGTGGACTGACTTTCCTTTGTGCGCTCCGGAGGATGCAGGCCAGATATGAGACGAGCTGTGCGCCGCAGGCTGAGAGAGACAAGAGGAGGAAACAGAGGGAGAGGGGCGGTGTTGCTCTCCAGATGAAAGTGACATGAAATAAAAGAGTCGATTTAATCTGCTTGAAGAGATTTGGGGAGCAAGTGGTGAAGAAGGGGGGAGGAGTGGGGGAGGAAGGAGAGAGAGGGAGAGGGGGCTGAGTTTTTTTGGAGTTGTGCGCTGCGCTGGGGCTGCGTGCACGGACGGGTGGCCGGGTCCCCCATTGTGAAGCTGCGCTCCGGGCCAGACCGGGGCTCTCCGGGGAGAACATTGGTCCCCATTCACCGAAAACACTCTTTAATACACTCCCTCTGTCATTAAATGTGACATAGCACAATATCGACATCATTTAGGAGACATTATTAATGTTCGCGGGGGGAGGAGGGGGTGGGGTGGCATCAAAGAATCAATAATAGATCATGAGTTTCCAAGCTGAAGTGGTCTCAGTATTATTAGCGACATCCTTCAAGGCGGGGAAGACCACTTGGTTTTGTTGAGTAATTACAGTCTGAATATTATGACACACGCAGCAGTGAGGCTTCATCAAAAGCTGCTGAACTGGACAGTGTTTCTATTTTAAAGCACTGAAATGATAAATATAAAACGAGACAGCGGGAAAGTTATTACTGACGTCAACAACAAAAATAATAACTTCATACAAAATGTAAATATAACTCAGATAAAGCGCCAACAGACATCTCTACAATTACAGCTTAAAGTGTCAAATATGTGCGCAAGCTCTCACTCATTTTGTTTCTTTGAAAATGGCGCATCTTAAATCGAGGGCGCAAGTGTGAAACGCAAGTATGTGTGCGCGTACACGCGTGGGACTGCGTGTACGCAGGTTTCTAGGGGGGGCGAGCACGCATCCTTAGGCAATACGTGAGTGGATTTCAGAGGCCTCAATTGTCATTCTGAATGGCAAGTCGACCCCAAAAAGGAAACATTTTGTAGGTGAAAACGGCCATTTTCTCTCTGTGAACGAGCCCTCTAAACCGTGCTGGAGCGCTCCCTGAATAATTCATCCTTCATTGCGGCCTCATAGTGTGTTTTGTCGGGCTTTTCTGTGGAGAAGCTCTCCTCTCCCCTTTCTTTTTTTTTTTTTTTTTTTCTCGGACTGAATTATAAACAGGTTGCCTTCTTCTTTAGCGGGGCGGCCAAAGCTGTTTCCAAGCTGGCCTTTTGTCCGCGCGTAGCCCAAGCGTGAGCCCCAAATAGACTCTCGCGCCTTTGTCTCCCAAGTTCATCCCTGAGCGTCCCGTTGTGCGCGCGAGGCGTGTCTTTGTGAGGAGTTGGAAACCGTTGAACAAATGTTTGATCAACTCATCTGGGGGACATTTTGTCTCCTCGGAGCTAGAGGTCCCTTTATCTCTCCTCCCCTGCTTCACTGATGCAGGAGGTAGAAGTGCTAACACGGTGCTAAATGTTGATATTTCACTGTTTTAAACAGGAAAGGGAGGATGCTGAACACACATTTGAACGACTCATTCAGGGGGACGTTTAGTCTCTGGTGCTATAGGTGGACAATGGACAAGCTTATGAAGTGTTAAAACATGAAATGTTTAGCATGCATTTGTACATTTTGGTTCAAATATCGCCACATCTGCTAAAAATGAGCGTGAACTGCCACAACTACCATCACCTCCAGTGTTTTCTCCAGTAATTAGCCGTAGCCATTTCAATTTCGCTGGCACACACTGAGCCTGTGAAGTATAATTACATTTAAATATATTTCATCGAGTAGAGGATGGAGAGCACATTATCTTTCCTACAAACTCACCCGAGAGACGCCTGTTATCCAGACTTTTAAAGGGGAAACATGGTGTCTATTCATAATGGGGGCTTGTATTAATTCGGAAAGTGCCAGATTAAAGGAGCAGCCAAGCGTGGCCTATTTCCAATCTAATGACGCAGGAGAGAAAAAAAAAGTAAAGTCATGACATTTAAATCGGGCTAATTAGACCTGATGTAGCTACACAGCTATGAACCCCAAAACCGCCCCCAAATCTCCAATTAGGCTACTGTCTGCGGAACTGCGATGAGGGAAATGAAGAAAATATGGCATGTTTTATTCCTTGGCCTCTAACATATCCGGTGCCATTTTATATAGTGTTTGCCACACAAAACACTAAAATGTCTTTAAGCGAGTTTTTTTCTTCAATATGAATAAACTTTCTTTCTAATTGTTTTCCATGCAAATCACTTTGAAAAAAAACTTGGTTAGTTCAGGCTATTTTACCTTATTTAAATCCACACACACACAAAAAAAACTAAAACAACTTATAACTCACCAAAAACACCTTACCTGACTCACCTGAATTATTTTCACTTTTTAAAATAAAAACATGAACTGTAGACTAAATATGAACTTGAATAGCTGGTGCAGGTGGTCACTTTTTATAGTGGGCGCTGCCATTTGAAACACTAATAAAAATTGATTCGTTGCATTAAATAGTAGCCAAGCTATAAACAAACAGCCTACCGAGCAAAATCTTGGCCAAGAGAAATGTTAAATATGTTTCCATAATTTATGACATTACATTTTATCATTACTTTTAAATAGAGTTACTTTATAACGCTGTTTACATGCGCTCTCTGTGCTTGTCAAAATATGAGTATCCTTGCAGACTTGCTGTAACACTGCTATTCATCCACACTACTTTTAAAACACTGCTCAACACACACACGCACACACAGAAAGAGAAAGAGAGACACACACAATGCACACACTCTTTTCCCGCACAGAGCCATCACCTGCTGTTTGATTTACGGTATGGCCTCATGGGAAAAGCATTAGCCGGAGAGATATGGTCAATAAAGAATTCCTAACAAAGGACGACACGGAATCTCCACCCCCATCCAACAAGTTTACAGCATGCTAAAACTTCACATGGAGGCGAGTTATACGACTAAATAAAGACCATCTTTACAAACTGCTCAAAAGCAATCAACAGGTTGGAGGAGTGAAGGCTGAACACCAGCGTTGTGCTCCTCGATAATTTAATTCACTGGAAATGATCTCAATTAGAGAATATATGTGGACAGAGCCTGTTAAGTTTTCACAGTATTTCCCAAAGTGTATCTTAAATACTTTAGCAATTAAATACTAAATTAACAAGCTCCCCATGTGGACTCACTGAGATTATATCTTCAAACAGGACTCCTCTGATGTGTTTGTGGGTCACTGTTATGAGGAAAAAAAGCTAAAAGATAAAGTGCCAACTATTTTTTTTTCTTTTCTTTCCACATCAGCCACAAGAACTGGAGCAGCTTACTCACATCTGTCTCCTAAGATGCCTTCGATGCTGTGTTTGGCCCTCCGGTCGTTGTCCTCCAACTCTTTCTTCTCGATTTCATCCTCATCCTCCTCCTCATCGCCTTTCCCACCGAACTTACTCCGCATGATGCGACTGATGGAGCTCACTGTTACAAAAAAAAAAAAGTTCGCTCAAAGAGTGAAAATCACAGAAGGAAAAAGCAATATATAATATGTGTCAAGAAAAAAATCATTTATATTTATTGAGTATTAATTGGCACTACAAAAGTGGGATATTTATCTAAAATACATAAGGACTAGAAAATTATACTTTAATTAAATTAAATTAATTAAACCAATTAAAGAAGGGTAGATTTGTCAAATGTGTGTAAAGTTTAAACTTGGGTGAAGTTTTAATATTTTACTTAGTTAAAATTTGTGGAATATATAGGATAAAGGAAATAATAATAATAATAATAATAATAATAATAATAATAATAATAATAATAATTTTCTGCCCTTTTTTACCTGAAGGGACGTTGTTGCGGTCACATATCCCATCCTTCAGTAATTTATCCCGAATCTCCCAGCTAAACATACCCGGGTTTTCCCGCTTGTATTCTTCTATTCTCTTCTCTACGTCCGGCGTTGTTCCCTGCTTCAAAAGGTCAGAAAAGTCGCAGTGTTTATTCACTTTGCTGTGGCCCTTGAGGCACAATGCACACATTGCCTTTTATAGGATCAAAATCAACAGGTTATTTTATTTATTTATTTATTTATTGTTTATATGAGTGCACTATCAAAGTGATTTGTGTGTTATACAACAATGCAGATATCTCCTGATCTGATCTGATCTGATCTCCTCTCTCCGCTCCATACCTTGGGTTTGCTGCCACCGATGGCCCCGGGTCTGATGGAGCCCGTCTCCTGGTACCGGCACAGGATTTTGGACACGCAGCCGTGTGAGACCCGGAGCTGTCGTGAGATGACACACGGCCTGATGCCGTGGTGGGCCATCTCCACGATTTTATGTCGGATGTGGTTGGGCAAAGGTCTGCCATTTATGAAAACTCCTCCGAGCTGGTTCACTCGGCCTTGACCCAGCGGGGTAGACACTGTGTTTAATCAAAATACGAGAGGAGTTTGTCACCAAAGTGAGGAGGAGAAGTTTAGACCGACTCCCAGCGACACACCACCACCAACAACATAACATATTTCATATATTCCAAAACAGCTGGCAATAAATGTTTGGCTTAGTACATTTTTAGTTGATAGGTTGCAGCTATAAAGTTAGAGAATTATCACATTAAAACAAATACAAACTGTGTTGTTAATAGCCTAATTATAAGTTAAAAAGTTGCTACAAGTACACCAGAATTTGCGAGCAAAAGAGCGGTAAAATAAACCACCAAAGTAGAGACAAAAATACAAACATAAAACGTCATTTTAGTTACCATGTAGGCTAATTCTTTAAAATGTATAGCTCCTCTAGCTGCACAAACTTTGTGTTTCTAAGCCGAGGTTAGGCACAGGACTGGGTGAAAGGTCTACGGCTACATAAAAAAAAAAAAACAGTAACTTTTAACTAACTAGCATAGAAACCCCAAATATCACCCGTCCACATCCAGAAAGCTCTCCGTCTGTCAGTGTGATGCTTTACCTTCCAGAGGGAAACCACTGCGGGGGTAGTTCTGAGCCAGCGTGGGTCGCATCATCCTGGGTATTGACCCCGCCAACGCAGTCATACCTCCACCACCACCACCCCAGTGACAACAGATACCCCCTCCTAACGGGGAGGCTGCCGTTCCGACACCGAGTCTGCAGCGGGAGGACGTCGTTGAAAGTCGCCTTTTTTCCGACTGCGACGAAGTGTTCCTGGAAGGCTAAGCCTCGGTTAGCCTCGGTTTAGGGTTAGCCTCAACCGGCCAAGCACCAATGTCCCGGGGCAGCCAAAACCCTCCGAGTCCAAAGTGAGGACAAAAAAGAAGAAAATTGGACGTTTGGGTGTTAGTAAGAGTTAGTTTGTCACTCTCCTCGGTTTTATTCGCCAATGTTGATGTTCTTGGTAATGTGGTTGCCAAGTCGGTGTAGCTAGGACGAAAATATTGTTGTTGTTGTTTGTTGACACCGGTTCAAAGTGAGAGGAGACAGTCAAAAGTAGCGGAGCTCTTCACTCTCCCCGTCAGCGCGTTGCGGCCGTGATTGGTGGAGAGGGTACACCCGGAGCCCAGCGGGGCGCGGGGATTGGCTGCGGCTGAAAACTTTCCTCCTATCAGAGACGCTGTCACAGTTCCGCTCGGACAGAACAGGGGAGTCGATTCACAAAATCCACAACGATGGCAGAGTCAGTCACAGTGTGTACTGTTTAACCACCAAAAAAAATCTCCAAATCTGCCTATGTGTTGAGTGAACTACCTACTGGGAGGAAAGTGAAGCAATCAAACTGTGACTGACGACGTGTAATTATTTAGTTCATGTGGTAGATCGTTAGTAGGTCACCAAAATAATTGCACAGACGCACGCGTTGGTCCTGATGTGAGCTTTTTCCATTAAATCACTGTCAATTAATCTCTTATAATGTTATTAAATAAAGGATCAAATTGTTATGTAAGTCAGTAAGCAAGTGGTTTACTGTTGGCATGGACTGATGAACATAATACCAACAATGTAATGTAATCTAACGCAACAGATGCATTTCTATCGGATATTACTTATTTTAGGGAGGTGGATAAAATATTAAACACTTTCAGCCCAGTACAGCACCAGCAGCAAGCACAGCCTCAAAATGATATAAGAAAACAATAAAGTAATTAGTCTCAATCCCATCAAAAACAAAAATACAGAGTTAACAATAATAATAATGGACTGCTGTATTGTGTGGCATTATGATTATTTTGCTACATTACATTTTACTTCTTCTTCCATCTATGATTTGACACAAAAACCTTCACTTATGACCAAAAAGCTCTTCATATTTGCTCACCTTATTACACATCTAAGTCATTTTACTGCATATATATACGCACATAATGCAATTTTCCTTCATTCATTTCCTTCGTTTTGGCTACAGTTATTACTGAATTTTGTTTAATCTAATCTCTCAAATATAGCCTAATTATGAGACCTGCATATTTAAGAATATAACAGCCTAGTAAGTCAAAGCCTGAACGTATGATTTTTACATCTTTACGCATAATTCATAAGACAATAAAAAAAGAGATTTCACTGAGATGTCTCTCATGTCAGTTTTCTCTTGTCAGACTGTGCGTAATATCAAGCAAACTGTTTAATGCATGTTATCGTACACGACCCCTAATTTGTTTCCACCCCGCGGCCTCATATATGATACAAATGGTGCTAAAGTGTGTGCACCTCAAGGAATTTATTGTGGGTTTTCAGACTGAGCACCAGCCAGCCGAGAACAGTCTGAAGGGGGACGTGCGCCACAGCAGGATACGACGCCAGGGAGGCCGTAAAGCCAGTCTGCGCCACTAAGACGAGTGGGTTTATTTTCATCCCCATATGTCTAATCATTAATATTATCACCTTATCCAAAAAAAAAAGGAGAAAAAAAGAATTCAGCTATGGGCCTTATCACCTCCCTTTTTCAGGCACTGATGGGCCACAGCATCCTTTAGTCCCTAATCAATCACTAGAGCAAAGGTTCCGCTCCTGAGCTTTGAAATAAGACAAAAGCTCCTTCACTGTCCATCATCTGAAGAAAGGGCAACTCCGTCCTCACCATTAGAGCATCAAAGTTGATCATTTGATTTCGATGCACGGGAAGAAGAACAATTTGAAAAGTTTTTTTTTTTTTTTTTTGATTAATTCAACTTGATTTCTTGTTTATTTATTTATTTATTTTGGACCCATGGCAGAACAGCAGCTGGATCAGTCAGCCTTTCCACGCGTAGATCAGGTGTTTTACCTCATCTATCTATAAGCAATAAAGGTACAGTATCCAGAGACAAGCAAATTGGTAAATAACTGGTCAATTATGAGGCCGAAGCCTGAAAGAGTCCATGGGTGACAGCCTCTGATCGTTGCCTGTAATGAAATCTCTGAAATCTCCGTGTGACTCCTGCAAAAGCTGAAAAGCACCCCCCGCCCCAGCACCTTTCATGTCTCAACCCACTCACCTATGAGCTATACGGAGCAATAACGGAACCCAACGGGGGGGACCCACAGGTGTCCCTGTCATTCACCTTAATTTACGCAGGGAAGAGATATCCCACAGGCTAAGTTGGTTTCAATTAACATTCGCCTCTTTTAATGGCTTCAGAGGGAAAAAACGCACTTCAAATGTTGACTGCTGTCAAAAACGCGCGTGGACAATGGGGTTAAAATAAGCAGGGCTAACGGGGGGTCTTTCACCTGCTAAGGAGGATGTCAATATCTTCAGGCAGAGAAGATTATTATCACTCTTGGAAATGAATGAATCCTGCAAGTTGTCATAACATGGCCTCAAAGAGAAGGGGTGGAAATGCGAGTTTGTTTTTGACTGATTTTAGATTTGTAACAAACCAGACAGCTTGTTGAAGAATGGCTTTATTATACTGTAGGCCCGAAACCAGGCCGAATTATCATCAAATGATGGCAGGCTATTATGGGCTTTTACAGGCTTTAGGCGAATAAATGAATAGGCTACTGTTAACACGTGGACCTTGTAAATGTTTTCAGCACTTTGAGTAAAAGAGTGAATGTGAGGATGAAATATTACGAGCAGTTATAGTTCATATTTGCATTTGTACTGTCTTAGTCCCCAAAGGAAGAAATCATCAGTATTTACGCTTAAGAACGTGACGATTTGGGAGTGTCAGTGATCGTATTGAAATTGGATATTACAGCCAGGAAAAGAAAAAAAGAAAGAAAAAACAGAGGGAGCAAATGGAAAACAGAAAAAGTCATGATGCATACCCCGGCCCTTTCTTTAAAAGCGACACTGAATCTCCGTGTCCAATCCATTACCGGAGGATGAAATTCAAAGTCAGAAATCTGGCTTGATGAGAAATAAATTAGTTGCATCACATGCTCTGCGTGGAGGCCATTCACAAACACATATTTGTCGAATCAATTAGTTTCCATTGCACCCTATTACGGTAATAATTCATACAAAGACAGAAGGGCTAAAACAGGTCCCAGTCAATGAAATCATTGTATAATGAATGATTTATGCCATGAGTATAAGGAGAGTCCTGTATATACTTTATTACATATATTTATACCACTCTGATA
This sequence comes from Protonibea diacanthus, assembly GCA_028641955.1. Classification (NCBI taxonomy): domain Eukaryota; kingdom Metazoa; phylum Chordata; class Actinopteri; family Sciaenidae; genus Protonibea; species Protonibea diacanthus. Next base: position 21,149,376 of record CM053982.1, on the reverse strand, counting down.
TGATCTAACAGTTTGCATTCTTTATCTACAATGGTTAAATTTAACTTTCCTATAAGTTAGACGTGTAGACATATTAATATATTTTAATTATGTAAACTCAACAATAACACAAAAAATACTGCATGAAGTAAAAGTACTGCATAAGAATTAGGAGCAAAATGTACCTTAAGTAAAAAGCGTGAAAAAGATATTATGTAAAATGGCCACATTTAGAGTTCATTTATTTTTATTAACATAGGCCCACTGGAATATTTACAGATTCATAAACTTAGGCAGAGCTAATTTTAACAACTTAATACATTGCTGTATAGTTTAATCTATAAGAATAGCCTACGTGTTTTATAAACTAAAATCTTGATAGAAAAAGTTGTAACTATAGCTGTGCAATGTAACATACAATATTTTCTTCTGGAGTAGTGGAAGTAGCCTATAAAGTAGTATAAATTAGAACTACAAGAACCAGTACTTCAAAATTGTACTAACCTTTCTACTACGTAACATTTTTAGCTTTATTAACAACATTGTTTATACTGTTAAAAATACTAAAATGTATTTGTTTTAAAGTCATTGATTTTCTGTCTCCTGATACACTTTAAATGTTTCGTTTCGTTGTTTAAAAGTTAACGTTTCTCAAACGTCTCTAAATGTTTCTAAACTCAAAACAGAACAAGCACTGTGTGTATGTCCACATTAAAGTTGTGTCTAGTGTAAAATGAGGAGTATAAAACGTGAAATAAAACATAAATTAACATAGGCCTGCTATGCCAAGAGCAGTAAGCTAGGCTATATTATTTTCTGTTAAGTACTGTAGCGTCACATCCAACGTCACGCCTTTATGAGGCGCGAGGACAGAGAATGGACGCGTGTCGACGTCACGAACAGATAGTTAGCTAAACATGTATTGAGAGGCATGAGAACTCATTCATCGTCTGATTTTGTTTCATGGCTAATTTGTGAATTTTTGCCCCAAAGTGTTTCCCAGTAATCAGTGTAACTGTAGCTGATTGACAAACACAGCTATAGGCTGGATACAATACACTTTAGTGTTGTGCTGCTGCACCAATTCGACCAATCAGCAAACAGGGACTTGTTGACATGGTGTTAATGAAAGAAAAGATGAAAAAATTTATTTAAGGCCATAAAGTGTGTGACAACTTTGATTTATGGAGCATGGGACTTTTGGTTAATACCTGATGTAAAGTATGTATGTCCTAAATAGTAACCTTTAATTAGATGGTGATGGGTCAACACTGGCTTTTATCTATTCTGTTTGTACATGAGGGGGAAGTTTTATTGCTGAATGGCTTGGTTTATATCAGCTTTAAAGGGAGCCTTGTGTGAACAGGTAAACACACAGTCTGTGATACTGAACGACACATCAGCATCCAGACCGTATTGAAAAATGTATTTACTTTTAATCAAGTTTTAGCCACCAGAAGTTTACACAACTAGACCTACATGAGAAATGAAAGTTGACACAGGAGGGGGAGGTCTTCCTTCACTCCTTCATTCCTTCTTTCTTTCTTTTTTTTTTTATAGCATGTAGCATTCTTTATCTTCCAGTAGGGGGCGTATTTGATGCACAGCAGGAAGGGCAATCTTCAGTCAGACAGAAGCTGGAAAAAATATTAGGATATGAGGCTGCTAGAGAATGACCAAAAATTATGGCTCAAACAGCTGTTGTGTTCGCTGTTCCTAGTTGAGGAGAAAGAGGTGTTAAATGACCATCCAAGCAATGTGTATTGGAGTTCACGCTAAAGATTGATGGGAGAATTTGTTTCTTTTATCTTTTGGAGGCATGTTTTCTATATTTCATACACTAGGAGTTGGAGGGGCGTTACCCTGCAGGGATTACAGGCTTTGCACAGCAGGATGCTAAATGCATCAAGTCATTACCAGTCATTATGTAAGACTGAGCATGATACAACACAGCCATGGTAACAGGACATTGTATCAGCTGCTGGCTTCACTGTAAGACAAAGAAGGAGTGCGATGGGTATTCATGTTTCCTTTATTACTGAAATGTGTTTATGTTATGTAAAACAGCACATAAGGAACATTTCTCTGTGCAAATACGTTTGGTACTTTAACGACAACCACAGATTCTGGATAAAAACCAACAATGTTTTTTTTTTTTTTTTCTTCTAGGTCCTCTGAAATAAACACAATAACGCTTACATTTGTCAAAGGTAGACCCCATTACTTGTGCCAAATAAGAGGGTGAAAGTGCATCATCTGACAGTTGGGATAAAGGTTGAGCGGGATGATTGAAGCAAGCATGGGAGTCAGATAGGGTGGGTGGGGTTTTAAAATTTTTTTTTTTTTTTTGCTTTATTTCCCCCCAAGTGCAGTGAGGTAGGGACAATAAATGCTCAGATTAAACCACTTTGGAGTCCGCATCATCGTCATTGTCAAATTCTAAATGCTGACAGGAAGGTCAGGGAGCCAGAACGTAACACAGATGTGCAATACACATGCTTCATGGACCATCACACGTTGGTCAATATGAGGGTCTTACACCGCACCACAAGTAAGGTATCACTTTTTTGCCATATTCAAGAATCATAAATAAATAATGGTATAGATTGTAACAATTACATACACAGAATATACCACCGGTTCACAGTAATATTCATAATAAGGAGTCAGCTTGTTTCGATTGAAGTTAATTCAGTGTTTCTGCTTTGATTCAGACCCGCAATGTATTTCTGAGGAACAGAAAGTCTCAGAATTATATCAAGTTTTAGTTTAGGTGAATTAAATATTTGCATTGTGTTAGTGCAGGCACTGAAATAACACAAACTTTCTCTGCGCATACTGTTTGTTTTCTTTCTTATATGCCTCTTTCTCATGTCAGCCACACAGCTCATGAGGCTCCAGAGGTAATTACGACTCCTGACAATCTCAGAGGAACCAGAGTGACACCGTATATATCCTTTTAAATCTTGTTCACCGTGTCTGGCCTGGACAAGAAACAGACACTTTAGATTCTCACTTGTGGCTTTGAATGAAGAAGATGAGCGAGCCTGAACGTGGAAGCAGCTGAGGGTGCACTTTAGCCTGGATTATACCTGTTTAACACATACTTAAGAGTCACTCTTGTATATTCTGACCGTTCTTTTCGAGGCCAGATGCAATGACCCACATTTTTCACAAGTATAAAAAAAAAAAAGAAAAGGTGCCAATGTGGGAGGCAGCTCCATGTTGGAAACCCTGTTTTCAACTTCCGATGTGTGAATGATGTGACAGAAAGAGGAAATCCCTGCCGACAACCCCAGCTGGACGCTGTCTGTGGCAGGAGGAGGGAATGGGGGTCGTGCATTGATTTTGATCATGATTACAGTGAAAAGATTTGCTTCATTCACCAACAAGGTGCAGGCACACGAGTCAGGAGACACCTTGTCCCTTCTGTTCAAAGAAAAAAGTTCAAACAACCTTTTTTGTTTTTCAGGAGAGCCTGACATGCACAAAAAGTAGCCAAACGCGGGGTGAAAATCACGAGCTGTCTCTTAGAAGAGGTGCAGGGTTTTTTTTTTTCGTGGTGACCATCCTGGAGATAAGTTAAAGCACAAGGATCAGGAAGGTCTGCAAGAAAAGGCTGATCACACACATCCAGTACCACTCACCGCTTCTCTGTGGACTATATACAGTTTGGGTTGTGGCCCTCTTTCTAACGGAATGACATTTTAGAGGTTTGTCACACAAACATAGTGAACAGGCCCCCGTAAAAACCTAACTCCGTCCCCTGAAAACTCAGAAGTGAACATCACCGAATACCTGTACAATACAATAGTGCTTTGTTGAGATATACTGTAAGAGTGAATCATTATGGAAAGTTATCATACAGTGAGTGGCATAGTGGGATATGCATATTATTTGTCAGGATACGATTGGGGTGGAGGGGTGTCAAACCCTGGAAATAAGCACTTCACATTCAGTCATCAAACCCACCACAGCTCAGACCAACACCAGGGGTCTAAGTGCTGGACAAGTTCACTCATCAAGACGCCCACTCAGCTGGGCCTGCTGTTAATTCAAGTGCATAACTTAAGGAAAAGATTATCAAGGATCATGTCGGCCTATTGCTCCAAACAACATGAAGGCCTTTGGGTGTTTTGCTGTACTGATAAAAAGGCCATATTGGGCGAGATTGATTCCTAGAAAAAAGTAAAGGGAGCAGGAGTTATCAGTTGCCAGTATTATGTACATCAACACACACCCACAGTACAACATCTCCATCAATAGTCAGAGGCAGCAGCCTATCAGGCGTTTCTCCTGGAGTTACTGGTGGCGGATGAGCGGCCTGTCTCATGATCCGGTCTGTATTTGAGCCAGCAGATGAGCCATGTGACGACCACCGAGAACATAGCCAGGATGCTGGCCACCGACAGGCAAATTGGTCCCGCCGGCGAGGGAGGAATGCTGTGACTGTGCACAAAGATCAGGCCCATGAACAGCAACACCAGCATGGACAGAAAGGAGAAGATCACGCAGACGCAGCCGGTGGTCAGCGCCACTCTCTTGCAGCTCTGACAGCTGTCGTAGCGAACCGAGTCCTGGGAGAGAGTCGTGGCCGTGGACACGGTGGTGGACGGGGTCGCCTGGCTTGCGCTGGACGTACCCGACGCTTCCTCCCGTCGGAGGGCGACGAGAGCTGGATGCAGAGGCGGTGGGTACGGCGGCAAAGCGTCCTGAGGCAGGGGGTCTGAGTCGATGTAGAGAGGAAAATCCTCCGTCACCTTGGTGTTGTTGGGTAGGTTTTGTATCCGATAATCCGGCACCGGAGTCCGGTGGCGACAGACGGGGCAGCTGATGCGCCATGGCCGCTCCTCCCGTAGGTGAAGCGTGTTCAGGCACTCCTCGCAAAACGTGTGCAGGCACTCTAGGATCTTGGGAGCCCGTCGGTCAAGGTCGAAATAATTGTAGCAGATTTTGCATTCGTACTCCTCGTAGGGAAACGCCGAGGAGGCCTCACCGGGGGGTTCCGCTCCGTTTGATGCCAAATCTACCTCTGCCATGTCATCTTTCGCCATTCACATTCTCCGGTGAACACAAAGGGAGCTGGCGGACAGATGCTGATGACGGTGCACGTCTCTCCTCCTCTCCTCCTCCTCTCCTCCTCCTCCTCCTTCTCCCCGTTCATTGAAACGCCACCACCATTATCATCATCCTCCTCCTCATCATCATCACTCCCGCATATTGTTCATGTGTCTCAATAATCCCTTTCACGAGAAGCGTGCGCGTCTTTGCTGCTCGCGATCCCGCTTAAATATTAAGGAAAAAAAAAAGAAAACGCTCCCATTTAGTGTCGGTCTGTGTGGGAATAGATGATGTAATGGTGGTGACTCCGATGCGAGGAGGGCTCATCCATCCGGAGAGTCCGAGCATCCCACAAACCAGAGAGAGAAAGAAAGAGAGAGGAGAAAAGAGGAGGAGGAGAGAGAGGGGGGGGGGGGGGGGGGGGGGGGTCGTCTTAAAGTCCCATGGGTGTGTGTGTGTGGGTGTGTGTGCGTGTGTGAGAATGTGTGTGTTGTTGTTGTTTTCAGTGTTCAGCCCAATGCTCTGATCCCAATTACGTAGACCATGCCAGACCACAGGATGCGCTAATTTGGTCAACTGGGGGCGTCGATTCACTGTTTCCTGTAAGAAACTGCATCTTAAAAAGAAATCACACAATGCGCCTGCAAAACTTCCTGTCAAACACAGGCCTGCGTTGTCTTACATCACAAGGGACTGGGGGGGAACAGTGGCAGCTGAGTGTATGATTCAATCCATATAAGAGAGAAAAGAGAGAAGAACAAAATAAGAGAGATTTAATAAAGTGAAGTGCTTCCAGAAGTCAAAATCATGTCAGAATCGTTTGGAGTGCGGAGGCTCCAGGATGGTGCCAGAAAATCACATTTCATCATGTACAGCCTCTTATTTGTACACTGTAAACAACAACATGGTGTTTCTTTTATTGCAGCTTTTAGGTTGTCCAAAACCTCTTTTCTAATCTTGTAAAACTCAATAAATTAACTCAGTTCATTAAGCAGATGTACTCCAAAGTGTACATTGTTGGTAGTGCACATTGTTACTCATTGCTGGTACAGGAGAGGTTAAAAAAAAGATGTTCAAACTCATACAAAACAAAGATCTTGTGAGTCTGAATATCTATCAAACTGATTCCACTTAAATCACTGATACTCAACCTTTCATGTGGTTCCTATAGTTTCCAAAAGTAGACCTGGAGGAGACCTTCAGCTATCCTGTGGAACAAGCTTCCAGTCTGTGTTCAAGAGGCGAACACCCACTGCATGTTTAAGAGTAGGCCTAAGATGTTCCTTTTTGATAGAGCTAGTCCTGGCTCAGGTGAGACCTGAACCATAGTTGCAGCAGTTATGCTGCTATAGGACTAGAATGCTGGGAGACTTTCCATGATGCACTGAGCTCCTCTCTTCTTCTCTCCCTCTTCATCTGTACTCATTCATGTCCCATTAATGCATGTCGCGAACTTGGCTTCTTCCCAGGAGTTCTTCTGTTTTCTCACCTCGCAGGTTCCCATGGAGCGTGGCTAAGCCTAGATCTGCAATTGTGGTTGCACCTGCTGCTGTGGTTTGACTTACATATACTCTTATTATGATTATCATTATTACGTCTATTAATCATATCTCCATAGTTATACAGTAGTTATCATTATTTTTTACTGCTGTCTGTCTGTCTGTCTGTCTGTCTGTCTGTCTGTCTGTCTGTCTGTCTACTTCCCTATCCCCATTTCCCTCTCTAACTCAACCGGTTAGGTCTTAACTGAAGGTTTTCCTTACCACCATCGCCAAGTGCTTGCTCATGGTGGGTATTGTTAAGTCTCTGTAAATAATATTATAAAGCAGTGCTCTATATAGAAAATGTCTTGAGATATTCTGTTATGATTTAGCACTTGAATTTCAAGTATGAACACATCTGTCCTTATTTACAAGAAGTTGAGGCCATAAGACACATGACAGCTGTTATTATTGTATGATATATGTCCCATGGCTCATTTTCCTAAAGGTTTTATCACCTGCTTGACGTATCTATGTGCTACATGCTGATGCGAAGTGAAAAGTGGATTAAGTGTTCCTTTAAGCACCTAGACAGGGGTTAATGAACATTTACATTCACACACATTATCACAGTCCCCTTTGATGGACATTAAGCCTCACAGACAATGAAACTTGACCTTCAGACACAGTGGTGAGAGTATATCTTGGATTGTCGTTCTTATGTACTATCTGATGTTGATGGTGTAAGGTGGTAAAGGTGGCTATCCATTTTTTTTCTTCTCCAAAGTCCAAAGGCTCTGCTTTGAGGAGCTCCAAGTGGACCTACATAAGCATTTGTTAAAGGATCGTCCTCTAAATGTCGCTGATTTGAGATTTCTTCAGCAAAGCTTCGTTGCTATGGTGATGGTAATGATGATAATGAGGGAGAAACATCTTTCTTATTTTATCCATGCCACGTTTTCTGAAAATGACAAGCCAATAAAATTAAATAAATTGAATACAAAAGTGAAACATATGTATAAGAACAACTTCCAAGATATTTCTGCATGCCCCCCACACACATAGATTCAAAGTCTTTCCCATTAGACTCACATCAGTTGGATCTCGGCAGCAGATTACTGAATCAACATGATGCCGGAAAAAATAAGATTTGTGTCCAAAATGTTCCAAATTATGACCATTTACCACAAAAGGCCTAACAATGACTTGTCCAGATCTCTTATTTGGCTCTGCGCTATCACTTATCAATATTTCTGTCAAAGCTCCTGTTGAACAATAAAAGTGAATCCCAGATCAGGCGAGTTCACAGTTCTCAACAATAGCTCCGTTGATACCCTACTATCATGCCATACATGCCATAAATCTTCTTTTCTATAAATAGTCTACCTCCCCCAGAATAAAGGTCGGTCAAACATTGGCTGTTACTACTCAAGAGGATCAGCCCACGTGTAGCCCCACCCAGCTGCGCACACCTGAGGCGCATAACAGCCGCACCTGTACGCCCTTCCCGGGCATACACCACCTGTTGTTATCCCCTTTCCTTCAAAAACTCACATCCCCCTACTGCTACACTCTCAGTCAGCTGACATGCGGGATCTCCTGGCTTACCTGCATGACTCGGAGCTCGTGGCCCGGTTCCAGAGACGATGCGGACTCTTCCTCGTCGACGGCGCGCACCACGAACGAGGGAAGACGCACGCATCGAGTGGTACACCGGTTCACACCGACATATCACACGAACACCTAAGGGTCAGATGGGAGAAGCAGGATAAGAATTCAAACTTTAAACACGAGGAGAACGGATATGCCGACGGTGTAAGTCATTTGCTGCCTTTCAGCATGTATGTGCGGCAAATTTAGTTAGCTTATTTACATTTGATTCATGCAATATTTGAGATCCCTTTAAAATAAATAAACGCTCAAAGTTCTGCTATTAGAGCTCTGGTTTGCATTATTTTAGTTGAATTATTGAAACATAGGAAAGAAGTTAAACACAAAGCAGGCTCACCAGGTGAAATCATTGACTAAAAGGAGCATTTACATGTTTTAAGACAAGTATAGACTTTGTAAACTAAATAGTGACTGGCTTTTCTTGTTTGTCTGCGTGTCTCTTCTCAGCCACCAGATCCTCATCTGCACAATGACGCTGTTGTCCAATGTTTACATTCTTCTCTGTCTCCATTTTCTTGGACAAACAATTTATTTAGAGCATTACCAAAGTGAAGATGAATACAGTCTTAGGAATTTAGAACCCTGTGACAGTGTAAATTATTAATGCTCATGAAGGTTTCCCTACATACGAGAAAAGAAGTCTAAATGGTGTTGATGGAGCACTTATGAAACTCTTAAGGGGTTACTCAGTTTCACACATGAAGCCCAGCTTAGTTGACCAAAGTGTTGACCCTTTAAAAAAGACAGTTGTATCCTGTCTTTTGTAACTCTGGAGAGAGCTTTGTATTGTCTAAGAATATGACCCCAGTGATGTCATATTGATGTAATCGGGGTCATCTTGGGGTGTGGCCGAATAGTCTTTTTTTTTTTTTTTTTGCCCAGGAAGGTTTCTAACTGAGTGAAGTATTCATGTGGCTGCCGTGATAAGAGCTGTTTGAATTCTCTAAATGTTAAGGAAAGGTGCTTCATTGCTTCATTTCTCACCTTTAGCATAGGATACACCAGACCAGGAAAGGAGATAATGTGACACACTGTTCGGCTACTCACAACATGACATTTAAAAAAAAAAAGAATTAATAAAGAGAGAAGAGAAGAGAGATAACTCAAGTTGTTGTTGATAACTAGATAGCTTATAAGTTATTCTAGATGTTCAAATTAATATATAAAACATGAATATAACACAGCATTTAGTATGACGGTCAGTACTTTGTCCTTTAATTGTGACGGGTTTCCAGCATCCCTGAAGGTCATCAGACAAGGTACCCTTGCTTATTAAGCTCCCATCTTTTGCCTAGTAGCCTAGTGTAAGCACCGTCAGATTCTCTGAGCACCATGGATGCCCTAATGATTTCTCCATTACATCTTTCCTTGACCTCATGATGTTTTCTATCGATGTCAAGGAAGAGTGTTTAGGAAAGGACATAGGAAGTACATTTTTTGACTATTCTGCTACCTTAACCAGCTGACTATCCAACAGGGTTTGACCTGCTGCCTGCTATAACTGATGAAATGTAAAATAATGTGCTGCTGTGTGTAACCAAAATAAGCGTGACTGCATGGTTGTTTGGTGGATCTAATCTGATCTGGTCCTGTTCCATCTTTAGACACCCTGTTCTGTCATATTTTGTGTTCATTGATGTTTATTGTCTGCAGGGCAGCAGTGGGCCGCCTCAGTATGAAGTGAGGAACTGGCTACTGCACTTCCTCTTCCTGATTTCAGCAAGCCTGGGGCACGAAATCTTCTACATAACCTGTCTTCCCTGCATCCATTGGAACCTGGACCCGTTCCTGTGCCGACGCCTGGTCAACATGTGGGTTGTAAGTCACAGCTAGAGAGGAAAGTGTGTGTGTGTGTGTGTGTACATGTTACCACTTACGCAATTCTACAATGCCACCTCTCTTCTCTCTTTATTCCATCTCCCTCTTTTCACCTTTCAACCTCCTTTCATCCTTCTCCCCCTCCAATGACCTGACTCTGACACCACCATGTCCATATATATCCCCAGGCCAGGGGGGCCACTGGGGCCAGCCTGACCAGGGGCCCCTGACATGGTGAGAGGCCACACATGAGGACACATCAGTGGATAAAGACTTGTTAGGATCTCCCCTTTTAGATGTTTACTCTGATAAACTCCAGCACATTGTGACAAGAGACCCTGAAAACATGTCATATGTGGTCGCGGAAGAGTGTATTTGACACTTTAGGAGACACAGGCAGACACAGACAGGCATACCCCCTCACTCCTGCACTGTGTATGTGTGTGTTTTTGTGCCCTTTGTGTCCCCGCCCTGAGTGCTTGGTGGATGCCCTGTGTCTGAACCCCTTGTTTGGCCTCCCCCAGGGGGAAAGAGACACCATTCTTCTGGCATCCCGGCTGCACCAGGCCCCTGTGTGAACTCCTTTCAAACACACATAAACACCAACACACACACACACACACATGCTCACACTCCCCACCTCGCCTGCTAAACACACTCATTGCCCTCCCTCTAGTTAGACATTACCAGCTTTACTCTGTGTTCTCCTCCCCCTACTCTACCAGCAGAGTGTTTTATTGGCCTCATCAACGCTCTGAGCTTTCTCTCTCTCTCTCTCTCTGTCTCTTTCTGTGGACCGACCATTTGGTCTGTCAGCCCTCGGGGCGCTTCACCCCGCACTTCTAACTTCTAACAGCACCCTGCCATTGTGCTGGTGGAGTTATCTAAGGTTCACGGAGAGCCTGTGCACTCTTTCTCTCTCGTCTCAAACACAAAACTGGCAACTCACTCCAGCGATTGAAGTGCACTCATGCAAATGAAGGCTCAGATGCATTAGAAAACAAATTAGAGGCCCGTGAATTGCACACACACGCACCTTACACACACATGTACCTTTTTGTGTCCTTCACGACTCTCTGTTGCCTTGTACTTAAAGTGCGACTTTGGTTGACTTAGAAAACAGCAACTGTCATTAACCATATGGTCATGAATTACATAGCCGTATTGTATGTTATTATTGTAGCATAGTGTTATGCAAATCATGCACCTACTGTGCTGTGTGGAATATCAAAAATCTCAAGTTGTATAATGGCGAAAATAAAGGGCATACACTGATGTGGATAACCGAAGAGGGTCACTTTCAATGACAAAAACTCACTTTATTCCCAGAAGACAAAACTCTTTTAGTGATGTCATCTTCATCAGGGCTGGCTCAGCTGTCAGTGATGAGATAAGTTACAAAAATGATTAACAAACCTTTTGTATTAGTCCCAAATAAGCGTGGTGACCTCTACGGGGAGCAGCTAAAAGAGGAAAATTGTACGAGTGGAACGAGGCTAAAGATAAGGGCACATTGATGAGCCGGTTGAGTACTATTCGGGTGTGACGACCATCAGACCAAGTTGGACCATTCTAGGTCAGTTTGTGGTGACGGTCAGCAGATAAAATCATGTGGTGTGCGATATGTAAAAGTTCTAATCTTAAGTCACAGCTAGTCTTTCTCATGAAAGTTTGAGATATGACTAAGATTGGTGATCGATTCTGGGATTCTACCCAACTTCTGTGCCCGTTTCCCTTCTTTTTGGGGGGCCTTTTCAGCCCAAATCGTTCTGCATAGAAACAGTGCAAAGTGTTTTTTGGTGTCCTGTTTTATTTTGACACACTCCAAAATCGGAGTTCTCGTAGGATTTGCGGGGTCATCTTCACAAAGCCGGTCGTCAGTGTTCAGCTGGTTAGTCTACAGCCATGCTAGTTAGGCACAGCATGGTGCTTTGAGTAAAATGTTAACTACAGCTTGTTAGCTAATCACAGAGACAATGACTACATGTCGATGTTAAGCCTGCAGGTATAATGTGTACCGGGTTCACTATCTTAGTTTAGCATTTTAGCATGCCATCGCAGGCTACAGCTGAGGCTGGTTGGAGGTGGTCATTCATTTTGCAGGTCATAAAACAAAGTTAGCATGTTGATGAATTCCTATAGATGAAGCTATTTTTTTAATATAATTATACTGGAGAAGTGAAGGCCCACTCAGCAAAACAAACACTGTACCAAACTCTGAAAAAGCAGTATTCTAAAAAGGCAAGTTCATAAAAGAACACAAAAGGATTGTAAAAACGATGAGCATTAAAGGCTGAACGTCACTTAAAACTAGACTCGGGAGAAATTCTGCTGCATTAAACTCTCAGGAACCTGCTGTGGGGTTTGGGCATGTTGGCTTCATAGTCATATTACAAAGGGGTTGTTGAGAAGATCGTTCTTGATTTAAGAGAGCAGGTAGCAGCATGATTCCCTAAGTACCCACTGTACAAATCAATCTTAATTATGTGCTGCTGATGAGTTCTATAGCCAGTTGAACTTCTAATGGCCTTATTGTTAAACCCAAGATCTGTATAATGTAAAATGTGTTATTATCATTATGCTACTGTTTTGTCTGCGCAGGCCATTCTTATTTCCCCTAAGAGCGTGATTTATTATCGGCAGCAATTCTATTAGTATGTTTTCCTGCAACTTCACGACTCTTTTATGCCCTGTGAAAATATGAACTTGTAACCAGATCAGCTGTTTATGTGGAACAAAACAAACATCTTGTGTGTTTTCTCCATACAGACACATGTACAGTAGCTCCTCCTTTGTGTGTCCACACACGCACACTGCAGTCTACATGTTGATAGATCAAAGTCCAAAGCCGCACTGGCCTTGATCAATACACTTATTCACGAGAAAACACAAACTGTGTGTCTGTTTGTGTGTCTTGACCTGCCTTTAACTCTTCTCTTAATGTGACCAGACTATCCCTGGGTCAGTTCCCTTCTTTTTTCTTTTCTTTTTTTTTTTGATGTGGCTCATACAAAGACAGCAATGAGACACTGGCTCCCGCCAGTTGAATATGATGTTTGTGTTGACGGCGAGCGCAGGGGGTTGGGCGAGGGGATCATATCATGCAAGCACTTGTACTGGTAGGCAGATTCATTGTGTGAGGGCAGAGTGGGGGACGCTGTGGATAATGTGTACACAGTGTAGCTTGTTGTATGAATACACAGTCATGCTGAATGGATTGGTTCAGATGTGCTAAATGGGTTTATCATTGTCTGTCCTCTGTTTATTGTTCACTTAATGGTACCAATTCTTCTTGGTGCATGAGTGTAGGTAGTTCTATGAATACTGGAATAATAAACATTATATTCAGGCTCAGAGGACAGAGAAACAAATATCCCTTTTGTTGGAATGTTAAGTCTCAATTTCTCCCTCATTAATGCTTGGTTAGGTTAGGTTAGGTTAGGTTAGGTTAGGTTAGGTTGGGTTGGGTTGGGTTAGGTTGGATTGTTCTGGGGCTGTTTTGGCACCTTAGTTCCAAGTTAGAGTGTATGAAGCCAGAACTCAGCAAAGATTTACGTGTCAATCAGATAATAAAGTCAATATACGACGTCTAGTGGAGTGGGGTTCAACCCACCTAGTTTCAACAGCTCAGAGCTAGATGATCTCATCTTATATAATATTTACTTTTGAGTCAAGCCGTCAAACACCCACATACTTAGGAAAAATACTGTAAGAAGAAAAATTTCAGTTACATTTGCGGTTTTCCGTATAGCTCCTACTGCCACCTACATTGACAGTAACACAAAGCCGATAACAAGCACTGCTCGTGTGCTGCGTGTAGATAATTATATTTCTCAATCTGTTACTATAAACATATTTACAACCATTAGAGTTTACTTTTTTGTCCTTAAACTGCGTCCAATGGAGGTCCAAGGCACAACTTGACTTTATTTTGACCCTTTGTCACATGAGGTGATTTTTGAGGGAAACTTTTATATACAGTGGTATAACTGAATAAACACAACTGTGTCATATAATTTAGAAATTCCTTCTGAATTACACCCATACTGTAAAACAGAATGTGACTCGAATGCTCAACTCCAAGTTTAGAGATAATTTGGTGAAAGGATACCAATACTCTGTACATATATCTATATTTCTTTTAATTATGAATACTTTCATGCATTAATACGTGCCATAAACAAACAGCATTCAGGATACAAAATTTCTTTGTGTTACCCAAAGTACAGCATCTTTAAACCAGAACTAAAACGTGTGAGTATTATATTTCAAAATCTCATCCCCTTCTAGGTCCTTGCAGGTGCATTCTTAAGGTGGACACCCATGGCTGTTTCGATGTCACTAATGTGGCATTTGAGTACGACTCTTCAACTTCTTCTCTTCTTCACAGCTGGAAAGAAAAAAAAAAGTTTTGTGATGTAAGATGAGATTTATTTTTGTGAAGATAGTAGAGATTACATGATTTTAGAGAATTAATGCAATTTAATTTATGATAACCATATATTATTATATTCAGTTAGAAAAGGAACTATATTCCATATATACACCTTGCGTGTAAAATAAGTGATTGTTTATCTAGGCGGAGTGATATGAAGTTAAACCGTAACGTGATGTATCACATAGTTGGTCAGTGTTCAGTTGTCCTGACAAGACATTAAACTGTTGAGGTTACACAGAAGTGTTTGCTTGACCCACAGCCTGAAACTAATTAGTTACTAACTTAGTAAAAGTTAAGTTAAGCTAAAAATAACCAGTGTTAATGTCCATATGCAGAAAGCCAGGTACGTTTCCTCAGTTTGTAGTGGAAGAACTTGACTGGCCTGCACTGAGCCCTGACCCCAACCTCATCCAACAATTTTGGGGTGAACTGGAACACCGACTGCGAGGCAGGCCAACATTAGAGTTGGACCTCACGAATGCTCTTGTAGCTTATAGAAACAAATCCCTGCAGCCAGCATCCAAAATCTCTGCCTTCACTCTTCGGGGAAATCTTTTATAGTTTTACAGCAGCATATTAATCACAATGAGAGAGTGCAATATTCTGGTATCCACATATTATTGTCCACTTTGAATGTTTTCAGTGTCTCCAAGTTGCCACACAAACAGCCGGTCAGTAGATGCACTTTTAGATCTCATTTGCCATGGTAACAAGAATTCCCTGATTACAGTGTCAGTGGAGATGGTAATAACAACCTCTCTATTCTCTCCCTTAAACACACACATTAGTGTCCTGCTCGCTCTCTGCGCACTGCCTCCCTGCTCCTCGCGAAGACAGCCATTC
This sequence comes from Protonibea diacanthus, assembly GCA_028641955.1. Taxonomy (NCBI): domain Eukaryota; kingdom Metazoa; phylum Chordata; class Actinopteri; family Sciaenidae; genus Protonibea; species Protonibea diacanthus. The sequence goes on along the minus strand of CM053982.1, from coordinate 21,134,085 downwards.
ATTAAATATACAAGGCAGAGCTTTAAATAAACCTGGAGCTGGAGCAGGCTGCCCCTCCAAGGGCCGCTGGGGAGCTCATGAAAGAGAATAGGCAGCACATTTGGCAGGATGCAAACACACACACACACACACACACACACACACACACACACACACACACACACACACACACACACACACACACACACACACACACACAAACACCCACTCATACCTATACACCACACACACAGACACACACACACACCTTGCAAGGAGTGTGTCATTGTGTCAAGAGCCCTCGGTCTGACCCCCATTGGTTAAAGACGCTGCGCCAGCAAACCATGCCGTCTTTGATTCTCAGTTTCTTACAATAGATTTTGTTACTGTACTGACTGCAGCATCTGCACTTTATACCAGGGTTGGTCTGCTTTTTTCTCTTCTTTTTTGGGGGGGGTTGAGTGGAAATGCTAATTAATTATTTATAAGAGAGTGTGGTTAGCTCTAGAGCATAGCCTCATCAGGACTTTACTTCTTCTACTCGGTTTCTTATTATCTTCCTCCATTTTTTTTTTTTTTTTTTACACTTGTGTCCTCTCTTCTCTCTCAGATGGTGATGTACATCGGCCAAGTGATGAAAGACATGCTGAAGCTGCCTCGCCCTCTCTCACCCCCTGTGGTCAAGCTGGAGACACGTGTCGATGCCGAATACGGGCTGCCTTCCACCCATGCCATGGCCGCCACCGCCATCTCCTTCACGGTTTTACTAAGCGCTACCTCCAGGATACAGGTGAGCGTCACTGATTGCTCCGATTCAGTTCACTCTAGGAAGTTGTGAGCTACAGTACTTACTGATACAAATATGATATTGCTTTGTAATTATTATACGAGATGCTTTGAAACGCATCATCAAGACTTTGTCAGCAAATGGTGCTGGCTCAGATCCAAAATGGGTGACAGGACTTACTGGAAAGCAGTCAAAGTCATCAACCAAGGGTCAGTGGATGGAGAAGAATGATTGGGGGACCATTCACATTCGATGCCATTCATCAAGACCAATCCTGAACCAAGACAGTGGTTCCAGTCACTGAAGAAGACATTGGCATATAGTTGAAAGCTGAGAGAAGCTACTAAGTGGATCTTTGGGGTTTAATTATTAACCCAAGCTAGTTTTGTGGCTTTATGAATGGCAATGTTAGTCCATTCCTCAGTCGCTCACTTTGGTCCTGACTGAAATATGCATCAGATGGCTTCCCATTAAACTTTGCACAGACATTCATGAAGCCGAGGAGATGAAGCCTAATGACTTTGGTGATCCCTTGACCTTTTCTTTTAATGCCATCATGTGGTTGATATTTGTGGTTTTGAGTGAAATATCTCAACAACCATTAGGTGGATTAAACTGGTTACAGACATCCATGTTCCCCTCTGGAACCACCATGACTCCACTGCAAGATTCAGATTTCAGTTGACTGTTTTTTGTTTTTAATGAAATGTCTGTTTCTGCACAGACACAATGAACTGTAACTTTGATGAACCCTTAACTTCATTCAGCACCATCATCAGATCACAATATCAGTTTATCCTGTGAGTTTATGATCAAATCAGCCTCTGCTGTACATTGTGCAGAGAGCTCATTAGCATGCTAACACACCAAACTAACATGGTGAACATGCTTAACATTATCTGCCAGCCGCAAGCATATTAGCATTGTTATTGTGACCATGTTGGGATACTAACTTAGCAGCTTTAGCCCTGGAATTGCAGCAATATATCAAGATATGTTATACCATGTTATAAACATAGTGTTATCTTTGGTATCTGTGGTATTAGTGTTATTAAAAAAATATTGTGCACAATATATTGTGATAAAGCATTTACTCATCCAATAAATACCTTCAGTATTCATTCCTCGTTCCGAGTTCAGCCTCACAGAGCCGCTAGCTTGGCTGTAGACTCTTGTCTATACTTACGTAGTACTTCTATACCAACTAGTCTTGTATATACTCTTACCAGAGGTGAACAAAATTTATCTCTATGCCTCCATTTTACATCAAGTTGTTACATTTTCTCTTGCTTTCAAAGTCTAAATATATAATCTGCCCCGTGACCAATGAGGCATCTTTCCAGTTAATGATTATGGAAACAAAATTTCAATCAATTTCAAGTGTTAACTGGAAATAAAAGTCTGTCTGACATTTAGAGATGGCAGTAACAATTACTGTACATCGTTTTTTGATGTGCAACTATTACTGAAACGGTGGTAGTCCATGGTTACACTACTCATTACAATGACAAATGATAATACAGCCATTGCGAACTGCGGACGACATACTTGCACCTCATTAAAGCTAGAAAATGTGGGCTGAGTGGATGTCGAACTGTAATTGTGACCCTAGGTATCTCATTATCAGCGCTGTTAAACTGCCATTGAATTTTATAGCTTCCCATCAGATTAGTGAGGCTCCAGTTAAATAAGTTGATCCAAGTGAGCAGCTTCACTCAAACCAAAGCATTGACTATTTGAGGCACTGGGAGCCTGTGGATGGCAGCTAGCCCACTGGTAGCTGAGTGGGATGAAGGGAGTGGCCCCGCTGTCCATCACAGAGTCCTGACTGAGTTGTTGGACAATGGACAGGGAGAGGTGGGGCCAGCAGTCACCATCAGTCACCATCAGCCACACCCGTCGAGCCACTGTTTGGTCTTCTGATGGACTCGACCGAGTCAATGACTGTCAATCCTCCCTCCTCCTCCTCCTCCTGACTCTTCGCCTCTTTATCTCTCCCCACTCTACTGCCAAGTCAATAAAACACTCAGTGGCTCAATCATAGGCTGTCTTAATCAAGCACTGTGTTTTAATGAGGAACCGGGTGAATCCTAAATCCTTCAGTTAGTAGTTTACGGCCTCTACAGCTGTCAGCCTGATTTGTGGTCACATCATTTCAGCTGTTGGCCTTCAATTTCTTGCAGTGCCATTCTCAAGGTCAGAGAAATCATCTCAACAACCCCGAGACAACCCATGTACAGTAAAGCACTTAACTGTGGCCTGACATTCCTCAAGGATTCCCCTGAAAGAAAAGAGCACGCATAGCTATAGATGACTAGCAGGCTGTTGCGGAGGCTCCTGAATAGCCACAAGGCCTTGGGGCAACTCACCCGGTTCCCGGAGCAGGTCGGAGGTCATGACAGTCAATCACAGAGTGACCCCCTCCTGTCCTTGGCACCCTTTGTGGCCATTCAAAAACAACCCTCTCTTCATGAACTACCAGTGAATAGGCTTCCAGCTGCAAAAGACAGGAAAAGACACAGGAAAAAAGGCAGCGAGGAGGAGGGGGGGGTGGTCACAGGAGGGGAGGGCGGAGGAGGTGAATGAATACACAAGGCCTCTCTTCTCACTGTTATTGAAATGGAGGGGGGAACAAAACTTGCCGCCATAGGTAAAGGAGGGCGGAGAGAGGATGGAAAGACAGTAGAGGAATAAAGGAGCAGTGACTTAATGACGGGCAGTACGTCAACGAGGCAGAATGGATAAGTGTCAGAGAGAGGAGTTACACGTCGCCGTTAAGAGGATTGACGAATGGATGATGTGGTCACAAACTAACAGGAAAAAGAGCAAGGTCAAAAAAATACCAAATGACAACTGTTCTTGTGTTTTCACATGTTGGCCGCATGTGACGCACGTGACACATTCTAGATCTAATCTCTTATACTCTAATCAGGGCGTGTGTGCGTGTGTGTGAAGTATCCACAGATCAGTCACTGTGATGGTAAGTGATCTAAGTGTGTGTTTCCTTGTCTCAGTTCCAGTTCGAAGTGGGTCTGCTGATCGCAGTGACGGTGTCATTCTTGGTGTGTCTGAGCCGCCTCTACACTGGCATGCACTCAGTTTTGGTGAGCTAGTCCCTCCACACACACACACACACACACACACACACACACACTAGAGCATAAAACATTCAAGCTCAATGCAGGATTCATAATTCATATCTGTTTCTGTTTAAACTGCCTGGCTGCGGCTTTGATCCAGGACTTTTAATGCAGTAGGCGCTTGTTTCTTTTGATTTGGAAATCTCCATGCCATAATATTTATGAAATCAGTTATGTTTCTGTGCGCATTTATGACAGCTATCTGGGCGGCCTCATCACAGCTATGATTGAAAATGTACTAAAAAAAAAAATACTTGAACATTTTGGGAAATATACTTATTCGCCTTCTTGCCAGGGGTTACGTAAGAAGACTGATAATACACTCATGTGTTTGTATTAAACATAAGCCAGCAGCTGGTTAGCTTAGCTTAGCTTAGCCAGTCTGACTCTGTCCAAAGGTAACAAAATCCACCAACAAGCATCTCTAAAGCTCACCAGTTAACACATATAATCAGTAAAAAGGACAAACGTGGGTAAGAGACATTTTGAGAACGTTAGGTTGTGGTTTTACAGGGGTTACTGGGCACATAACCCCCCCTGAAACCACAACCTGTTGTTTAAACAAGATATTTGTAAGCTTTAGGGGGATTTTGTTTTCTTCTAACAGAGCCAGGCTAGCTGTTTCCAATGTTTCTAGTTGATCTAAACTAGGCAAAGTGGCTGCTCGCTGTAGCCTTATAATTGAGAGTAGTATCAATCTTCTCATCACTGAGAGTTATAAAATATCATCATTGTTCTCCTTTCAGGATGTGATCTGTGGCGTTCTTATCTCAGCTCTCCTCCTGTTCCTCACCTACCCATATTGGGAAGCCTTCGACCGTTTCCAGCTCACCAACCCCATCGCCCCCATCATGGGGTTATTACTACCCCTCTTCCTCAGCTACACATACCCAGAGCTGGACCATTACAGCACCACGCGGGGGGATACGACCACCATCCTAGGAGTAGGGGCTGGGTGCTGTGTGGGATACTGGGTGGACGAGCAGCTGGGACCGGCTTTTGTGCCCCAGGGGGCGTTGCCTGTACCCTTACCTGCACTGACGGCAAATGGACTGGTGTCTGGCGCTGCACGTTCTCTACTGGGAGCTGTAGCATTAGTGGGAACTCGGCAGGTAGTGAAAACCTTGAGCCTGCAGGTGTTGTACTCATGGTACAGAGTGCCAAAAAACGACGATAACGCCAGAAGGAGGAGGGAGATTGAAGTGCCGTATAAGTTTGCCACATACACATCTGTTGGACTTGTCAATTCTATATTTGTCAACAGAGTCTTCATTCTACTAGGGCTGCTATGACCTCTTAAGACTGATTCATAATGCTCTGAATTGAACAAATGTACCTCGTATTTATTTCAATGTATCAAATAATCTTTTTTTTAACCCAATAAATTTCTTCCACAAGGAGCTTCTGCTGGAAATGATTGACAAGAGTGTACTTGTAACTAAGCTGAAGGCAAATAAAACATTTTGCACATTTCGCAAGTGTTTTTATGATTCAATTTCCAGTTTTATCATCGTTTGACTTGTGTAATCAAGGCTGTAGCACTGTCTTATTGCAGTGTTTTGTATTTCAGAAGCTACACGTGCCATAAACTTTCCGCATGCATGTTCCCGGTTACCCTCGTGGAGTGGGCGAACCCCACCTTGATCCAGACAAGTTCACACCAGTCAGGAAAATCCTATGAAAGCAGCAAACCAGTTTAACTGAAACTTAATTTCAGCGCCACCTGTCTTTGTCCTCTTAAGGCAGATCAGAAAAGGCTATCTGCCGTATGCGCTTAGTTACGGGATCTAAAGGACTGACTGAGCAGGAATGAAAGAGTTAACCTCTGTTTGCTACAGTACAGTTAGAAGGAATGCCGGAGCACCTGTCAGACTGAATTTGCAAGACGGCGTGTTATCTGCATGGCTCGCTGTCATATGGGAGGCTACCGGCTGCAACAATTTCCCTTGAATAACAGTAAAACATCAACAGACACAAGTCTGTCTGTGTACTTGTTAACTGATTAAAAATGTGCAGTAAAAAAAAAAAAATCAAAAACACTCAGTCAAATGTTAGAGTGGCTTTATTTGATGTTCTTTTTGTACTTGTATCAAAGGATAAACAGTCTTAAAATGAAGGACCTGAGCTTCGGTTATTGTCTTACATGGACGATGGAGCAGTGTTTGAACACTGTGTTTCATATAACATCAACTATTTTAAACCAAGACCAGAAAACACCCAATGCCACCATTCAGTAAATGTATTTTGTGCTAGTATGATTCATATCTTATTGAAGGCAGCCACATCCACAGACTGAACATATTCCTCGAAGGCGGTGATGGCTTCCTCAAGCAGATCTGTGCCCACTTTATCATCCTCCACCACGCATCCTATCTGGAGCTTCTTGATGCCGTAACCCACCGGTACCAGCTTGGACTGCCCCCACAGCAACCCGTCCATGCTGACACTGCGGACGCACTCCTCCAGCTTGCCCATGTCAGTCTCGTCGTCCCAGGGCTTGACGTCAAGCAGGATGGAGGACTTGGCGATGAGTGCTGGCTTCTTGGATTTCCTGGCGGCGTACTCGGCGAGGCGCTCCTCCTTGATTCTGGCCGCCTCTGCGCTGTCCTCGTCGTCTGAACCAAATAGGTCGATGTCGTCGTCGCTGGTGTTGTTTGCTGAGGCGGGGGTAGTAGCTGCAAGGACTAACTGACTCTTAGCTGTTGGGAGATTGGCTCTTTCCCTCTGGAAGGACTTGATGTGGTTATACCAGCGCCTGAGGTGGCAGAAGGTCGGTGATGGAGGAGAAGGGATGGCATCAAACACTGCCGTGTCAGCCTGGGACACCGCAAATCCCTCCATGTAGCTTTTGTCTGCCAGAAAATCATTGAGAGCTTTAAGGCCGACCGGCGTGCTCATGTCACCAAACACAGTGTTCGTGGAAGTTGGGCGAGAGGACGGGGCCTGCAAGGACTGGTCTTGCGTGGGGAACTCGTGCTTGACGACTTCCTGCATGGGGACGTCGTGTGTGAGGGTGGTTTCAGCAGTGTGGCCACTGGAAGAACCAAGGCAACAAAGCAACAGGTAATGAGTCACTGAGTTTAATTACCATGCACTAACCCCAAGGCAGAAATAACCTAAATTAAGAACAGGCATGCATGTACAAGCCCACACACAGATGCACACCATTCACGTCAAACAACAATGGAGTCTTGTTAATTTTTAATTCATCTGACTTTGGTAAAAAAAACAGCCTTGTTACTGATATAAAACACAATGGCTCTGCATAATAATGCTGCAGTTTGGTCCTATGATTCTGTCATGCACTAGTTAAACATAATCTGCAGCACCTGTTATCTTTTTAACAAATTTTAAGCTGCATATATTTTCCTCATGAATCCTTCTTTTCTGGTTTGATTTCAGAATATAAATGATGTATTGTTGAGTTTAGGCATAAGAAGGTGAAATCACAGGAAGGGCTCGATGTCCATCTCCAGGGCCGAGCAGGGCATGGTTAGCTCGAAGCGGTTGATGACGTCTGGGTGGAGGACACCAAGGCGGCCGACGCTCTTTCCACGGACAAAGATCTCTGCGCAGCGCCCGGGGAAAAAAGTAGAATCTAAGAGACAAAAGAAAAGAAACCAGAGAGGAATATAAATGAAAATGAAATAAATCATTACTTTTAGTAAGAAGACAGGTCTAAGTGGATTTTAGGGTGCTATCATTTAGAGAACTACACCTCCACCTGGCACTGACTTCTCGGTCTCTTACTAAAGCCAAGACTATCGAGGCACATCACTTCCTTTTGTAACTTCCTTTTTAAAACAACAATTATCACCTCCACTTGTTTGTAATCTGTTTGTACCCTGGCAAACTATTTTTGACCACTGTGTTACTATCTAACACGCCATCTGTTCTGGGTGGTTCTTGGATCGTGTTACTGCCACTATGTAGTTGCAACATTCGAGATGTATTTGCACTTTGTTGCATTCATTTTTCTTCAAGTACTGATGACATTCTTGGTGTAGAGTGTTCAGCTTTAGTGTACTTTGCACATCATATCAAGGACATTATGATTCAATCATCAGTGTGGGCGATTCTGCCCTGCTTTTCTTGATTTTATATTGGTGATTATTTGTTCACCCGCATTGGTTAAGAACAATCAGTTCTTCATGGGATATTCCGAATAAACCCAAAACCCATGAGGCATCGCTTCCTGTGAACCAGACAATTTTTCCAAGGAAAGTAGTGAAAAAACTATTTTTGGAGAGGGAATAAACTGGACTGCCATCGTTTATTATCTATCATTGAGCAATATGAAAGCTGTTTACATGAAAATATTCCAGGTCATTACTCCAGAGCGACTACCTCCGCAAGCCATTTGACCATAATTACATTCTCCATCTTTGTCACTTTCTTTCTCTCTCTCTCTCTCTCTCTCTCTCTCTCTCTCTCTCTCTCTCACACTCACACACACACACATCATTCTGATCACCATCTGATGCTCCACTTTGCATTCGGTGTCAGGAGTAAAGGTCACTTCAGTCCAGAGGGAATAAGAAGCCTTCATCAACAGTCAGATGAAAACACGTGTGTCGACGCGAGAAGCATTCGCTCACTTTGTGCTAAAAACACTGACGTGCGAACATGCAGGAAGACTGACTTGTCAGAAATTTAACAAGATACAGGGGTTGCCATGACAACATCCCCCCCACCCCCCCACCCCACACACACAGACATGGCATTCTCCCATAGTGCACTGCTTCTTCCCACGCTGCCTTGCTAATGGGTTCCAGAGCCTACTGCTGCCTTAGATGTTCACTCATTATTAGTATAAAGGCTTACAAAACACATGGACCTTACTCACAAATATGTGTATGTGCATGTATGTGTGTATGTGTGTCTGTTAAAATGTCTCTGCTTTAGTTGCCTCCTCAGACGCAGACACACTGAAATAATGGCATTTATTTCAGCTGCCTGTTCTGTCTGTTAGGTGTATTAAATGAGTGGAATGTGCTTGCGTTGGTTCACACGTCATATACTTGTACCAAGAGCGGGATGCCATGGCAACTATATAAATAGCTCTGGTACATCTTAAATAACCAATCAGTCAATGAAAATCCTACACTTGAGCTGGGCCACTTTCCTCCCACTCTCCTCCAACTTTCAGCGAAGCTTTCAGCGGAAAGGAGAGTTAGACGCTTGCATCAGATGACCAATATAACTGGCTGATGTTTTCCATCATTTTGCCAGAGGATGGAGTATTATTTCAGACAACTGGACAGAGATTTCACACAGAGTCTTACTGAGAACACATTATCCTGGAGTTAAGGAGTTGTCAAGACCCCTAAAATGATCACTGGTATCAGAGACTTCCAAAGATTCCATGCTCAAAGAATACATTTCTCAGCAAAAATGTGTTCCAGTTGAATGTTTTCATAGTTTTCTTGGTTGGTTATGATAACACTGTGTTTACCAAAGTAACTGCTAAGATATGGGAATGTGGTGACATCTCTAAAGTCTGGTGGAGATAACAACATGTAGCCAGTCAGACGATTGGTTTAAAGAGAAGGCTGCCAATATTCTACATTTTTGTCATCGTCAACGAAAAGACCAAAACTTGCAATGTGTCCTGCTTTCTTACTTGAACAAAAAGATCTGTCTGTAAAACGTGAATGTTAATGGAACAGTCACTTTGGGTAACTCTGTTACCGTTCTCCCTTCCAAGTAAGTTTGGATCTAGATCTTTGAATCTAGATCTACCTGATTTTTCTTGACCTGTTGGATCTCAGTAATGTCCTCTTGTTCCCAAATCTCAACAGTTAACTCTGTAAGTGCAGTGTAATTATTTCATTTGTGAAATGGGTCACTCTCGTGAAGAATTTTCACATGAACCTGCAGCTCCCCTCAGCTTAACTTTAATTTTGGTCTGTAATTTTGGCAGCTTTCTTGCGTCATTTTCAGCCACAGCAGGCAGCCGTTTCCTCTAAAAACCCACTGCACAGTACCTGCTGAGTACCAAACAGCAGACAGACACAGTTGGAGACCAGCTGGTGAACATGGTGGAGTAGGTAGAGAACCAAAACAAAGCTGAAGGAGAGTGAATAATGAACTTATATTCTTCAGGCTGACAGAAACATGACTCCAAATTAATGATAATGTTTCACTGTAACTGCTGGATGCTCACAACCCGTTTCTACTGCCCCCAAGTGGCCAAAAACTAAATAAAAATCAGTTGTTGCAGGTCTAAATAACCCTCAGTGCTAACCGTCAAAAACACTTACAGGCCAGTTACTCAACAAAACAATGAAAAAAAGAGTCACATGAATACATGCTCTTTCCTAACAAATGCTGTATGGGCCAAGACTTTGCATTGGACACAGTTGTTAAGTGAAACACTGGCATCTGTCTCTTAAGTGGTTTCTTCCTCCACTTCTGATCCCCTGACTCGTCATTTCATCCCTGTTTACCGGCTGAGTGGAGCAAACTCAGCTGACATGTATTCCCTCAGCCACTCACTCTCTCTGTGCGGGGAGTGATGCCGAGTTATCTGTGGTGCTGCTTCACCCCGCTGATGGACACATCCTGGAGGGGGTGTGTGTCTGTCAGGTGAGCTCTTAAGTCTGGTGTCATGACCTTGTAATGGGGTGAAGGACACGCTGACATATGTAGGGGAGGGGGTGGATTAGGCTAATGGTGCATAAAGTGTGTGGAAAAAAAAAAATAGCAGAGAAGACAGACAGGGTGTGAGTGTGTGTGCCCAGTGTGTTGTGCATTAGTGCGAACTGTGAGAGCATTTCAGCTCCCTCTTAAGTGTGTGTGTGTGTGCCTGCCTGTCAGATGGACAGTCTAAGCACCCGTGGGTGGGCGTGTATGTGCCAGGCTGTCTCGCTGCTCAGTACTGCAGTCGGTGACGTGACTCCCGTGCACTCTCCCACACTGCAGACTTTACACCATCTCATAGCCCTTCTTGCTTACGCCTCCAGCCGTCGCTCTGTCGCTCTCCTGTCACCACCACCCCTCCCTCCTCCTCCTCCTCTAGTCTCATCTCATCCCTTCTTCCGCTCCCATGTCTGCCTTCGCTTCTCCTCACTGCTCTCACTCCCTGATACTTGAGACCATTGATTTGCAGTCTGAATGGGCCAACCGAGACAGAGTGGATATCCTGCAGCGTGACCTTGGAGTGTGAGAGAGAAAGTATGGAAAGAGGAAGGGCCGAGCCAGGGAGTCAAAATGATGTATGAGAGTCTCTTTGGGAAAATGGGGGGCAAGATGTGTACAGATGGCCCTGTGCAGTGTTTCAGACCCTTAATAAGTCAAATCTTTCTGATTAACCTCACAGGAACGGATCAGAGAGGCAAAACTCAGACTGAATCATATGTCTGTCTGCAGTTTAAACACAACTTAATTTGAGAAATCATTGTGCCAGTCACGCGTCACCACTGGTTAAAGTAGTTGTGCTCTCCAGTTTACAGGATTGTTGTTCTCCGTCGGTGTGTGAAACAGCTGTTCAGATTGAAGCTTATCAAAAGTGTTTCAGACACGGAGGGCTGATGCAACATGACTGACTGGCTCAATCTCATTCAAGATGACTTGAGAGGAAAACCTTTGAAAACTTGCACTCTTATTCAGATGCATTTCGTCATTACACACACGGTGAAAGTCAGCCAAACTGAGTTCTTGAACCCAAGAGTGAAATCTTTGATTTTTATTGAGGACAATGATGACAGAACACAGTATGTTAAGTTATACCGATGACAACCTATGTACCCATTTTTTATGACCATTATAACCTTTTATTTTTATTATCCATTTAACTTTCTCCTCCGTTTATTGGTTTGGCCCATTCAGGTAGGGGCATGTATTATGTTTTATATTATCTGTGTGGATGTACATGGGCATGTACATTTGGGCATTTTATTAACCAGTATGTTAGGTGACTCATTTAGATATTTGATAGGGTATTCATTTAAATATTTGGCTACATATTTGTTTGTTTTTTTAGACATTTGTTCTGAGTATTAGTTTGGATATTTGTTTTGTTTGATAGATTGGCGCCCAAAGGGTAGTTTGACTATAATATGTGACCCTCAGATGTGTGTATGCACATACAGTATGCATGCACTGTATGGCTAATGTTAAGTTATATGTATTGTCTAAATTAATAAAATAAAATAGAGAGAGTTGCCATGATATATTAGGGTATGCTTATTGTTGAGTTTGGAGGTAAAAAAAAAAAAAAATGGAAATAAAATGAATTGTGGTTCGGAGGGGATGAAGAGCAAGTTTCCCATAGCGGACTGGAAATTTAAGTTGAAGCCAATGACCTAAAAATGACATCTGTTCATTCATAGCTTGTTATTCTCAGTTTTCTTAAAGTGGTTTTTATTCCAAATGGGTTCAAACCGTTCCATAAAATCATTGTGTACAACAAGTTGTCAAACACGTTCTACCATAACCCTGTAAAGTTTTCTATTTGTGTACCTCTTGAAACTTAAGTGATGTTGCACAACTGTCTTAGCCAGATGGGTTATATAAAACACTGCCATTCAACTTGAGGGTACACACTGAGATCTGATGTCTTTGGAGAGTAACTTTTTTAATTATTAAGTACTGTTTTGTGTTGGCTCCACAACCTCTGAGCTATGCAGTGTGAGGTATTATCTTTGTAACTGAGTGACCTCTAGTCACACCGTACAATGGAACGACTTTATCAGAAACAAGTGTTCATTTAGTTAGCGCTTCAGAGATAACGCACTTGTGTGACTGTTAGTGATGTTAACATCAGTAGTTTTGACTGTGAGCCGCATCTGTTCAGCGTTAGCTTGAGTCCGTTGCACAAAGAAACACAGACTGTAGCAGACAGCATCAGACACTGGAGAAGAGGGGGAGGAGGAGGAGTGTGCACACTACGCATTTTTATTGTTTTTATTCTGTCTGAAGATGAATAAGGAGCTACAACTGTGTGTATTTGCAGTCTGTTTAAAAGCCTGGAGCTGTTACACTAAAATATCCAGACGCATTCTGGGTGCAATAACTTAATCAACCAAACCAGATTGGTCAACTCAGATTTACTCAACTTTCAGTCACAATATGTTGAGAGATAAATGTGTGACAGAATAAATGACCAACATTAAAAATAATAATAATTGAATAACCAAACAACTACTACAATTATAACCCAGATGATGCAGGACTTATAGCGTAATATTTCTTGGTTTGAAATATAGAGTCCAATATTGATCTGAATCCAGTAGATTTGCTTTTTCAAGACTGAAAATATTTACTGAGACATTTTACAGTGGAATAAAAAAAATTAACTTGGCTGTGCTGATGTAACTGCAATATGTTAATATTCTTCAATCGATTGCTCGAGCTCTGGTTCTAATTAGAAATCGGTATCAAGACCTGGTTCCAAATTGTCTGATCCATCAGAACTGTGTGCCTCAGAGCTTGTCGATTTATGTTATTGATGCCGACATGTTTTTCTGAGTTGCGCATTGCAAAACAGTGATGTCAAACTTGTGTGTCTATGCTGCCAAGAAAGAGTCACGGTAGAGAGGAAGAAATGGTCCACAGTGATATTGATATTTTTGGCCTCTGACACCATGGTAATGTTTTCTGTTGTGATCCACATAGATCTAAACTAACCACCCACGTTGCAAGTTCATTTTGTGCAAATTGTGCATATCACTACCATGGAAACTGTGACCCCTCAATAAAACAAGGTACATGATGCCCTGCCACTGCTAATCATTTACCAGATTGACATAATCTCAACAAAACCAGCCTTTTAAACTCGCATGACCCTGATGTATTCGTTCATCAGCTTTGGTAAGCACATTAACATGTTCCATTGTCAATCTACAGGTTCAAATCAGTCACTGGTCCTTCCACTATAAATCCAGTCTTAAGATTTTCACAAGCAAAGCCAGCTTTTAAATATATTCGTATAGACCTGCATGTTGGCTTCCACCACTCTCCATCTCAAGGCTTCTTACCGTCTGCAGCCTGGATGTGGTAGCCATCCCCGCGGACTGACTTCACCTCGAGCAGTTGCATGGTTCGGTCCAGCAGGCCATGGATCACCTCGAAACCCGGACTCTTGTTGTAGTAAACGGCACAGAAACGCCTGCTGTTCCTCGCCCCAACATCTGGTTTGTGGGATAAGGGGGAGGGAGTGTTAGGGATACAGTACTATAACCAATGACTTCCCCTTCTGATGCAACAAAAAAAAAAATACACAACAACAATTCAGCAGCATCCACCTCAAAAATGTCACTGACGCAACAGGCTTTCAAAAACAGTCTTAATGGTGTCTTAGATACAGTGTTTGTGAGTTATGTAAGACTAGATTGATTTCCTCCATCACTTCACACATGCAGACACCCACCTTTGGTCTCATCCTTCAGCACCACGTCAGATATCTCAAACAGTTTGAGGGGAAGGGGCATCTTCCTGTTGGCTGCTATGGTTTTCAGCAGGCCTGGCAGCAAGGTGGTGCGCGCCACCTGGTGGAGACAAAGAGCGGTGAGGCTGGACACGTAGCTACAATCTTTTAAAGAGGAGAAGGGTACCCTCTTCTGGAAAAAATAACGCTACTACCTGCTGAAGTGAGGGAACGCCCATCACTTGGATATTGTTGACTTTTCAAAACACGAATTATGAATCTCTAAATTATAAAATGAGTATTTTTTTCCACCAAATGTTCGAGACATAGTAGTGTTCTCACCAAGAAGAAATTGATTCATTAACTGACTCTTAAATTAAGTATAAATGAGATTTCTGACCAAGTGATTTGGCTCCATGTTTTTTTAAAGCAAATCGTGGATGGGGAGAAAATTTCATTTTTATTTTAAGGTTAAGTTTCCTTTAAAGTTGACCCTGACCCTAACTGTATCTATTTTCTTTTCAAATAACACTCCAGGTGGAACCCTACTTCTTTACAGCTACATCTCACCCATTGAAGCATGGCAGAGATTGATTTATACAGTCTGTAATATTTTTCTTTACCTGGAACTCCGCTGTCTTGGGGTTGGAGATGTGAGCTGCCTTGGTCTCAGAGATCTTCTTTCTAAGCTTGTCTGCTATATCTTCTTGTGAACACTACAGAAAGAGAGAGAGGGGACAAGTTCTTTTGAGAATATTCGGAGCGGGACGATGGAACTTACTGGCTACAAGTGATGTTCATAGAATAATGCTGTTTAACATTCAGATAACTGTAGTCTAACTGTTATACATCATAAAATTAGGGAGCTGACTCTTGTTATGTCCATTGTAATGTCATTTTCTTACCAGGGCAAAGTTGAGGGCCTCTGTGAATCCAGCAGCTGCCAGGTCTTGTCTCAACAACTCTGTCAGTTTATTCAGTGGGAACTTGTAGAACAAATACATAACAACTCACATTATACTTGATGATACAATGATATTTGGGTTATACACAGACATTGAACATTCAGAAAACCCAGGCACCTGGTTGGCGACGGTGTAGGTGCGTGGCGTGGTGCGGGTGATGTTGTTGAATCCGTAGGCCATGGCGGCGTCCTCCATGATGTCACAGGCGTGGATGACGTCTGAGCGCGTGGGTGGGATCTCGACCTCGATCTCGTCGCCGGTGCCAGTTGGTTGGGAGAGCAGGCACATCCTGGTGAGCAGCTGGGCGATTTTCTCAGTTGACTCGCTGACAGGAGAAAAAACAAAACACACACACTGTTCATTAAAAAGGTGTGAGCTGGAAGACGTGTCACATCAACTAAAAATAAAAAGTCCAGAAATGCTTGAAAAATGTCAAACTGCATAAAGTAATTAAGCTCTAAGTTAATAAAGTCACTTAACACTGAGCCTCATATGAACAGGTTTGTTTCCAAGTGGCACACAAAATCTCTCTCTGAGTTTTTCATTGATTTAATGCCTTAATATTTTTCTCTGATGACACGTTATTGGCGGCTGTATTAATATTTTCTTATTTTTTCAGGGCCCCCAGATATTGGAGGGCTACTGGATAGTGGTGTACCTGATCAAATTAGTAAGCCTGTGAATTTGCTCAGATATGTCAATGCAAAACAGACTGCATCATAAATATAAGAATAGACCGTATGTTGTACTTTCACTTTCTAACAATCAGTCAAAGCAACTTACTTTATGCCAACTTTTTTGTTGATGAACTCGCTGGACAACTTCTCTTTCCTGTAGGCCAGCTCCTGAAGTACAAACAGCAGGATTAGGAGATAGCAGAAGTTTATGACAGATTTTCTTTTTTTTTTTTTTTTTTAAAAAAGGACAGAGTATAAGATAACTGGAGTGAGTACAGTACTGGATATTTGCAGATCTTGCCATCTGGACACACCACCTCAGCCTCCTCTACCCTGAAAGAGCGAGAGGCAGAAGAAAATATCAACCTCACTGTAATATTCTTTCACTTAAGAGGTAATGTGGTACACTTCCATCACTCAATATGAGCGAAAGAGAATGCATCAGTTATCAGAAACATGGTGGCCACACCATGATCAGTGCTGTCAAAACAGGATCATGTTTGGCAAGAGACAGCAGACAGGAAGTCGATGAGCTAATGAGCAAATCTTTGGATCTGGAAGATGAAACAAAAAGGCTTTAAATAAGGTCCAGCTGATGTATTCGACAGCTGATGGAAAACAGCTTCTGTCTGGTCACTGAGGGAGACGCATCTAAAAGGTTTTCAAACCACAGAGAACAGTGCGGCACCGCCTCAAAATGCTGAGCTGGTGTCCAACTTACTGTCTGTCTCTGTTAGTATTTGAGACAGATACGTGACTTACGTGAAAGGCTGTGAGCAGTACTCGCTGAACATGGTCACCATCATGTCCAACACGATCTTCGCCTGGAGAGAATAAAGTCAGATTTGAGCCGGTTTTCTTTGAACAACATATAAATAGAGGTCTCTGGTCTCCTCTCGGTTGTACCTTCGTCAGGTCTGTGGCCGTGCACTCAATGAAGACATTCTTTGTCTTCAGGGTGATTTTTGAATGGTCCCCTGGAAAAAACAAATAAATATTAACTAAGGGTTTTAAAGCTCATTTTTCTTCATTGCGAACAGAACCAGAAATGAAGGCAGACACACGAAGACAGAGACAGTCCTTACCATTGATGATGGGAGGCATGGACAGGACGACGCCATTGCTGTCATAGATGACAGGGTACACAGGCTTGTCTTCAATAATGTGAAGGTAATGCCTCAGGTGGCTGTCTGTCTGCACGAGTCAAAAGAGTAACGCCAGGTTAGCACAGCTCAGACAGACAAACTGCTCTTCTAACCAACGTCCCGTCAGTTAGCTGCTCACCTTGTAGAGACTCATGAGCTGGGTGGCAGTGTACTCTTTGGTCTGGCTGAGGGGTTTGAAGCTGATGTCTCCAGGAGGTTTGGCTGTGTATGTGAAAGGACCAGAGATGGTGTCCAGGTCATGGGTCCCGATGGCCACCAGGCTCCTCTTCCTGCACACAAAAAACAGTGAAATTGGTTGATAGTGAACGACAGTGAAATTGGTTGATAAAAAGCTTCTTTTATTCATTTTCTAATCAAAGACATCAATAATTTGCTGGGTTCGGCTTGTTAAACCTGAGAATTTGCTGCTTTGTTTGTCTTACATTGTTGTAATATGCATATAAGATAAGATAAGATAGACTTTAAAATTCCCACACTGGGAAAAATATCTATAATATGTCTGAAAATATATATACACACTGCTTGTTCAAACAAAACGACCGTTTTGTCAAAAAAAAGTAAAAAAAAAAAAAATCACCTCAGCCTCTAGGAAAACAACTGATCTATTAATCTGATCGGATTATGAAAATAATAAGCCCTATTTGCTCACATAATTAGATATACCTGCTCTGTAACACAAGTGCCACATACAATGGCTGCAACCACAATGCTGCTGTGATTTTAATGGAGTTTCCTTGGCAGTAAAGTTCCAGTAAAACAACTTGACACAAAACACGCAGCCAAAAAAAAAAAACACAGGAAACAAATTCAGGTTGTTCAGGTTGTATCTAACAACATGACTGTGAACACATCTTGTGCAGTATGTTTGAATGAATTAATCACTGAGCAGAAACAGAAAGAGGAATGTTGCTGTTCGTAGTGTGACAGCCGGTCTGACCTGCAGATGTTCTGGTGGAGTTTCTCCTGCAGCTCGATGAAGCTGTCATAGCGCTCCTGTGTGAAGGTGATGTCCCTCAACACTGCTGCCACAGCATGAGGTCGCACAGCTGCCGTCTGCATGGGACAAACATTTTAGTAACATCAGGTGGTTGCCATGGCAGTAACACACAGATTTACAAACCAAACTAAAGATACACAACTTTAGGCCATGCAGTTTTTGTTTGCCGTTGAAAGTCAGAAATGTCACCACTCACCTCTTTAGTAATAATCAGCTTCTGAGGCTCCCCGCTGGTCGGGCTGACACGTCTGTAGCGAGGTGCATCCAACCTGTGACGCAAATACAATATCTGTAGCAACAGTGAAGCAAGTTTACACTGCACTACACCCATAATGGATGGATGGCTCCTTGATTTGATTTAAGCACAACCAGAAACTCACCATGTTTAAGTGCCATAAAATCATCTCATATGTTTTATTTCTAAAAATATGAACATGAGATATAACTCACTTGTTCTTGAAGACTTGTAGTCCACGGACCAGCCCTTCCAGACACAGCAGATCATAGCGGTTAGCAGGTACGTCGATCTTGTACAGCACGATGTCAGACGCTCCTGATGCCTTGGAGTCACCCTGCTCTTTGCTGATTATCTCCTTCTCTGAGGTCTGTAATGGGGTGAGTTCACTGTTACATGTCACAGTTTGGTGGATGACACAAATGATGTTCCTCACGTCATATACAGTTATATACTTTTACTGCTACAACAAGTCAAAGCATGACAAATGTCTACCTTAATCATAAAAAGGGAAAGATAGTGACTTAAGTTGAATTCCATCTATCTGTGTCAACCTCTGTCTCAACAAATCTATCTATCTATCTATCTATCTATCTATCTATCTATATATATATATATTCCTCATGTGACAATGGTACAGTGGACGCTGGACAAACCTCAATGCTTAAGTCTTACTTCACATACACAGATGCTGCCTTGGGCCCGCTGTTTTGTGTTTTTGTTGTTATTGTTGTGTTACTGTCGGGTCATTTGGCCCACAACCTCTTTAATTTGTTTTATGGTTGCTTTTATTTGGATTATGAAACGAAGTAATAAAATATAAGTCTCAAAAACAGATAAAAAAAGGGGCAGATAATAAGATACACTGGCTGTAGTGTGATGTGCTTTCATGCGGTTTACTCACAATTTCATCCAGCTCCAGCCCAAATTCAAAGCACAGCTCGTCAAACTCCTCATCAGCTGAAACAAACATTAAAAAAACATATTTAGAAACAGTTAAACAGTTAAATTAGTACTATCTTCCCATTGGTGCTCCTCTCCAGCAGGCTGCTCGGATTTAAATGACAGGAGCTCACGGTGACTGATGCAATCACGTTGACAACCACTACAGAGGCGCCAGGGCACTAACTGAACCTGCTTTCTTATTGGAATAAACAGCACCACACACAAGCTGAT
Source organism: Protonibea diacanthus (assembly GCA_028641955.1). Classification (NCBI taxonomy): domain Eukaryota; kingdom Metazoa; phylum Chordata; class Actinopteri; family Sciaenidae; genus Protonibea; species Protonibea diacanthus. The sequence goes on along the minus strand of CM053982.1, from coordinate 21,114,594 downwards.
AATACATTTTGCATTTGACATAAATTTTAATTATTATTTTTTATTATTTCTCATTCAAAAATAATAGTGACGTCAGATAACAAGGCAAAGTTAGCCGCTCGTGAGCAGCTGCTGTGTCGCTAACCACCAGGCAGATGGCTTCAAACGTTACTCTGACTTTCTTTGTCATTTAGAGCAAAAAGGACATTTAATAACCAGGCAGACAACCTGTCCGTTACTTGAGCATGTAGTAAACGTGACTTACTGTATGTTCTGCCCAGAGCTTTGAAGAGAAGGTCCCTTTTTACTCCGACAGTCGGCATGTTGGCTGCTAATCCTCCTCAGCACAGTGGGAAAGGACCCCACCAAGCCGGCTGTGGCTGTCTAGAGCGCTGCCTGAGTGAAAAAGTTAGGCTGCAGGCTCAGATCCACAAATCAAATTTCTGACAAATGTAAATTAATTCCATCCGAAATGAAGCATTTTGTCTTAGCCACAGATAAGAGACAGCTTAATCAGAAAAGTACAGTTTCATCATATTAGTGAGTTTCAGAGGAAAAGAAATAACATTCCACTGAGGCTATTTAAATCTGATTTATTTAGTTATTTTAAGGGTGCAGTGTGTACGATTTGGGGCCTTTATTTTTAGAATAAGGCAAAGATGGTAAATAATATTCATAACTATGTTTTCATGCATGTATAATCACCTGAAAAAAAGAACCTTTTAATTTTGTTACTTGTTCTTTTCCTCTTTCATGGAGGTCGTCATGTTGAAACCAAGTGTTTCTACAGTAGCCCAGAACAAACAAACAAAAATAGTGACTCTAGACAGGGCCCTTAAAGTGTTATTTCTCTTTCACACTTGGTAAGCAAGGCTGATGTGAGGAGATTGCAATGCAGCGATTACACCACTAGATGCAACTAAATTCTACACATACTTTAAAATGTGATAAAAGGATCATAATTAATATTGATTATTTCATAAGAACACAAATACTGTAACTAATTGTGACCATTAAAAACAACAAAATCCACAGTGCTCTCTGGTATTGCAAATGAATTAAGATGGAAAAAGCAGACTTAAAAAAAAAAGACAAACAATATATACAAGTGTCATTACTATAACTATCAATGTGATGTCATGTTAAACAAACAAGAAGAACATTGTAAAGACAACAGCATCACTTTAGAGCCACTGATGAAATACTTTAATTTCATAAAAACTGTTTCAGAAATATGTGTCTCAGAGAACATCAGGAAAACATCACAGAGGACTAATGCTAAATAACAACAACAACATGCATTCAGTTATTATGTGTGAGCCTGAGGAGAGTAATTTCAGTGGAGTGCTTCTGGTGAAGGCCAGACTGAAAATCAAAAAATATGTTGCCATTATCCAGCACGTCTAAAAGTTGCCTAGAGACCGCATTTTCAAGGCAAGAAACAGAGCTGGAGATGGACACTGATTTCTATGAAAGCAACAAATCAGAAGTCAACAGAGCTGAATGTGCTCAAAATAATTATGTAGGCAGTATCAAGGGAGTTACTCACAATAATAAGCCTTCATGAATAACATCAAGGGTATCTATGAAAACAGAAGAGACAGAAGACATAAGAGAAATGGCTTTACAGATGAGACGATCACCAGGATTAGAAAGAATAAAGTTTAGGAGAACAAATTTAAAATATCAGCAAAATATGCTAAATATTTTCCCTCATGGTCTTCTGATTTTCTTTCCAAGACCTCTAACAAACAGATGGCTTGAGTCATCTGACTTGGTGCTCAGTGGTTAAAACTGATGACAGCTACATTCCAATCATGAGATGATGAATGAAACATATTCTCCCAGTAATCAGATGGCGAAGTCCTGGGAATGAAGCATTATTATTACAACCCTGATGAGAACGTGGAGACAGTGGGCAGCAAGCCTCATTTCACCATTTCACCCTTCCAGTAATTAGTCTGTTGGTGAATCTACCGTCTGCTTGTCTTTCTGCCTCTATGATATATCACACTGCCTCTGCATGACATTGCAGAGTGAGTCATCACACTGCCACTGGCACCCTTTCATAGCTCCATGTTTTCTTAGGTGTATAACAGCACGACAGTTGAGAGCTTTTGGCAGATATTATGTTGATATTCATTTCATGAAATGAGTGACAGACATTATAGAAATTAAGAAATGATATCAACTGTATTCCCACTGCTTCACTCCCACGGATAACATCATACATCAGCCACTTGTGCTCAGGCTCGTAATCAGAGGGTTGTCATTTTAAATCCACTCATATAGTCCTAAAATCTGGATGACAAGTGCACTCCCTGTCCTCAACAACTCCTGTGTGAAAGCAGATATCAACATATGAGGAATTACATTTTCACAAAGGTCCTTAGTGTCACGCACAACTTCATTAAAACAATGTTTTGACTGTTGCATATCCCAACGGTGCATGTGCATGCATGTGTGTGTGTGTGTGTGTATGTGTGTTTTGGCTGGGTTGGGCCTGTAAAATGACATTATCTAGGTCAAATTAGACAATTCTCAGTAGGAAACTGTGTCAAGCCAAGATAGAATGAACTGGCTCAATATTATTTTTCTACTTCTGCATGATCAAGGGTAGTGGCTGTGATGGAGTCCTTGTCATGATGAACCCCAAGTGTTCAAATGTCCACTTACCTTGTGTTTAAATTTAGACCATAATCACATGCAAAATTTGGGTGCACAGAATTGTGTTGTTACTGGATACAACCACAGCTCATTTGGTTAGGCTTGCAACCTTTTTCCATTTAGGTAAACTTAAGGGTACTCTTTGTCTTTGAGCAAGCTGAAGATTAACTTGTAATTTACCTGATAAACCTTTTTCACAGTCGCTATTTAGACATGAAATAGTGTTTCCTGTAATCTTAATTAATTTTCCATTCCATTTTCCGTTCCATTTATTGCAGCAGAGACTTTCAAGTGAGCCTGCATCCTGACTCTGTTTGACCTGAATGGAACCCAACCTTAATTAGTATCACTGGTTAACACCTGTGTTTACCTACTATTTCATGTCAAAATGGCTGCCGTGAAAAAGATGTATTATTTATTACGTGTATTAACTTTATTGGCGTTATAACCTGTTGGAAACATCCTCTCCATCAGCCTTATGTAACTGACAGCGTTACTTTCACTTAAAACAATTATGCGAGCGCATCTTCCACGCCAGTCTGTTGTGCGCGCGCGGTTGCTGTGTGAATGCCGTGCGCGTGCCCTCGAGCTCCTTTTGACACTCAGTAACCTATGCAGTCACCTCGAGCCCTCCTTCCATCAGGCACGGCCCCTAGCACGCGCCACCTCGACCAGTCCAATCATAACGCAGGAAATGACCCCCCCCCCCCTTCTCTCTCTCCCTCCCAACCCGACATCCATCCCTGTACAACAACGCGACGCGCCTGTCACTTCCGGGCTCAGATTGCAGATCTCAGTATTAACGTTTGGATGAGAGCCGGTGGATGAATTCATCCACAGAGCCGTGTCTAACAGACCGCCCACACAGCGAGGTTAAAGGCGGGCTGTCAGCTGCTGCTTCCCGGACAAACTGACCCAGGTGAACACATTCACAGGTAAGTTTCTTTATCGTTTATTTGCCGCGCGTTTATACCCAGATGTGCGGGATGCTACAGTTGCGTCAAGTTGACCGAGACAGACAGAGATGTTTCTGGAAGTAACGAGCGGTGTTCTTCTAAAAAATAAAACATGAGACTTTCGTTTCATGCTGCTGCTGCTGTAGCACGGTTACACTTGTCAGCTAGCTAATTTAATGTTATTAACTGAAGTGTCGCACCGCCAAAAAATGAGAATAAAGACTAACCTAACCCTGAGAGGTGGGTGTGATTTGTGCTGTTCAAATGACATTAAGTTTAAAACGACCCGTTTTTATCAGTTACCAAGCTATATATGATTCATAGGCATATTAAATGTGTGTTTTTGCATCATTGTTTTACATTCAATATGGATGAAAATAAATTTGTAGTAGTCCAAAATGCTGCAGCCCGCTTGGAAATGTTTTATTTTGAAATTCTAAACCGGAAGTTATCTTGTAATTGTGGGGAACTTGACCTTCGTAAGTGCGCACTCGGTGCTGCAACTTGAACTGCCTGTGGCTCATCGCTGACACCACTCAGACATACATAATTATGGACAGAGATAATTATAATAACATATAAATTCCTCGATATGTTGCCGGTGTTGTATCTTATGATTGAGATTAGATTTAGTTGAAGAATGAGGAAGTGTAGCTCATATATTTATTGTAATGTAATGATTTTTAAACATGGAAGTAAGATTTAATAACAGCTTTAATAACTGTTTGATCACAACGCACTTTCTTGTTTCTTTTGGACACAGTTAGAGATACAGTTATGCGATCATAACACCACGTGTTTTAATCAAACTTCATCACCTCACAGACAATCCTCACCCTAACTTTTAGAACCTCATGCTGCTTGCCACATGTAAGATCAGTGTGTTTACACAGCCAAAGTGAACTAGCCACTGGCAAAGGTAATCAAATGATGCAGGTCCATTAGAGCGCTCCTGTACTTACAGACAGAGATGCCATTGTCTTGCAGGGATGGTCCGATGTGATTAGAAAACACACAGACTCGCACCCTGAGGGCCATATTTCTTGGAAGTGCAAGTGAGGACACAAGTCTGCATGATTACGGTGTTATAAAACATGTCCAATTACATACAAAAGAGAGCCGATTTAGTTTCTTTCACCTTTGTAAAAGAAACTTAAATCTAACTTATGAAATTTAAGGTATCTAAAAATAAATCAGCCCCCTTTCATTGATTTAGGTGTGATATAAATAATCATGAGCTCAAGCCAAAAGCGTTAAAATAGCTTACAGCAGAGAAAGGAATAGTTTGGTGACTGGCATGTTGTTTGCCAGCAACACAAAAGCAGAGAAAAGCCCGAGTCTGATCCGCATAATCCGGCCAATGTGTTTTGTGCTGTCGCTCCTGAATGAAATCATACTTAAAACTGTTGAGTCGTTTTGTAAGCTTTTGATTATGTCACCGTTTGAAACGGGCAAATACAGCTCCTCCATGTGTGCAAGTCTGTCCCCGCATCTCCACACACCCACAAAAGCATGCACAAACACACCGCATGAAACACAACTCCTCTTTCTCTTTCACACACCCGCACACGCGCAGTCTGACCCTTGAGTCGTGTGTTTGTGCGTCGTCTCGTCACAATGGCCATGTTGAAGTTTTTCTGCCATACTTCGGGCCTGCCTGCTCAGCTCTGTGGGTGAGAGCGCGATGACGTTGGCACACAAAAGACCCCATTCACACAATCTCTTGAGGAAGCAATGATTCCCCTCACACACACACACACACACACACACACACACACAAACACATGCCTCCTCACCCCACCACTACACAGACCATGTCACAATATTACTCAATTAATCCAGTGAGTGGAGGCTGCCTGCAAAGCGCCTGCTTGTTGCATAAAGCGACCCATTGAGCAACTATAAGTCTACATTTTGCGACCACCAGCTTCTCACTGTTGAAGGTAAGAGATTAGAAAGAAGCCTGCTTCTGTATTGCTATAGGACAAATCCGTGTATTGACCTCTTATAGAGATAGAGAGGAGTTGAGCTTGTTAATCAGGCGGTGTGGGGTTGGAACATTAAGGCCCAGACTGCTTGTCTAAAACTGGGTTGGACTTGTTTCTTTTGTCTGGTAAATGACTAATCAGTGTCGGAAACTAAGCAGTATATGAATGAAAAGTAATAAATTACAGGTGAGTGATTTTCTATTCATAGAGATGTTTGGGTAAAACAGTTTGATGAAATCTTTATCTTTAACCGACAGCTTAGCTGACAGTACCTCACAACATGTTAAAGCCTGCCCTCCTTCACGACTGCTTCACCTTATGTCTCTGCCAATGTGTAATCTGACTAGTGTTACCTGGCACTCAACCCACTGTTACATCTCATAATCATGGCTCAGTGTTTAAACGATTATTTAATTGCTAAATAGTCAAAACGATTGTGAATACTCATTAAGAAGAGCGTTGTTTTTTTGTGACTCTGAAAGGAGCTTTTGAAAATATGAAAAAAATCTTCTCATGTTTTTTTGATACTTGAGTGCGTTCCAAACTGCAGGCGTGGAGTTTGAAAGACATGAGTGTTTACCAATCAGGGAGTGTATAACAAAAGACGTTATGGCATTGCATAAAGGGAAGTGTTTCCAGAGTTTGACTAATAGTTTAGGAGGAGAAGAAAACATGATATTTAACCTTTTTTATGCTTTGATTTTTTTTACTTTTTCTTTTTAATATCTTTCTTTAAAAAATCAAATCTAAAATGTCTCAAAGCCTTCAGATTTATCACATATTAATTACTATTTAATACTGTTGGTTAATGTTCTGTTTATTAAACATTGTTGCTGGAATTAATATCCAGAAGTAGTGCAAATGTTTACATTTTTGGTTAGAGGGGTAGACAATAGCACTAAGATGATTTTCAGTCATCCCTACGAAGGAATGTGGTTACACCAGCATCAAGTTTTGGTTGTAATATCTGTCACCATTCAGAGTGTAAAGAGAAATAGAAGCCATGGTAGCCGACATGAGAACGTGTAGTTACTGAGCTGTTGGTGGAGGTCAATGTAGGTCAGGTGTGCTTTCTACAAGATGATCAAAATTAAAATGGTGGGTGTTTTTTAAGCTGCATAAAATGTTTTTGCAGCCGACCTAAAATTCTGTTGGTTGTCTGCAAAACCTGCAGCAGAAGAAGTTCAAGTCTGCCAGCTCCATGCTCTGTTGCTCTTCTTTTCCTCCAGTCTGACAGTTTGTTTACCCCACTTGTCCACACACTGCTCCTCTGTGGCCTCTATTTCATCGACCTTGACTTTCTGCACAAAACAAAAAAAAAAGAAAAATCGGAAGACACAGTGAATGTTTAGTGGGCGACGGGGTTAAGCGTCTGTTCCTCTGGGGTGCCGTTTTGGTAAAAAGCTGTAGCGTCCTGTGATGAAGCAAGGCATCCAGGCCGGGTAACAAGACACCGAGCAGAACAACAGCGCTGTGGAGGATCCCACAGGGAACAGATGGTAGTCCGGGAGAGCACTGCTGTTCAAACCTTTTGATTTATTTATGAGTCTCAAAGGGACACTTGAGGGATGAGTGTATTTGGGAGGCGAGGAGGTGCAGTGTGTGTCAGTTTTGTTGGGGGGGGATGTGGTGCTTCAGGAGAGCAAGATGAGCCTCTCCTCCATATACATAATGAATTACCACTGCTACAATACACTGTTCACTGTTCACACTTTTTTGACAGGGGACATTTTTAGCTGCAAAGAGAGTTAGTGGACTCAATAGAAATGTCAACATACATTCTGGTTATTTCTCATACGTGTGGCCTCAAGTGGTAGTTTATGAACATTTTATTACCCAGAAATCTTGTAATATCTAGTGGGTTGTGACAGCAGAGAGGTCCCGCTGTCATTGCCAAGTATTTCAGTTGAGAAGCAGTTTTTTCAAACAATAACAGCCATATAGTAGCAATCAGTAATAATCTTAATTATAAAAATCACAACTGAGGGATTGGAACTCATTTAGGGCAGTAAACCAAATGTATTAGAATCTGAAACACTTCAGATCCAGATTTTCTTTTTATGGACCTTGAACCTCTAATATTTATTTTATATCTTGCAATTCTCAATAAATATATTGGAGCCTGAGGATACTGGATTTTTGGGCACAGTACAGATATTATGGAGTAAGATATGCTGATATTGATGGCTGATATTCTTACATCTATAGAAGTAAACTTGGGATCGTTTTCTGGTAAAGATTCCAATAATTTGGTTATCAAACAGTACCGGAGATGAGAATATATTTTACAGTTTAACAATAAGCTTCAATACTTCAACAATAAGCTAATCAGCGTGCTGATCAGATAACCTGAACGCTGATCTCTGTTCAGAACTCTGGACAGTTCTCCATCAACACGTTGGTACACCTTGGTGTCCTCAACCCAGCTAAGAAAATGTGTGTATGACTTTCTGAGCAAAAGCCACTACACTCTCTCTGGTGGAGTTTAACAAGTAGATTGTGGTTAGATGATTCACTATGTTCTGTGTACTTATCTGGTCCTCTCTCCTGTCTGGTGGCTTGCACCCTGTCACACACACTCACACACACTCATTAAGAAACCACTTATACACCTTCTCACACTTAATGTCACTTACGTCTGTTAGACTTTTATTCGTCTGACTTTTTCACTTTCTCTTTTGGTTTCTTCTCTTTTCAGATCCTTTTATTTGTTTTTCTTTCATCTCTCCGTGCTGCTTTCTTTCTTTTTTCTCTCATATCTTACTCGCTTTGACAGTGCGTGACACTGACAGTGGCTTGCGCTGTATCCGTGCTGTGTTCTTGGTGAGTGAATACTGGATGAAGCTGCAAAAAGGAGAAGGAACATTTGAAACACGGCTTGCCAGCTTTCTCTTCTGCTTCTTGTGAGGACATATGACTGTTTCGTTTCACTTTCTGAATGAGTTGATTTTCTCAAAGCTCAGGATTATTACAAACACATGTGCGATCTTATTTTGAACCTAGTTTAACATTGAAAAGGAAAATTTTGTCAGCTGCTCTGATGCCACGTTAATGTCATTTATTTTCCAGGAGCAGTCTGGACCTGTGGGCGTTTTACTGCCAGGCAGGACGAGTGAAGCTCTCTAAAAGAAAGAAAAAGAACAGGACAGAAGGAAAGAGGAATTGACTTCAGAAGCAGGACCTTCTTCTCTTAACTCGTTGTCCTCCATAACCTCTCCTCACTGCTCTCCAGCGTCTTCACGGCTTCACCAAGATGAAGCTGAAGGAGGATCTCAACCCCATGCTATTACTCCTCTTCCACCTCATGGTATGGATCTACACCTTCATCACCTTCCTGCCGTCCTACATGCTCAGCCGGTCCTCCAGAACCGACAAAGACTTCTACGGCTCCGAGGAGGAGCGAGCCAAGAGAGCCAAGGCCCGACCGTTGCTGGGACATCCCGAGGGACCCTACCGAGCGGTGAGTGCCATCAAGGGGTTGATGGCGTCGCTGCACCCAGGAATGGACACCCTGGATAAGATGTTTGAGTATGCAGCCAAGCGGTTCCCACACAGAGACTGCCTAGGGACGAGAGAGGTGATCAGCGAGGAGGACGAGCAACAGGGCAACGGAAAGGTGTTCAAGAAGGTAAAGAGGGATGTAGAAACCGTGGTTATAGAATATGACATTTTGGTGCTTAGAGGTAAATGAACCCTCACTCATTTGTTTTATTAAATATGAAGCTACAGCTAGAAGCCAGATAGCCTGGCCTAGCATCAGGACTGGAGACAGGTAGCTTCATATTTAGCGTACAGATATGAAAGCATCAGGTTCCTTGTGGAGCTCTGCAAGAAATTTAAGAAGTGACGTCAAATCCAGTATAAAATGTACAGATAATAATACAGTAATATGTGGTCAGTATAAAAACATGAATGAATCTACTGCCACATGTTGAAAGAAAAAGAAAGGAAACAAACATTTTGTTTGGCTGGATTATCGCAGGGCAGCGTTCTACAAGTGTGGTTCATGAGTAAATCCAAGTAATCCCCTGCCAAGTAAGGATCTTTAATAGATTTACCTCTACATTCACTTGTTATTATGCCATTTGGAATGTACGGCATTACAATGATTATCCTAATCATGGGTTTAAATCTTACCAATACTGTATCCAAATACAGCTTATATGTGGCAGAGATGATACTAAATTCACCAGTAAAGCCCCTACCATATGGCTAAAAATTGTATCATTGGTGGCTCTCCAAATCTGTTTGTTCCTCTGGAGACAGCATATCATTCCATTTTTAAAAAAAAGGCAAAATAATATAATAATATAATAACAGCTGCACACTGTAATATTTTGGCAGAATTTGGACTAAACATGCATCATTTGGGGATTATTTTAAGCCACACATTGACTGTGCTAGTGAGTATGTACAGTACTAGATGATATCTGTGGGCTTGACTCAAAATATAGTGTAAGATTGTAATGAAACAACATGTAAACAGTGCAACAGTATTTTTAATAGTTTTGGACAACAATAGAGCTGTATGGCATAGATTAAGAAGACTTTGGCTACACAGACTTTTATTTTTAGATCCTGTTTTTTTTTCATGGGATTAGCTGATGATAAGAAAAATTGTGAGAATTCCTCCTTTAAGCTGGTAAACTTACTCTTCTCAGGACTGCAGTGCCTGTTCTCCTGTGACTTTTTCTTGACCCACAGTCTGGAGAAAAAAAAAAAAAACCCTTGTAGCATTTTCAAAGTCTAAATGAAATGGTTGCAGTCATTATTAGTCTTTCAGCTGACAGCTTGTTATTCTGCTAGATGGCCTAAATTCCATTGACCTCACAAGTATCAAGAGAGCGGAGAGGATAGAGAGATTGGTATTTGTTCAAGAGTGTGAAAAAGAAATAAAAATCTGCTAAGAGCAGACATACCATGTCGTCTTTTTGCTCTCAGAAAATGTACTGAATGCAAACACCTGATGCTTTGGCATTCAGTGTAAACTTTATCCAAGTATGTCTACACAATCAGGAGTTAGCCAACGCTGCAGTTACATTACCCCACTAATCCCAACAGCCTGATCCTTGTAATCCAGTTAAACCTCACTGTTGAAACACTTAATGCTGCAAGAGAATGTATTTAGCTGCTGAGCTGTTGATTCCAACACGTGGAAAATGGCACTGTACAGTCATCATTACTGTGCGCCTCCCGGTGCACTACCATTTATCAACCATCAGGAGCCAGTATAACCTCACTATCGCATTGCGGGAAGCTCATTTGTTTACTGTGTGTCATCAGCGTCTGAGTGTTGAAGAGTGTATCCAGAAGCCTGTGTTTATCTTGTGCTCATGCAGATGATGACCATGAAATGTATGAGAATGACAGCAGAAGAGGAAGTAGTTCTGTTTAGTTACTCCCTTTCCTGTGACTTTTTAATATGAAACAGGCCAAACACGTGACTGTGGGATATAGCTCTCAGTGCTGTGCTCATATGATGAAATGTAGCCACAAGTACACAATAAAAGAAGGAAAGAAATGTGGTTTGGTTGGAGTAACGGCTCACTACATCCTCTCAATAAAAACACTGCAGTACACAGTGTTTTATTGAGAGGATGTAGTAGCTTTTAATTGGAGCATATTTGGGGCATTCATCCTTCCTCCCTCCCTTCCTTCCTTTCTTTATTGACCATACCTTTTGTATTCCACCACAAAATGTCTCTCCCACAACCTCCCTTTCCCCTATGCAGGTAGTTCTGGGCGAGTACTGCTGGCTCTCCTATGAGGAAGTCCACACAGCGGCGTCGCAGCTGGGCAGCGGTTTGGCATCACTGGGCCAGCGGCCAAAAAACAACATCGCCATCTTCTGCGAGACACGAGCCGAGTGGGTCATCGCAGCACAGGCCTGCTTCATGTACAACTTCCCATGTAAGTTATGAGGTTACGAAGTGCTTTACAGAGCAGCTGACCCCAAAGAAGGCCACACAGATCAGACACAGATCAAAAGTAAAAATAAAAAATAAAAAAATAAAAAGACAGTAAATAACAATAAACGATAAAGAGATGAAAGGCTAAAAAAAAGAGATAAAAAGAGTAAGAGATAAAAAAAATAAATAAATAGACGACATGACAAAAAGGCAAGTCTGCAAAAATGGGTTTTAAGAAGTGATTTAAGAGTTTAATCCTTTAAAAGAATTGGTGAAATGTAATGTTGTCTGCTAAAAGCGGTCAGAAATGAGTTGCAGTAGTCCAGTTTTGAAAATATGAAGGTATGGATTATCTTTTCAAGGTGGGACATGTTCTACATTTGGTTTCTGTTTTCCCTTCTGATTTGAAATCCATGGAGACACACACTTCTAGACTCAAAAATAATTCCCCTAGAAGTGTGTGTGGCTGTGTGTGAATCTACAGAGACCCTGCCCTCTGTCTTTTCATTCTGGACAAGTTACCAGAGAGCAGAGAGTTTGAATGTTCAACTTTGAATGTTTTGTTTCCAAACCGCAACCAACAAATCCAATTTATTCTGCCGTGTGTGTTTTAAAGGCTCCTTTAGGAATTAATGCTTAAAAAAACAACAACTAATGGTTTAAAGGAGTTTGAAAACAACGGGAGCCTGCTGCAGAACAGACTGAGGTAAAAGAGTACTTGCGGTCAAGGCTGTCCTGTGCTGAGACTCTTCAAGTTTAGTTTTTCCCACTGAGCATCTTCCAAATGTGTCTCAATCAGCCTGATTTATAGCGATTTCTGTTTGCGTGCGTTTGCGCGCCTGCGCATGTGTGTGTACGTACACGTTTGTGTGCGTACGTGCACATGGTAGTGGTTGCAGTGGACAACTCGTTACATGCAGGGCCCAGCTGAGACAGAAGAAGGTCAGTTTGTCCCTTCTGCTTTGCAGTTACATAAGCGTCCCATTTCTCTCCTCTCTTCTTTTTTTTTTTACTCCATCCGTTTCATTTTCTTGTGATGGAAACACACTCAAATCCTGACAACAGTTAATGTTGAAGGATATGTCGACACTATGAACCACAGAAAGTTTTCAGTCTTCATCCTATAGAGAGCAGTGCAGCAGCAGCCTTCTGCCCTGAGGGATTCCCTGCTGATTTACTCTTTTAATACGTTCTGTACCAAAGATTACTTTCTTTACTATGAGCATCCACGGCAGCACTTTAGTTTCAGTAAATCATTTTGATTGTCCTTGAAGGACCTTTAATTTCATCTGTGTGCTTTAGTTTATGCTCCATTAAAGTGTCACGCTGTGGATATATGCTGCAAGTACACGCTACTAAAGCATCTTCAGAAAGCATCTTTGTCTCTCGCAAACACAAACATTGGGACAATGGAAAGCTCGGGGCTGTGGATAACACGTAGGGCCGGGGGTGGGGGTGGGGGGGGAAGTGAGGGGTGATGGCGTCAGAAGAGGGGTGAGAGAGTCTACATGAACATCTGATGTTGACAGAGGCATCAAGGAGTCAGCCAAAAGCCCCCCAGTGAACTCAAACACTTTGTGTGTGTGTGTGTGTGTGTGTGTGTGTGTGTGTGTGTATGTGTACATTGTATATTTACTGTGTATTGGCTCTTTGTCAAAAGGCAGATGTGCTCATCATCTGTGTGTTCCATGCACTTGGCATACGTGTGAGTTAAATAAACGGGATACAACAAGCAGCAGCACTGGTATGCACATTCTCTACATAATGCTGTCATATAAAAATCTCATGGCTTAATATCAGTTGAGGGATTACACGTGCCTCTGTGGAGTTGAGGGAATTCGACCCTTGGGAAGCCATCGAGACCCCGTTTGTTGGAGTTAAAGTTAACACAAGGCTGAATCGCACAAATTCTTTTTCTCTTGCTTCAGAGTGGAGTCTGAATGTTTGTTCAGTTTTATGTTATGTGTGTGTGTGTGTGTGTGTGTGTGTCTCAAGCTGTAGCCCTTTCTAGTGTTTAGATCTCACGGCTGGAGGTGTCATGGCCCTCATCCACACACACACAGTATCAGAGCAGGAAGTATTGGAGCTCCGTGACGCAAGAGTGTGACATCACGAAGCCCTGTGTCCCACAAACCCCTCGTGTCTGTGTTAGTGTTTTGTAGATTGTGGTGGTTGTAGATTTTTACTCTCTCGCTCTTTCTCTCTCCGTGTTTCTGCTGTCACCCTCCTCACCTATTTCACTCTCACCCCTTTTCTCGTCCTGGTGCTCTTATGTTTTAACACCCCTCCACACGTACAGACACAAGGAGATCACCGTGCAGAATAATGTGCAGTCTGCAGAGATATTTGATTTTTTTTTTGCGCGGTGGGTCTATGAGCTCCATCTGATTCGGCTTCAGCGGATGACATTGTCTGATCTCATCGTACAATTGCTATGTCATCAGAATATCAATGCCAGGGGGAAATTAAAGAATGCAGTTTGAATGTTTATAAGGGAGGAAAATGAAGGCAAACGGCTTAATCAAACCATAACAGTGGAGACTGTCATCGCGGCACATTAAAGGAATGAAGGTGTTCGGGTAGAATGAAAAAAAAAACAGTGTGCAGAATTTAGCGGCATCTAACATTGCAACCCTGTTGCCTCACCTTCCTCTTCCTGATGTGACAGAGAAACTGCAATGGTTTCAAAACACACAAAAAACACAAAGTGAGCTAAGGTCTTCCCAAAAAGACATTACGTAATGTCATCACACTGTGTCATATCCACTACAAGTCAACTAGTCAATGTCTAATTTTTAAAAAAAAGAGGGGCGTTTAGCTCAGTCGGTAGAGCAGCCGATGCCCAGCCCATGTGTGAAGGTTCAGTCCTTGCTGAGGAAGCCCAGGGTTCGAATCCGACCTGTGGCTCTTTCCCACGTGTCATTCTCTGTCTCTCTCTCTCCCCACATTTCCTGTCACTCTTCAAGCTGTCGCCATCAAAATAACGCTTGAAAAGGCCAAAAAAATAATCATTAAAAAAAACAAACAAAAAAACGGTATAAAACTTGAACCCTAATAGCTCCCATGTGGACGCATGTATGCAAGCACACATACCAGTACTCCAATAGACATGCACTTAGTCATGACCATAGACACATACCAGTACTCCAATAGACATGCACTTAGTCATGACCATAGACACATACCAGTACTCCAATAGACATGCACTTAGTCATGACCATAGGCACATACCAGTACTCCAATAGACATGCACTTAGTCATGACCATAGACACATACCAGTACTCCAATAGACATGCACTTAGTCATGACCATAGACACATACCAGTACTCCAATAGACATGCACTTAGTCATGACCATAGGCACATACCAGTACTCCAATAGACATGCACTTAGTCATGACCATAGACACATACCAGTACTCCAATAGACATGCACTTAGTCATGACCATAGGCACATACCAGTACTCCAATAGACATGCACTTAGTCATGACCATAGACACATACCAGTACTCCAATAGACATGCACTTAGTCATGACCATAGGCACATACCAGTACTCCAATAGACATGCACTTAGTCATGACCATAGGCACATACCAGTACTCCAATAGACATGCACTTAGTCATGACCATAGGCAGTATAAAACATGGATATGGTCTCTGTGACATCACCCACAGGGTGATTTTTTTTTTTTTTATTTAAACAAAAAAAGAATGCGCTAATTGATGCGCTAATTGGCCGATATGCACACACGTATCGGCCGATACCGATACAAGTAAAAAACGTAAATATCAGCCCGATATATCAGCCGGCTGATGTATTGGTTGACCACTAATGGTGACTCTGGCCATTGCTGTCTTGCAGTCCTGCCTCCGCTGGATAAGACGTGGAGCGAGGGTGTAGCTGAGGAGGGCTGAACGAAGCCTGATTATTAACGCATTATGACGCTGTAAACGTGTTTATTTCTGCTGTGACTGACTCACTTCTGGGGCCAGCCTCAAGAACGTTTCGGCACTTGTGTGTTGGCTCCACTTCACAGCCATAGAGACTGCTGCTTGGTCATAACACACACACACACACACACACACTCACATACCAGTGCTGGTTATATCCCCAAAAGGGCTTATCAGGCAGTGAGAGGTTGTGTCTTACTGGCTCAAAGGCTGTGCTGAGGTCTCTTGGGGTGCCTGATGATGTCATCAGTGAAGGAGGGACCAAATCAGAAAGACTAAATAGTGTAGACAGAGTGCATGTACATTGTCCATCTTCACAAATGCTTCGCAGTCTATATGATGTCAAGAACTACAATGTATTCATACATTGTGTATTGGATTGTTATTTGTTCACAAATGTATATATTTGGACTATAATGTGTATGTACCATATTTAGTCTATTTTAGTTGATGTATTTATCATCTGCTGCGCCTGTCTGAGTAAATCTGTCCAGTATCAGTTCAGTACAATAAGTAATTACAACGGAACAAGCAATTACAGCTTCAAAGAATAAATAGCATACCCCTAACCCATATTGCGGGACAATCACACTTACTACTTTTTCCCCCCCTTAGTCTTAGCCAAGAGGTTTACCAGTTGTGTCCTCAAGCTGTCACTTCCTTGAATTTGGCTTCGACATCTGTCTGATATGTAGACAGGCATCCAGAGTCACTGGGGGCTGTGAGCCATAGTTGCCCAATTATTCCGAGAAGTGTGACTTATAACTGGTAACAAAAGGTTTCCCATGAAAATGTTTTGTCCAAAAAGATCAGTGCCTATTAGTCAACTTTGATTTTATGTTTTTCTTTGTTTACACAAGACCTACCGTAATATAAAAAAAAACAAAAGTTTCCAAATTATGCCAGCCTAATTTGGTAAAAACATTTAGACTTTAAGTTCTGACGATAAAGAATACAGCTTTTAATGGCTTTGGTACAAAAACAAGAGAGAGCAGCTCTTTAAACCAGTATTATTATAATCATCTGTTTCCAAAAGGAACAAGGCTGTAACACAAAGTGAGTTCAGTTTGGTCTGTCTTTCTTTGGGTTAGGTACATTTGTACAATCTAATGTGATCCAGTAAAACACCTTTGCCTTGACAAAAACAATAATCAGTTTTAAATTGACTGTCAACAACAGCTGAAACATTATAAGCTTCATAAAAGTAGAATAGAAGAAGTAGATTGTATAGGTGTCCATGAAGTGGCCGTTGAGTGTATACATGTACTGTCTGTACAGTACAGTCACATTCCGTGTAGAAATGATGAACTATATTACACATTACACCACCATGACTGTATTCATTTGTGATAAATGTGTTATTTTTCTGGCTGTATGTTGCAGTGGTCACCCTTTACTCTACACTGGGAGGTCCTGCCATTGTTCACGGGCTGAATGAGACTCAGGTCACCCACATCATCACTAGCAGAGAGCTCCTGGAGACCAGACTCAAGGTTAGAATACTCACCAACACACAAACGTATACTTATATACGTATTATGGTTTATCTGCTTGTAACGTTTCAGCATTGCCCAATCCTCTCACAAACTGATCATATGCTAGTTGTGTAACTGTGCAGGGTTAATTCATTAGTTCAATAAGACAAATAATATCAAGCAACAATTTGTGTAGCCCAGTATCACAAACTTAGAGGTCAAAACCAGCATCAGTTTCAGGCCCCAAAAAGCCAAAAGACACCATTAAAAAAGTACCCTTAGAAAGAAAAGTTCCACAGCCGGAGCTGGAACTGTTTTTAAAGTTGAGTTTGAAGGCTCAAAAAGCTACAAGCTCCATTCCTGCAAATAAAAAGTAAACTATGTTAAGACAGGTTTTTATCACAGATCTAAAGTCTGTCAGTGTTTCCTGACCTCAAAATGTCTACTTGGTTAGAACAAAAATATTACAATAGCCAACTTCTAGGCCATGAGAAAGAGAATCTGAGAGGCGGAGTGTGTCATCATTGAGACATCAAAGCATGCTGCATGTTCAGGACTGTTTTGGACAGGTTCAATCCTCAAAGACAAATGGTGCTCTGGCAATTCATGTCCCCTTTTTATCAAGGTGTCATAAACACAGCTCCTCTGCTCACTCGCACACATCCCCTCTCAGCCCAAATATTGCTGAAGATGATGTGCATGTTACTTGTCTCAGAAGAAACCTGGTTTTCCTCATGTGCTGATGTGTACACAACACGTGCATGCTAGTCATATTTGCACTCATGCTTACATTTGTGCCTGTGTGTGTGTGTGTGTCAGGCTATCCTAATTGAAGTTCCGAGGCTACAGCATATCATTGTAGTGGACAATACTCCGACCTCATGGCCGGGCTATCCACGAGGCATCAGTGTCCACAACATGGCTGCTGTGCAGAAGCTGGGAGTCAAGCCAGAGAATGGTAAGCTTGTGTGGAGTGACTACAATGAGGTTTTAAAATATTTAGTTGCCTAAAACTGTTGCTGTTTTCAATAGATCAGTGTCTCATGGTGTTCTAAATTGTATGAGTAGGTTTTTCCATCACAAATGCGATTCCCATGGAAAAATGACAAAACAAGGCACTCAACTGCAAATAAAGAAAATATAATAAGCCCTCTGTCATCACCTTGCTATTATCACCTTCTAAAAGTTGACTTGTTAGCAAACAGTTGCCCATTAACACATCCAGCAGATACAGAGCAATTTTAGCATTCAGTACAATTTGTGTTTCAGATCACCTGATAATTGTAAGTCTGAAAATGTACTCTCCTTTTACTCTCCATCTGCTTATCAGAAAATATCTGGCTCTTAAGCTGCTAATTGTTAAAACTATATTCATCGGCTAAGTTGCTCATTTTGTCTGTTTGTTTGTTTCTAGGCTTTAAAACCAAAACAGTGAGTTAAAATAAGCTAAAAGGTTTTTTGGATCTGCAGAGTTGATCATAATTCTGTGTGGGATCCTCACTATGAGTGATCCCTTTCACATATACTTAGAGCTACCAATGGGATTCTGGGTGCACCGCAGCCACCAGAGCTGATCGTGGCTGTTCTAGTCAATGTTTGTTTGTTAGAATAAAACAAAATTTGTGCAAACCTCCGATTGTAAAAACAGCCAAAAGGGGAAAAATGTAATTATGCAGCATACTTACTCATAGTGGACGCACATAAACCAGGAAAAAATAACCAAAGTCTGGTGAGCAAAACACTCATGATGGGGTATGAAATCAGTGGAGAATGGATCAAGACAACAGTAGTCTTTTGATCCATACTTTATATAAAATATATTGATTATAACAGATTTAACAGATGTAGGAAAGTCATTTCATGTTAAAGTTAATCTCTATAAACAGATGTCTAATAATGAATGCACAATCTGATTTTAACACCAGAGGCATTCTGGGCCCGGGTAGTATTTCCCAATCACCAATCTGATTGGAGTTTTTATTAGCTTCTTTTGAAGTTCTCTACCTTTGTATGTAGATGTCTGTTTATAGAGATTAGTAGAAATGTGTCTTTCTTTTCAGTCAAGTTGCTAATCGCGCGGAAGAGGATGTCTTGGCCTGTGTATATCTGTTATCTGTTTCCTGGATATCCACCGAAGTCCAGGAAACATTGTCCATTGCCTCCAGTCATATCTTCAGACGATAGGGCTCTGAGATTGTGTTAAAGTTAACTGTTATTATAAAGACTTTTTTTTCTTGACAACACAAAGTCAAAAAACAGCTTTCCCAAACATCTACTTATCTAACCTAATGTTTCACTCATGTTTCATACGGTGCATCCCTGTTGTTTTAATAGCAGTTTAAAACTCTTAGAAGTTAGTGACAGACTCTAAATGGGATGGTCATGGTGGGGTTTTTCTTGGGGTAGGAGGGTGGGGGTGGATTGGTATCAGTCCCATTAGGTCATGTGAATGAGGAAGTGCTCACATCTGTGTCAGATTAAGGTCGATAGAACGCTTATTCAGTTAGTGGATTGGATGGATGAGGAAAAATCTTCGCCCCCTCTTCGCCTTTTTATTGTGGCCCCTTGAACTGACTGACCCACAACAAGAGAGGCTGGTGTAATGTGCAGACTAAGAGGGAAGAAAGTACGTTTAGGAAGGGAGGATGGAGCACTGGGATATAGGGGAGGGTCATGTTTACACACAGTACTGTTAACTTCACATGACATCAGCTCTCAGAACACACACTCCTACATGCCTTGTATCCAAGAAAGAGGGAAGAGGGAGATTGCCGGCCCTCCCCTTGTGACTGAAATGCACTTTACACTCTCTTCATCTCCCTTATTTCTCCCTTCTTCCTCTGATTGGTTTTTGGAGGCCTGCTGTGCTCGGTTGTCTTAGTTCTGGTTCTGAACAGAGAAGAACAACAAGACTCTCATTCCCAACATCAAAAGTACACTGCTGCTAGCCTAGAAAACCACCTACTGGTTTTGTTTCCTCCTTCTTAAACTGATTTGATCTTTAATTTATTCAGACAGGAGGCCCAGTGAGGACCACTGCTGTCTCAACATCTGACTGTCTTTGCTATTACTTTCTTAGTTATGCATTCCTTGGTTTTAATAAACATTCACCACAGCCGTTCTTGGCCTTGATTAGAGGACTTGATTGTAAACTTCATCTACTGGTAATTAATTATGCAAAACAGGAATTGTAGGAAAAAAGTGAATTCATCTTAGGGCCCTCTCTAATGGATGTATTAATAAGACCTAGATACACTCAGTCTTAGTCATTCCATATAGCCCACCATTATAATACAGAGATTGCACATATTCCGTGGGCCGGATAACCAGGAAGTTATACCAGATGCGAAAAAAAAACAGTTTTTGGCGTATTCGCCAGGTGAGCAATTGCATTGAATTGATTCCATCTTGGGTCTGGCATCTACATCAGGTTGTACAGCAAAAAAAAAGTTGGCTCAACTTTTGCTGCAATGCAACATGACGTCATCATCAAGTGCTGCGTTGGTCAGTCAAATGCATGCAACCGCATCCTCCGGGTGGAGGACAACCTTTTTCTACTGTTTACCTTTTGACCGTCGCAACAAAAGATAAAATAGTTGCCGCTGTGATAACTTGTGAAATCTTGTTTTAAGATTTTGTGCAGCATTTTGGCATCTGATCAGCTTTCAAATTTACAGAACACCTTAGCCCCCTTTAGCACTGTTTTAATGCAGGACTGTTCTCAATCTGAATGCTGAACACTTAGAACGTAGAAAGCTGCACGGCACTGTAAATTGCTTTGGACAAAGATGGTCCAAAAGTGTGTAACATTATTCCCCTTGGTACGACTTATTGCATTTTGCATGAAATCACAACTCTACCTTCGAGTATAGCCATTTGGAACAGCTTACAACAATTAAGCTTTGGTTGGATAAAATGTACCATGAACTTTCTTTCAAGCATTACCCGGCCCTTTGGAGTTAGCACTGAAGTTTACACACCTTTTAGTGTCTAATTTTCAATGCCAACAGAAGAATCTTCCTTGCATTGGAGCACTTGAAGTTGGGTACTTGTTGATAGATGTGACATCAAAGAGGATTTAGGCCTTGGCCTACTGAGAGCCAGGGCTGGATCAACAGAAGATAACACAGTGCTCACCAAAATACAGTTAAAGTCCTGATAAGAGAGTTAATGAAGAACATGATGAAAGAGGAGAGACTGGTGAGTGCAAGAGAGTGTCACAAAGAGGATAAAGGAGATTGGTGTTTTTTGACTAGCACAGTCAGACACAACCTCTTTATTGTGCCAAGAGAGGCCTGATTGTTTAATATCACAGCTGACTATTTTCCATCCAGATGTTTGAACTTTTGCTCATCCTCTATTAAATTACAGCCACTTTTAAATATTTCCTTGGCCTTGGACACCCACTTGATGTTCTTTTATTGAATCTGTTTATCCTGCACACATGCAACAGCCAGACAGAGGCTATTACTTTTATACCAAGAATGTGTCTGACCGGACAATGTATAAACATGGTGGCATCTTTGGGTTATTTTGTGTTGTGTGGTCGGTTAATATATTAATCCAATACACACAAATCACAGTCTTGTTACAAGACGTTGCTGTAACGCAGTTCTGACGTGATCGGCTCAATCGTTTGTGCGTGTGTGTTTCCTCTGTTCACATTACAGCAGCACGTGAGCGTCAGCAGCCAGTGCCTTCAGACATTGCAGTCATCATGTACACCAGTGGCTCCACGGGCATACCAAAGGGTGTCATGATCTCCCATAGCAACATCATCGCGGGCATCACAGGAATGGCAGAGCGGATACCCAACCTGTGGTAGGAAAAATAATATGTTAGACACATAGGAGGGACATTTTAATACTGTTTCTACATGTATAGTAAGACTGTATACATGTAGTATATGTCTGGTCCGATCTTGGTCAAAGTTTCTGTGTGGCTGCTTGTGTTACCCAACAATTAACATTTGAGTAGTTTGACTTTATTGGGTTATGTAGAAAAGTGTGTCCTAAAGGAGTCCCAAATTATTCTCATTTACCTTCTTGCCAGGACTTACTGTAGATGAGAAGATTCATTCCACTCCCACGCCTGTACACTGAATATGAAGATGAATATGAAGTTGGTTAGCTTAGCATAATGACTGGAAACGCAGGGAAACAAGTAGCCTGGCTCTGTCCAAAGGACCTCTAATGTTCACAAAGTTCTAAAGCTTTTTGAGTGTCATCAACCTTTGCGTGCCAGACTGCAAATGGGGGCTCCAAGAAGTCACTGACCCTGGCCATCAATCATCAATCACAACCGTTTTTTTAATTGAAGTGTAACTTCAATTAAACTTAAAAAAAAAAAAAATCATCAATCATACAATATTTATTAGAAAGCTTCAGCGCAGCTATTAGATCGATATTGTTCGGACAGGGCCAGGCTAGCCGTTTCCCCCTGTTTACAGTCTTTATGCTAAGCTAAGATATCTTGAATGGGTGAATGAGATATGTAGTGTAACAGCGCTTTGAGTGGTCAGAAGACTAGAAAGGCGCTATATAAGTACAGTCCATTTACCATTCCATTTAACTTGCTGCTATCTGTAGCTGCATATTTAGCATACAAACATGAGAGAGGTATAAATCTTCTCATCAAACTCGTGTCTCAAAAATGCTGAACTATTGCTTTAGCCAAAACAAATTCAAGCCATTTGACTGTTATGTCACAACACATGATGTTTCTTGGGGGGGGAGTGTATCTTTGTACCTCTACTTGTTCTTTTGCTGTTTGTGAGCAGGGTGAGCACTAAATCCATTTAAGCCTGAGAGTCTTCATGGCCTCAGTGTGTTTGTAGACGAGACAAGCAGTTTAAATTGCATTATATCAGCACATTGGTGACATTAACTTCCTCTTATCTGCTGCTTCAAACTGTCTTCTTTCACTAATACACTGTCAGCCATAAGGCTGTGAGATAGCTCTATGTTTAAGCAAAAACGCCAAATGCTCTTAAGGGCTAACTTCTTGGTCGAGGCGTCCGTGTCAACTGAGCACGTGCGCAAGTACGAGTCGGCCAGCTAATACCATCATACAACACGTGTTTACATTAAAACAAAAAATGACCCGTCTCCCTGGGGAGCAAGACGGGGAGAGAGGAAATGGAGGGGAGTTCAGTACAAGTGGAGGAAAAACCTGGGAGGATGGGAGTTATGGTGAGAAGGATGGAGGTTAAAGGGCATACGGATGTTACGATCCCAATCAGTCTTCTTGATGGCTTGCTTTGTGTATTAAGTAATATGACTGTGTAAACCTCCGCTATGAAAGACGCACACGTCCATTTTTATGCGATTCCCTAGAATTTGGAGGAACTGGCGCTCAGATAAATATGTGGCCAGTAGATCATTTTTATGTCCAAGTCAAAGAAAAGATGGCCCCTGTTTAGTACAGATCTTTTCATCATTTATCTATCTTTCTAGAGGTCATTATAGTTGGTATTAAAACTCATTTTACAGGAGATTGTGCTTTTTTAACTTAAAGTCTGTTGAGATTTCTTTAAAAATACATTAAATGTGTTGATAAATAGTTGCTGAAAACGTGAATAGACTTTGAACAGTATATTACTGAAATGTGGAGCTAGAGGTTCAAACTGTTTTTCACCAGTTTTCAGTCCAGGATTTTGTGGGCGGTCCTAAAGGGTGGCTTGATGACACGCTGAGGCCACTCTGAGCATACCCCTGCACCTCTAGCAGAGATAGAGATTAATTCATCTCACTCAGAGTGTTTCAAAGTTAGTCATGTCATTTTCTGAACTCATCTGACACATTTCAATTGCTTCAAAATTGCTGCTTGACTGCTACTACTCAAAACACATATTTATTCTTACTTCACACAGACTTTAACTGACATCAATGCTTTAATGAGATTTTATAAGCGTGATTTTTGTGTTTTCAGTGAGGAGGACACCTACATTGGCTACCTGCCTCTTGCTCATGTACTGGAGCTCATTGCAGAGCTCATATGTGTTTCTCACGGCTGTAGGATTGGCTATTCCTCACCTCAGACTCTAGCTGACCAGGTACAGTAAGACGGGAACAGGATTGTTTTTGCATTTCATTATAAACTTAATGTACTCTGTACAGTGTTCTTTTGCCAGGTGAGCTCTTTGATCAAATTATTTTGTACTTTTTTTAAAATTAAATTTAATGCAAACAAAAACTAGAAAAAAAGTTTTTAGGTCTCGGTTCAAACGAGAAGGATGTGCTGCAATCATTTTTGTGATATTGATTCTTTTTCCCTTCCAAAGTCAACCAAAATCAAGAAGGGAAGCAAGGGAGACACCAGCGTTCTGCAGCCCACTCTGATGGCAGCTGTCCCGGTATGTCAAGAAAGTACACTCAGGATAAAGCCTCAACCTTTACAGTATCTCTAATTGAGCTACTCTCCCTTAAGTCTGTGTTTCAAACAATGCTGTTTGGCCTTGTCTGGCAAGTAGGTCAGATTTCACTCTGTCTTTGTGCATGGTCCAGCTGTATTAGCAGTGATGGAGTCCAGCAGGCCTTGATCTGATCTGCTGGATCTTTCTCTGGACTGACTGTGATGTAAATACTCTCTGCCTCCTACCACTGGCTGACGCTGCTCTTCATCACTAAAACAATGTTAGACACCTAAAGACTAAAATGGCATATTTGAGGTTGGCCTGTCCTGCTCAGCCTTGAAGTATAGTTGAGTGATTAATCCATTTCAGCAGTGATGACGCCAGGAAGAGCTTTACTCAGAACCTAGCAGTGGCTGTATTTATTTTGTCAGTGAAAGAGCTGAGCGGCTGTTCTGCATTATTAGTTTTAGAAGGAGCTTATAGTTTTGGGAAGCATAAAAGTAGGGCATGCAGTGTAAGCTAAAAATGCAAAAGTTTACATTCAGGGTGTTTCATCTAATATAGTATCCACACAGCCACGAGTGTGGTCAGTGGATCATTCCACTCAAATATGAAGATTAGAGCAGCTATAATTAATATTTCTAAATGAATAATGCATAAATGATAGTGATATTATTTGACTCTGTAGTTCCCCTCAGTTCTACGATTCCTTTTAGTGTATTTCAGCTCATTGTTTTAGTTTACATGCATGCAATTTTTGGTTCAATCTCACTGCTTCAGTCTCACTATCAACAATGTGATTTCTGGCAGCAGGCAGATTTTTAGAGTGAAAAACCTCTAAACCTCCTTGAACACTTCCTGCCCAGTACCAAAGACAAAGTTGGAAGCTAGCTGGTGAACTTTGCTGAGAATTTACGATCTAAAGAGTCGTATATTTCCCTCAGGAGTAGGTGGAGACCAAAGCCGAGTAATAGTAAATATTGGACTTTAATTCATCAGGTATCCAGACAGAATGCGAAATGAATAGTCAGGCAAGGCACATTTAATTGTGCTTTAAATAAGAAAACAATGCTAATGTTGCTCTCTTAAGACTGAATGTGTAAAAAAGCAACTTTATTGGGTGGTAAAATGTCACATTTACATCTTATTTCCGCTCTACTGTAGCTAATCAGCTAGCAATTGTTAGCTAGCTGGCTACATCAGGTCCCCTATTGATTATTTATGCATCAGTTATTGTACTTTTTCTAAGTAGTCATTTTCATAAATAGTGACAACATGTCAATGTCAAGTGAATGACAAAAGTTGCCAGTATTTTATTAAGCTTTATTATTTTTAATTAAAGTCAGTGCTCCTATAAATCCTGACTCCACTGCAGTGTCGGAGATATCATTTTCAATTTAAATTTATTTTATTTTTTTCATTTCAAAACCCTCCATCAAATACAAATACAAATACACGCAGATATGACAAAACTAACAGTTGCCATGAAGAAATATGAAATGACTAAACCCCTCAGGAGATTATGATTCCTTTGCTCATGTTGGCCAGACTGTATGTCTGATAGTCTCAAGACAATGTACCAATGCCGCTGCATTCTCTCTCTCACACCATGAGCTCAGCCCCAACCCCTCCCCACCCCCATCTCCCAGTGGTCGTAGTGTAAAGGCCAGAGGGCCCCAGTGTCTGGAACCATTCACAGCTGTAAACAGAACGTGAGAAAGCCCCATGTGGTTATCCCCACGACACACACACACACACACACACTCACACACACTAACACGCATACTCACACACGCATACAAATTGTTTGCTGTGATATGACAACGGGCTGCTGCATGAATCCTGTGTCGACTTCCTCTCTCACTGCTTTTTGCTTCATACACGCACATATACGCATACTGTACACACACGCACGTGCACACATGCACACACACACAGGAACCAGCTGTTTTTTTTATTGTTTTTATTTTGTTTTTGTTTTTTTGTTTGTGCCCTTTCCCCTATTTAACTGAGTCCAGCTTTTGAAGGCACTCTGTGGGTTTTCATTGCAGACACATTGACATTAGGAAACTCAAAAAAACAAGTCAAATTAGGGATACGACAGCGTTGTACAGAAGCCACTATACAAAATAACACAGATTCCTTTTTTTTTATCTGGACCAGTTCACCTCATTTTATCCAGTTTAGCTCTGACTCAGGAACCCAAGACATGGAAACAGGCTCATTTAAGGTTCTCTATGTAACATTCAGAAAACCTTTGTTAACAGTGATGCCCTTCCTGTTGATCACGCTCACACTACAAAGACCCGAGCGAGCATCATCACGGGCGTCGGGCAAAAGTTGCATACACAAGACTAAATGTTTGAAATGAACACACTTTTACAATCATATTCACAATAACTTCACAATTTGTAACATTTCTATATTTTATTTGCCAACGCTGCAAAGCAATGAACGCCAGGCCCACACCGTGCAGCCAAGATGGAGCCCTTTGGTTGATTGTAGTTGGCTCGTTGGCCTCGCATTGAGTCAATGTTGGCTCGTTGAAAGAGATCATTAGTTACACCTTTGCTTTGTACTGTTCATCATTTTATTGTTGACTAAAATTAAAAAAACATTGTTTATGTTAATACACAAGTTAGCATAATGGATCACGTTGGCTGGTAAAGTAATTTGGCAAGCTATTAATGCCATATCTACTCAGATTGTGTTTTTATAGCAAGCAAGCAAGCTAAGGGTAATCAGCTAGCTGCAATATAGCAAAACATGTATCTAAAGTAATGTGTAAATGGCAGTTTACCAACCAGATCAGTCCTTGTTCACCTGAATTAAACATAACATTAATACATAAAATATGACATCTTTAACTCACCTTCATAAACCTACAGTTGTACCTGGGTACCACCGACCAGACTCGGCCAAAGTTATTGAATGGCTAGTGAAATCTTTCAAGCATTTAGCTGCTGCAAAACCAAAACAATGCTTAAAGAAGAGTGACTATTGGACTTGAATGAATGCTCACGTTGCTCTGTGTCTGCTTAATTCTTAAGTAGACAATAGTTTCACACATATTATCCACCTTGGCCTTATTCCAGACCTGCTGTAGTTTCATGCACAAGCAGAGGAAGTTTACTGCAGTTCATTCTTGTGGATTCCTTCGGTTTCCCTCTTGTTTTGTAGTTTACTTGTTGTGAGTAATCCATTGGGGGGGCTTTCTGTTATGCAACTGAACTTAAGAACATATGTGCTCCACATTTAACTAATTTGTTTCTCTGGACTTGTACTTAGAGAAAGTTCTCCTCTTTACGAGCTCTGGTCCTCTTAAATCATCTTGAGCACTGAGGTTGGGTCATGTATGACCACAGCTGGAACTACAGGCCAGTGTTATTATAGTTTTTATTTCATTTTTAATTTTTGTTTTCGATTCAGTTTTGAATCAGTTAGTTGCTCGTTTCAGTTTAGTTTTTACTGTTTAAAATGTTTAGTTTCAGTTTAGTTTTTATTAGTTTAAGTATTACTTTTAGCTTTTTTATTATAATATGGGGGCCTATTTGTGGGTATTACTATACAAACACAACACATTGTGGGAATTGATAGTTGTGTCTCATGCATGTTGTGTTGACAAATTTGACCAATTCCAACAATTCTGTAAATAGTGCCCCCAAAAACTTACACACTGGACCTTTTAAAATAAAATGTTTTTTTTCACACCTTGTTATAGTTTTTAACTTAGTTACCTAACTCCACCTTCTTTAAGCCTTTTTTTTATGTTTTTTAATATCCCAATAAAAATAAAAATGTGCTCACAGAAAACAAGTCCTTTAAAATAAAAGATATCTCAAATGTCTTTTCGTTGTGTCCTCCACAGGTACTGTGCCTCTGTACTTCAGATCCAGTACTTTGGTTTTATCTTGATCCATTGCAGATTATCTAGTGTCAGAGTTCTGGCGGGGCCCCATATTAGAAGCTGTCATGACAATGCAATTGTACTGTACTTCATCTTTTCTTTAGACAGACAAGTACAAAAACACACTGACCAACATTTATTATATCTTCCCATATTTTTTTGTCTTTCTCTACATCAGTCTTGCAAACACCCTTTGGATAGGTCTTTTCTCTTATTTCTTCACTTAGTCTCACTTCTCTTTCTTTCTTTCACCCTTCCTCATTCTAGGAGATCATGGACCGCATCTATAAGAACGTGATGACCAAAGTCGAGGAGATGAACTGTGTCCAGAGAACACTCTTCATTCTGGCATACAACTACAAATTGGAGCAGCTCGCCAAAGGATACAGCACACCTCTGTGTGACAAGTGTGTAGATGAGTTGTTACGGTGTCAGAGTTGTTATTTCATCAGCCAGCAGAAGTGTTGTTATTCTCAGGTTCACGTATCTCTCCTTCTGTGTGTTCGTCCATCCAGGCTGGTGTTCAACAAAATTCGCTCTCTGCTGGGAGGTCAGACGAGAGTCTTGTTATCAGGTGGAGCGCCGCTCTCTGCCGCCACCCAGCGCTTCATGAATGTTTGCTTCTGCTGCCCAGTGGGTCAGGGATACGGCCTGACGGAGACCTGCGGTGCTGGAACCATTAGCGAATGTAAGCAGTAGTTCGAGAGAATCAAATAGAAATAATCATGATTTAAAAAAAATTAGAAATAGTCTGTTTTGCTTAGGAAGGTTTCTGACCGAGTGAAATGACCCGGATGTATTTACATAGCTGCCACGACAATAGCTGTTAGAATTCTCTAAACGTTAAAGAAAGGAGCTTCAATGCTTCCTTTCTTATCTCCTTTAGCAGAGGACAATCCTTTACGAGATAATGCTGTGCCACATATCCTTGCGGCAGCAACAAAAAGAATCAACACACTGTTTGGTCTGACGTGATGACGTAATATAAAAACTTTGACCATGAAGCAGGTTCTGTTGTTGAAGTTTGACATACACAGTAAAAACTTTCTCTAACAGTCTAACAGTCAATAACGATAGCGCTGTTGCATAATGACGTAGTGTAGCGTAAGTGCACATCAGATTCTCTGAACACCGTGGTCATCTTCGCCCAACTCCTTATGACCTCTCCTTCACAACTTTCCTTGACCTAATGATGTTTTCCATCGAGGTCAAGAAAAAGTGGTTAGGAAAAGAATTTACAAGCTTTTTTTTTTTGGTTTGTTCTTTTACTATTCAACATGGAGGGCAGCAGTACGTCGACAGTAACAGCTGCTTTTTAACTAGACTGAAAAGACAAGAGTAATTTGCTCCAAATGAAGATTCATTAACTGGAGCAGTTAGCACATTATTATTGAGCAATTGTGGGAAGTTACTTCGGAAATGTTTCTGCAGCTTACAGGCAGAGACGTTTAAGTAGTGGGAGGACATGAAGAGGGGAAGAGATTTTTACAGCAGGGATGGAAAAATCTATGAGAGGAGAGTAATAAATGTAATGTAATAAATGTATAATGATGTATTGTGCGGGGGTTTTAAGTAAACAAAGAGGGGAGTGGGTAATCTGTTTGGAAAAGGAGGACGGTGGTGTGAAGAAATCAACATTAGCAATAAGTCATCCCACACTTTGAACCTGGTGAAAAGTTCATAGCCTGTTAAATTAAGAGATGCGAAGATTGATCCTCTGCACGTTAGTGGTGTGTTGGTCATGAATGTATCTTTCAATATGAACTAATCTTTTATACGACTCAGGAGTAATGAGTAGTCTCAGTGAGCGATTCGTTCATTTTGATGCAGTACATACTCTCGCCACAAGGCAGCTGCATGGCCGCTCAGGCTCGTTCATACGGGTCGGCCTTTCGTTCATTTGTCACGTTTACATCGGCCACAAGAGGGCTACAGCGCTGCACTAGTGAATGTACGAAACGACTCAAAAAAAGATTAGTTCATTTTACCGTCCGAGAGTAAGTGATCCAAGTCAGTCAAAACTTCCCAACACTACTGCACATGATTGTCGCCACATTAAAAATGCAGATATTCCTTGCAGCATCTTGTAAACAGGCAAATCATTTTCTTATCTCTTTAGTGTGTGCTTAAAATCATGCCACTCATATCTGTGGCAGCGCTGGCTGTCCCAGTCTGTTTTGAACCTTGTAGCTTATCTATTGGCTTAATGGGAAATACTCCCAGCCTTTCCCAGGCAGACTAAACCAACAGAGCGGCCCACTGCCCGTCAATCTCCAACTGCGGTCATTTGAGGCAGGAAAACACTGCTTTGTGGACGTTCCTTTGGGATGGGGTTTCCATGGCGAGGGAACAAGTGAGGTTGTGTTGCTATGGTAATTAATGTCATTCCTTGATGCGAGTGTGCTTCCTGATCGTGTATATGTGCGTGTGTTGTCTGTTCCAGTGTGGGATTACAGCACTGGGAGAGTGGGAGGGCCGCTGGTGTGCTGTGAGATCAAGCTGAAAGACTGGGTGGAGGGTGAGTGAGCTCCACACACACACACACACACACACACACACAATGAAATGATACACACACAACACTTTTCTGAGTTTACCAATCCATCCACCATAAATCATTTCCTAGGCCAGTGAGAGTATCATTTAGCATTTCACTGTAGCTGGTCCATAACCTTGTAAGGAAAGCATGCTTCTTTTCCTTCCACTCCTGTACAACCTCCATCTTTTTATGCAAGGGATCATAACTCATTTTTATTACGCTCTGTTGAATCTTATCAAGTTGAGTTTATTGCTCGCTTGGCTCCCAGAGCAGAAATAGACTTTAAAGTAAACATGCTGTCAAGTTTTTATCACAGCGAAATTAGTACGTAGAAGAATCAGGAGAATCGAATGTTTATTTTATTGCAGGTTTCATTTGCAATCCACTGAATTTAAACATTGCTTCCAGGTGGTTACCGTAGCACCGACAAGCCACATCCAAGAGGAGAGATTCTGGTCGGAGGACCCAACATAACCATGGGCTACTACAAGAACAACGCTAAAAACCAAGACTTCTTTGTAGATGAGAACGGCCAGTGGTGGTTCTGCACGGGAGACATCGGAGAGTTTCACGAAGACGGATGCCTCAAGATAATTGGTGAGGAAAGGTGGACGGAGGGATGTGGGTGGAAGCGGAGTGGATGCATAGCTTGTTTTATGGGTGTAGATTGCCACTAATCGGCCCTCGTTCACATGCTGCTACATCAAAAGCACAAACGATCAACATTGTGCCCCAGATTCCTGGACCTTTTCCAAACAACCTCTCTGATCTGTTTCCATCCATCAATCTGACAGGAAACCTTTTAACAAATCAGATTTGACCTCGCTTCCCAGAATTACACCACAGACCTGTTTACTTCAGTCAGCCTGAAATGCTGCAGATTTTTCTCTGTTATCTAGATGACCCTGGTCAGCTTTCCTTCTTCTTATTCCTCCTTAAGAAGTCCAAACATATCCACACTAGAAGTGCACGTGTTAATGTAGATCCCTCTGCTGTGTTTCCAGATCGTAAGAAAGACTTGGTGAAGCTGCAGGCAGGAGAGTACGTGTCCCTGGGAAAGGTGGAGGCCATGTTGAAGAACTGCCCTCTGGTCGACAACATCTGTGCCTATGCCAACAGGTGTGTGTGTGTGTGTGTGTGTCAACACGCAACCAACCCACACCCTAGCAGGTGGCAGCATGCAGCACAAATTTATAAAAAAAAAAAAAAAAAAACTGTCACAGTATGGTCTTCTTCTATCCTCAGTGAAAGTTTACTTTTGGTGTTATGGCAACTGCTTGACAAAAACTATTACACACCTGCTATGCTTCCACATGACAGGATATAAAACAGCTCAGCGATCAGTCAGTTACTACATCTGATGAACATCGTACGGGTGGCAAATCACCTATTAGGCTTGTACTTGTTACATAACACTAATACATACAGTACAAGAACTAAATAGCAGTTTATTGAACATTAAAGATAACCTATGGAGTTTTTGATCTCTGATCACTCGGAGCGCGCTGGAGCCATTCCTCTACGAGCGAGTCCCTGTTTTGTCTGTTCCTGTGCGAGGGCACGAGCACTGGTACGCAGGTGAGGGGGTGCATGTTCCTGACAAAGGTTTCACACTATTCAGGTGGTGTTAATGCACCAAGATATGCAGCAAGGCGCCAACAGCAGCAGGGAAGAAGAAGACTGACAACACATTTGTTACACTTGTTAAATCTGTAAATAATATTATAAAGGGTACGGTCTAGACCTGCTCGTATGAAAAGTGTTAGAAAAAGTCTAAAATGTAAACAGAATTTTGATTGGATTTCTTTTGACAAAGAAATTAGTCAAAAGGTTATGATAACTCTCCTGGCTATATCCAATGATACAGATTATTGGCTGTTCATCAGTTTTCTATCCTGCTCTTTAAAGTTGCTCTTATCATTATTTTTTAATCAACAATAAATCAAGTGACCATCAAATATTTAGTGTGAAAAGCAAGAATTTTGAACAATTTTGTGCAGGACCTCTCAGCTCTATAGATGCAAAGCCGAAAGCATGATAGCGATAGCAGTGTTTTAGCTTCCTGCAGCTTGTTGAGTGTTTTGGTGTCACTGTCCTAACCAGCCTCATTTCAGGTAAAAAAAAAGTCAAGTCTCCTCCAAATGACCCAAAATTGATAATAAAACTGCTTTAGCCCTCATCACCATGTTAAATTTAGTGCCATATTAGGACAAAGCCTGAAGTTAATTCCCTTAACGTTTCTGGTTGACGGCACACTGTGGCACTTTTAGTGAGATCAGAGCCTCTGTTACATTTACATAACAGCTGATTTTGAAGGCGGAGTTGCCTCCCGCTCCGTTTGATACCATAAAAAGCATTTTACACTCACACCTTGAATAAGATTTAGAACCTGAACATATTTCTGCAGCCTGAAGTGTTTATTCAGTTGTGTGTCGTAGTGCAACAGATACTGTTTTAATGATTTCTTGCATCTGTTCACACTCTGCTCAGGCATGTGTTGTTTCCATTTCCTTTTATGGGGAAATATCTCTCTCTTCTCAATTCTAAGAATTGATAGTTAGTGCACACAAACACTTACTTGAATACACACAAAGACCAGTGTGACTTAATAAGTTTGACATCTCTGGGGTCGCCTCCTCTCCTCCCTCTCTGCAGTGATGAGACATATGTGATCGGCTTCGTGGTGCCCAGTCAGAAGCAGCTGCTAGCTCTGGCTGATCAGTACGGTATCCGAGGCTCATGGGAGGAGCTGTGCAACAGTAAGGCCATGGAGGAGCTGGTCCTGAAAGTCATCACTGAGGCAGCTCTAGCGGGTGAGAAGAGGTCAAACGTTGACACAGGTCAGTACAGGTGATAAAACCTTTTAGGTTTGAGTTACAGCTCTTTCGTCTTCTTTTGTCTTCTAGCCCAGCTGGAGCGCTTTGAGATCCCTCGCAAGATCTGCCTGAGCCCAGAACCGTGGACTCCGGAGACCGGATTAGTGACTGACGCATTCAAGCTCAAACGCAAGGAGCTGAAGACACATTACCAGGACGACATTGAGAGAATGTACGGTGGGAAATAACAAGGACCAGCACAGCACTGGTCATTTCTCAAAGCACAGACCAACACTTGACTCTGAACATCCAGTACACTCTCACTGCTCCCCTATACCCTTCCCCATGAACATAAGCGCCACTGTGATTTGTGGTAAAACACTCCTCTCAAAGAAAGAAGGATAGAGTGTTACCAATCCCAACATGAAGGTGGCTTTTACTTGAATTTGCAACTAAAGACAGGCTAAGAAAGTTGAAGAAAACACAAAAGATTCCCGTCCACTGCTGCCTTTTCCCTTTCTTCGCCCAGGTGTATGACCTCTTTATTGTTCCAGATGTGAGTTATGAAACAGGTGGCATGTTAGCTGATGTTGTCTGTTGAACTCCGCAGCAGAAGCTCAGGCTGGGTTGACAGGTTTGTTGCTTTTTGTTCACGCGCGAGACACTCGATTGGCTCTCAGATCTTCCTTTTACTTCACTTTTGATCCTCCTTTTTAAACTCCTTTTTAATTTAAAGTTTTCAAACTTCCATCTCCCTGCAGGTCAGGAGACGGTTAACTTTTTTTTTTGTTTGTTTCTTTTTCTTTTTTGTTCTCATGTTTTGAATTCTGTCAGCGGTTTATTTTGCCTCCCACCCACAGTTGGACTGCGACTCCCACTCCTCGTGGGACGTCTCTTCTGTCGGCACATCTTGATACCAAAAGCACAAAGTCATTTGAGGGCAAATTAGAGCAGGTTGGTAAAAATACTAAGGTCATATCTGGTCAAATGTTTTATTTTTACTATCAACATTAAGGCCATGGTCTTTTTTCTGTAGAAAAAAATGTCTTATTTAAAAAAGAAAAGAAACAAAGATGCACTGTTGTTTAGTCTATTGTATTTTCCTACAGTGATAGAGTATACTTTTTTATGTGCTGTACAGACCACATTGTGCGCAAAAATGCACGTTCACTTGCTTGTATTACAGATGAAATGACTGTGTAATCATTGTCCTGTTTGATAAATCGTAGTGCAATATGAAAATTTATCATTTCTGTCCAAATACAGCGGTCGATTACAGATCGGACATAAATAAAACATTCTCGTCGCAAATGGGCGCAGCGCTTGAAGAATAAGCACTCTTTGACGAGTGCGACTTCTCTGTTTAAGAGACTAACATACACTCTCCAGGACTGTCACTACCAGCTTAAAGTCACATGTCTTTGTCATGTGCACCGAGCGAGTGACTCATCAGGTCCATAAACGGCACAAACATGGACCCAGCATCCCCTCACCATGTGACACCTGTGGCCTTCTCTAGTGAATCGCACCTTTCTAATCCTTTTCTGTGCTGTTTCTTTGTTTGTATGTGGAGCTGTGATGAGCAGAGAAAACACATGTATAGCCTCTATTTTAACTTTCTTATCATCATAGAGCAGTTTTGGAGCTCCACTCCCTCTCTGTATGAAGATCTTGCCTTGTAACATAAGTGCATCAAGCTATTTATTTGTAATTTGCCTTTGGAAAATTACTCAAATGAAGAAAATAAAGGTTGTGTTTGGTCTACACGCAGGAGTAGTTTATTGTTTTGGGGAGATACATTTAATATTTCTGCCACAATAACCAATCTAATTCATTAGAAAGCCCTATAATTCTTTTGTATTCAGCATATCGGCCTCATTGCGTGTGAAATCTATGCTTATGTGACCTAGAGCCAGACGGATGATGACATACGCATGTCTGTAGCGCAGAAACTAAGGTGAAATCAGCCTTCACTAATTCAATAATCGTCACGAGAGATCAGAACCTAATCCAATTCAACCATTAATGCTCGTCATTTACCAAGGTATTGGGGTGAAAACTCTCATCAGACTCATCCTTGGCTTTGTGTTTGGAGAAAAGGGAGGAGTTGAAACAGACTATCAAATTAAATCAGTCATCGGAGATCACAATTTTAAAAGAGAAAGAGCCGCCCTTACAATGACCAAATAATCATGAACAGTTCAATCATGTAAACAGCAATAAACCAGCAAATGGATGCTCACTGTCTGTCTATTTGAATCGTATTACAGTCTTAAGAGCTTCGTTCTCTGGTTTTTAGCTTTTACTACACCCAGGTTTGAGTTGATGCTGTATGTACTAAGCAGTTCTAGGATTATATCACTTCTTTTTTGATGAGACATGTTTGCTATTAAAACTAGGCTGTTTCCAATCATAGCTTTAACACTGAATTCTACACTGTCGTAAGTACAACTTTAAGCTACTCAAAATACTTTACTTGAGAATTTACATTTTATGCTATACTATTTCTTCTTTACTAGCCTACATGTTGGACGTAAATACATTTATTTGGTAGTTAAAGAGACATGATGTAAGATGTGGTATTTGTTTCGATTTGCTGCAAACAGTTTTCTGACTGCAGTACCTCTTCCCCAGTGCTCTGAGCTCACAGTCCGGGCAGCCTGACTAACAAACTGAGCTAACGATGGCTAACGGCAGATATAGTTCACCGCAGTTTATTTCACTCCATCATGAAATCACAGAAAGTTGAGGTGGAGCAGCCAGAGGACAACAGAAGGAAACCCAAAAAACATTTTCTCCATTAAATATGATCCAGTTTCACCGAAATCAGTGAAATAGTTGGTGGTGTGTGACTTGGTGCCATGAAGAGTTATTTACTTCTTGTGATCACAGAGTGGGAATGACAGAGACACCATTCACTTGATTACAAGTCAGTGTAGCATCAAAATAATTTCAAATTGGTGAAAAGGTAGAAGAAGTTAAACAATGTTTTAAAGCTGCTGCTTATTTTTTAGATTTTATGTTTAAAAAAATTATAATAAGCTTATAAAATACAATGCTTTGTTAAAGATTAAGGAGGGGAAGCATGTAATGAGCCTAAGCTAGTGGTTGGGACCCGTTGTCATGTTTCAGATAGCAGTTATTAGCAATTGCACAAATAATAATGTCCAGATTGGGTCAATTTCCAATATTTCACAACCAAGCAGCAACCTCTGTGGCTGTGTAGTGAAGTGAAGCCAATGCCAAGTGCCAAAAACTGCAGTTCCTCAATCGTCCACTTGAGGCTGGCTAAAGAAGGAGTCAGTCCCTATGTTAAAATGTCCAACTTCACAGCAAAAATAAACATGTTTACAGCCTGGTACAAAAAACGTTTTGGTCTCTAGCAAATATTCATGACAACTCTACTCAGCCTGAATTTTTATAGAACTTATCTCTTCCAATTATATTAAGTTATGCATAATTGACAGTCTGGTTGCTCTGATTGGCAGGTGATAGGTGGAGGCTGTTACAGGTTGCTTGTTTGAGCTCCCAGGCGTCATTCAGCCCATCTCAGGTCCGCTAACGATCCACATCTTTGCTGATTTGTAGATTAGCCGGGAGGCAGAAGAGGTAGTACTGCCAAGATGGCAACGGCCAGAGCCACCACACTCCAAAAGTTGTGGGTGACGTTGCAGATACGACATCCATATTTATACTGTCAGTGTTCACAAGAAAAGCAAATGAATGTTCACAACTCACAAAAATGGAGCGGGACTTTTAGATGTGGTAAAGTTTTTTTTACATTGTTTTACTGGTACTTTTACTTAAGGAGAGTATTTGGGGATAAAAAATAATGTCCCTGCAGACTGATTTTAAGACTTCTTGTTACCAGTTTGGTTCCAAAACACTTCCTCCTCATGTATTTTTCCACCACATCCCCTCAAGGTTTCTTTCTGTTGGACTCTAGAGATGATGATGTAGTCATTCTTCAGTTGAATATACTCGTGGGCATTCAGTGATTTCATCAGATCTCCCTAGATAATGTTAATGTCTGTTTTTTTCCACTTTATTTTTTTGAACATATTGTCCCTTCAGGGCTTCCATAGCTCAGGGCTCATCTTACAATCAGTCCCCATCACGTGACTCACGATGAAACTCCAGGGTCTCTATATAAATAACATTCATCCTTTCAGTAGTGCTGCCAAACTCCAGCAGAGCTGCAAGAAGACACAAGCAGTAAAGTTTCACATGAGACTCTTCTGAGTTCTTCATTTTGGTAAGTAGACAAATGTTATTATTGTTAATAGATTGTTTGTTTAGTTTGAATTAAATCACTTTTGTGACTTTTGGGAACTTTTTTAAACGACTGGAACGTTTTTTCTTCAACACAAAAAGTAGAGAAATGTCCGATTTAAAGACAATACAAGTTGCAAAACTTCTAAATAAAATGAAGAATATATTTATATGAGATTTATGTGTTGTTGATTTAAGAATCCTGATGAAAACGTAAGAATGTGCTTTAAAGAGGCAATGAACCGTAAACTGTGTTCATTGAATATCTTGCTTAAACTTCTGCCAAAGTGAAGTTAATGTCGACTTATTATGGTTAAGATAGCAAATGGAATGTCATCATCAGCTGCAAGTGAAGAGGTTGTGGGTGTAGGGTTAGGGTTAAATGACGCCTGTCACAGTTTATAGTCACTTTATCTACACATTGGAAACCAATCCTTGTGCGTAAAGCGCGCGTAAAGCGTGCGTAAACGTGAAAGGGCCTCATATTTACGGATGTACTCCTTTGATCTTTTTTTCAGCGCACTTTCTACACCGTCCACATACTCTACACTAAAAAAATGGAGCACTTGGAAAACTCCACATCCGTATCACTCTCCCTGCACATAAAGAGCACCGCGGACTCCCAGGCGGAACAAAGCGACGGGAACGCATACCTGTACATATTAATAGTCATGTCTTTCTACGGTGTCTTCCTCTGTGGTATAATGCTGGGCTACTTCCGCTCCAAAAGGAGAGAGAAGAGGAGGGTAAACATCTTCACGCGCCTTGTGCACGAGGAGGAGCAGCGGGAGTGGGGCGCGCTGCCCAAGAAACACAGCCTCACCTTTCCGGCCGCTGTCACGGGACTGCGCTCGGTGCAGGTGTCCCTGCCTTTCTGCGGTAACCACGACAACCACTTTGGACACCTCCACCAACACGAGGGCGCGCTGTCCTCTCCACTGGCGTGCGCACTGTGCACGGAGCAGAGCAGCATCAGCTCCCTGTGCTCCTCCGCGGACACGCGCTTTGCCATAGAGGAGGAGTCGGACAGCGGCACGGCGGAGGAACCGGAGGAGAACCCGAAGGGAGCATCAGAGAACAGCGGAGATGACTCAGGCTGAGCACCGCCCAGAGAAACTGTGTGTTTCCCACCACAGGCACAAAGAGGAGAACCATCACCTGGAGAGAAAAACGGAAAGTTCTCCGGTGTCTTCACATCACAGAGGCCCCAACCATCAGCAGCAACACGTCAAAACTCCCTTAACCAAAATCATCCATGATATGATATCCATAAAAGGGCTGGAAAAAGTCAGGCAAGACTCTGTGGCCAATGTGATCAGTCCTTTAGTCAGTGAGTAGCTGACAGTTCAGAGGGGGCGTTTGTTAAGAACAGATTTTGTTTGAACTGATTTCAAACATTTTTGCTGTGATCTCTGCTCCACATATTCATGACAGTCCATTCTGACTCAGTTCCACATCTTACCATACCACACACACACACATTCACACAAGTGGAGAGAGTGAAGCATATGAATATCATCTATATATGTTGGGATAATCTATAAAACATACTAATTAGTGTTACCCAGTCACGTTTAAATAACTTCATTTAGCCCTCAAATATGCACCAGATCAATATACACACAGAAATAACAAAGCTAAAGCTATAAAAGACAATGTGCTGGACTCATTAATAAATCAATTTATTGACAAATATCCCCCAAACTACACACTACAAAGGAATAAAATACTAGATGAAACATTATTTGCTATTATTCCATATTATTTCACTGCATCACTTTGTCTCTTGGTGGTGACCCCTCCCTGCTGGAGGCCCCTCCTGACGCCACACTGAGAACAAACCCGCTGGTTTGGAGTGATGACTCACCCTGCAGGGGGACTGTGAGAGACTGGCTTTTTTTTTTGGCTGTTTGGACTGAACTTGACTTGCTCTTGCCAACACGGTCTCGAGTATTGAAACAAACCTGGAACCCACTTGAAAGATTGTCTCAACTAAAAATGCATTTGTCGTAGCTTCGCGATTGATGATGTAGGTTTACTTGATGGAAGCGATGCACTGTACATATTGTTTTCATTTCACAAGGCTTAATTTAAGAGAGTCTTTGTGGTGTTTCTGAAAAAGAATAAATGCTTATGAATTGTTTGAACCTTTCCTTCTCCGTGTTTTCTTGCTGTGCTCTGATATTGCACCATTAGAGGGCACTCTCGTAGTGCTTTCTTATCACAGTTGCTCTTAACAAATAGGAGAGATGAAGTAAGGTAATGAGTGACTATTATTATCATGTTATTTTTAGAGATAGCCTACATTAGAGCATTAGAATAATGCAAAATAGGCCGGATAATAAGTGAATCAGTCTCACCAAAGCACTCATCTTTTTAAGCTCATGTCCTCAGTTAAACCTGTCTCTGACTGTCTAGTTCGAGACACAGCAGACTATGTCCCAATTATCCCAATTATGTTTGAAACTTTTGGTGGCAATTAAGGAGCCTGAAAGAAATGGTTTATTATATTATATTTTATTTTATTTGTATTATTTTATTAGTGTGGAGGTTTATGGTTGTGCAAAGATCCCTTAAAGGATCACAGAGTCCATTTAAAGAGCCATCATAGTGGATTATCACATGTTCAAAGACATACAAAACAGCGACGAGGCTCTTCTCTCCTCTTGCAATGGGTACTTTCTGTCTGAAGATATAAAGACACCAGGAGGCAGCTTCAGGGTTTTTCTGTTTTCTGAGGCAATGCTCTTTTGTGTTTTTCCCTCTGCTGCGTCACTCAACCCTGGCTCTCTCTCACTCACTCTCACTCTCCCTCTCTCTCTCTCTCTCTCTCTCTCTCTCTCTCTCTCACACACACACACACACACACACACACACGCACACACACACACACACACACACACACACACACACACATACACACAAACATAGGCTATCAGCAGCCCTGCAGGCTCTCAGTCCCACAACTCACTGCAATGACAGCTCACCACACCAACATAAACAACAATAATGGCCAGAGGGAATACACACATAGATTTTATGACGTACATGTATTGACAGTGTAATAGCCCCAATAGGCCCAAAAGGCGTCTGTGTGTGTGTGTGTGTGTGTGTGTGTGTGTGTGTTTCGATCTCTTTCTCCTCTTTCATTCAGGCATTTTCAATTTAGAGCTATTGTAAATAAATCTTTGTGAAGTGAAAGGACCCTGTGCATCATTAGGCTCAACAGCTGGTAGGAAATCAGCTCCATTGTCACATTATTTGTATTTGTATTTTGACTTTGAAAGGTGATATCTTTATTTAACCAACTAACTATCTGTCAGATACACTCAGTTTAAGAGGAACTAGCCAGTAAGCATATTATAATATGCTGCCTATGAAGAGTACTGGACGTTTTCATGTTTTATTTCAACAAAAAAAAACTTTAATGTCAAGTTTAGTCAAAGCAGATCTCTACAAAGTGAGAGTCAGGGTTGAACCTTCTTCCAGGTGACTTCCAAGTCTCTGAGACTTTGAGCCATTCTCCCATGAAGCTGCAACTGGTGAAGTACCTGGCCAGCTGTTCTCTGAACAGTGTTTTAGCCTCTGAAGCTTGAAACTCTTTAGTTAAACCACCTAGTTATTGTAGGTCTCTTGGTGACATCCCTCTGTAATCTCTTTTTTGCACGGTCACTTGGGACAGTAACATCTATCTGTTATTGGTCAGTCAGTCCAATGCTTTCTGAGTGGAACTAGATCTATTGGATGGATTTTACAGCTACTGTTATCTAATATTAGCTCTGTTTGCTACCGTTTGTACAACAGGTGTTTTGGACCACCAGGAAGAATAGGTTTTCAGGCATGCTGATGGAGCTGATGTCATGCCAGAACCAGAGCAGGGCAAGTGGGCAGCGTAGCACAGCAACCTCTATGGACAAAATGGCAAAGGCCAAGAGACCAAAGATGATGTTGACCGAGGAAGCACTTTTAGTTGTTGGTGTGAGCTTTGTTAAATAAGAGGCTGAAAGACAGACACTGTTAGTTAGTTATGTAACTCGCTAATTTTTGATCATAAATATAATCAAACACAGAATACATTGTACAGCTGTGCATACTTATGTATTGCAATCGGAAACCCTTCTATCCCTCTTTTTAAACAACCTGTTGCATCTTAATTGACACTAAGTTGCAAAAAATACAAATTTCTACACAATGTTGTTTTAATAGCATGTTAGCATTGTCATTGTAAACATGTCAGGATGCTGTTAGCATATAGCTGAAATCACCTCTGTGCTTGGGTACAGCCTCACAGCGCTCCTAGAATAGCTGTAGACTCTTTGTATTGTTGAGGACAGCATGCTCTAGGCAGATTTACAGCTGTGCCTCCTTCCATTTCTTCATGATGAATTTAACAACACTCCAAGGGATGTTCAGTAACTTTCCCGTCCACTGACATGTGCCTTCAGTCACCATTTTGCAGAGTTGCTTCGAGTGTTTTCTTGTCTTCACGGTGGCAGTTTTGCCAAGATACTTACTCATAAAAGGTCAGACATTCCACGTACACGTGTATTTATACAACAATCAGTTGAAACTTGATCTACATTTAACAAATGATGTGACTTCTTAAACCAGTTGGTTGCACATGTGGTGGTTAAAGGAGTTGCCTTTGTATTTAACATCTGTAATTGATTTCGATCATTTCATAAAGATCTGTTTTCACTTTGACCTTAAAGGGTTGTTTTCTGTTGTAAAGAAGCCACTTTAAATCTACAATGAATCATAAATAAAATAAAAACAAATTCCACAGGGGTGGAAGGTTTGACTCTCAAGTGCCTAGATAACAAAAAAAATACAAGGCATCTCTTCTCTTTGCCCATGGAGAGATCAAATACGCGTGAACTGATGTAAAAAGAAGAGCTAAAGAGGGAGACCAGA
This sequence comes from Protonibea diacanthus, assembly GCA_028641955.1. Classification (NCBI taxonomy): domain Eukaryota; kingdom Metazoa; phylum Chordata; class Actinopteri; family Sciaenidae; genus Protonibea; species Protonibea diacanthus. The sequence goes on along the minus strand of CM053982.1, from coordinate 21,071,862 downwards.
GCATTTCTGTATCTCTCTCTTTCATTCTGTCTTCCTATCTCCTCGGACAGCTTGACACAGGTAGGGAGCAGACTTGTTGAAGCATTTGAAATCCTATTTCCTACACAACATAAACACCCAACTGAATAATTCATGTATAACAAACACACACGACCACACAGTGAACCATTCATTTATTATCAACAAGGAAGTTGAAGGGGGGATACACTGCTGTGTCTCTAGCAACGAGGAGGGAAAATATGCTCAAGCTGCTTTGTCCTCTTTTATGGTGCAACAGCAGCTGTATGTGTGTGTGTGTGTGTGTGTGTGTGTGAGAGAGAGAGATAGCCGGACAGAAAGGGGGGGGGGGGGGGTTCTCGGGAAAAACATCAAGTAAGCAGGGTGAGAATAAGGAGCAGATGTGATGCATGGAGTGTCTCCTGCACCGTGAAACAGGATGTTTGTCATTAGTGTCCCCCTGTGGGACTCAATGGTGGGGCCTGTGTCCTGCCTCAGGCCCCACACATACACATCATTAATGAGTCTGGAAATGAGTCACTTTGAACCCACCATCTCTCTCCCTGTTTGCCTTCTTACTCCCTCCCTCCGTTAAGTTAGCAATAGTATTAAAGTCAGTATGAGAAACATTTGTATTTCACATGTCCACTAAACATCTGTGGGAGACAGGACATGGGAATTGGATTTATTGGCATGACATAGATAAAATTTAAAGCTCCATCAATCAACATTTTGCAGCTGCAGAAAGCTGTTATGAGAAAAAAAAAAAAAGAGAAGCAGCTAGCTGGTGACAACAGTGAAACACCACCAAGAAAAAGACTTAGTTATGTTTCTCAGAAGTTGGTGGAGACTAAAATAGAGCTATAAGAAATTAGCATCTAATGTTGCTCCTTAACAAACTAACGCGTTAGCGATATCAACTTCACTAACTTCACAACCTAACTTCACAAAGTTAGGTTAGGTGTACATGTTAGCATTTAGCTGCTAAAAAGTCCCTCAGAAGTTGGTGGAGACCAAATTGTAGCTAAAAGGAGATGCCATAAACTACCAGATCACGTGCAAGTGTTAGCATGCTAACATGTTAGCCATATCAACTTTGAAAAGTAAGTTTTTTTACAGGTTACAAGTTTTTTTACAGGCAAAATAAAAAAGTAGTAGGTAAATGAATGGATTTAGGATTACACCGAGTTAACATAGTTTTGGACTTAAATTAGTCAGGTCAGTAACACAACTCCAAATTAATGCTAACATTGCTAAGTGTCTGCTTTAAGGCAACTGTTTGCTAACATATTCACCATAACAACTTTAAGGAGATAATATATCGATGTTGTGTTTACAGTGTGTTTCACTGCCCGCTAGTGGCAAAACAAACAGTTAATCCAGACTGTTTTTTAGTCTTTTGAAAAATAATTCTTTCATGATGGGGAATGTAATCGATATCTGTAAAGCAAGGAACTGTTAGACAAGTGCTTTAAAATCCAGAAATAAGTCCACCTGATAAAGCCAAGAGGTTTTCAGCTGATATGCAGGAGCCTAGCATAGTCCGTGATAAATTACCAGATCTTTTCTGGGTCATGGAAATTGAGCAAAGTACAAAATGACATCAAAGAGATTACAGCGATGTAACGGGTCTGCAGCACTCAAACTCTCAGCGGGGCTGGCGGTTATTATTCAGAAGCAATCTGAAAATCTGTGTAAGAAGTAACTTCACTTGGTACAACTGCAGTCATCCTGCCTGAAAGACTCACAGCATAATGATGACACTAATTAGGTTTGAGTACAGTTAAATGAAGGGTAATATGCCTTAAATTCATATTTAATGGTCGTACATCAGTTTAATTCTCCCATCGTGCTATTTTTGGAAATCTAATCTGTTGCTGCGTTCTTTTCATGGTGTCGTATATTTGACTCACCTTCCTATCTCACCCGTCAGAGCTCTATCAGTCTCCTGCTGTTGGACATTTCAGTATGTCGCCCTTATCCTATTTTGCGGTACATACTGTCTGTAGCTCACAGCCTCTTTGGCGAAGTAACAACGTGGCCTTTTGCAACTAGAAGTGACATATTGATGGAAATGTACTCTCCTGATGAGCTTATTAGAAGAACCACATCTTTGTCTGGCTCGTTTCGACCTTCTGATCTTCATCTCACAGACTGTTAGAGTCTAATCTCCTAAAGCTTCTTATCATCCTGTGTTTGTTTAATATCATAATAACTTTCTCAAACATTCTCAACCTTTCCTCGTTTTCTTCTTAAAGGTCTGTGTGCCAATTAATCAGTTTTGGTCAACAGTCCCTTATCCAGAGATGCACTCAGACACCTGTCAACACAAACAAAGCAAAGACAAAGCAAATGGGCTCAAATGTCTACTTGCCTGCAAATGAAATGTGTTGCTTTCAGAGTGTGGATATGGCCTTGCTTTTCCTGTACACAAACACCAGTCAAGAGTCAACCTTTTACCTAATAAGTGTTACTATGGAAACATGAGCCAAAGGCTAATTTACATCTGTCTTCCTGGTCTGGAGAGATCACCGCTACAAGTTTAGTAAGAGGAGAGCCTCCAAAATACTGAATAAATGAAAAAGACAAGCAGTTGTCTGTGTGGATGTAAAGGCACGTGGCACATTTTATATTGACTGCTGACACTTTAGTCCAAAATGAGTAATTTAAAATTCTATTATCCAGTCAGTGAACAAAAAACAATGTACATTGCTATCAGGATACTGCAACATTTTCCATCGAACCACTGCCAAAACAACACGCTCTGATGACAGATATGTGATGCCTCCCTTGAAATATCACGTCACCCACTGCATGAGCTGTTCCTTTTATTAAACGGTCTGACTAATGTGAAACATTGGGTGTGTGGACATGGTTATACGTGCGACATGAAGCCAGGCGTAGTGAGTTTTACCCAGGTTTGGAAAATACTTGGTCATGGCTTTGTTAGCGCTGTGTGTGAAGCTTCATTAAATCAGTGGGAGGTGTTGTTCCTTACTGCCAGTTTCACTTGGATCACTACTAATGAGTGCAGAAGGGCAAAATCTCCATTTATTTCTCTCTCTCTGGTATCTGTTCATGCTACAATCCTTCTCTTTAATGGCAAACAAAGCAAACAGCAGAAGACGGGGCCTTCTACTGCCTGTTTAAACACACCTGTCTAATGAATAGCAAATTGAGCCACAGTGGTTAATTACGCCCTATCCGCTATAAGCTTGTCCCCATGACAACCATATGCAGCAGTCTCCATCATTATCTGCATGAAAGCTGCACTCTCTTAGATCGGTCCCGACCTGAAGAAAATCAGTCGATTCTTCTACTCTGCGCTTTGTGTGACTCAATGTGTGCACGTCAAGCGTTTGAGTCACGTTTATGAGTATTTTACCGCGGTGCACACCATGTACCAGACGTGCTAATAGCTGATACTCGCGGCAAATGTCACCCTTGCATAACTAACTTCGGCAAGGTTTCAGTAGCTCTGTCAGTTGGTTTCTAAATCACACCGTTTTTAAGTCTGTAAAATGCACAGAGGCTCATTGTGTATCAACTGCCAAATGGTATAAGTAATTATAAGCTAAAATTACATCCTACATGGCATGAGAATCTAATAAAGTCTGTTAATGTGGCAACATCTTGTGTGACAATTATTATTTTATCAGTTGGTGATTAGCATTTTATTAGCTGAAGTAATGTTACACCGCTGCCAACCAGTTTAGCGAAAGAGTTTTATTACAGTTTGAGGACTGATTGAATTATCGACTGGTTAATATATCACAAGTTTTAATAGGGGACCTTCTATGTGATTGAACTGATGAACTGAGAACTGAAGTACCTACTTCAGTATTTAGAGCAGGTTGTTCTGACAGGTTTTTTTTTTTTATCTTTGATTAAAACCATAAAAAAACATACTTTTGCTCACAAATGTCATGTTCCGTTAACGTTAACGATTTGTTTCACAATGATGAGCTCATTTACAGCTCTGTGGCAGGTGACAGGCAATCATATTCATTCAGGTGGACATTATTACCTGACACTTTTCACTGTTTGCTGCCCCAGTCTCTTTCTTATGTTGATTTAAATAAGATTTAGTATTTAATCCGCAGAATTCTTGTCACTGCTCGAATTGTTTAAGAGCTTGCTCAAACAGAAGAGCTTCTTTCTGAACATTTTTCTGCGGCTCTGAATTAAATTGCTCAAAGTCACATTGAGGATTTAAGCAAGAGCTTGCCAAATGGACGGAAATCTACAGGCTAAATAATACTCCCATGATGGATAAACTGTACTTAACTGCAATTAAATATCTAAAAAAAGTTTTTATTTTATAACAAACAATGGGGGGAGTTAAGCTTAAATCCTTGTATTTGGCTCCTGCTCTCAGCATGAATGTGATTAAATAGGAGTGAGTCACTTGATAAACTTTTTTTTTAAGTTGGCTCTTTAGAACACTCCAGTGTAATTCACAGAAATGGCAACATAGACAATTACGCAACTTCCTTGAGAGGCTTGCAAGATCATGTGAGAATCCATCTTGACACACTTGAAACGTTACGCACGTGTCCAAACTATTTAGACCAGTCAGTCTACAGGCGTGGTTTAATGCTGAAGGTTTTTTATGGATGGAGAAGATTCCCAACAGAATTCATTAAGTTTGACTATATTATATTGATCTGATTGGTTAAAGTTTGCCTGTGATACACACTGATGTTTGGTTTAGTCAAAAGTTTCATCACGTTACAACACACAGTCACATCATTTTGAATTTGAACCCACAGGTAGAACCCAGTCTGTAATGTCTAACTGTGTCTCATTAACATCAAGATCATGTTACATTATCATTGGTCTAATTAGCACCAGGCAGGTAGCAGCCTTCTGCAGTGAGCTGCTGATGTTGCAAGTGGCTGGCGGTTGGGGACTTAACTGCATAACAACAGTGTGACTGCGTGGAGACATACTGTTTATGTGCTGGGAAGGGTTATTTTTACTAATGAAAAGGGGCTGCACAGAGGTGTGGAGGCGACAGAAGGAAAGTAGAGAGAGATGGAGAGAGATAGACTGAGAGGGTAAAGACATGGAACATCACAAAGAAGGAGTACACACCAGTCAATTTATTGAACTGCTGCCACACACAGATGAATGCTCAGCTCAACTGTGTACTGACATTAAATCGAACCACAAATACATCAACCTGCTGCTCTCCTGTGAAGAAGATGAGATAACAAAGGAGCTGAGTTATTTGCATGTCGATTGACAAGCCCCCCAATTATGCCTCATTTCTTCCTGCTCTTCTTCGGTGTTACTATTTCAGACGCGCCGTCACCACAACATGTTGCATTGTGATATAATGGACAATAGAACCAAAAGTGCATTTTATTTTCGTTTTCTCCCAGATCATAGATCACAGAAGCGCCAAGTTTCCACTGCAAGAGGCAAGACACCACTTCCCAACTGGGCACAAACAGACCTCTGTGCTCTGGACAGGTTGAGGGTAACATAGTGCTCTGCGGTTCAAACTGCATGTCGCTGAACTGGCAACAAAAATAGGCAAATGACCGACAGGGGTGGCGGAAAATAAAATATCACAACTTAAATTAATCACCATCTGGGTTCAATGTTTTGCTCAAGGACACTGTGACCCTCTGATTAATAGACAGCCTGCGCTATACCACCTGAGCCACAGCTGCCCTGCGCTGCATTTCCCCCCCTGACTTTGCTTTATTCATTTCTCTTCTGTCAATACATTGGCATGTATGTGCTTTCACTCACTGGGTGTGGCGCAACATGCCAGAAAGTTTCACCCTCAGGAGAACGATGCAGCTTTGCACTCTTTAAAAAAAAAAAAAGAAAAGAAAAGAAAAAAGTTTGATGTGATGAAAACAGTTTGCTATGTTTTGTTATAAGTACACACAAATGTTAAACTAATAACATTTACCTTTAAATTACAAAGAAAGTTACTTATTTTCCATACATTTACATTTTTTTACGGGGTTTCAAAGCCTACTACTTACCTTATGCATGTGAGAAACACTGTTTTCTCCTGTCTACATGTTGGAATATGGTGCATTGTGTAGATAGATACCTGCATTTTAGCAAATATCTGAACAGTTTCACGATATAACATATAACATTAACATGCTGTAAAATACTACTAATAATTACATTTTTAGACTACATACACAAGAGATCTTAGGTGTTGAATGCCTTGCCTCTGCAGTGCCCAGGAGGTGAGCGGGCATCTCTCCTGCTTCCAGTCCCTCCGGTTCCTTATTCAAGTCCATATGGACTGAGCTACTGCCATCCAAAACCTGTAATAATCTAATGATAAATATAATGCAAAAATAGTTAGTGTCAGTATTGGTCAGCCGAACCCTTGTATACATGCCGCAGTTTGTGTAAGCTGCTACGTCAGTGCATCGCCAGTCTTCATACTGCAGCACAGCTCTCCTCTAAATGGCTGCTTTCATCTGTCTGGACAGGAAATTGCTCAGCCCCAGCACTGCTACTCTCTGTGTTGCCTGCAACAAACATAAATGACCCGAATGACAAGAGTGGACATCAAAGAGATTAGCAGAAAGAGTCTGAATGAGAAGGAGTCAGACACTTGTCAGAACTTTATCATATTATTATTGAGTTTGTTTAATTAAAGTTTTTGTTACCAGCCTTACTTTGATCTGTTGAGTTTGCCTGGAGAGAGAAAGAGAGATGCAGTATAGAATACAAGTAGTGAATTATGACTCACTCCCTCAGGGTATTTATAGACAAAAGGATGAAACAGTGCAATAATCATTAGACGTGGCTGTCATAAATGATAACTTGCATGGAAACATAGTTGTACTTCATATCTTCCTGTCACCAGAGCAGAGATTAATTAAACTAAAAAGAAAAAGAGAGATAGAACCAACAAGAGGTCCTCCAAACGCCAAAACAGGTGCACTGCTATGGTTCAACCAGGGCCATCGTTAAAAGAAACAAAGGTGCTAACTACAACCCATGCAAGAATTTAAGTTTGTAGCCTTCTAGACACTGGCAGCCTGTCAGTGCTAATAAGGGTATCTGTTGGCAGAAATGGAATATAATATTCATGACTATGTTTTTATTTGTGTATGTTAACTTGAAAATAAGAATCATTATGTTTTTAATGTACTTTGCAACTACACCACTAGATATCACTAAATCCTATACACTGTGCCTTTAATTAATACATACACATTACTTTAGTCAGTGGAATCAGGCCTCTTATTCCTCAACAAAATATTGTTTGTCTATGTCCTCTAGAACAACATAAAAACGCAATCACTGATCTGATGCCTTTATCAGGAGGACATCATTTATCCGTGCCCTTGTCAGGTTTGCTGAAATCACTGATTCTGGCTTATATATTTTATTGTGTACTATGTGTTCAATTTTGTGCCCGCACTCCAAACTAATTCCCCTCTGAGAAAATAAAGGGAATCAATTAACCAATCAAGCCAAGCACACTACAGCTGGTTGTAGTCAGTTTGCATTTACAGCACTTAAAAGGGTTTCTAATGGTGAGACAGCAGCATAATCCTCTTCTCCACTGTACATTCACATGATGCAAACTTAAAATTTCTCGTTAGACTTGAGCAGAGCATAAGCAAGCATTTGTTTGCGCAGGCTAAAGTGCAGATCCTTCATTTTTCTTGCACAGTCAGGTCTCTGGACACAGTCTTTGAAACTACTTTATACAAAAGAAACATTACCATTAAGAATGTTGGATCTCACAGAAGTCTGGGAAGTTTGCAGAGTAAACAGGGCCTTGTGCTTTAAAAGACATGTTTCTTTTGCGTTCTTCAAGTTTCATTTCTATGCTGAGCATCATAACTTCGCCATGACTTCTGTTTTATCAGGGTAGAGGAAAAAGTCTTAGAAAAGCACATTAAGCACATTTCAACAGGAGTATGAAAAAAATAATTTTCTATGGTTGAAAAGATCCTTTAAAGCCACCTTTGAAGTCTACCAAGGATAAGTGTGGTACTCAAAAAGATTTTGTATGTAGAATCGCTTTGACACTGTAAGCGTACAAGTAATGAATGGATTGCAGCAGAGACGGCACTCCATGTGACTGTTGCGACCTCCAAGTATACCTTAAGAAACACACTTGAAAGCCTTTCCAATCCAAAATCCCTAAAACACCAAACAGTCGTGTTGACTGCAGTAGCTTGACAATTTTCAGTATATGAGAACAATCTAATCCACCTCCTGCATCATGTCCCAGAGGAGTTTACTGACTACAGTGATCTCCTCCAACAAAATGGGCTTAGACACTTCAAATCTTCCAACTTTATTCCCTGAACAGTTTAGGACTAACTAAAAGTTCTTCAACCAGCCAACTCTATCCCCAGCTGAATTCAGTATGTCTCTGTCTTTAATGAGAACAGGCAGCTACCTTCACCTCTTCAATCACAGTTTAGCAGTTTCACTCAATGCAAACAGTGCCAAAGTTTTAAGGGAGAAGAGTGATACGCTCACCTCACACACACACACACACACACGGTCAACAGGAATGGATCTCCACATCAATAGTAACCTTTAAAATGACTTTTTTTCACCGCTGCCCTGGACATTTCTTTGTTTGACGCTCTCTTTTTATCTGCAGTGACATTTACAGGAAAAAGCTTACTTTTGATAAAGATATCAACAAGCAGCAACACAAGTAAGCCACCACCTGGTGATCATAGTGGAGCAGCTGGAGATCTAGATATTTTTGTGAGAGACCAAAACTAGAAGAAGTGTCTTGACCTCACATCTGTCAGGTGGTCATAAATGACTTCAGATATACACTGATGTCATCAGGATGGCCGAGTGGTTAAGGCGTTGGGCTTAAGATCCAATGGGCAACAGCCCTCGTGGGTTCAAACCCCACTCCTGGTAAACTTGTTTCTTGTAGTTGAAGTAGCAGTCAACTACCAGTACTGTGAAAGGTCGCAGAAAGAAATTTGAGTTCAAGTGTTAAATGGAGTTGGCCATGTTGGTTAAGGTGGAAGTCCTGAAAGAAATGAGTGTCAGTTCAAGTATATAAAATGAAAGATGAAAATGTCAGCTAAAGTGTGGTGTATTGTTCAAAGGTGAAGACCCGAGACCTGAAAGGGTTTGAAATGTCATTTAAAATGGAAGCACTGGAAGTCATTGAAATGTCAGCTGAGGAGAACTAGATCAATGCCGTTTAGCTCACATTTGAAGAGAAATAAAGGAAAGCAGCTGCAATGTCAGCCAACTGCTGACAACTGACAAATGCAGTGTACTGTGAGCATGGTCAAAATAGTGTTAAAAAAGTTGATTGTAGGGTGGTGTTTAGCTCAGTTGGTAGAGCAGCTGCCCCATGTAAGGGCCTGTAAGGGCTCAGTCCTTGCTGCGGAAGCCCCGGGTTCAAATCCGACCTGTGGCTTTTTCCTGCATGTCATTCCTCATCTCTCTCTCTCTCCCTGCATTCCTGTCAGCTGTCTCTATCAAAAAAAAAACACCTGGAAAGGGCCAAAAAAATAATTAAAAAAAAAAAAGTTGATTGTAGTACTTCTTGCCTTCAGTGGTCACCAGTTTAACTATGTTTTGGAAGGGGAAGACCACCGGCATTGTGGCGAATACAATATACAAATTTAAGTTGTACATATGTTTTATATTCACATTTTGGTAGTCAATGTTGGCGACAACACTAACATTTATAGCCAAAAATCTCAGTGGAGGTAGAAATGGTGAAAACAATTCAAGCGAGAATTTTTGAAATTGTTTTACAGCATGCAATACATCGTTTTTACCTTGTTTCATAATTTGATCATGCAAGTTTTATGTAAAATGATAAATTACAGATACAAAGATTCAGTGTGAAGACATCTAGCGCTGAGTGTAAGGTTAGTGTGTGCAAATATGTGTGTGTTTGTCTTGAGTCTCACAGCCAGACTAATGACACTACATGTTAGCCACTCCTCGGGAGGGCATTCATCCAGAGAAGCACCATCTTTGGTCTCCATGGATACCAGCGATGCACCTGAGCAAAGTGAAATTCATTGTCAGTGGAGAGTGAAAGAGAGCCGGAGATGATACATGAGATCAGATCAGCAGGTGTCTGTGTGTGTGATCTTTAGTGGATTTTTAGTTTAACATGTCTGTGTGACAGTAATACAGTAACGTGTGTGTGCAGACACATACACACAGCCTCGTCTTGTACTTCCCCCTCACAGTCCCTCTCTCGCCTCTGTGACTCAATATAATTACAGTCATTTTTCTCTCTCTGTAATCAAACTCTTTGCGTGGGCATCAACATGACATGACACCAAAAGTACAGGGTCTCAGTTCTCCTCTGGTGCCAAGGAAGCTAATTGAATTCACAATGAACCTCTGTCAACACACCTCAGTGTGTAATCCAGTTGTTATGACACTCTCCATAATGATTTCTTTCCACCAAAATGTATGTGTGTGTGAGTGTACGTGTGAGCTCTGGCAGTATAGCTCCAGTAGCGATAAGGGAGACATAAAATGAAAAATATGAAGCAGCTAATGAAGAGAGACGTCAACTGAGTATTTCAACTGCTGGGGCCCTGCAGCCGCCAGATGTGTGACAAGGGAGAGGAAATGAAAGTGAGTACAGATTCTGACAGCCAAAAAAGAACTAATTTGTTGGTTTGCCAGGAGTGGTTTGTTAGCTAAATGATTTTCTGACTGGTCTAAATACCCTGAGGACTAATAAAGAGAGAAGACAGTTTAATAATCTATGGCAAGGTTATAAAACAGGATTCAGCATTACTTTATGTATCTATTTCAAATGTTTTTTTCATCTTAAATAATATGTTTGGTGAGGTCAACCTTCATATACACTTAATTAATATGCTGATCTCTTGTATTGAAAGACAGTCTCAAGACGTTGCGACTCTCCTTAGCTCTCTGTAACTTGGCTCTATGGACAGCACACATGTTGGTTGATCAGTTTTGGTTGGTTGATCCACCACAGATGGTTTCCATAGAATTTTAAATAAAAAAATCATGGTTCCCTGAGTGCCAACATGCCACTTCGGGCTTTTAGTGATTTGTCCAATCCTTTGGTTCATGACCATATACCTTGTAAATTCCCATCGATTAGGTCAGTTGGTAGAGCATCTGCCCATGTATGAAGGCTCAGCAGCAGCCTCCCTTTGCTGTATGTCTTTCCCCATCTCTCTCTCCCCACATTCCTGTCACTCTTCAGGTGTCTCTGTCAAAAATAAAGGCCAAAAAATATCTTTAAAAAATGGTGCATCACATACGACAGGATATTTTTTATGCCAGATCTGCTGCTACCAGAGGGAGCAATGCACCAGCTCATGTGATCTCATGGGGAAACAGATGTAAACAAGCTGGACTGACATGCCGCAGCACTGTTTGTCTATTCTTCAGTGAGAATTCTGCCAGTAGTAGCATGCTAGCTAATTTTGATCTCAAGGGCTCATATGTGTGCTGTTGTTTAACAACACCATCAGCTGCACTGGGACTAACATCTCCTTGTAGACTTGTCTCTCTCGTTGTGGTCCCGCTTCAAAAAAGGGGACTGCCCGTTGTTCTGATAGCCCATAAAGCCCCAGTGGTCCAAAAAAAATATTGCATCGGACTGAAAGCTCATATGTACATCAGCCTGTTATCCCAAAAACAAACTGCTATTGAAAATATTAACCTGCTGCTGAACAGCAAAACCTTCCACACATCCAACAGACAGGAAGGACAATAATCATTACTTTGGAGTCATGTTCCTGGTGATCTGACTCAGCTCAATATTTACTCTCCTATTAGCTGTGTTTTTGGACTACACTAGAGGGAAATCTCTACGATTCTCGAAAAACAGCATCTGATCAGCGAGAATGAATCAAAATCATCCAGTGGCAGTTTTCTTTGGCTTTACATACATGTAGTCATTGAAGATAGATTAATATAAACTATTGATTATTGCCACATTGAGTAAACAAAACATGTCTTGGGATTATTGGGAACACAGACTGTAATTTAAAGGAATAGATCTGGTCCCTCACACCCTCTGGTCGCTCCCTGCGGCGCATGAAGCACCAGACTCAATAATCTATTTTGATCTTTGCTCCTGTCCTAACCTTTATTTGAGACTCTTGGGGTAATCAGGGCGGTTAGTAATAGCAGGGACTGTTTCATAAGGTCTCCTCTTAATAGCTACATGTCGCTGAACACCACAGCCCGCTCGCTCACTCTGTGCGTAAATTGCTTGTGATAAGACTGTGAATAAAGTGAACGGAGACAGACTCACAGTTAAAGTACACGTGTCGGGAAAAAAAAAAGTAAATGTTCCATCAAAGAGAAATATGAACTTTGATGTGTTTTTATATTCTGTGTTGTAAAACCACAGTCAGTGAATGATTCATAGACTCAGGGCGGAGGGACCTGAATGTTGTTCTTCCTCAGACACAAATTAACATTGAGGCACAACTTTGCATAATGTGCAAATGCAGAGATGTGATTTCACATGCACACACAGGTACACGCACACACACACATACACTTTCTCATTCGCTCACGCAAATCTGACCTATGAGTCATTCTGGCTGTACTTCCAGACACCCCCCCCCCCTCTCTCTCTCTCTCTCCCCCTCACTCTAACCACTCTCTAACCATCCATGTCACAGATGGATGCTGCAGACAGCCGCAGTCTTAATGCTGCTTCCTGTCTCTCTCTGGGCACTTAGCAACCGCTAGGCTCAGGCCGAGTTTAACCGGCAATTAAAGGGGCAATTCGTCATAGCTCACCATCACCGAGAAGACGCAGGACTGGATAAACCAAAATGAAAGCTTTGAAGAATTACCCACAAACACTTTGATTTGAATCAATTACATCTCCAGCCGGATAGGAGGGACCTAATTTGTGAAATAAGTTTTAAAAGTGTTTAGTTGGAATTAAAACAAGCAGACTCTTTGCTCAAAATGACTCATGGCTTTATGGGAATTTGAAATTGGTCAATGTGTTTCCTGAATTGATCTTCTGTGGTCTGGCTACTGCTGTTGCTCACAAGTTGAAAAAAAGAAAAAGAAAGAAAGGCATCTTTCAGCATGCCGCTGGGCCGATCACTTACAGATACATCAGCCTGGTGTGAGCTCTGGTGATCCCATACGGAAGATATACAATGCCTAATAAATAATAGGCACATTGTTATTTATTGTTCTTTTTAAATGTGTGTGTCAAAATGAATGAATAATGAAAACTGTTATTTAAAAAGACAATTATTTCATATTCACTGCCCTTCAGGTAGCTATCTACCTTGCAGACATGTATTAGCATTAGGATGATAAGCTCCTCCTACAATGCCACCCCCATGCTGTGATTGGACAGTTAATTGTTCTTTGACAGTGTGTGAAAACCCTCCTATGCAACGTCTTAATAAAATAAAATTTTTAAAAAATGATAATAATAACGACAGTGTTTTGTATTTATTGGCAGGTCCATGCTACTTTCTTCATAATCAACCAAGTAAAGAAAGTATGTTGTGTAACAACATACATATGCATGAAAAATCAATCATCTATCAAATGAGTCATACTGTATCTTAAGAGCTTGTAATGAGCCCGAACATGTGAACACTTACAAAGTGTTATAGGTGTCAAGTTGATGTTATTGCCATGTGACAGCAGTGTGATGTTTCGGGCACTGAGTTCTAAACAGGAAGTGTCACAGCTGTGAATGTGATCTGTCGTGGCACGTTTTTGGTCCTATAAGTCTAGAGGGAGGACTGTAACACTGACGAACATAAGGGTGTGTGCTGCTGCAGACAGACTGCGCAAACATTCAGACTTTTATTAATGATGATGATGATGATGATGATGATGATGATGATGATGATGATGAAGTGATTCAGTATCCAGTAAGCCTCTCCACCCTGAGTAGGGAGGGGAACAAAATATAATAAAATTGAGTGCATAGTTAATTAAGCACGTCACTAACGTAGTGACATTAAAATAATTTTAAGGGAATATTTGTTCCAGGGATATTTTCTATCTCATCCATTAGCTGTTCCTGCTAATCCGTGTGTTAAGCTGAAGCTTATGCCTCGAGCTGACATTGGGAAAAAGACAGAATCGGTCCTGGGCAGGTCCCTAGTTCATCAAAGGACTGCTTGTATATGAGTTTATGTTATTTTATCTTTCTGATATCAGAGCAAAACATGTTTTTTTTTGTTGGGGGAGAGGGCATTTTATATCCTTATTTGAAACTAAATGACAGAAAATAAGGGCAGACAGAGATCCAACAAAGGTCCCTGGCTACTCAAAGTGGAGAAGTTATGATTCTTGGTGAATGCCATCCCCCCAGGGCATCCATTCCTGTGGTCAAATATTATGAAGTAAAGATGGAGCAATGCTGATTCTGAGCTTACAGCCCTGCCAGCATCATAAGATCACAGATAATATTGTTGACTCTTATTTTCTGAGAGATCGGAAGAATCCGGTGCTGTAGCAAGATTGCACAGCAATTTGTTGAACACTTTATGGTACACGTGGGTTGTTGAGAGCAGAGGGCAAGTCAGAAAAAAGCACTGGAGGAGGTGAAAGTATTGACAAAAGATATTTGGGTCTTCCATGTGGGAAAACACACCTTCCAGCCTGAGGGGCTGGCAGCTGTAAGTCAGAAAGTGGCATTTGAAAAATATGTTGTTCAGCCCTGAGTTTCAGTGCACACCCACACAGTTAAATTAGTTTTTGAGTGCTAAATCCCTCCCCCATACCGTGATTATCCATTCACAGCTTAGCATGTTAGCGGGTTCGGCTAAGGAGCTAGACAAAAGAACATTTTATTTGAGGTTATGTTCAAAAAAAAGTTCACAACTGATAACAATGGATACAGCATTTTTAACCAACTCATGGTTTAGCAGCTTATAAAATCTCCGGGTGACAGTTGCCATTACAAAATCAGCAGTCATAGGTGAGAAATGATAGGTCTATTTTTTTCTACTACTGTCTGAAAAATGAGTTTACTACTAATTTTGATCAGTCACTGCATAATGTTCCATGCAAGAACAGAAAGCTTGACAGGCGTAGCAACATAACAAATGGGAGTGAAGCTTGGCGAAAGGTCAATTTATGGATGGTTCTTTACCTTTCACCCAATGCATGCTGGGCTAGGCGCCAGCAGAGAAGATGGATTTTATGCCTTGATGCCTCCAGCAACATGATCAAATCAGAAACAAAAAGGCTGAGAGGGGGTTTATCTAAAAAAAAAAAAAGCAAGCATAATAAGGTTAATTATAAAGTGGAGTCATATTTAAAAACTTGCAAATGGTGGCTATAATTAACAATTCTCAAGAGTGTTCCCGTTTTGGTAGTTGCTTTGTTTGTCAGCCTGTTTTAGTTCCCACCTTGGGGAGAGTTAAAGCCAGCGCTACATGATCTAAGCCGCTTGGCCTTTGTGGTACAAACATATCAGATGCCTGGTTTCTAAAAGGTATGTGGAACCTGAGGCTGGGATACTCTGGTGTTCTCTTTAGGCCTTTGGTGATCAGACACAGAGGTCAGCACAGAGCAAAATGTCTGACTGATAGAATTCAATATCTTAAGACCCTGTATAAAATAGGTAGAGGTCTTTTAGAATTAACCCCAACTACTTCTTTATAAAGGTGGTATGGTGGTGTAGTGGTTAGCACTGTCGCCTCACAGCAAGAAGGTTTCTTGTACGAATCTCAGCTTGTTTAATCTGGCTTCCTCCCACAGTCCAAAGACGTGTCGTTATTAGGTTAATTGGTGACCCTAAATTGCCCATAGATGTGAGTGTGAATGGTTGTTTGTCTTTATGTACCCTGTGATGAGATGGTGACTTGTCCAGGGTGTACCCAAAGTCAACCACCGTAACCCTGATGAGGATAAGCAGTTACAGATAACAGATAGATAAATGTCTTCATATGTTTTAGCATATAGTTAGCTTGACTTGTCTAAAGATTTTCATTCTTTATTTGTGACATTTTCTGTTTCTATTGTCACAAAAGTATAAGAAAATATTAGCAGGTTAGGAAAACAAATGCATCAGACTGGAGGTCAGTGCGGTGCTAATGCATGCCTGGCATTATTAAATCAGTACATCAAACATTTCACTCTCTACAGAACACCAACAGAGACTTATTTGTTAAAATGACAAGACAAGAACCTCTCTTGTGCAGCTTAATTTACTTGTGTCAGTGTGGGGGTGAAAGTCCTGCTTACACAGTTGGATAAGATGTGGGTTGTGGTGGGACGAGGTAATCCAAGACATCCTTCTCTTTAGCAACATCAATGCTTGTATTGCTGCTGACGCTGCACCCGACATACTTAAACTCTTTCACTTGAGGTAGCATCTTCCTCCCAGAGGGATCAAACCACTGTTTTTCAGCAGAGAATCATGGCCTCAGGTGTTGATTCTCACCCCATCCCTTCATTTATGACTGCAAACCAGAACATGCTGAGGTTCATGGCCCGTTAAAGCCAACAGAATCACATCATCTGCAAAGAGCAGAAATGCTATAATATTTTGAGGCCCCAAAACCAGAAACTCTCCTCCCACCAGCTACACCTTGAGAACCTATCCTTGGTGTTTCTATATTACTTTTAAACAATGTACTGATATTCTAGTCTTAGAATATAACATGCTAATTGATCTTCTTATTCATGCCTTTGGGAGACAGCTTTTGGAAAGTAAAAATCCAATAAAAATAAAATGGACCAAGTACAAGGCCCGTAGCATTGCATTTATTGCAATTCCTTTATTACTATAAGGTAATCTGCACAAAAGGCAGAGGAGGCCAGAGAGTAGGACCTGGTTGGCTGTTCTGACCTGAGAAAGGAAATAGCTGATAATAAATGATTCAAGAGATCTGTGCCGTGAGACCTCTGAGATGGAGGGGAGAATCAATAACCATAAGCAACAGATACCAGATCTGAAGCGAATTTATAACATGGAATGAAAAAGAAAGGTTGTAGAAGCTGCAGGTCAAAAAGTGCAACAAAACTGGAATAGTAAGGTTGAACAGCAGAACTCAGACGAAGAATGACTGAGATTCAGGTCATGATTGTGGCTTCTGCTTTTATGTTCATGGACACTTTGGATTCTGTAGCAGAAAGTGCTGCTGTTAGCTGTTCTCTGTTTGCTGTGCTCTGTGGTAACACTAACCACATTCTCCCCAGTCTTCCTCAACCATTTACCCCCAATAAGTTCAGATGTTCTTCCATGCTTCATGCACGTTTTAATTTGTCCTCACGCTCAAAAACAGATGGATCATACTGTAGATTGTGTGGAAGCTTTCTTCTGGAAGATTTTCTTTTCTTTTTTTGTGATGGAGGTGTTAGTCGAACAAGATATCTTACGACAACAGGTAAACACAAACTGTTGTGAAATCATGCATGTTGATGCAAACTTGCATGGCATTCAAGTTGTTGAAATATTATGCATTAGTCTTTTGACACCTTGAATTACAGTGCCAAGCACTGTGACATCAAATCCTGTACAGTCCTTTTAGCTTCTCAGCCAAAGCATCTGTTTATGTCACAGTTTCATTGATCTGTGACCCTTTTTCCAGTGGCACAATGTATATTATGGGTTCCCCTGGTGTCTGAGGCAGAGGGTAAATTCCCTGCAAGTAGACCACAAAGCCAGGGAGCTCAAACTGGGGATTTGACTTTATCCCTGCAGATACCTTAAACAGTCAGCTATCAAATCCTCTGTGATACCATTCCACTCTTCTTTTCCTCCAAGATAAATTTAAATAGTAATGCAATATTTGTTTCAGAAAAGTCCCATTTAGCCCCTCTGCTCCTTAACAAGTATGCTTGCTGTTTTCTGATGTGTCGCTGCAAGAAGAGGTTGTTTCTCAGAGATGCCAGTGGGGTGTAGAGGAGGGAGGGGCAGGTTTATTTTTGTCTTCTAGGAGGAGGTAAACAACAAATATTCCCTTACGTGCCAACAGCGCAACATCTGCTCTGTGACTTTAAGATGGAGGAATGAAGCATCATCATCAAAGCTCATGACCATGAAAGGCAACACAAGGCTACACTGTGTTTCATAAGCAACCAAGTGTGGATGTTTATATATATATATATATATATTCCTCAAACAAAATTCAGTGAACATAATAGTGTAACTGAGCAGCAATAATATGATGCTAATACTTTAAGAAGCAGTGGACTAGCAGTCATGAAAGAAAGAAAATGTTCTGCCCTTTTAATAATCCATGCAGACAACTTCTTTTTTTTTAAAATCAGTTTTGTAATCATGCTTCTTTTTCGTGGTCTCATCAGCTGCCTTAGGCAAGGAAGACAGAGACCAAAGAGAGATGCAGAATACACCAGGGAAGAAAGATCATGCACTATTGTACCATTACTGTGGTAAAGCCATGTTGCTGTTTGATGTGTTGTGACAATGCTGTTAAGAAGTGGCTGAGAATAGATGCGTGAGTAGGTGGTAAATAAAAAGAGAACATTGTCTTGAGACATTTTGTTTTATAAAGGTTTAGAGAAGTTAACTTCACAGAAAAAAACATTTCTCAGATGTCTATATATATCTTTATGTACATCTATCCACCAGATTACAATTTACATACCTTTTTTGATTCTTATATATTCCTATTCCTATATATTATATTTTTTATAATATGTACTGTATTCGCTTTAAAATATCTATTCATTTTCTTTCATTTTTTTGTGCCTCGAGCTCTTCAAAGAGTTTGGCAACCTAACACAGCAACTGATCACCACCACTAAACACACAAAACCCATAACGTTACCTACTCATTCATTTTTGGAGGAATTGCTCCAACCAGTAAAAAGGGGTCTCAGTGACAAATTACACATTCAGTAAACATGCTAGTTCCCTCAAATGTCCCTTGATTTAGTGTGTAATGACAGAAAAACACCTGTATGAAAATGTAAAAAATTTTACAAGTGTATAATGTATCTATGTGTTTATGTATTTTTGTAGAGAATGTGGCAACAAATCTCCTTGTAAGAACAATAAAGTATTGAAATATAGTAATACATAGCTGTGAAATCTGTGCTTGAAAGTCCACACAATACATCCAGGGACAAGAACACATCTGGACTTTTGAATTGGAACATCAGGCTGAAACAGATCAAGTACCAGACTTTGATCAGAACCTCGATCAACTTTTCCCTTTCCTGTACTTCAATATGTTACGGACTAGCTCGCTTGTGTTCCAACCAAATTTTGGAGATAGAGAGATAAAACCAGCCTGAAGTGGTCGTTCGAGAAAACTGCAGTTTTTGACACGTTCACATTGGCTTCACTTCACAGCCAGAGCAGTTCCTGCTTGGGCATAAACCGTGTATGTGACAACATGAGCCAGAAAGGGTGTGAACCACTGCCCTAGCACCGAGGAACTAACTGAGTTGGAGATATACGATTGGCTGAAAGGTGACAGGGCACAGCACCACTGTCATGAATGGTGACATTATGAAATAAAAGGTGGTGTTATAAAATAAAATGTGACATTATCAAAAATGAAATGAAATAAAGTAATGATAAGAATTTCAAATAACATTTAATGTTTTTAATTGATCATGATTCATGTCTTATTGTATTATAAGATGAGAGTTATTGGAGTCAGACTACCCGTTCAAATCACCTCCCACATCATGTAGATCCTGTTTTAATTTTCCAGACGTGCTAAAGGTCTTGCCAATTTCATTTTGATTTCCAGAAGCAGCCAAAGTGGTCTGATTGTTTCTGCTGTATTCTCCTCACAAAGCGTCAGTAAACCGAGTGACTCATGCTCCTGTGGATACACAAATCATTTCTACCTGCCTCTTCTGTTCCCCACAACAACAAACGCAACATGAAAATGGATTTGAGCATAATGGCATAAACAGTGTTTGTGGATAAAGTACTTAAAAATTAGCACCCTGGAGTCTTTTAATGGTCGTCTCACAAAAACAACATTTTATAAATGTCAGGCTCTTTGTGTTCTTCTTTTCACCCCTTTCTCTCTAAATAGCACACATTTAGTCTCCTGGAGTCGTATGTAAAACTCACAGACATGTGTACACAGTTTTGGGAACTGAGTGATTTCATTGTTTTCATCATTTCAGGGAAAGGTGACAATTGTTGTGGGGAACATTCTGTACATCTGTCCTGGTGTGCTATAAATGCCTTAGAGAGACTCTGCAACAATCTGGTGCCACATCTCACATTTCACAAAAGAGCAAAAATTGATGCATCACACCTATTCCCAGACACAGACACACACACATACACACACACAATCGACCAGAGAAAAGAGGCTGACGTCAAACTGTGTAGACCCATTCACAACCTCTCCCTCTCTCGCTCTCTCTACATTGTGCCTGCCAAGCTTCTGACAACCTGAGTTAAGGAGAAGAATTATTGGCTGTCAAGCCTAGAGGTAATGAATGGGGTGCAGCCGGTCAGTCGCCAGGGGACAAACACACAGAAAGGAAAGGTAAAAAGGGGATAGGTGAGCGTGTAAAGAACACTTGCTTACATAGTTACAAGTTTTTATGTGCTTTGATTTGACCTGAGACACCACAAACATGGACACACAGCACCTTTGGTGTCTTTTAGTCCTTGGAAACATATTGCCTCACTCAGCTTCTAACTTCGAGGTCATACACCAGACGCATCATTTTATGCCAAGCAAAACTGTTGTAGTTACTTAATATTAGAGAAATCTGGATTTGTTGTTTTGTCTGTGCTCGGTTGAAAAACATGGTGATGTCCTGACATTTACTTCCGCACACCCATTGGGACTTGGGGCAGCTTGTGAGATCAAATGTGATGGTTGTTTGCTGATCAAATCACACCCAGATGAAGCAGATTAGAGGCTTGACACTTTTTCCTAAATTTAACTGTACTGATGTACTAAGTACTAAATGTACTAAGGCATAGTCCCAGGGTTTGACTCCCCTTCTGCATGTCAAGCTGGAGCTGCAGTGAAGATGGCTCTGTTTGACTGTTATGTTCTCTATCATCTCGAGACTGTCTCTCCAGCTCTGTGACATATGGAATATGTAAGAGTGCATACTGTAGGAACTTTTCATGAGTTGCATTATAGATCCACTTACTGAGTTTTTAACCCTAACCCTTTTCTGGAGGATTCAGCTATATTAAAAGGTCTTCATTAACAGATGGAGTTTATAATACTGATGATGTAATTATGTTTTAAATTTCTTATATTTTTGTGAGCATTGTTTCTACTAATGAAGGCTGTGTAGTATGATTGAATGCGCTAGAAAAGCTAGTAAGTGAACCTTGACTTTGGATTGTTCTGTTGTTCTACTTTCAAAAACTTGCTGATGAGATGATGGTTAATAACTTCCATCTTAAAGGTCACAGTAACTTCTAAAGTTTCATTATTTAGTATTTGGTTTCCAGTGAAAGTTTAACTCATATCAACCCAAATAAAGAGTCACAGCACAGTCCTTTAGATTCTGTATAATGAGACTGTAACCTGAGTTGAACCTAAATGTACCACTTCCTGTGCTGGAAAAGTTTCAGATCCAGTCTTATAAAAAATGTGACCCCAAACAGTCACACCACACTGCTGTGTGAAAAGGGGGAAGACTGCTAATTGCCTCTTAAGAAACTTCTCATTTGACCTGAGAAAAACCTTTTTTTTTCATTTTAGCGGACAGCCAGTGGAAATGGGGGTGGAACAGAGCTGTAATTGGTTTCTGTTTACCAGTAATCCTGCCACAGACACAACCACAAGCAATTAGCCAGGCAGCTTAGGCTTTATCAGTACAAAACTGGCACTGTGTGTGTATGTATGAGTGTGTGCGTTAGTCATGAGGGGAAATGTAATTAGGCGAAGGGAGGCATGAGATTAAAATCAGCTCCTTTGTCCTGGTTTCTTTTGGTCTCCTGATGCTGTAATGTCTGATATAGCGACGTCAGAAAGGTAGACTTTATTCTGATGGAGGTTACTCTCACCGCAGTCCTTCAGAAAGGCAGAGCTCAATACAGATTTCACAGTTTCTGTGCCCCAACATGAATCCATAGAAGTTGTGAATGTGACAGGACTGAGCCTTTAAAGTTCCTCACTGAAGGTGTATGACTCATTCCTCATTTTTACAGACACAGTGGCTTTTAAAGCACCAGTGAACCTTTTATAAAATGTTCTATATTATTCTATAGGCTCCTGACAGACACATGACCAAATACAATGACTTTACATTTCTATTTCAACAGTCACACAGTCCCTTGATTCATTGGGGATTAAAAAAAATATGTTGAACAAACTTCATTTTTTTGGTCTACAGAGAGCTATTTATACACAGCAACTGTGACAAAGCTGAAAACAAGACACTGAATATCAGACAAGCAGGTCAGCCTGAGCTCACATCAAACACAGCAAAGAGAGGGATTTATGAATGAAACACACACACACACACTGATCCATACAAAACTTGACAGGCAGCCAAAAATAGAGACCACAGTGTGCGTTGGCTGACGACGAAAGTGCTCTCTCTCTCTCTCTCTCTCTCTCACACACACACACACACACCTCTGCAGTCCCGCTGTCACCCCGCCCGTTCTCGGGCTTTGGCTAGAGTCCGTATGTGAGTCATCGGTGGACTTTAACTGTCTCTGTCCCTAACTGCCGCAGCACTCATACACAACAGCAGTCAATGACGTCTGCCATTCAACAGTCACAACTACTGGGGGACATATTAGTATAACCCTCAGCTACAGTGAGTGAGAAAGAAAATGAAAACATTTATTGAGCGTTCATTAGCAATTAAAGCTCGGATAAAGTACATTAAAAGGAAGGTGAATAAATTAGTTTAAGCAGCTCTATCTCTACTACTGTCTTGGACAAACGTCTTCTTCATAAACAACCGTATAAACTCCGTGTTAGCTATTACATACTGTCAGTCATATAGTGCTAAATATAACCTTCCTCCATTATGACTTCATCATTTCATCAGACACTGCGACACGAGCCTTTATATTAAGCCGGTTAAAACTAGCTTCAGTCCACATTTAAAGTAGAGGAGCTGTTTTTGTTTGGCTGACTCAAATTAACTGCGCGCGCGCGTCAGTGCTCGTGTGGCGTTTGTGTTATCTATTTGCGCGCGCCTGCCTGCCCGTGTTGCTGCGTATTCCTCCTCTCGCTCTGACGCACGAGTCAGGTGGTCCCTCTAATAGCAAGAGGAGCTGTCCGCGGTGCTGAAAGAAGACACAACAGCGCGAGGCAGACGCAGAGAGATGCTCAGTTCACTCACGAGCCTCGATAGAAACTAACTACAAAGGTAAGACCTGGTTAATATTGACTGCATGAGACACATTACACTCACTCTAAACGTGCTCCCCAGCACACGCCGTGTGGGGACAGAGTTGTTTTTAGCGACTTAAACCATCTTCCGCTACAGTAGCTGTTTGCCAACCTGATGCACTGCCACAGATGTTGAGGCGAAGAGGTTGCGTTGTGCTGCCCGCAGTTTCTTTGTTCTCGTACCGCTTTAGGCTATTCACAATTGCGCTCTGTTGCTCGTTAAAGCTATAAATCTTTTTTAAAAAGGGGTTAAAACAATAAAAACTACTATATGAAGTTCAAATTAAGGCTGTAAATATGAAAGGGAAAGTAGACCTTCAAATGACAGCAAATCATCGCATCATCGCTTGTTTTTTCTGAAAAAAAAAAAAGTTCCCGCTTCAAACATGCCAACAGTAATTTCTCGCG
The DNA here is from genome assembly GCA_028641955.1 of Protonibea diacanthus. Classification (NCBI taxonomy): domain Eukaryota; kingdom Metazoa; phylum Chordata; class Actinopteri; family Sciaenidae; genus Protonibea; species Protonibea diacanthus. The sequence goes on along the minus strand of CM053982.1, from coordinate 21,048,190 downwards.
CATTTGCGTCCTGATTTCCAACATTTTCACGTATTGTGCACGCGTTTCACAGAGGAGCAAACGTGCTATTATGAGCATTTTTGTTTCAACACAATGTTGTTGAATTGCTGCTCAAAGCTTGAAAAACAGTGATGATCTATTTTAAAGGTTTTCTGCGCGGTTAAAGGAGAGGTTCCATCATCCTTACCGGGTTACCCTGACAACGGGGCAGTGACTCACGGAGAGCAGCAATTTGGCGACTAATGAGATTTGCACGGGAGCTGCATGCCGCTGCTATTGCTGCTGCTGGCAAACAGGCGGCAGGATTGCTATCTGATCCGCAGAGACTAGCAACAGGCAGGGGAGAGATGCACACAGATGTATTACACCACTTCCAGATCATTAATATTAATAATAATATTTAATATGATTTGCTGCTGCATCTGTCATTTTAGCTTTGATGCAAACTGTAAGTGCTGAATAAAAAGTGCCAAAAATATAAAATATATAAAAGATTACAAAAGCATAAAAGTAAATCTAAGCCTAAATAAAGTCTTTTTTTTTTGTTTGTTTGTTTGTTTGTTTGTTTGTTTGTTTGTTTGTTTTTACAAAGGGGGGTATATTTTTGTTTGACTTGGTTTACCCCACAGCTAATGTCAGGGATCAGGTTTTAAACCTGACCTGACCTGCCCTTCAATCAATACAAATGTCTCTGTGGTCTGTGATGATAACATCAGACATTTAAAGTGATGATAAGAGCAAAAGACTTTTAAGAAATGCCAGAACGCTAACCGCTGTGAACCTGTTAGAAAGGTCACAGCTGACATGTGCCTCTTTGTCTTTCCCCTGCAGGCGTCACCATGCCGTCACTCTCCAAGACCTTCACTTCAGGCAAACCCTTCCTCATCTGTTTTGCCAACCTCGTCTTAATCCTCCTCTTCCTCAGTTCCTCCTGTGCTCACGGGGCTTCTCTCAGAGAGCACAGACTGCGTGGAAGCGAGTCAGACTCCCAGAGAGGAAATATCCACCAGGCTCCTAATGCCGACATGCTCAAAGCTTTGGAGTACATCGAGGGCCTCCGTCAAAGAACTGGCACGGACTCCCAGCAGCACGCCCCTCCCGCTACAGGGTACGATGCCAGCCACATGGATGATGCAGAGAAGCTGCGTGCCATGCTGAGACTGGCTTCCAATCCTGTGCAGAGCAAAGATGAGGATGAGGAAGAGGAGGAAGAGGAGGAGGGAAGGGAGGATAAAAGTGAAGAGCTGCTCCAGGCTGTTCTCAACACCCTCCAGCAGACGGAAAAGGCCTCCAAGCCGGCTCCTCTTCGCCCAAGCGTCGAAGGAGCAGGCGTAAAGGATGGCATGTACCCCAGAATGCAGCAGAAGCAACATGGCATCAGGCCTCACAAGAAGCTGCCACTAATGTTTGAGGATGAGGAAGAGGGAGAGGGGAATGAGGAAGAGGATGAGGAACGGCCAGATCTGGAGCACGAGAGCCCCTTCAAACGCACCAACGAGAACGTGGAGGAGAAGTACACGCCTCAGAACCTGGCAACTCTGCAGTCTGTGTTTGACGAACTGGACAAGCTGACTAGTGCGAAGACCATGCATAAGCGCCAAGATGAGGAGGATGGCATGGAGGACGAGAACGAGGACGAAGGTGATGACATGTTCAATGTGAGGAACGTGGCATACAATGACAGGGATCTCGCAGAATGGGATCCGTTACAGGATCAGGAAGAGGAAGAAGAGGAAGAGGAGAGCGACAACAAACATGAGGCCAACCGAGGGCTCGATTATGTCGATGACAATGATGAAGAAGCTGATGAGGATGACGATGATGAAGAAGAAGATGATGAAAGCTACCCAGTGAAGAGGTCAAACGATCCAGATGATGTCGCAAACCTCGTGGACTATTACCTTCTGAAAGTGCTGGAGAAAACAGAAGAAGAGCAGAAACGGGAGATAGAGGAAGAGGAAAAAGAGAGGGAAGAGAGGAGAGTATCTCAGGCACAGTATAGTGATAACATAGACCCACGGGCCATCTACCAGCTCATTCAAATCTCCCAAAAATACCAGATCCCACCTGAAGACCTGTTGGACATGCTCAAAACTGGAGAAATGACGAATCAAGACAAGTCACGAAAGAACAATGAATTAGCCAGAGCAGAAAACAGGCTCTCTCAGATATCCTTAAAGAAAACACACAAGATTCCTGAAGCTACTTTCTACAACAGACGCTTTCCTGAGAGACAAAAGACTCCAGAAGAGCTGAGGACAGAAGAGATACTAAACATCCTGGGTTTAGGAGGCAGGGAGGATCGAGCTCCTGTCAGGAAGCAGAAGCAGTACAAAACCTCGCCGTCACGACTTCACACTCTGCCTACGGGGCGTTTGGGGGAATCCTCACCCACGCAACGGCGCCTTCCCAGCACATTAAAGCATGATTATGACGACACCGTGGACGAGGATGAACTGGCGGCATATTTAGCAGCTCAGATGCTGGCACAGTATCCGAAACCCAGCAGCAGCAACAACAACAACAAGGTGAGCCAAAAGCGGGATGAAGTTGGACACAGTGTGACGGGCTCTTTTGAACAGGCGATACAGGATTATTTTGATCAAATGGACTCAGATAAAAGCCCAAATGAAAAGAGACAGTCTGAGGATGATGAGAGGGGCGATGACATGCAGATGCAAGGGTTTGATAACGAGGCGGTGATGAAATTATTGAGCTACCTGAACCCAGAAACAGAAGAAAGTGATACTGATGCCAAAACTGCCCATGGAATATAAATAAGGCTGTGGATACATATACATATCTATAAATATATATATTGTTTTGGTGGAGGGAGAGGGTGAAAATAAAGTATTTTAAGAATAAAACATGCAGTCAACTTTAGTTATTCTGTAGTTTTACAAAAGTTCTTATTTATTAGGAGAAATATGAGTGTTCAGACATTCATTTTATGTTTTTTTATATGAGTTTGTTGCTCAACAACACTTAACAACCAGTACATGTGACTCACCAGCCTTGCATTTCAGCACACACACACACACACACAGACACAAACACAACCAAAATCAGTGTTGGATCGCCTAGAATCACTTGTGTTTTTTGGTAATTCTTTCTTAAATGTGGTCATATGTGACATACCTGAGGTTAATAAAGCATTGACTTTATTTTTTCCTTACTGTGTAGTGTTTCTTCATTTACTCAACACAACTGCTTGCTACTGAGATTGCAGAAACATACTCAGATATGGGAAAAAGACTCAGTTTCAGTCATATCTTCTATTATAAAACCCTGAGATTAATGAGGCTTAAAAGGCACTTACATGTTCAAACATAATTACAAGAGACCAGGATTGTGGTCACTGTACAATACGACCACAACATTATGCCAAATGAGCCACAAAATAATAAAAAAAAATGTTGCAGAGTAATAAACCTTTTGCTTCAAGTCTTGAAATGTCTACCACCCTCGTCTTCCCTTGGCTCAGTAGGCAGGTTTGCTCATGTATTCCTCCATTGTCTGTGACAAAAGCAGAGATATAAAAACAGCACATTATATGAGTATTAAGAAAAACCTATGTCTATTTAAAATCTGTTAAAGTACCTCTTGGAGCGTGTCAGCCTCCTCCATAGATACACCCACGGCTATTTTGGACGTTTCTAGAACTTCTCCTCCCATCAGGAATTCGTCCAGGATGAAATAAGCCTTCTCAAAGTTGAAAATGATGTCCAACTCACACACCTGAGATAGAATAACAGACCATTTATTAGACTAGAGATAAATTACACAAGGGTCACCCATGAGAAAAGATGATAGACTTTTACTGCTGTACTGCTATGGATGATTGTGTGGTATAAAGAATATAGGAACAACAAGGTGATGACAGAAACAAAATGATAATATCTCTGCCTTTCCACAATTTTCATTATTGTATTTTTGTAAATAAGAAGGTGTTGCTCTTGTCTTGTTTTGTACATGAAAACTAGCGGAGTGGACGTCGAGTGGTTCTGCAGCAGAGGGATCTTATGAACAGCAGGGGGAGTCAGACTGGTAAAGAGCACAGAGACGTTTAAGTCTCAGGAGAGAGGATAGGGACTTAGCTGAACTTCTGTAGTGTAGTATAAGACAGAAGTCTCAGTACTTTGCACTGTAACATTTGGCCTGTACATTTTTGTATTGCCAGAAGTACAGACATTTTAATGACATGGCAGACAATACAGACAAAATCCACTTCCTCCTCTGTGATCATCCGACATCATTGTTGGACCTCATTAATGCTCTTAAACTGGGAAGAATTATATTGTATTATACCATAAACTACAACAAAACAAGTGATCGCAGTTAGGGGTAACAAAAAGTTGTCTCGTTTCACACACATAGACTTAAACTAAATTTAGTCAAGCAACCAGTTGTTGGCTAAATTAATACTGTACACCCGAAGTCCCTATTTAGCATTCATGAGCAATAAAAGATTTATAACATATAGCAAGATTTATAACCTCCCATACTGGGGTGTAGGGACAGCTCAAAAACACAGATGATGTTTAAACAGACCAGTGAGTTCTACTCAGGCCACGACTCTCAGCTCTACTTACATTGCCAAAGTATTTATCCAACAACTCGACATATCTGTGTAGCACCTCGAGTGTCAGGAGCTCATTATCCTGGTCATCCAGACCAGTGCAGAAATACAAACTGGCATACCTGCAAGAATAAAGTTTGAAGAGGACAAAGCTGAAATCTTACAGCAACAGATTCCACAATGTTCTAAAGAAACTAAGAAAAAATGCCAATCACATTACAGCAAGGTGCACTCTGACATGTTTCTGTCATTTTGTCCACTCCCGGTAACTCTACTGTTAGCACATGGTTGTTACTGTGGCAGAAGGAGATGAATGAGAGAATAAGCTCTGTGTTGCGCCATCACTATCATGGTCCCACCACTGATCTAGGTCACACACTTTAACTGCCCCTTTACTCAATCTAAGGCCAGGTCTCATTGTTGACTGTGGGTGTGTCTGTGTTTTGAAGTATTAACAAAGAGGAAACACAAGTTAAGCATTGGTTTCCACTCAACAGACAGGTCTGTACCTGCTAGGAAAGAAAATTATCCTGTAATTATAACACAAATGAAAAAAAAAAAGCAGCTGTGTCTCGTGTCACCACCTCTTGTAAACGACCTTGAGGTCTCTCCATTGGAGGAAGTTGCAGGAACGTGGTTGACGGGCCAGCACTAATGTCATCATGTCCCGGATCACCTTCTTCTTCTCCCGGTCTGTTATCGGTGTGAACCATTTCTGCAGTCGCAGCTTCCCCTGTCGGCTGAACAGCAACAAGAAGCGCATCTGGAGGGAGATGAAAGTGAGGCGGAAAAGAGCAGAAAACGCTGACTTCTAAAAACTTTAGGATAACTGCAGAAAAGGGTGTAACATGACATGTTGTGTTATGAGGCTTAAAGACATGTAATTAAAACGCAGTCGACGGGCAGCTTGTCAACAGAGAAAAATAAACACATAATGTAATAACACCCCCGGAAGCAGCTAGAGCCGCCTGCAACCAAAACAAAACAATCACACGGCAATTAGATTTCACAGCTAGAAATGTGAATGGAGACCACATGGGAAACACAACACATCCATATCACCTCTGAGTGCAATAACACCCTAAATACAATGTGTGTGTTGTGCAAGGGTTATTAATGAGAGCTCTTTGCCCTGAGGAGCAGATAGGAGCAGCACTGCTACTGCCTGCAACAAGAGAAAGCAGGACATCGGGAGGGAGGAAGGACAGAAGTGCAACTATAACACTGTCTGCTGGATGAAGGATTTGAGTTCAAATACTTCTATTAGCTGTAGGTTTATGTGTGTAACTGTAGAATTAAATGGTTGAAATAATAATAATAATAATAATAATGATAATAATGATAATAATAATAATAATAATAATAATAATAATAATAATAAAAGCTATATTTAACTTCTGCACTACTTATTTATGCAGAACAGAACACTATTGTATCAAATACGACCTTTGATCAAGGAAGTGCCAAGCCGATCTGCAGTATGAGAGAATTTGTTTGAGGACACACAGCTATTGACCGCTCCTTTATTGCAGTGTGGCACCTTTTATTGCCAACAGGTGCATGGACAAAAACTACAACAACCAGCTTTCACACTCACCATTTTGTCACAGCAGTCAGAGAGAGTAGTCACCCAAGTTCGAATCCTTCAGGTTTATAATAAACCCTACCCCAGAAAAAAAAATCTACAGTCTTATCCTACTGGATCTCCTTTGCTTGTTTCAGATGCGGCGACATGGTTGATCTACCCCGAAATCAGTGCGCTCACACCTTCTCCAGTCAGAGCCGCGCCCCGCTGCGCTCCAGCGCCTGATTGGTAGCCGAGGAGCCACCGGGCTGAGCTGCACACAGGCAGGCAGGCAGACAGGTGTGTCAGTGCGCGGCAGTCCGGGGCAGAGAGGAGACACCGTACCGATGTGAAACACTACAGTATTTTTCAGGTTGCTGTCTCATATAACGTAAAACTCAAATGCAAATCTGTGATATTAAATGACTCACACGTCTAATATTATTATCTTTTCAATATTAAAGTCCGTTACTGAATAAAAATTGTGTCTAAAAGCCAATTTTTGAGTTACTAAATTTTAAAAAAAAATATAAGACGATCATGTGTATTCTATGTAGTATGACAAACTTGTATCTGTTTTTTATACCTCCCCTTTGTCTGAGCCTCCTGTTATGTTTATGATTTTATATTACTGTCGTGTTTTACTACATGAACCTTTCACCTGAGGGAGAGGAGATTTTATTTACATGTGAGATATCACGTTAAACAACAAATAAGTAAGGACATTGGTAAGGTTAACTAAGAAAGTGTACATGCAGTAGGATTAACATTCACTATGAGTAGTAAAATAGGTCAGTAAGACCACAGACGGGTTGCTATATGCTTCTTTTTGTCTTTAGGTTAAATTACACAGTCATTGTCGCATCCTTGCCTCCTGCCGCTGGGGGGGCCGCTGGAGTTTCGCCCACTGATGTTAAATCAATGGAGCTACACGTGGTTCTGGTCCAGGGTAAAAGCGGAGGAGAGAGCTCAGAGCAGCGAGAGGCTTCCAGAGCACAGCACCATGTCTCTGTACCGCAACTCCGCCTGGTTCCTGAAGGGAGTGACCGAGTTCACCAGGTAAGACAAGTCTTTATCTCTCCAGTGCGATGCACAGACTTCATTGTTTTAGGTGCTGGAGTCAGTGTGTGGCTACTGCTGTATGTGTGCATCCTCCCTGATATATGTGTGTATCTCTAGGAACAATCAGGTTATTATTTCAGATCAGTTCACAGTAATACATTTACTGAAAGCGATTTGAAGAATGCATGATAAACTCATAATGTGCGCAGTAAGAAACAAAATGTGGAAGAAAAAGTGCTAATAATATTGCCATTTTCTGCGTATTGCTTCATGATTTTATTGTATTTATGATTCTAAACTGCTTCCATATTTAACATTTCATTTGCAACACCAAATTATGTAATATGACAATCAAATTCGAAGTTGCCAATATAAGCCTCAAATTTTCATTAGAAAATATTTCTTCTTGAGATGTACAGTATGTCCCTATATCATATTTATTTATTTCTAAATTGAGTTTGAAATGAAAATGTGTACCAGTAAGGTTGTCGATATGAAGATCCTAAGAGATGGTAAGGGTCTAGTCACTCAATTGCAGAATTAACCTATAGCTCACTGTGTATGACAGATGTGGTGTAGAACTGAATAAAACCAGGCAAACCAAGGCTCTCTGGCCTTTTTAATGTAAGACTTTCAAAAATTTGAAGAATGTTTTGAAGAAAATGAACACCATGATAGGCAGAGCTGAAACGAGGAACATAAATTGAATCGGCAAATGTCTTGATGACAAAGAAGAGGCGACTAAAAGAACTTCAAATGTGTTTCTCTGTTTCTGACTTTGGACTTTGGACTGTTGTTCGAACAAAAAATTATCTGACCAATTATTAATCCATTGATCTGAAAATAAATGAAAATGTAATGTGAAGGAATATCCAATTGAAATGTATAGATGATAAAAGGTTCAGTTAGGTTGAAGGTTATATAAGGGCTGGACCTTTGAATGATGTATAACTTCATGTGTTGGTGTTGATCCTTCTGGTGGTCACTCACTGGAGTTTTATGGAGCTTATGAATGGACTTCAGTACATAGTTGAATATCATTGATTTATGAATTGAACAAAGTTTGCAGTGACTCAGCAGGAGCCATATAAGACCATAAGTCAGTTGTTCAAACACAACGAAGCTCTAAATGTGTTATCAGTCCTATCTGGTCTACTGCAGCCCTAAGGCGTTTACCCTCATCAGTATACATCAAGCCAAGTTGTGTGAAGAGGTGCTTTTGTGATCGCTTCCCTTCTCCCCTTTGTTCTGTGTTATCTTTTCTCCCAGAGAGCTGCCCGGCAACCCGCTCTGACCCTGCACTAATAGCTCTCTGCATGACACCAACGAACAGAGCGGGCATTTAGCCTCAGTATTACCCCCTTCCCTGTCCCCTTTAACCCCCCTCCCTTCACCCGCCCTCAACAATGGCATCCAGGACAATGGGTAGAATTGAAGTCTTTGGTGCCACACAAGTTCACAAGCTCACACACACACACCGATCCTGTTGTCATCGTCGGTAGTCTCAGCCCTAAACCCTTCTCGTCGGAGATGATGCCATTGTCTTCATGTCTTCATTGTATCTGTACAGTGAAGCTGTGAAGAGACGTACAGTAACCAGACTGACCTCAAACACTGACACTCTCTGACCTGAACACACACACACATACACACACACGCACACACACACACACACACACACACTACTTCATAGCTATTGCTCTGCAGTCTAGGTTTGCAGCGGTGCATATAATACAGTAAATGTTTGTGTCCTGCAGGAATGCCTTCCTGTCGGCCTCCAAGAGGTTTGTGGAGAAGGACCTTGAGGTGTCCATGGCTGGACGCTCCTTCATGATAACAGGAGCCAACAGTGGCATTGGGAAAGCCACCGCCATGGCCATCGCTAAGAGGGGTACCAATCCTACTTCCTGTTTTTCAGCTCAGATATCAAGACAAACACAATGCATGTATTGTGATTGATACTAATGCACTGAAAAAGTTAGTTGTACTACTACTAGTAGGAGGAGTATGTGTTGTCATGACAGCAGTGATCGTGTGAATAGTTCACAGTCATCTTTCCCAGTTTGAATCATAGAAACCATCAACTCTGCAAAGACTATGTAGCAATGATATTTATGATACAGCCTAGACCCATAGGGACAAACCTGTCACATCAAAGGGAAACATCCTCAGTGCATCATACACAGCCAACAGAACAACACAAAGGACAAGCATTATTAAAAATGAATGGCAATAAAACTGGAGCATAGCATAAATGTAAGACATGTTTCTCACTGAGTACCCAGAAGGCAGGCTGTGTGTCTTCTATTACTGTACTTACAAATGCCAATCGTCAGGTTTTCATTTAACACTGGCTTACCTACAGTATTGTACCATAACTGTATTTTGGAACTCTGTTTAAATCCGTCACATATGAGATTTTAAAGTCTTGCATAGTATTTCTTTTATCCCAGAGCTCAGTGTGTGTATCGCTTAAGAGGAGGATGACAAAGAGGCCTGCTTCACCTCAGTCTTGTGTTTTGTGACTACAAACACACCTGATCCTTCAGATTTAAAGTTGCACACAATACAATAAAATTTAAAATTTCAGTGCATTCAGATAAAAAACATAAGCCCTTACCCTAATCTGCAAATCAAAACTACTCAATGTGAGAAACATGCCTGAATATTTGAGATATTCTGTGCGCTGTGATAAATAAAATGTTTGAGAAATCATTATAAAGCACTGCAGCTCATGCAAAGATTGCATGCATCACACAAAGTTGCCGCTTTATTTCTTCTTGAATGTGTTCAGTGTTTTCCTTCAGCTGATAAAAGACAATGTTTATCACATCTCTGTCAAAGGTGGAACGATCCACATGGTGTGCAGGAACAAGGACAAGGCCGAGGAGGCGAGGGCCGATATTGTCAAGGAGTCAGGAAATAAAGTACAGTATGACTCATTGTCAACTCTCAGGCTCTGGCTGTCCAGACGTGACATCATTCATTATTCTGACTGTCATTACAGGAGATCTACGTCCACATCCTGGATCTGTCTGAGACCAAGAAGGTCTGGGAGTTTGCTGAGGCCTTCAAGAGGAAGTACAAGGCCCTCAATGTGCTGGTGAGAGACACAAGTTAACTGTTTTCATATTTGGAAATATATGCCAATATATACTATTCACTCAGTTAGTGTTGACTCTATGTCTGTCTCTTTCAGATCAACAATGCAGGCGCCATCATGAGTCAGAGGGATGTGAACGCTGAGGGGCTTGAGAAGAGCTTTGCCACCAACGTCCTCGGTGAGTCAGACGTCAGGGGTGAGGCGTGAATGAAGACAATGTGAAGAGAAAGAAAAGACCGGGGTAGTTATGATATGTTTTTTTTTTTGTTATTCTCTAGCGATTTACATTCTCACCAAGAGTCTCATTCCCTTGCTGGAGAAGAGTGCAGATCCCAGAGTGGTGAGTCTCATAATCCCTAGTTTGTCTCACTACAGCCTCCTGGTGGTTTCAGAACTTTTATTAACCCTTAATAGACTTATTGCTGCACTGGTCAATGTGATCCATCATTTTAATGAACATTTAATGGGTTTAGACTGTGGCTATTTAATGGTGGTCTCAACGCTGGTCACACCAGTGAGACATGCCTTCCTGAAAACATCCTAAAATTAGTAAAAAATTAACCTTTCAGGCATGTAGGGAGTTGTTGCCTGACAACACGGGGTCACAGGCTGCAGGGTAGCACGGGACTAGAGCCGATCATAGCTGACATCGGGAGAGAGGCAGGATACACCCTGGATAGCTTACACGCTCTGCATCTTTTAATGGATTTATTTATTCTAATTTGATCAATGTTGTACATACGGTTTGGTAGTTTAATTTATTACAGTGCATCATATTTGATCATAGGTTCTGTCTATAAAATCATCATCATCAAAACATGACCTAAATCTAAGCATAAATGTACTGAGTTCTGTTCCACTGCTGTGTACAGTGCACATTAAATTGAGTTTCATGCCATGCCCACATAAGCTCCCTTTTTCACCTCTCACCCATGTGTCAATTCGTCCATGTCCAGATCACAGTGTCATCAGGAGGAATGCTGGTGCAGAAGCTCCGGACAGGAAACCTACAGCATGAGAGAGGCCGCTATGACGGCACCATGGTGTACGCTCAGCACAAAGTAAGACCTGAGCTTCAACACCTACTGATCTGCAACTGATCAGGCTATCGACTTTACTGTTCTTAAATGCTCTGAGCTAATCAGGGGACAGACAAGACATACAGTATAAAAACTAGAATATAGTATGATTAGTCTGCTGGTAAGTTGATTGTACATTATCCCTACAGGGTAGATATTTGCAGTTTTCAGTCATTTTAGCAGCAGATTGGGGCCTTTTAGTCATATATCACAATATTTTATTCTTTTTGATTTAAATGAAGAGTTTTTGAGAAATCATTAACACTAAAATTAACCTTAGTTGATCAAAGTTCATATAAATCTGTATGACAGCTGTTGAAATAAGCTGAATTAAGAGCTACTGCATGTTGCATATGAAGACTGAAGTTTTAGGCAATGGTTGTAGGCCAAAAAACATGTCAGCCTTCAACAGCCAAATCCTGTTTTGTGCTTATAAAGTCACGAAGAGCTGTGATTCATCATCTGACGTCCCTCAAATCTGAGTGCCTATTTCATGTGTTTTACCTGCTCTCTCTGTCTCTCTAAGACACGTTGATTCAGGACTCTGTGCGTGTGTGTGTGTGTTCCAGAGGCAGCAGGTGGTGATGACAGAGCAGCTGGCGAAGACTCACACTAACATCCACTTCTCCGTCATGCATCCTGGCTGGGTTGATACTCCAGGTACCACCCACTCAAACACTCACACACATGCAACACTTAAGAATTAACAGCTATCATACAGTAAATTTGGACAAAGTGAACTAAATCATTTTCTATTCACACACAAAAAAAATCTTATTGCATCATAGTATTTATTCTAGTGTGTTTCTCTCTCTCTCTATCTCTGCCTGTGTGTCACAGCGGTGGCCAATGCCATGCCAGACTTCCATACCTCTATGAAGGAGAGTTTGAGGACCCCAGACCAGGGGGCCGACACTGTGGTCTGGCTGGCTGTCTCCGAGGCTGCAACCACAAACCCCAGTGGACGTTTCTACCAGGGTATGTGACAAAACTGAAGCAATCTTTGGCATTTCTATTCACCTTCTTATCTGGATGTGTGTTTGACAAAGCAGACAAAAACACAGTTTTATTATCCTAAGAAAAGTAAGAAAGGCAGAAGAGAAGAATATTGGCTGAATTATGTGTTTGTCAGTTGTGGGTCAGCACGGTGTGTGTGTGTGTGTGTGTGTGTGTGTGTGTGTGTGTGTTTGTGACGTTTTGGCCCATGTCCATTGCAGCTGGAGTGGGCTGCTTTTGGTGCCAGATACTGCCTGAGAGTACAGTGCCTCCATGAGCACACACACACACACACACTCACAAATGCACTTTCGTGAACACACACACACACACACACACACACACACACACACTCACACACACAAAGACCCCAGTGGCCTTGAAGAGGGAGACTGTAGCCTAATATAAAAAGCTCACTTCAACGGAGCCACAAACAACTACTGCTACTGCATTCATCTTTTGATGATGTGATGTGATATGAGCCCGTTATGTGTGCTGTCCTCATTTTTACTTTCTGTCTCCCCAAATATCAGTCAATCAGTTTTCATATTTTTCTTATCATATCTCATGTCAACACTCTCTCAGCCAAACTGCTGTAGGTGTCAAATTGTAGTAGCTGTCAAGAAGACTAAGAAGTATAAACTACTACACAATATTTTAATATCAGGGAGGCAATCTTGTACATATCCACATCAAAACTGGATCATGCTCATGTCTATTTTATTTATATTCACCTCTTATCTGGGTCCAAATCACATAAAAAAAAAAGATGTAGTAAAAATTAATTCTCAGCCATATCTTCTCTATTGGTTAACTGGTTAGTATTTTTCCAATTTAGTGCAGCAAGTTTCAGTATAATACCACTGTGGTAAATATGGACAGTTGTAAATGTGTATTTGTTATAATTATATTACTTGTGATCAAAAACTAGTGAGTCGACAACTTTGCTAACAGCCAAACATCGAGCAAGGTCAGTCTTTTATTTCACCAAGCTCTCACAAACGACTTGAAGTCAGTCCCAGATTTACTCTGGTCTAGCTTCTTGCTCGCTCACTCTCTCCTTTTCTTTTCTTAGCTTCCTTTATCAAGGTCCTCTTCTGTCTCTTTGGCTCTGCCATTATGTCACTCCCAAGCTCTGGTTCTAGCATGACACTGCCTATCCACCCTGTCAGCATTCCTCCAAGCCTGAAGAATTTAGAGGCCAGGAACCCCAACTAACAAACTGAACTAATATTAGCCTAACAGCAGCTACAGTTGGCAGCAGTTCACTTTACTGTCCATCAGGAAACTCTGTTAATCAGAGAGAGTTGAGGCAGAGCAGCCAGAGGGAAAGCCAGAAAACATTTTTAGCTAGGTGAAACTTAAAGAAACCCTGGTACTTAATCATGTGTCCGTGTCAGGAGAGATGTCAGGCTTGTTAAAAAATCAATTCAGTGTTGCAGTTCTTCAACAGATCTCCTCTTCAAAAATCAGGCTGATGTTTGTTTTTTCTAGCCTTTTAAACCCTCTGACACCTTTAAGAAATCAATATTACATCAACATCACAAACACACTAGGGCTTAGGTACTACACAAGAGGCAATATATAGATTGAAGACATAGACACATTTATATTAACCCCTATCTGTGTATGTGTTTGTGCACAGACCGAAAGATGGTGTCCGCCCACCTGCCACTGGCCTGGACCCACAGCTCCGCCCTGGAGGAACAGAAGTTATTGTCTCTGCTGGAGGACCTGGCCAAGACGTTTCAGCCGCACTGAAGACAGCAGGAGTTGCCAGCACACCACTGACACTAACGCTGTCCGTTCACACTGACCAAGGCTGGACTCATCCCCACAGTGATGTAATACACTCGAGCAGAGGGGATGGATGGGTCCATTTTTATCCAAAGTATTTGGAGTGTTAACACTACCTGTGGTCGCTGGCTAAAAATAAGACAGGATGAAGTTCTAAAGTGTTTAAAAATGCCAGATTAAACTCTAACTATTTATATGATAACACATTTTCTTATTTGTGAACTTGTCTAAAAATGTTATTGTGTAAGACTGCTTGATAGTGACCTTTAAATGAGTTTTCAATGGATGTCATCTCACTGATGGAGAGAGCACCATCTAAACCACACACACAGACACTATCCAGTCTGTTTTGACTTTATGAAAGTTGTCAATCAGATGGGAATCTGATGTGACCAAAAGTCACTGCAGTATTAATTCACAACACCAGCTATGGGTTCAATCTCATTCTTTGTGTCTTTATGACTTACAAATGTGGCACGTGACGTGTATTTAATAGCTATGTCAGTAACTTGTGTAATCGCTAAGTTGTAGTGCAGCTTCTGTACTGTCCAGGTTGAGCTCAGGCCGGAGAAGTGCTCTCTCTATTAGCCGTGTGCCTTAAATACACCACACAGCAACGTCACCTGACATGTGCAATAAAACCTTGATGTATTTACGACTCTGTAATATCTGACAAGCCCCTTTTAAAGAGGCCTTTTACTGACTGTGACTTTGGCTTGAGTTTATCTTGTAAATGCCTGCTTGAATAAAGAAAATGACTGAATGTTTTGTGTGCTGTTGTGCTGCCAAGTTACATTTTGATTCAATTCCAAAACAAAACAAAATTCAAAACAAACAGAAGAAATAAAACAAACCAAAAACAGTCAAAACATATCAGAATATCTTTATTTAGCATCGATTTAGTCTCTCTATGCCCACAAACCAGGACAGAGAGACTAAAGTCAGTCAACAAAAGTATTTAAAAATACAATTATTTTGAGATATACATTAACAACATCATGTTGGAACAGCAGATGTGTGTTTTTACAAGCATCTGAAGAGGAAAAAAGTCAAACAGAAATCAGTTTACAGAGTTTGAGATTATGGGCCTTGGTGTTCTGGAAAATGAGTCATTAAACATGTTGATGTGGCCTCTTATCAACATGTGGACCACCCATTCTTAGTGTTTGATGAACCAAAGATGACAAAAACAAAATGACTCCTATAACTTCTCCATCTGGTGAAAGAAAAAGAAAACAAACCATTTACAATGTGACAAAAATCTATTCCTTCCTTCCTGCAACGTGCTGACAATCTGAAGATCTATTTCATTAGCTGTTTCTGCAAACAGCCAATCCTGTCATCCATCATACCTTTAACATTTCATCCATCTGTCCAGAAAGCCTTTTTAATCGCCAAAGGAAATCTGTTGCAAGGAAGTGATAAGAAGTAATGACTGGAAGGAGCCTCAATGTTCAGTTGACTGAAAAAGGAAAGGAGAGCTTTGACTCCTGATTGTACTGTAGCATCGTCAATAACCCTGTAGATCCCAGATGAGCATTTATGATACTTGAGGTTGGTCTGATAGATCAGTTTGCCAATACTGGCGGTTTACTGAAGAATGAGCCAGTTGATGTTGCCTATTTCTAATAAGACAGATGTTCAGCTACAGTAGCCATGCAATTAGCAGCTAAAGAACCCAAATTTTTCTTTGTAGTTGGTGGAGACCAAAACAGGGTTTAAAAGAGAGTGAATATTGGACATTCGCATTCCTCAAGTGGCCATAAATATGGGTCCAAATAAAAGCTCATGTTGTTCCTTTACTGCTGGATGTATAAACAGGCAGCTGTTTGGTAGCATGTTCACCACAACAACTTTTTAAGGTGGTAATAACCTGGTTGTTGTGATTACAGCTTGTTCAGGCTATTTGAAGTGGGGTTGTATGAGACACTGGATGAGAAGCTGGAATGAAACTTCCATCTGCCCAAGGTATTATAGCGCAGATCAATCTGAAACTGATTCACAACTTAGGTTGGTAGAAAAACAGACGTTCTATGCTTAGTGCTAAAACAGGTCTATTTTATGTGCCTAAAATGCTGAAGTTTAAAGTTCTTCTGCTGACCCTGTGCACAGAGCTGCTCCGCTTCTCCAAATTGGGAGCAGCTGACTGCTGTCTACGGATGGTAACACACCAACTATGGATACCTGATACGTCACTTTAAAACACCCAACCTTTAACAGTCAATAAAATAACTATATGTGAGATGAAAGGCTTTTTAGTGATGGACCCAGCTCTACAGTTCCTTGTAGATCTATGGAGCCCTTTATCTTTTGTTTTGTTTTAACAAATAAGTGTGGTGCATCAGCTTAATAAAGAGATAATGTTAGTGTTGTGTTTTCAGGTTGTTTGGCTGCGCCAAATATATTATTTCTAAAAATTTCTAAAAAAGCTCGCAATTAAATAGAATGAACAACTGAGCTAAATACTGACAACTGAATAAGTGTCTGCTTTCAGTCTAACCCCAAGTATGAATGGATGAAACCGAAATATTACAGCCTTGATGATGGCAAACAAGAGCAGTCATATGACAACCATGACTGTATGGGCTGACACTGCAGTCCAAGCATGTGCTTAACATGTTCTAGTTTGTTATTATAAAGGAAATAAAGACTACTAGAGGGGCACAAAGAAAAGTAAAACCACCATTTACAATGATAACAGATAAATACTTTACTACAAATATAAATATACACTACATGATCAAAAAATTGGAATGTGACTACATTTTGAGATCAGGAATTCCAACATTGTTTTTTTTTTGTCTCCACTTACAATAAGGCAAGCGTTAGTCTAACATTAGAAGATACTAGCCGCTATTTACAAGAACGCTACATTGAATTCCAGCCATCACCCTTCCCAAATCTGAACTTACAAAAAGATGTTTTATTTAATTCAAAAGACAAAGACCACGAGTTGTGCAATTCAGTGCAGAGCGTTATGAGACATCCTTGATACACAAATGTGTGTGAGGTGGGGTTGGGGACACAGGATGAAAGGAAGCACAAGTATCCAGAGCTTCATAATGAGGTGAGTGCATGAGAGTGAATGATCATGAGTGAACAGTCTGTCAAACCAATGAAAAGGCTCTGTGAGTGTGTCCTTCTCTCTTTTAAGGCTTTTGGAAGGAACACAGGCAGCCCTGATCTGACCAGCATTTAGTGCTATATTTAGTTTAAAGTACCTATTCAGTACCTAAGTAAGTGTCTCTCTGGTTGTAAATAATCCAATTTAGCGTTGCAAAACACTTAAAATATTTCAATCTTTGAAATGACAGATGAAAATTCATTGTCATGAGGCATTAGAACCTTGGCTTTACACCGTCAAGTGCTATGTGGTCTCTACCTACACAAGAAAGTGATAAATCCTGATCCTGTGCTACTTTACCAAAATAAAAGTTGGAGACTTAAATCCATAAATCTGAAATGATCACCCTAGTCAAATCTTTAACTTTAATCCGACTTGTGCACCTCAGGACGCCTGCCACAGCATGTTTGATGCTGCCTCTTGTCAGCGTGTGTCGCTATGGCAACGCATTCAAATTTGCCTCACCTGGCTGGGTCATGCAAACATCTGACAGGTACATCAAGTTTCTGGGGCTATCTATTCATCTATTTAAGAAAGAGGCTTTCTATTGAGTTTCTTACAACACTTGAGTGATCGCATGTGAATGATGGTTATGACATGAAGAGCCCACGGCCCGGTGACAAACCTACAGATGAAGAACCTCCTGAGAGTGATTTAAGGCCAACTAGTGAAAGGAAAACAAAAACCGGAAAAAGAGAAGACAGAAAAAAAAGCTGATCACTTTGATCAGTGAGAGTCAGTTCAAGCAATCATCTATGATACACATGATTCAGGGGTATATACAGATTTTTTTTTGTACATGTTACAGTGACTAAGTAAGATGCAGTTAGTGGGCCACAGTAATAAGCAAGCTTAGTGTATGTTTGTACAGAAATGGCAGGTCAGGGCGATTTAGTGAAACCAAACATTACAGTGCAAGGGTAGTAAAAAAAACCACCCCAGTCAAAAGAAGCATCAGAAATGTTAATATAATGTAAACACTAATATCAATACCATTCCTCCCATAGAAGAAATCATTACGATACATGCACACGTGTACACGCACACCACTGTGCTTCGGGGTTCTGTTTCAGAGCGAAAGGTCAAAAAAGAGCAGTCACACACACCTTCATGTAGGAGTGACAGTTAGTTGAAATGAAATTCGTCAAAGGAAGCAAATAGGAATGTGGAGGGCAGCACTATGAACACACACACACACACACACACACACACACACACAATAACACACACACGCTCTCTCTCTCACACACACGCACGCTCACACATTCACCAAGGGCAGGCCTGATTGTGGCTGAAGATCCCAGGCATGATGGAGAGATATACTGTACAAGAAGGGGTTTCCATGACATTGGAAGAGGTGGGTGGAGCATGTAGTGGGCTGGGTCCAATCAGCGTGAAGAGAAGCCTGTTGCTAAGCTACAGCCAACCACCTGCGTCATGTCCCAGATCTGTGGAGACAAACAGCCAATAACAATGACAGAAGCGGCCTGGTGCAAAGCTGCATTTGAGGATTATTTACTGAGATGACTCATGAACTGGATGCAACTGTTTCTGTTACTGCTTCAGTACTTTCAGGATGTTATCAAATCAATCTAATGAATTAATTAAATCTGATAGATTTAGGTTTTTACATCATTTACAGCAAATTACACAAAGAATGAATAAATAGAAATGCCTGGACTGATAGATCACCAGAAATCTCATGGTTAAATTTATTACCCCTGTCAGATGGAAAGGTTACTGATAACACAAACACAAAGACATTACACAAGGACTACCACGTGACTGTGATGCATGCAGATCACTTCACATACTTGCTTGTGTACTTTGCGTATTTATGAAAGCTAACCACTTCCATGACGTTGAAATATTCACAATGACAATGCTAACATGCTGATGCTAAGCAGGCAGAATCTTTACCGTGTTCACCATCTTGTGAAGTGTTAAACACTTGCTAATTAGCACGCACCATTAAGTATGGCTGAAGCCGATGGGAGTGTCATCAGTTTTACAGTATTTGGTCATAGACCAAACTGAAATTTTCCATAAAATGTTGAACCAATCATTTATCATCGTCTGGGAACCAAATTGCATGATAATCCATCCAAAAGACACACTGCCATCCCTAGAGCCACACTGCTAGCATGGCTGAAAAAGTATATCCACAAGAGGGAAGATCAGGATCAACACCTAAATATTTTCCTTTACACCACAAAAGATAACATGGTCATATGTGACCACCTCTGCAAGTGTTGTGGGCTGATCGGATCACAATGCGTCATGGTGCTCATTTACACTTGATCTGATTTCCAAAGCCTCGTGTTAATATGAGCTGTAAACAGGCTGTTTAACACTGAAAATAATTTGGGGTGTGTATCACTTTAAAGAGTAGTTTAAACATCCATTAAAAATATTGCTTTTGCTGACCTCCAGAAGTTTAACTTCTCCCCTTATTGCAGTGATGTAGAAGTATGACCACACCCAACCACACTCATTATAGTGGTGCTGGCTGGGAAAACAGGTTTGAGAGGTTTAAGTTCAACTCTGGTTGAACTTACGGGTGTTAAGTTAATCTTTAATTAGCACTAGGTAAGGTTTGATGGCTACAAATTGCAGTTCCCCATCCGTAGATAGATAAGATATTGTTCATATTAACCACCCCAGCTGGTCTGAGATGTCAAACACTGTGCATGACCAGTAAATCAACAGGCTTTATTCTATTAGACTGAGTTTAGATCATTTTTGAGGTTTTAGGATTGCCTGTGGCCACCTGGGAATCTGACTGTTGAAGAAGCTTGAAAAAATAAAAGTGATTTGATTAGTTTTGGTGTGGTGAGTTTGTGTCGGACACAGCCTGAGTACGCGCATGAATTCTCTGGGATCAAAGAACTGTTGTTGACCTTAACAATGCGGTCGCTTCCACAAGTAACCATCAGGCCTCTGGATGGGTCCATGTCCATGTGGGCGATGTTGTGTTTCCCCTCGTGGAACGTGGCCAACGCTGTTCGACTACACCACACACACGCACACACACACAAAGACAGCATTTATTCTTAGATGCCCTCAGTACTCTGAAAGTAGACGTATGTGATGAATGGATTACAAAATTTAGCAAAGCTCTTGACTCACTCTTCTTCTTTGATGGTATCAAAGCAGGCATCACACACCCGGACCGGGAACTCAAAGCCCATGATTGGGAATGTGGAGCGTTTAGAACTACATTTCCCACACACAGCTTTGCCACATTTTCTGCAGTGGTGCTGCACAAAAAAAGGGGGGAAAAAACATGAGTGATGAGATGAAGGACTTACAACTGCTAAGGACACTGGTCAGACTCTCCTACCTGTCTTAGCCCCAGGGTCTTAGTGTCCCACATCTGCTTGATGTTCCAGAAGAAAGGCTGCTCGCACTTCTGACAAGAGTCACTGTCTAACCACTGGGGCGCCTGCAGAGACACCACAATGTGGACCAACCAAATTAACTCTCCAAGTGAAAGTAAAGGTATATAAGACTGCATCATTACACCCTTTATCTATGTGTCAGTTCTAAAAGTGATGCAAACCTCTTCTCTCTGTGCGTCCATGTTCCACACTGCAATGCCTCCGTCGGCTGAGCACGACAACAGCTGCCTGGTCAGCTGGAGGTAACGCAGGGCCTGAACACGCTCGCTGAAAACAGAGGAAGAATGAGAAGGGAGAAATGTTGCAATCAAATCCAAGCTCTTCCCTCAGAGAGAAATCACAGACTTTTATTTAGCCTCTTGTTATTATTACTATTATTATTTTGGATAAAGGCTCCATGTTAACTGTGTTGTTCAGTCCTCTTACTGTATGAATGAGCCAGAGATTTAGAGATTTTTCCCAGGAGTTGGTGGAAATCCAAATAGAGCTAAAAATGCAAGTGATCATGACAGAAATTACAGAAATCTTGTGCATGTTGACAACCGTGTGATAATAAATAGAATGGAATTATTTAGGAAAATGGAGGAGAATGAGCGATAAAAGGACACCCAAAAAGCGTTTAAAAGACTGGGTCAGCACAGGATCAACACAGGATTTAGGACCTGTCAGAACTACAACGGCGTTGCGACTCTAATTTTTATGGGTGTCTGAGAGATAAACCTCTGTAAATCCTGCTCGGGTGCAACGGGTCCCACAGAGGCTTGCTTTGACACGCATCAGTGTACATGAGCCTTGTTGATGACTCCTGTCATGGTTGGAGGCAGACTAGGAAGTGATGTATTTAAAAAGAAAAAAAAAAATCGAGAAGTGAAAATAAAAACAGGGTAGCTGTTACTGAGCCCCCATTTAGTTTTTAATTCTCTATAAACACAAACACAGAGGAGGTGACACAAAGTCAGCATCCATGCCTGGCCGAAAAAAAACTTACTGGTGTCCCTGCAGCAGTAACGTTCGTCCTTTGCGGCCTCCAATGTCCCACATGATGACGCTGTGGTCGGAGGCTCCTGAGAACAGCAGCCTCTGGACGGGATCCCACCACAGGGTTCCTATACTACCTGGAAGGAACACAGGGATGAATGGAGAGACAGTTACAGTGTGGCCTAATGGCTCCACCTAGTGCATGCTGGGAAAACTACAGTTCTGACTATAGACCTATTTTTCCATTGTTGTGCTCTATACTGATTCAATCTCACCAAGATCTCATTCTTTGCTTTTGTATATGGCCGATCCATGGTGAGGAGTGTGGCAGTATTAACACACATAACGCCTTAAACACAAAATTATAAAATGAATGTCTGTGTGTTGCTCTCTAGCTAGTTGCTAGAAGCTAGCCTGTAAAGCAAACGGACACGTGAGAAACCTGTTGGTGAGCTTGTTGCTAAACTGAAGCAGCTATGTTTGCTGTTACCGACATGATCCTTTAGCTAGTTGCATGTTTATTAAATAAAGATAAAGAGACCAAAAGCTGGTCTGACAAAGGGTGGCCACAGATGGTTTCAACTGATTGTGAAGTTGTATCAACCACACTGCACGGACCATCTGCCCATTCTTGTCAGAGAGGAGGGCATTTGACACACTAAAGAGTCGGTATCAACACACAGCTGTTGTTACAGTACAGCGCACAGCCGATGATTTAACTCAAACTGTCCTTCATGTTTGTTTTTTCAGATAAGCCAACTTGCAAATACTTCAGTGTTTTCCAGCGAAGCCTCCAGCACTCAAACGGGAAAGAAACAATTAAGCTGTTGAAGTTAGACAAGTCATATGATGAATAACAGCCTGTGGCAGGTGGTGGTGGACTGACTAAGCTACACATGAGCCACAGTGTCACGCACAAACACAGACAGAGCGCCGTGGACTACCGTGGCCGAGAGCTTTCTTGGGTACTTTACCATATTGTATTCTCATAAAGCCACACACAGACTGTGATTTACAACTGTAAGCAGCCAGACCACACGCTGGGATCTGCATTTATGGCCACATTATTGACAATGTTTAGAACCTATGTGAAAAAACATTAGTTAGAACTTTTCCATCAGCTGACGTAGGGGGAAACATCTGCTTATACCCCCCCCCCCCCCCCAATTTAAAAAAACAAAAACAAGAAGGGGCATTAAAATTGTTGCTGTGTAAGACTACAGTGTCATCTGACCTTTCCATTCTGTTTTTCCATTTCCATTAAATATTTGGGTGGAACTGCTTCTGCACAGTTTGAGGCAGGCACCACACCTATTTGCACACATTACCAGTCAAATTAACGTGCATTATTACGCCTGCGGATCAAAGAGAGTGGTAGGAAATTAAGGGTTGTTATGGAGGAAGGATTTTCGGATTGTCTGAATCTTAAAAGCACAGAGTGCACTGACATGACCGACCGGTTAACCTGTACGCAATACGTCAGTGGTAAAAAATAGGATTTTTGAGTAGTAGCAGAGAGTGTCATCTAGCCAGATGAGTCATCCCTCACCCTGTCCCAACTAGCTGATGAGCACATGTGTCATAAATGCCCGAAGGAGAATGCAGGGAAGTGTTTTGGCAGCTAATTTCTTTTGTGGGATCAATTTTCGTTGCTCAGCCACCAAACCCTTGATTACATATTCATTATCACTTTCATGAAGCATGACACTGGTTTTCGAGAATGATAACACTCCTGTATAAACGGCTCGGACGGTACGGTACAGCTGGATGAGCATGGAAACAACACAGTGCCTATATCTCGATGCAAATGAGCAGATATGGGAATTTCCAGAGTAGGAAAGGAGATATTCTAAAGGATGGGGAAAAGTGGTCTCACCTATACCTAGAGAGCTCTACTCACCTGGAAAGGAAATGTCAGACTTTTATGGCAATGACTGCGGGATTTATTTAGGCACTTACAACTCTTCTTCTGGTTCAAACTGTAAACTTTTATATCACAAAAGAAAAAAAAATCATTTTGAACGTTGAAAAACAGTTCCATTACATATCGGATCTAAGACAGCAGAATCCAACAGGTCTTTTATTTCCTTGCATAATGTTAGGTGTCAAGGAATCTGGGTCATTATTATCTACTGCAGCCACATCTTCATATCTGGTGTCAGCATCAGAAACCTGCTCGTGTGCAGCAAGTATGCAGACAAACTATTTGTCTGCGACCTCACGTGACTAACCGGTGCTGAGAAAATATAGATCTGCGCGGATGATTCTTTATGTGTAGGAAGGTGTGCATCTTTACCTTCATGACCCTTTAGTGTAGTGATGGTGGAGTACGTCTGCTTCTCCAGTTTCAGCAGTGTGATCTGTCCTGAGTAGTCGCCAACAAAGGCGTGCTGCGTCTCGTGATCATATCTGAGCAGGGAGTCAGGGGTTAAACACACTACGTGTTACTACTTCACTGGTCGGTGCTCCTATGATATACTGTACTACACACCCAGTGGGTGAATGGAGGATACTGTAGGCAGGAGGCCCAGGCGGTGAAGTAGTGTCTCCCCAGCATGCTGCCACTGTGGGTGCACATCCAGCTCACACTCTTGTCGTGGCCGGTGCTCACCACCCACTCACTCTCCAGAGAGAACACCATATCCGACACGCGGTTCTGGTGGGCTGTAAAACACACACACATGCATCCAAGTGTCAAAGTTGTATAAACACCAAACAAAATCTTGTCTATTCCACAAAGCTTTATATCTGAGCTGTCATGGATGAGTACCATCTAAGACTAATTTGCCCTTTCTATGTGCTGATCCCCATCTGCTTAGCATCTCTGTGATCCACACTAAGACAGCAGAATCCTTTCAAACCATTTGTACTCTCATCAGTCTTAATGTCCCATCTGGTGCACACCTTTGTTGATAAGGCATGGTTCTAGCCTTCATTCACATTTTCCACCTTTTTATCATTAGCAAGAATTATTCAGCCGCGCTTTGTGGCGTCTAGAGATGTAATGCATGTAATGATGTAACGATGTGATGCAATCCCCTTGCTTCTCCCTCCCCCTCCTAGCATGTTAAAATGTGAAAAATGTTCTTATCTAGAGCAAGTTTTAGGTTTGTCTGTTCTGGGCTACTGTAGAAACATGGTGGCTCAACACGGGCTCTGTGGAAGAGGACCTGTGGCATCTATAGATGTAAAAGTCTCATTCCAAGGTAACAACAACATAATGACTTGTTTCAAGGTGATTCTATTCTATTTGATTTCTGCCCCCTAAATCTGACACACAGATACATCTAAAGCTACATTAATTGTTGTTTAGGCAGCAAAACAAGTCAAGGATACAACACAGACATATTATCACATTATTAAGTTGAAAATTTGCTTAATTCAACAGCAGATACACTGGCAGTATTTTAGAGTTGTCACCCACCAGCTTCACACTGCCTTTGCCTGACTGCTGATCAGTGGTGGGCAGGTAGCGTACCGCAGATTTTTAGGCCCTTTTCAAAAAAATAAGAGGCTGAAAGATGCTAAAATGCTAAATAAAGTAAACTTCAAGGTTGGCAGAGTTCAATCACTCACACCTTTCACATTACACATAGTAATTTCAGCTATTATCAATACAAAAATATGTATTATAGTAGCTTTAAATGAAAATAAATTGTCCCCAAAAAATCAAAATCACAAAGGTATGTCGTATCATATTTGTATCATCATATTTGTATCATTCAACTACAAAGCTAGTTCAAGAGAATTTCAAAAGAAAACATGCTAAACTAATTTCTGCACAGTTTCTACTGAGGTTAATGACTGCATTACAACTGAAATCTGAAAAAGGAGTCACTTCTTTATTCTTCAAGTGTACAAGGCAGTGAGATTAGCTATTAGAAACGAGGCAAAAATAATCCTCAAGTCTAATTTTATACCACAGAAGCCTACACATACTTTCTACTGTTAATTAATGAGAAAATTCTCTACATATTTTCACAGCCTCGTGACTAAACCATGGTTGTCCAGTGAGGCTGAAACTTTGATCTTGTGTCCACTCGCTTTCCTCAAACATTACTCTTTCCGGAATTCGATAAAGTAACAGGCACCTAAGAAACATTTATGTTGCTGCTGTGTTTTCTGCAAACTGTTGCTGCACTCTAATGTGTCTAATGGAGCGATGGTTTTGTCCCTTGTGCAGTGTGTTCTTGTGTGCATCAAACCATGGTAATAATTCATTACAGATGTTGCCAAGCAACTGTATTAATTTATAACCAGACTAAATATATGTTAGGTGTTCTTTGTCACTTGCCAATAAGCTGCTATAAAAAGAAGTCAGTATTGACTTGTCTGCAGCCCGAAGGACCAACGACTGCCAAAAAGCAAATGGTGATGCTAAGCCCTGCCTGTCTTTGAAGTGCATACACATCCTAATGCCTGTTTGATTCGATTGTGAGTCATGTTTGTTCTGTTCGGGGGCTCTGCTGCTTGATTTTGCTGTAAGTGGTAGAAACCAGATGCAGCATTCCAGTGGTGACGTGGTGTATTGCCCTCTAAAGTAAGTCCCCCTCCCAAAAGAAACTTGATTTTTTCCACTGAGCAGGCTAAATGGCTGTTGATACAGCAACTGTGTTCTGTTCATAAACTACTAATTATGACAATATGACAGGATATGAAATCAAGATGTTGAGTTGTAACTAAATTGTTTTCATTATCGATTGTGGAAAAAAAAAAAAAAAGGATCACAGCTTCCCTGAGGCCATGGCAACATGATGAGGTGTGTCTTGATTTGTTCCACTGCAAGTTCTGTGACTTTATGATAGCTGTACAGACGTTTTGTAAGAAAGTATTGTGCCTACACAATGCAATTCTGCCCAACTGGACTACACGATATTTATATATGTGTTTGGGCATCCTCATCTCATATTCTCACCTGGATACGTTTTGACGTGGTTCATCTTGTTGAAATCTTCAGAGATGAGAAACTCCTGGAAGGCAAGCAATCAAACACAAGTTTCAAATATTGAGATTATGGCCTATTTAAACCAGACATACAGGTTTTTGTTTTTTTTTTTCCTGTTTGAACAATCAAAAGAAAGAGCCCGGAGCGAGAATATGAAGCCATTTTGTGCTTGAGTTTAGCTTCACTCACCACAACAGCTCCATTGTCCTGGCCTATGAAGATGCGTCTGCTGTCATGGTGGTACGACATGCAAGAGCACGGCGCTAAAAATAAGGAAAAAAAAAGGAGCAAGAAGTAGAGTCGCCATGAGCATGGAGGGGAAAAACACAGACAAGAATGTTTATATTTTCCCACTGAAGCAATGCAGTCTTACTTACAGGAGACTGTGTGGTAGATGCTTGGCCAGTACTGACCGCTGTCTCTTTTCAGCCATACTCGGATGGTTCTGAAGGAAAAGGTCAAAACAACACACTCAGAGCACTCTTAAACGTCTTCACGAGAATCATCCTGCAGTCTATTTCATGATATAAAGCTGTGACATTGTCTGATCTTTTACTTACTCTTCGTGCAGTTGAGACGAACATATACTGACATAAAAAAACGATACTTGGCACATTTCGGTGGAAATATTCACTGAAGAGAGAGCCCTCATTTAGGGACTGGGCTTAATCCTCGTCTGGGAAACCAGCCCTCATTCTCTTTACACACAATGCTTGATTCTGTTCACTGACATAAAAAAAAAAAAAAAACAGCACTGAAAGTGGTTGGATGGAAGTTTATTAACAGTATGTTGAAACTATTTCTGTTGGTGAAAAACTGTTCTTGGCAGGTCACTTAGTGTCATCTATATTTACGCTTTGTAAACGTTACTGTTGAGAATGCATTACAGAAGTGATGATTCAACACTTGACCGCTTTCGATACTTATTTGACTTGGGTTGGTTTTGCTTCAGTAAGCGTTGTGTTTTAACACTTTATGGTCCACAAAGAAAACAAAAATAATAAAAGCACTGGTGGATTATATAATATATAAAGGTTTTCCGTGCCATCGTTGCCAAGTGCTTGCGCATAGCAGGAATTGTTGGGTCTCTGTAAATACTATTATAAAGAGTAGACACGTGCTCTATGTGGTAAGTGTTATGAAATAAATTCTGTTATGACCTGGTGCTATATTCACCTTTACCAGCTACAGCATTACAGTGACGAGCACGTGAATGCATCACTAATTATAATACAAAAATATAATTTGCATTATGAATACTTTTGGTACTTCAAGTACGTTTTGATGTTAATACTTTAGTTTGAAAGCAGAACTGAGTATGTCTACACTGAATTACTTCTAAGCAGGTCAAATATTGGATACTGCTGCTGAACATAGGAAACTAGGAAACACACACACACACACACACACACACACACACACACACACACACACACACACACACAAACACACACAAACAAAAAAAAACAAAAAAAACACCAAAACTGATGGCAACAAAAAGCAGTAAACTTGCTTCACAACTTCCCTTTTGGGTATCAAGTGGTTTAGATGTGTGATGGGAACTGCATCGCGTTTCTTCACAGCGGCCGAGTTCCTTTATCTTTGAAGGAGGATGTTTGCTTCTTTGTAACGGTGTGAAGACCTCCAACGGCACTTACAGTGTGTGACAGACTGTTATGACCACAATCACGCCTTCACAACTGAGATTATCTGACACAGCGAAGTGCTGCCTTCACGTTTTGTCGAACATATGGTGTTGACTAAAGGATTTACTATTACATCCTAGTTGTCCAGATGAGACGTTCAGGGGGCGGAGGCTACATCCATTTCAATCATAAAAACATGCTAGTTTTAATACAACATATTATATTTGTAGATAGGACAAACAGGAGACCTTAATCTACAATTGACTAACTCAAATACCGACCAATAAATTAACAATTTTATTACAAGGTGCAGCTGCGACAAACAAACTCTTTACAGCATACGAGGAGCACTTGAGGCTACTTCGAGAAAGTAATGTTTACTATATGAGCATTAGCTAGCCAGCTAGTTAGTTAGTTAGGTCAATATAGCACAACACAGTGGGATACAGTTACGTATTCAAAGTCATGTGTGGTTAAAAACGTTAAAGTATGAAAACAAGTGTTACATTCCCGTTTACTGTTACCGTTTGGCTGTTTGTTCGCGGATACTTTATGGAAATGACTCGTTCTTGATGGATATCTGTCCTCACGCACTCCTACGTTAGCCTCGTTTCCATGTGAAATATCCCAAACAAACAACCAAAATAATAATAATTCAAAAACATTCCTTATAAGAGCGTTTTTTGTCCCTTTGTGTTGTGCCTCTCAAGCCAGTGCTCCAGGAATTATGAGCAGCAATGACCAGCAAATAGACCGAGCCCGCCTAGCTACTGCTGTTCCGCTACCATTAGCCTGCTCGGTGTAAACTCACCTGTCCTCGCTGACCGTGATCACTCCATCTTCTTTTGGTATTAAAACGGCCGCGTTGACGGCGTCTGAGTGTCCCTCGATCTTGTTCAAAAGAATAGGTCTGGCGGTCTGAGGCCTCGAATGAATCTCCGCAGCCATGGTTTAAAACTAGTCAGCAGTGTGTTTTCCTTCAGCTGATTTTCCTCCTCACTCGCCAGTAAGGCATGATCAGCTGACACCCGGAGCCGCTGTCAGGATTACCGTAAGCACTGAAAGAATGCATCCAACAAATTTCTTGTTTCACCGGATACCGTAATACTCAAAACATTGTTATTATTGTCAAATATTATTGTGTTATTATTGTCAAAACATATTATTATTATTATTATTATTATTATTATTATTATTATTTATTATATTGTTGTTGTTGTTGTTGTTGTTGTTCTATCTATCTTTCTATCTATCTATCTATCTATCTATCTATCTATCTATCTATCTATCTATCTATCTATCTATCTATCTATCTAGTAGGTTGCATCAGTCTCTTCATTCATCGCTGTTTGCAGAGCGCTGTGTCAGAGCTTCATTATTGAATCCGATCCGCTTGTTTATTGATACAAGACCTGAATCAATGACACTCCAGTCCATGTTTTCACTGATACGACCACCTTCTCGCCTACCGCACTTACAAACACTCACGCACGCACACAGTGCTGCTGATGCGCCACCGACAGCGGGAAGCTTAAGGTGAGTTCTGTCACAACAAAATGTTCAGGTCATTGTTAACTTACTGAAACTAAATGCTAATTTTTTTCACACCTTAATGTTTTTGTGACAAAGTCACAGAAACATAAAATGTCAGTTATAAAATCGTTCAGTTAACTAACTGTTAAGAAGCACTAATGCTACGTTTTACAAGTAGTTATCAGTTTTACAAATTGCAGTGTAGATGGTGAAATGTAGGCTAAATAAGTTACCAATATGTGAGATATAAATAAGTAGGTTATAAATTGATAAAATATGTATTAAACCGATGGTGAGGTAAACACAAATGTTTTGAGAGATATTGACCACTGTGAGTAAAGAGGTCCTCCCCCTCCTTACAAAAGCCAATTTAACCACTGCTTACAGGCGTTATTTACACAATAAACAGCTCGAGGCAATGACATGAAGTGTACTTAGAATCTTTACTTAAGTAAAAGTGACAGTACCACAATGTAAATGTGTAAATACAAGTAAAAATTCTCCTAGTGGATTGGAAAACCAGTGCTCAAAAATCCAGGCAAAGCAAAAGGTAAAGCAAAAATTGGGAGGACTGAAAACAAAAGGAAAAGAAATATCAAATCATATCAAAATTGATGTTAGGACACAGAGTTTTTAATAAAACAATGCACTTGTTAGGGACAGTCAAAGGATTGTGTGATGTGGCTTAGAAGAAGAAACAGTTGAATATATTATCTGTCTGGAAAAAGAAAATATAATCTTTGTTGTGTTTTTCCCGAGTCCTCGTGGAAAGAGGGAACTCGGTACAAGCAAGCACTGGTAGTGGACCTTAAACGCTAGTTGTCATTTGCCATGTTGTGGTTTTAGCATTACCACTTGTGTTATCATTTGCATATCAGCCGTGTGCCCATGGGCATGAATTGCAAATCTGTGTGGTTTTGCACAGATTTACACATGGCCCTTTTGTTCTCAGCCCCTGGAATTTATTGCCTGTCCCATGTGAAGCAAGGCCAATATTCAATTTATGGCACTCTTATTCTAAAGCAATCTATATGCTTACATAATGAAACACACAATGTTTCTTTTCAGTTTATTCATAGTGATAACCTACAGTGTGTCAGCTCTGTGGTGTTTTCACGTCAAAATGATAACAGTTGTACACTTGGGGTGGTGGTTGTCAAAAAAAAAAAAAAAAAAGAGCGCCACAGTTTCGCTCTTTGCTGATGCTAGTGAAACTAGTGGCAGTAAATACTTAAGTTCAACTACACACAACAACACATCACTCCCACAAATGAGTCACATGGAACTTGTTGAGTAATTGTTTGTCCGCTCCTCCATGATAACCTGCTGTGACTGAGCGCAGCAGTGGAGTGTGATTCGCTTTTTGTCCACCAGGCGTCACCGCTGAGCTTTCAACGATCTGCCAAACATCAGCATCAACTGGTGTACAGTTGAAAGTCTAATTTGCCTGTGTCATCCAGTAACACTTTCTTCTTTGTTCTGACAGAAACTCAGATCGTATATTTGTCACTTTACAGACTTTAGCCCCACTGGTCCTGTAGTAATTGCAATACGTTAATGACAATGACCAAATTAGAGGGCCTTATGTAAGGTATTAACAGTGCAAGAGCCAATGCAGGATGTCCATGTGAATTAGTACACATGAGTATATAAAGGACGGTTGGGTGAGGATATAGCAGACAATGTCAAACCTCTAAGAAGACCAACATCTCTACGAGGAGGGCTAATAGACCAAAGAAAACAACACTGGAGACGCTGCCTTAACTTTCAGGTAAGAGTGTAACTTTTTGCTTCAGTTTGGTTTGTCGATTAAAAATCAGTACATTCAGTAATAAGTACTTTTATACTGGATTTACTCTGAGGTTTTACATTGATATCTTCTTCTAGCTTAATTGTTATAGATGTGTAACATATAGACTAAGCCATCAGTAGTGAGTGGTCGACCGATACATGGAGGATACAATTAGAGCAGCCATGCGTTGAGATACTGGAGATCACAGGCATGCATTGCCCCTCCATCCCTGGCAGAGAACAGCTAATGCTGGAAGACTGTTGTTGGAAGACAAGGCTAGGATTTACTTAGTTTACTTCTCTTTACAACTTTAATGTATTTTGAGGTCTAATTTAGCTGTATTATCTGCACTTTGAAAAGTCAGAGCAGCGTGTGTGTCTGCCCAGTGGGAAGCAGACTAAGGTGCAAGGAGCTTGCTTCTTTGTACTGTGTGTATGTGTGTGTGTGAGGTCTCCTCTCTATATCTCTCTCTGTCTCTCTCTCTGTGTTTGTCTTCGACGTTTCCTTTAGGCCTACTAGTGTGTTGTCTTTGCATAATAGATGGGATAATAAAACAGGGTCATTTTATTTTATGGAGAAAAAAAATTAACAAACTTTAATTTTAAACTTTAATTTGCAAATCAAACAGAAGATGTAGCACTAGATAAAAAAAATGAATTTGTGTTTTTGTTTTTGTTTTTTAAAGAAATGGCTGAAAGAAAAGAAAGTGCAAATCCTGTGTGGCAGCATAAATTTATTTTTGTTTAAATTGAAGACTTGTGTAACATTTTATTTTATCATTGTGTCATTTTTATCAGGTAAATGGAGGGGAGAAAAGCAATGTCGGCTTTAGAATAGGCCCAAAAAATCGGCAGCAAATATAGAGGATCAGTTAGACTGATGTCAAAATAACTAATTATCGGCATCATCTGCCTTAAAAAACCTGTATCAGTCGACCTCTGATCAGTAGTGCACAGTTTATGTTGTAATCTATATCAGCTCTGTTTCTGCTTTCACAGGACAGCCTGGCTGATACATCACACACATCCATCTCCAGATCAGTTGTTAATCTTCATTTCATTTACATAATTTGCATCAGACTCAGACACAGCTATCTTTGCCATCCACCTTCCTGCGTCGTCTGATCTTTGAGCATCAGTCTTTCTCACCATGTCAACCATCCATCCACACAAAACCCAAATGAAACAGCTTACAAGTCTATCATGAGAGGCTTGGGGGCTAGTTTCAGGACTCCTCTGTTCCCAGTAAACCTTAGTTCTGACTGGAGACCGCCTTTCACTAGCAGTGAACAGTCAAGGCCAGGTCCTGATAGCTGCCTCTCCTGTGTACGGCTCTGGAAGGATTGTGGTTCTGGGTCGCCAGGAGCTACATTTGCCTTCTTTCCTGCTCTGGTAGAGAGCGCTCTGACCTGGCTGAAGGAGATGGATCTGAAAACCTGTCTGTGAGGGTCCACAAAAATGTCCAAGGCAGTCGCTGACAACCTCAGCAACTCCATCTTCAAGCCAAAGTTGTCGGCCTACAATGACAATCTGGGTGTTGGTGTGTATGTGACTGAAGTGCCTACAGTAATAGTGCAAACGTGAAGAAGGACCTGGTGGCATTCATGAAAGCTGGAGGAGGAGTCCTGATAGGGGTCAGGCGTGGCACTGGGCTTATAGTCACTCTAAGAAGAATGCACTGTTTTTGGTTGTAAGAATAAAGGTTTCTGGTGTTGCAGGGATCTACTTCACCAGAAAGCACTATTGTGAGGCAGAGTGTCTGCCTGTCTACCCACAGATCATTTCCTGGATGTCTGTAGTGTAGTGTATATTGTAATTCCTTTCTATGTACATTTATAAACCTTTGATCTCAAAACATCAGGCATGGGGAACCTGTTCCACAAAGGGCAGTGCGGCTGCAGGTTTTCTTTCAGCAAGCAGCAGCACACCAGACTTGACTCATTTAATCAACTGAGCTCAGTCTTCAGAGAGTTGATTAGCATGGTCAAACTGTGTGCCAGCTCAGTTACGAGTAGAGTGGCCGCCCCTATGCAAAGACTCGCTGCGGCTGGCCTGGGTTGAGTCGACCTGTGGCCCTTTCATGTCATTCCCCATCTCTCTCCCCACATTTCCTGTGTCACTGTTCCAGCTGTCTCTCTATCAAATAAAGCTTGGAAAGGCCAAAAAATAATCTTTGAAACTGTGTGCTCTTGGAACAAAACCTGCAGCCACACACGACCTTTGGCCTGCTTTGACACACACATATGGGCATGCTGTTCAAGACAGTAATATCTATGTTATAATGCTATGTTAGAAATGCTCTCTCAAAATTAAAACAAACATGTTTGTCTATTTATTAACATATGCTTATATACAGTATACAGTTTTTATGAGACTCATTCTTTAAAAAAAACAAAATCAGGCCTACACCTGTACTTTATTAAACCAACAGACTGTATCTCTCCAACGGCATCTGTCTTACCTCTTCATCCTTTCAAATACAGGATTGATAAGTATTTTGAGGATGACCTAGGATTCTTACTGGAAAGGTGTCAGAGTTTGACCTCCCAGGTGGATCACATGCTTCTGAAGTTCTGGTCCACGGCCCTCTAGCCTTTCCCATCGGGACCACAGACGATGGACGGGCATTCCTGGCGGGAACCTACTGGGCAGGGGCGGGTCATTGTGGTTACACATGAAGGATTCTAGATCGAGAGGTAGAGTTTATAATAAAAGACTGGTTTAAGAATTTCTTGTCTTTTGAGCCTGCTTGAGCACTAATGACAGTTTGCTCTTATGATATGTTTCATCCCTAGACTATGAGCAAGTTGTCCTTACATGCTCAATTTAACTTATGAAGGCAGAAAATCTAAAACCAATCTTCTATGTGAATGTGATTACTTTATGTTGTTTCATATTATTAGCTGGTTCTCAGTGTGCTGAATATTAGAGAAGTCTTTTCATGTGAGATTAACAAACTCCTGCCTTTCTTTCATGTATCTTTATCACAGACACTGGCCTCATTTTGGATCAATGCCATTCACTGGTTGGATGAAGGCCGGCAGAGGTCATTGGTGTAGAGCGGGTATGCATTCAACACCCTCAGCCAGTCAGGGTTAAAGAAAGTGTGAAGTCAAACTTCCAGGAAAGACCTGAGTGTGTTTGTGTGTACAGCATACAGTGATGATCATGCACAGAAATCTTAAAGACTTTGTGGCAGAAGGAGGAGGCCTGCTGATTGGTGGACATGCCTGGTACTGGGAACAGCAGACACACCATGGGCAAAACACGTGCAGTTTCTCGAATGCGATAACACCACAAGTTTGATTATATACTGGCCGGATTCAACCCATGATAATATATGACATAATGCAAGCGAAACATATTCATGTGCACATAATGATTATTCGACGCCCATAAAACAGGCGGCTGCACAGGCTGAAAAAACTCAACAAGCTTGGAATCATATCTGTTTTTCTCTCAGCAGATTTAGTGATAATTTGGGCTCAAGCAAGTTGCAAATACTTACAGCAGCACCTGTGACTAGAACAAACTAATAAGTGGGATACTATTGGATGCAAGTGTGATGACAATGTAACCTATATCAGATGTGCATCTAAGAAACCAGCAGATTGATTACTGCAGAGAGAAATAAAAGCATGTCTGTGCAGGTAGAACATTCCTACAGGGATAGAAGAAGGAATGTTTACTGTCTGGATGCCTGCAGAGATTGATAAATATGGGTTTGCATTATGTTTAAAAATGAATAGTTTGTATGACATTCTGACTGATACACTGCAAAGTATTTCAACATTAATGGTGCACATTTTAAGACAGTTGCTGTTTGAAGGCTTTCAAAAAGTGTATGGTGGCTGGAGAAGTTAGAGCATGAAAGACAGGTTTTGCTGCGACTGAGGCAGTCTAGCAGTCTGGGAGCACGAACAGAGGGTATCTGGAGATTGCTGTTCATGTCAGACAAGAGATTCTAGTAAGGTAAAGAGAGCTGAAGGCAGAACATACTTTATTTCTTAAAGCCTGAATATAAAAAATGAACGTGAATATCAGACTCATATTTTCATAGCAGTACTGTTATACCCTACCCAAAATTATTTCAACACTAGAACACAGTAAATGAAATTAGGTTTGCTAGAATGTCTTTCCAGGGAACAAGATCACATGAACAAAATGGGCTTGAGTCTGTTGGGGTCAACAATTGTTGGAGGATTATACGAGCCCTGTTCCCAGCCAGGTCATCAAAGACACCTACCGCTAGCCACCTTCTACATACAGCACCTTGGCCATGTACTCAGGGGACAAACTTAGAAAGCATGAAGAAATCTCTTACAAAGCTGAGCCCAGGACTGCATGACTACTTGCATATGAATGCTCATGACTGCTCCTGCTATGCACAAGTGGTCTCCACTCTCACCGACATGATACATTCGAACATGCCACAGGTCAGTGGATAAAATAAGGTAAAACCTTTATAAAACATTCTAGTGGAACCACCAGTCTGATGTCTTTGACAACACCGTACATATCCATATCACCAATGATTTTTTGAGTGGTGACAGTTCCTGTGAAGAGTCCCAAAGACCACCTGCTCCTCAGTGTGGCGACAGACGTATACAAGGTTTCCAAGGATCCTGATGCCCTACTGCCCTATATCATCAAGCATAACCTTGCTTGTGCCGTTGTCTACAACCACAGAATCAAGATTAATGTGAACACAGCCGGTCAGACTATTTAGATTCATTACATTATATTTATTATTCACACATTTTTGTTTCACTGACCTCACTCAAGAAGAATGTTCTGCTTTTGCTGTGTGTTTGTGTGTGTCAGAAGGGGACGAGTGGATCAGTACAGGTCTCTACCTCTCTCCTGGTATGAAGACCTACATGGCCATACCACCAGAGATTGTCAACGAGGATTGGAAGGTGAAGTAACTGTATGATATATTACTGTACTGTAACACAGCAGAAACAATACTTGCAATCAGTAACACATGTTGCATGTCTTCCTCAGATCCAGATAGGTTGTCATACAGACAGACTCAATGCTCAGAAGTTGAAGAGGCACCATGTTCATGAGCAATTCAATATGCGACTCCGAGATGATGCAAATTAATGGAACCTGTGGTGGACTCATCTATCTGATAAGCCCCACCCAAAGCGCAAGTGGGCGGATCGAGGTTGCAGTGCAGATGGCTATGCCAGCACCATATTACAAATCTGGTGAGTCTGTGGTGGGTCCAGCTGATATGTGTATTATCATGGGGAAAAATAGAAGAAATGTAGTGATTTTGTTCAGTAAAAAAAAAAGAATGATATAGTTCATTTTCATCATTTTATCAACACTCTGTTTGGCTGGTGTTCATTAAAATGTATGAAAAGTTACCCCAACATACAAAGAGAAGTTTAGAACACAGCCCAGCTGAATACACTAATTTTGAATACACACATCTCTTTGTTCTTTCCAGGTGTGACAACAGCTGCTGAGTAGTCAAGCTGCATGGCTCCTGCACCATGGGCAGAGTTGGAGTTTGACAACATCATCCTGAGCTGTACCATCGATTCTGTTGGAACCTGGGCGATCCTGATGAGTTGGCAGCGCGCACTGGAGATGAGATCATGAAGGCGTTGCTGACCTGGCTGCTAAACCACACAAATTTCCTCGTAAAAAACGATTTATTCTGGATATGCAGATTTCCCATAGTAAAGTATTTTTTGGTTCCAACTGGGGATGGGCCTGTCTCAATGTACGATGGGTGAAATTTGCGTTTTTACTTTGTCTAATTGCAGGCACTTGCTCTACAGTGTGATCTTTCTCTTACCACAAATACAAAACTCTCAACATCTGTTTTCCGTCCAGGTTTGATGCATGCAGTTTATCCTATCATGGCACACAATGACTCAGCACGCTGAGCTGGTCGGTGTTAACAATGCTCGGAGCAACGGTATTTGGGGCCCCATCCATGAACTGGGACACAACCAGCAGAGAAGCTGCTGGGAGTTACCACCCAACACCACAGAGGCTACATGCAACCTGTGGTCAGTGTATGCCATGAAGAGGTTAACAAAGGGATCAACAGGGCAAGGTTAGTAAATAAAATTTACAACAGGCCAGTCAATCAGAAATCGCAAAAGAAATTTCTCGATTTTGCAACAGACAACTTCTCTTTTCACATGTCTGGATTCTCCTGTTTCACAATTGCATAATTTCACCTTGTGTGTTGCAGGCTCATCCACATGTATTTGTCGAAAATCGAAACAGTCCAAATAAAAAGAAGTATGTTCTTGAGGCAAAATCGACAATGAGTCGTGTGGGTGGCTCTGGAGACATATTTGCAGGTATGAGAAATTGCTGTAAATTAACACCTGCAAAGAAACTCAAGTCAGTGTGTGAACTTAGTACAACCATGAGAAGGTTGAAGAAATTCAAAAAAAGACAGAAGGTATCTAGACCCATTTGACCCAGTGATATGTTTGGTGTTCATTACACACCAGGCAACAAAAATGTTGGATGTAAAATGGAGAGCTATCATTGCTTCTTTTTCACTCTTTCCTCTTCCTCTGTCCTCGTCCATGCAGCTCCAGGAGAAGTTTGGCTGGGATGGTCTGAAGAAAGTGTTTGCCTACCACCAGATGAGCAACTTTCCAAATAACAACGAAGGAAAGATGAACCTGTATGCTGAGACTTTCTCCAAGACTGTGGGGATGAACCTGACTGGATTCTTCAAGGCCTGGGGTTGGCCCATCGAAAAAGCCACTGAAGAGAAACTCTCCAACCTGCCTCCTTGGAGTGACCATCCCATGGCCCAGTATGCCTGAACTTCAGACTGCTGCAGATTAAAAGTGTAGTGGGATGGGTTCATTGAGTAGCGAGTTTGTGACAATA
The DNA here is from genome assembly GCA_028641955.1 of Protonibea diacanthus. NCBI lineage: Eukaryota > Metazoa > Chordata > Actinopteri > Sciaenidae > Protonibea > Protonibea diacanthus. The sequence continues at coordinate 21,009,713 of CM053982.1, read as the reverse complement.
ACTATTCAATGGGATATTAAATGACTTTCTTTTTTTTCCATGTAAGCTCAATATTTGGGAATTAATAAGAAAACAGTTACATGGTTGAGGGAATATATACAACTTTTAAATTAGCTGCTTTGTTTAATATTTGAGGAAGACTTAGAAAAACAGCTGACTTTTGTTTTTGCAAATGAAGCATCAATATCTCTGCTGCTGGCTTCAATCTAATTACTTAATTTCACAGTACCAGTAAAAGTTACTTATATGAAAAAAGTTTTTTCATGTCAGGGTCATAATAACATTACTCCTCTTGGATAAGTGTGAAGATTTATTGTGGGAATTGGAAATATGTGTCTTTTATTATTTTCCCAACTGCCTCATCTTAATACTATGAGTAACAGTCTATAACTATATAAGTACACCTGTCTAATCTGTCTAATGTGTAAATTCGATACAGTGATATTTGCTTTAACGGTCAATGACCCAAATAAACAAGTGCAGATACACCTGAACACTTTATTTCATTGTTCTTTCTTCTAATATGAACATTATTAACTGTTGTACTTATCAATGTTTGCAATTGAGAGCTAACCTTCAGTTTAGAGTTTTTTTGTAGTGTTGACACCAATAAAAAAATAAATTAATTTAGCCTGAAGATCAGGGAGCTTTGCCATGACCATTACAGTCAAATAAATTGCTCAAAATCGAAAAGAAAAAAAAACATAGCAGTGCATAACACATAACACACATTATGCATTATGTTTAAAAATTAGTAGTTTGTACAACATTCTGACTGACCACACTGCAAAAGTATTTCAACATTAATGGTGCACATTTTAAGACATTTGCTGTTTGGCTTTCAAAAGTGGCACTGGTGTGAAGAAGTTAGAGACATGAAAGACAGGTTTTTGCACGACTGAGGCAGTCTAACCAGTCTAGGGCACAGACAGAGGGGTAACTGGATATTGCTGTTTCATGTATGGACTTTGAAAATAGTGACATGCAGAGAGTAAAGGAAGGTGAATGTCAGCTGACCTAGTCGACCAATGTCAGACAAGAGCTTCTAGTAAAGGTGAAGAGCTGAAGGCAGAACATACTTTATTTCTTAAAGCCTGAATATAAAAATGAGCATTGAATATCGAATACATATTTCACTTAGCAGTACTCTTATACCTACCCAAAATTATTTCCCAACACTGGAACACAGTATGGAACATATCCTGAACAAAATGGGCTCCAGTCTGTTGCAGGATGCTTTCAATTGTTGGAGGATTATACAAGGCCCTGTTCCCAGCCAGGTCATCAAAGGTACCTACCACTTCATACCTTCTACATGCATTTGCTGGCCATGTGCTCAGGGGACAGACTTAGCAAGCATGAAGAAATTACCTTCAAACCTGGGCCAGGACTGCATCAACTACTTGCATATGAATGCTCATGACTGCTCCTGCTGTGTAAAGTGGTCTCCACTCTCACCAACATGATACATTCGAGCATGCCACAGGTCAGTGGATAAAATAACGTGAAACCTTTATAAAACATTCTAGTGGAACCACCAGTCTGATGTCTTTGACCAACACCATTAATATCACCAATAGATTTTTTTCCAAGGTGAGTGACAGCTGCCTGTGAAGAGTCCCAAAGACCACCTGCTCCTCAATGTGACGACAGACATATACCAGGTTTCAAGTCCTGATGCCTACCCTTTCATCATCAAGCATAACCTTGATGCCGGTACGATAACACACCACATGTTTTGATTATATACTGACCAGTTCATCATCCAGCCAGCATATTTCATGTGCACATAATGATTATTCTAAACTGCTTATAAAACGGGCAGCTGCATATGAGCTGAAAAACTCAACAAGCAGGTCAGCTTTGCACAAACATACTCAAGAAAAACAGACTGTGGTAAACATGTAATTTGGGAACTCAAGAAAAGGATTTAGCTCTGCAGAATAACTACATGGAGGTACATACAAATGAAACACAGGAAAAACAGGTTCAGGTACAAGTTAGACTATTCTGACTGCAGACTACCAGTACTGTATGAGTGATAAAGAAAAGATGCTCAGAGAAAATATGCATCTAAGAAACGAGTGGATTGATTACTGCAGAGAGAAATAAAAGCATGTCTGTTCAGGTAGAACATTCCTACAGGGATAGAAGAAGGAATGTTTGCTGTCTGGATGCCTGCAGAGATTGATAAATATGGGTTGCATTATGTTTAAAGTGTGGATTTGGCCACAACTTGTTCTGGCTGACCACACTAAAAGTATTTCAACATTAATGGTGCACATTTTAAAACAGTTGCTGTGTGAAGGCTTTCAAAGTGTGCTGAGTGGCTGGAGAAGAGGAAGTTAGAAAGCATGAATGACAGGTTTTGGAGTGCACGACTGAGGCAGTCTAACCAGTCTAGAGGACAGACAGAGGGGTAACTGGGGTCGCTGTTTATGTATGGACTTTGAAAATGGTGGAAATGCAGAGGATTAAGGAAGGTGAATGTCCAGCCTGGAATAGTTGGCCAATGTCAATGATAGTATCAATGATTTGTTCCAAAGGTGAGTGACAGTTCCTGTGAAGGTCCCAGACCACCTGCTCCTCAATGTGGCAGCAAGAAGAGTATGCAAGGTTTCCAAGGATCCTGATGCCCTGCACCTTTCATCATCAAGCATACCCTTCAGTGTCTACAACCACAGAATCAAGATTAATGTGAACACAGCAGGTCAGACTATTTAGATTCGTTACATTTCTATTTGTATTCATACACTTTAGTTTCATTTACCTCACTCCAAGAGGATGTGCTGCTGTTGTTCTGTGTGTGTTTGTGTGTGTGTCAGAAGGGACGAGTGGATCAGTACAGGTCTCTACCTCTCTCCTGGTATGAGAACTGCCTTGGCCTTTCACCAGAGATTGTCAACAAGGATTGGAAGGAGTAAAGTAACTGTCGACATATTATATGCTATGTTTTAACATCTATCCTCACTGTGCATGTTTTATTAATTGTAGAAACAATACACAGTCTTCCTCAAATCCAGATAAGTTTTCAAACAGACCAGACTCAAGCTCAAGAGTTGAAGAGAGCACCGCGTGTTTATAGTGATTCCTTATCCACTCTGATCAGCACCATATTACAAATCTGGTGACCTCTGTGGTAGTCACTGCTCTACGAGGTGTGATCTTTCTCTACCACAAATACAAAACTCTCAACATGTTTTTCCGTCCAGGTTGGATGCATGCAGGTTATCCTATCATGGCACACAATCACTCAACACTTGAGCTGCTCGACGTTAACAATGCTCGGAGCAACGGTATTTGGGGCCCCATCCATGAACTGGGACACAACCAGCAATGAAGCTGCTGGGAATTACCACGAATTAAATTTGTGACCATCAATAAAGAGGAGTTGCAAAAATTTCTCGATTTTGCAACAGACAACTTCTTGAAGTTGTCTATGCTGAAACATTTTTCACATTTCACATGGACTCTCCTGTTCCTGATGCATAATTTCACCTTGTGTGTTGCAGGCTCATCCACATATGACTGTCGAATCGAAACAGTCGAATAAAGGAGTATGTTGAGGGAGGCAAGAAAATCAACAGCTGGTCCCTGTGGGTGGCTCTGGAGACATATTTGCAGGTGTGAGAGGGTACTGTAAATTAACGCCTGCAAAGCTCAAGTCAGTGTGTGAACTTAATTACAACCCATGAAAAGGTTGAAGAATTCAATAAAGACATAGAAGGTATCTAGACCCATTCGACCAAGTATTCATGTTTGGTGTTCGTACACACCCAGGCAACAAAAATGTTGGATGTAAAATGAACAGCTACCATTGCTTCTTTTTCATTCTTTCCTCTTCCTCTGTCGTCCATGCAGCTCAGGGAGAAGTTTGGCTGGGATGGCCTGAAGAAAGTGTTTGCTGCCTACCACCAGATGAGCAACTTTCCAAATGACAACGAAGGAAAGATGAACCTGTATGCTGAGACTTTCTCCAAGACCTTGAGGATGAACCTGACTGGATTACTTCAAGGCCTGGTTGGCTGTCAGAAAAAGACACTGAAGAAAACTCTAGCCTGCCTCCTTGGTGTGACCATCATGGCCCAGTATGCCTGAACTTCAGATGCAGGTTGAGATGCTGCAGATTAAAGTGTAATGGGATAGGTTCATTGAATAGTGACTTTCTGACAATAACTATTCATAAATTAAATGACTTTCTTTTTCCATGTAAGCTCAATATTTGAGAATTAATAGAAAACAGTTACATGGTTGAGGGAATGTATACAACTTTTAAATTAGCTACTTTGTTTAATATTTGAAGATGACTTTTGTATTTAAAATGCAGTATCAATATCTCTATATTTGCTTCAATCTAGTTACTTAATTTCACAGTACCAGTAAAACTGTCCTTATATGGAAAAGTTTTTCTGTCGAGGTCATAATAATTACTCCTCTTGGATAAGTGTGAAGATTTATTGTGGGAATTGGAAATATGCGTCTTTTATTATTTTCCCAACTGCCTCATCTTAATACTATGAGTAACAATCTATAACTATATAAGATGAACACCTGTCTAATCTGTCTAATGTGTAAATTTGCTACAGTGATAGTTGCTTTAACGGTCAATGACCCAAATAAACAGAATTAAATACACACAGAACTGCTATTTCATTGTTCCTTCTTCTAATATAGACATTATTAACTGCTGTACTTAAAAACGATTTGCAATTGAGCTAACCTTCCAGTTTAGATGTTTTTGTGATGTTGACATGACAAAATAGATAAATGAATTTAACCTCAAGATCAGGAGACTTTACTTATAAGACTTAGTACAGTCAAATAGAGTGCTCAAAATTGAAAGAAAGGGATTTTTGTTTTTCACCATTTTCCTACAGAAATGCACACCATGAAAAAGAAAAAAACATACATGTGCATAACACAGACACATGATAATGTTGATGCAGCCTTATGAGTCTTTCCTTACAAAAAACAAAACAAAAACATGTTTCTGTAAATGTATTAGATTTCTCAAGTGAGATTTCACAATCAATATATCATCACTGCAGTCTTGCCACCAACCTATAGTATATTGAGTTTCACTGGCTGAATGAACAGGTTTCTTGAAATATCAGAAGTCAGGTTGTTTCTTTGTTTTAACCACGTTTAAGCCCGTAGACTATTGAAACAATCACTGTGTTGACAGGCGGGTGTTCCGCAGTGAGGCGGGTGTGTCTATTCTGTCAGTGATATGTAGCTTTCTCTTAATCTCATTAACCTCCCAGTCTTTTTGGGTTTTTATGACTGATGCCACTCCTGCCATGGCAGTGATCTGTGTGTGTGTCATGATGTGTGTGTGTCAGGAGGGGAGGAGTGGACCAGTACAGGTCTCTCCCTCTCTCCTGATATAAAGACCTAAATGTTTGCTCCGGAGAAGATCGTCAACAAAGGATGGAGGGTACTGTGTTCAAAATCAATCAAACGCCAAGTTGATTTAGTTCAAGTGAAGTGAAGTTGTATAATGAAGATACAATGAAATAGGTCAATTTATTTTAAATTAAAAAAAATCCTCCTACTAACAAATGAAGCCAATCAGTTCAAAGCAGCTATGTTGTGCAAGTTTGTTGATAGTTTTAAGTGTGTCAAGGAATGCAGTTACGACTGCATCTATCTATATATCTTCAGACTGACTCATACATATAACCAACTATAGTGCACTTTTTCATACAGGTGTTCAAGCAGTAGCACATATTCAAGTCACACTTACTACATATGACTACTCAGCTAAACACCCAGGCAGTCAGATTGTGAAATTTGCAGATGACTTTGACAGTAATTGGACTCATAATGATGAACCATTATACCGGCGGGAGGTGACGGAAGATGTGGACTGGTGTAAGGAAAATAATCCCCTCCTTGTTCATCAGTGGAGCAGCTGTGGAAATGGCACACAGCTTCAAGTATCTTAAGGGACCACATTTCCAAAATTAAGTGTGTGTAGTTAATCCAAATAATATGTAAATTTAACATTTAACATTCTATTATTATCATAGTTTATAAATATTAATAGTTTTTTATTGTTGGAGTTATCAACTATTTATTTCACTTGTCTCTTTCATTTGTCTTTTACAGGAGGAGACAAGATGTGACAGGTTTGTATGAGAGAGCATGCATAACAAGCCCTCCCATTTCAAAGATAGTTATACATTTCATTTATTTTAACTTACACAATCAATACTTGATCAAAGTTGGGAAGACTTGTGCTTTAACATTTTCTGTTCAAGTCTGCAGAGACTCAATGCAAGAGCTCCATCTGGTGGAATTTTGTAACAAACACCTCTGAATGCTTGAAAAAGGAAGGACAATTTCCAAGACAAGTCTCCATGAATCTGAAGACCATCTGTGTTTTGTGTGTAAAGAAGGAAAATATCAGTAGAAGGTTGTATTATAGGCTATTCAAATTCAGTACCAAGTAGATTCACATTATTTGTATTATCAAACCTGAGGATCTTTGTCTTGTCTCACTCGTCTGTGACTATTGCAGTGATGTTTTAATGAGCAGAACTTTGCTTCTGAGTTACACAGCTGCAACTGTGCTGCAAATAGTAACAAAACATTTTAAAACAGAAATGTAAATTATCTTTTGTTTAATTTTATTTCTATTTTCTTTAGAATTTAAAATCTAGGAGGAAACTGAAACACTATATTAAAATGCTTAAGAATTTATTTTGATGTTTTTTGTTTGTTTTTGTTATTGTTGTTTTTAATGTAGGAAGAAACTGAAGTACTCAGAGTATAAACCCACAGCAATGCAGTGATCTTACAGTTGCGAGGCCATAGTGTTGAACACTCTAAAGTAGCCTGTGCAGACCCTATAGGACCCGTAGTCCTGCATCATATTTAGGATTGAACACTCTGTAACTGTTTTCATTTAAATTACTTAAATGGGAAAAACCAAGCACTCGAGGGAAACAGTGAGCACGTGTGCCCTCACAGCCAGTGGACAAGTCCAGAAAGCGAACCCTGACCACAGAGCTGTGAGGCCACAGTCACCTGTGCAGGCCTATGGGACCGGAAGTTCTGCATCATATCAGGTTGAACACTCTGTTACAAGCCAAAGTGAGGCTCTAGTAACACAGAGTTTTCAATGGACATTTTCTGAAGATCTTAAGTTTGATGTTACAAGATTTTTTCAGTTCTAATTGGCCACGAATAGGGAGAAACCCGAGCTTCGGAGGAAACCCATAACAAAATGAGTAGCCTACAGTTCTGAGGCCACAGTATTTGAACACTAAGGGCACCTGTGCAGGCCTACTTTTTTTAGTGAATGGCTTGATGAAGCCCTTGAAAATGGAGTTGAAGAACTCCTTCTTGCCTTTTGGCTTCAACAGGTGCTTTTATATGAAGTGTCACCAGATTTTAAGGATGGATTCTGTGACAGCAGATTCACTTCGCCACCAAAATCTCGCGGCTCATCTTCTGCATGCTCTTTAGCACTGCCTTCACTGTTTCTCAACATCTTGTGCTCTTGTTGGGACATATCCTGCCATTTTTGCTGCAGCAAAGGTGTTTCCAGCATTGATACCATCCTCTGCCTTTATCATCAGCCAATAGAATCTCTGTACGTGGCAAAATCCAGCACATGCTTCTGCGATTTTCTGTAGAGCAGTTCTGCAGGTTCAGTTGGTTGAGTTTGGTTGGTTGCATCTGATTGTTTGAAACTTGGGACTTGTTGAATTTTCCTCATCTTCACCAGAAAGGTCTTCACTGTCTTCTTCACTGTCTTCTTCTTCTTCAGAAGAAGACAGTGAAGAACTTCTCAGAAGAGTTCTTCACTGTCTTCTTCTTCTTTGAAAGAACAGTGAAGAGACCTCTCTGAGATTCTTCACTGTCTTCATCAGAGAGTTCAGAGCTATTTTCTTTATGCTCACACTTCAGCAGTGATAGAAGCTGGCCTTAATCACTGGCAGGTCTAACAGAGATCATTAGTGGTCTTGGTGCCTTGGTGGTCTCCAGAAGACTGTCTCTATCAGACTTTCCCAATTTTCCTCCAGCCGGTTTTGAGCTTTGCGTGAATGCAGAGAGTGAACGATGGCCTATCGCCTTCCGTTTTTAAGAAACTGACAATACGTGTCACATTAACTGACGTCTGTGGCGATGTTTGATTTGCTGGTGGTCTGGATTTAATTCCCTTTCTGCCGCCACTCATTCTCCAAAACGCAGAGTTGATCCTCTCAGTGATTTCACTTGTAATGATATTCATTACCTCTTTTGCGCTCTCACTGGGCACTGGGCGATCGACCACGTCCAGAAAAGTATCTGTGTCGCGTTACAGATATACGGACTTCTTCTTCAGATATATCCTGAAGAACTTTGTATCTTTAAATGCATTGAACGTGTATTTACACACGATGTTAACAATGCGAAATCATCTCTGTGACAAGACGCAATTTCTGCGTCGGTATCCACTTCACCACTGTGCTGCATCACCTGGTGGAGATAGCACTGGACGTGTGGGCGAAGGGTCTCTTTTGTGAACGGCGGCTGGAGCTGGCGATTCATCGTAACACATTAGTCTGAATTTATGGTGTCAGCAGTGTGTTATTGGTGTTTGTACACTTGGAGTAACTTGAAAGTGGTCAGAAAATCCGAACTCAACTCAAATAATATTGTTCTTATTCCTGTTGAAACACTCGCAAATATCTGTCCCTCGATGTTCAAAGGCTCCGACTGGATCAAAGCACTGTGACGTCACAGATGTCGACTAAACTCCGCCCACTAGCAACAACCGCGCAACAGTTGCTTACTTAAAGCCATAACTAAACCAAAACAAACAAAACAATGAAAATGCCCACATACACTCACACTATTAAAGACTAATTAAACTAAATAATTATAACAAACAGAACAAAAGTGCTTGGTTAGACCTATTTCCAAACAATTAGGAAATAATATCTAGAAATAAATAAGTACAAACAAACAAGATTCAAATATTGTCCAGCTAATTTATGTGGAGATGGGTGTCTGTTATAACGATATAACAGGATAATTTCCTCTATGATTTTGGGATAACGAGACAAACACCGGGATGTTTGCTCTGTTGCCATGGCACCGTATAGTTGGCTGCCAGTTACAGTAGCTCTGTGTCTTTAGGACTTTTTTTTGGTTTTTTTCGACGAAGTCTTCCATCCATTTGTGCAAACGTGGACTTGAAGCCTGGCGATCAGTGATTTGCCTTTTTCTGTCATGCTAGTATCAGATGACCCGTTCAAATAAAGCCACGGCTCTCTTGTTTACTCTTGAAAACATCTGTTGGCACAAGGCAGCACTAGCACACTCTCTGTGGAAAGACCGGAGATCCCTGAAATGAGGAGAGAAAGGAGACGGGGATGCAAAGCTGGATCTAAGTATAGTACATATGAATACGATCTGTTATCTCATGGGGAAGAAGAAGAGTATGGAGAGTGTATCACAGAGACGGACAGCCTTCAACTGTGAGAGCGGACGGCTGAAGACAGACGGAACCAGCTGAAGACAGACGGACGGCATACATGTTCGACAGATCTCTTTGCCATTGTAAGCCCAAGATATACCCTACAGAACTCGTAGATGATAGAAATTACAAAGTTTTAATGAAAATAAATAAAAATAATTCATGCTTGTTATTATGCAGCAGTAGTTTAGAGGGTTTAATAAAGCAGTTCACAAAACAGCAGAACAACTACAACAGTAGCTTTTTACTGTGACCTTTTTCTATATAGTTTATCATGACTGCATAATTGAATAACATGTTTTCAATGGTATAAAACCTTTAGTGCAGGATTTTAAATTAGAATCTGAGAAATGTAGACTACACGTTTGGGATTTGGGGTCTATAGCTGTGATTGGTTTATTACCTTATGGCAGGGGTCATCAACTACATTTGTCAAAGAGCCAAATTTCTCTCGGCTTGAACACTATCAAGGCCAGAATTAGCTCTCGTGAAATAAAATTAAACGAATATTATCCTAAGTAAGTAAGTAAGTAATATATTATTATTTTATATGTCAATTTTCCTTCTAAATGTATGTTATTTTTAGCCTTTGTCAGTGTTAACAGACTCATATTACCTGTACGGTGGCAAGCGATTAGGGGGCGATAGCGATATTTTAGGCTTCATATTCACGGGCTGTCAACTGCTAACATGGGGGTGAGTATTTAGTGAGCTGAATGACATCCAGGCCGCTGGTGACATAAAGGCTGCTCTCCGTGGTGCTGAAAGTTTGAGCGCCTTTTGGGTGGCTTGTCCCCAAAAGTATGACATACTGCGGTCAAGCCAGCCGTCTCTCGTTTTCGTGTGGTCGGCCCAGCCCTTTGCAACGTTTTCAAGTGCGCCTTTATTGCCGACTTTATGGCAAATGCCATGTTGTCTGTAGCACTATATTATTATGTATGTATGTACTATGTATTACAAAATTAATAGAAAATATGAGAAGTGTTAAAATGCATAGCAGGGTGGGTCCAGAATTTTCTGGTGGGGCACAGGGATTATATGTTAATTTAGAGGCAGCAAATAGCAAATGAGAGCTGCCACTGATTGCCATAATATTTATAATTGTACAGTCACACACTCTTTATGTTCATGTTCTTTTCTTGACCACATTAAAATCTTTGGGTGTGTACTCTTACCTGGTAGTAGCACACAGACACTGTTCGCTGTAGGAGTTAGTCAAGTTAGTGCTTCTAGCTCTGTACAGTGAACATAAGAAAGTATTCTGGGTAGTAATCAATTTCAAGCATCACTTAAATTATTACAATGCTAACAGCAATATCCTATAATAATAAAATAAATAAAATAAAAATGTAAAATATAATTTAAAAAATAGAATAAAAAGCTCAGTGTTCTGTGTAGTTATCAGTTTTAATAAGCACAATCATCGTGAAATTTAGAACATAACAACAATATTTATACTTAACATCAGTAGTGCTCAGCTCTGTACGGTATATATATATATATATATACACACACACAATGCACATTTCAGCTCTTTACACTGTGTACTATGCGTAATTATGTATTCTGTATCTGATCAGATCAAGTACCATAACGTACCACTCATTTGGAGAGTGCTCATTGACATCAAAATCTCCATTTTGTGACATTTGTGATTGCAGTGTTTATGCTGACAACCTGACTCTATCCAGCCTGCCAGCTCTCTTCCCGGACTCCACACTTAGCATCCTCCAAGATCCTCCAGTCTTTTATTGTTGTTCATGGTGGTGCAGTGATTTTGATCAGTCTCAAAAAACTGCAGTCTGAGCAGCTGTGTGTTTACAGGTAGGGCCAGCGTTTGCTGGCAACTAACTCATGAAGACTTCTTTAGTGGCTCCAGGAACTCTGTATAAACTGCAAACTGGTCAGGTCTTCATTCAGTGCCTTTCTCTTCAAGATCCGTAGTTTGTTGAACTCATGTAGATCCTCAGGTTTGTGTAGTAAATGGTTCAAGCAAAAACAAAGGAGTCTCCTCTAAAGCTGTTTACTTTAGTTGAGTACCTGAATCCCTCTCATGATATCACAATTGGGTTTTGAAAAGCCGCCTCTCACAAGCTCAGCATTGGGTCTAGGTTTGGATAGTAAACAATGATCACACAGAAGTAATCTTGCAGATGTCATATCGTGACCAACTGTGAACGTGACAACAGTGTCGAACAGAGCAGAGCTTGTTTTAGATTTTTCTCCCTTTCACCTTGCTGATGTTGCACTGATGAGCCATGCTTAGCACTTCTGTCATCTGGGTAAAGTGATTCATCTCATATTTTACTATTGAGTCACTGCATTTTAGCAAAGGTCCACTGATGAGGACTGCAGCATATCTGCCTCAAAAACTTTGTATCTCCAAGTATTCTTCTGAGTTATAGAAGGCCAGCTGAAATCTAGGTTTAGCTGCCCATGCAGTTACGTGCTCTACACTTCCTCTCTCCATTTATTCCTCTCCATCAATGTCACTTGGAAGGACTTGCTTTGTGACCGATCATTTGGGTTTCCAACAGGCATGGCCTGCAAGCCACACCTCTCACTGAGTCGGGCAACTCTAGAAATGATCACTCTGATGCATTGGCGCTATATGTCCTGCCACTTCTGATGGACGCAGGAACCTGAGCAGAAACACACAAAGACGCAGCAGCAAAGAAAAAGCATAAGCTTCTGCTACGGTACTGCTCTGACTGTGTCCCTAACAAGCAAATTTAGGCAATGTGCATTTGCAGGTGCACATAAAGGCATCTTGACTGAGAACTTTTAGACACACAACTGTGCTTGCCATCAATACTGAAGCCACGTCATAGCCCTGCCCACCAACTGTTGTCTGTATTCTAGGTGTACTTTTGCAGACATTTTTCAGTTACTGCATGAAACTTCCTTACACTGTACCTCTGTAGTAGTACCTGAGTACTAATGGGGAATTTGTTCCTGTTTTTTTTTTTAGAGTCTTTTGTTTCATCAGCTAGAATACTAGACACCCCACTCTTTTACCTCTTCAATAGCGATAGATTTCACCATGTCTGCTAAAACCTCTAAAATCTCATTCTGATCTGATTGCTGGTGTACTTGTTTCTGTCCCATTTTCTGTTTTATTAAAGAGGGTGATCATGCTTGGCTATGAGCTCCAAAATAGCCAAAAAGTTGTCCTTGTTTCCTGAGTCCTTTGATTCCCGATGACCACACAGTGCTATGTTCAGAGTAACTGTGCATAGCAAAGTATCAACAACTGTTTGATATACTTCCTGTTTTCCTCACTTTGGTACTGTTTGTCCATTGCCTGGAGTAAAGATGTATTGTTCTCAACACCCCTCTGATACTCCATCCATGCCACCATGGCATTAAGATGGTGCTCTACTCTAGCATGTGGCAAGAGCACTCCATCTTTGTACATGGCCTTTTCCAATTTGAAAAGTAGTAGCTGAGTTAGCATCTCCAGAACAGAGGGCAGCGAAAGAAATGTCTGCATGCAAACAAAAAGCACTATCCTGTACGAAGAGTATTCCAACCCAGGTAGAGATTTCATACCACCTGAAGGCCCTGGTCCTACCCTGTCTGTGCTACGGTGAGGAAGGTCTTCAGGACAGGTTGTCTGAGACCTGCAGCTCTGGTTTGAAAATGTCTGGAAATATTAAAAATAAATCCAAAAAATGAGTCTGTGAAATTAGCTTCTCATGATCAACATAGTGTTCAGACAAAAATATGCTTTTCTTCTTTTCCCATAGCCATTGTAGAAAAATATATGTATACATGATTATAGATTTTAAATGAGGAAGAAAGAAATTAAGTTCATTTTAAGATGTTTAACATTTTCTTTAACTTTTTTAAAAGAGTTGATTGGATCATTCAATTAATGACAACTCCAAAGTAACATTTAGAAGTCAAGCTTTACCTTTTTAAATATATTTAGGGACAACTGCATTTCAGCAGGCAAGTATGCTTGTTGCTTGTGATAGGTTAATAGCATTTGTAATAACCCAGGAGGTTCTGTTGCTGCTGGGCTGCTGCTATCATCTGAGTTCAGAGTCAGTCCTCTCCTTTGTGCCTCTGAAAGTGATGACTATTTGATCAGCACTTCATTGAATTCTATTTTTTGTTGAACATACATGATTTAATTTTGTTTTAGTAAGGCGTACGCGATCATTCATAGCATGGCTCCAAAAGCAGCGAAGAACACACCCCCAGGTGGGCCACACTCCTGGCTGTCTCCTATTGGCTGGTGAAACACACTAATTTAAAAAAGCGCATGGGAGGGGCAGCTTTTGAGTGTCTGGACACTGTGCTGAGAGGGCGTGTTGTTTTTGAGTGTGATCTACAAAAATTTGAGCGCACAGAGGCCGCGTTTTGGTCTTTGAGCACACTTGAGTTTAGCGTAGGCGTTAGATCTGGCGCATACAGGACATGTTTGAGTGCAGCGAAATGTTGTGTCAAGAAGAAGAAATGTGACGCAAGCATGTGATGTTTGAGTCCAGCACACATTTTTGAGAAAGCAGCAGAAATCTGAGTCACGAGCACAAAATGTGAGAAGATAAATCTGAGCACGGAGAAATGTGCTCTCAAACTGAAAATCTGCGGCTCTTGAATAAAGATAGAGATGAATTCTTCCATAGTCTCTCCCCTCTCATACTGTGCTCCTCTGTCCTGACTCCTACAAGGCCCAATACAGGTGGAGGTAGGTGTGTGAGTAAATTATTATTAATATTCTTCTTCGCCGTCTTGTCTTCTTCTTCTTATTAATGCTAGTGCATTATTATCCACTGATGATAATCATATGTGCGAACTCAGCTCCTGTTTCACGGTGTGCATCCATGCGTAAAGTGAGAAACAGCTGATGCTCCAGAAGTCACCCCAAAGATAGTGGTGAGAGCCACACTGAACTCTATGAACAGGACCTTCACAGTGCATACTAACCAGCTAGCTAAGTAGCAGCGTTCTTTTACAAGCGGGAATGTAACTTTTGACCCAAAAGGTTACCAGCGTAGGCACGAGCAACTATTAAATACTTCTGTGGATTTCATGGCAGTTTTATTAGTAGTGCCGATTGCCTCCTAACAGAGATGGGTGCCTCGTGCGTAGGCACGACAGCTATTAATCTTCTGCGTGTTTCATGGCAGTTTGTGGTGCCGAGTGCCCCTGCGACGTACGAGGCGACTGTTAATCTTCTGTGGATTTCATGGCGGTTTTATTATTATTAGTGCGGTGCCTAAGGCACGGGGCAGCTATTAATCTTCTGTGGATTTCATGGCGAGTTTTATTGGTGCGGTGCACGACCGCGAGGCAGCTATTGATCTTCTGTGGATTTCATGGCAGTTTTATTATTATTAGTGCGGTGCCTGACACGAGGCGCCTGTCTATGGCTAAGCTGTGGGGTAGGTGCTGCAAATGCCGCAGGCTGCGAGCAACTATTCCTGTGGATTTGTCATGGCAGTTTATTATTATTATTATTATTGACTTCATTTTCCAGCCTTTTGCGAAGAATGCGGCCAGACGACAGGACCCCCAACCAAATAATATATCGCGTGCTGCCCGAATCAATGCTTGTAAGTAATATGAAATTCGCGAAAAAGTCTACGCGAATAACGTAAACTCCCGAAAAATTTCCTATAGGAATGAATGGAAAACCCGAAAAAAAAAATATTTCAACAGACATTTCAAAATGAACTGCTCTGGCATACTGCGAGACTTCATTTAAACTTTAAAATGCGGTACTCATGCGCTTCCTCTTCATTTATTCCCGTCATATGACACACTTTGCTGTTTTAAACTATCAGTCAAAGTTGAGAAGGTTTTTGCTCAAATTTCTGGGTTTATAATGGGTGTGTATTGCGCGGAATGTTTGTGCTAGAGTGGATGACATCATCAGCTAGAGTGACGAGGAGAGAAAAAAATCTGTCAAAAATAAAGCGGAAACTGCTCCTGTGGCATAGAATTTCACACCTGAGCCATAATTTATAGATAGAAAGCGTGGAAAATTTGTCTTCTCATCGAATCAAGTCTGCTAAAGCTGTCAGTATTATAGTTTTGGCGTCAGACACAAGATTAGCCACCAACACCCATCCACAGCCCATAGACTCCCATGCAAAAGGGGAAATTTCTGGAGGAAAGCAGAAGTAACCTTTCTTTGAATCGATTTTAATAGGTCACATTTCTTCATTTTACGCACAAACTGCATATCTAAACGATAAGGAAGGCCTCAAGATGCCCAAAATTAAGGTGGTTCAATGATTAGAAATGCGGTTTTCACCACAAATCCTTCCTGTTCGGGCGTGGTCTCAGCATTTTCTCTCTCTCCCTGTCTTCAACGACATTCAAACAGGTGCAGTAACTGCCCGGCGGCCATTTGTGATGAATGGCAGTTGAGTTGGGCACTTCTCTGTGTAAAATGACAGAGAGGACAGCGGCGCAGCTAGCGGCGTTAAGCGCTAATACTAACTGAAGCGTGATGTGAGAATAAGAGTGTTATTTAGCGGCTCGCTGGTTAGCGGCATGCTTCGTGTGCCTCGCACTAGCTCCGCTAACATCGCACGCTTGCTCGCTAGCATCGCGCTAGCTCGCGTTAGCATCGCGCTAGCTCCGCTATGTCATAGCTAGCTCCGCTAGCATGCTTAGTTAACTCCATTAGTTTTCCAGGCTAGCACTTAGCTGCTTGTATGTTAATGTTAACTTGCTAATGTTGACAAGATACTGGTTTAAAGTTGAGGGATTTGCTATGTTTACTGCAATTTATTACTTTAAATTCATAAGAAAACATTTGATAAATATATTAAAAAGTTAATGTTTGTTTATGGTAAAAGATAAATATAAGTTACAATTTGTTAATAGGGTACATGCTGCCTGTTATATTTGGTTTACTCATTTCAGGTTTATGACCTAATGATCGCCTGTGGTCATTTGCAATAAAAATAAAAGACCAAGGATAAAACCACAGTTATTGCTTCAGTGTACTTCCTGTTAAGCCTTTCTTAGTAGGGCTGAATTTAAAAATCCCAACAGTTTGTTTAAATCTCTGCTGTTGCTATATATGATATGACATATATCAGTCATCTAATTTGACAGTGAATCAGCAGGTTCCATCATTGAAATCACTGCTTATAATTTCCTAGCCACTAAAAATTAGACATGCTAATTGCTAACATTGGCGGCCATTTTGCTTGATTATTGGCACTGAATTTGAACTTGTCTGTCTAAAATGGCAGAGACAGCAGAGGAGCTAGCGTGTTAGCTAGCCACTAACTGACAGACAATAACACAGGCAGCTCAAGAAACCAAGACATTTTCTGTAGTGGCCGTCAATCTGCTTTGTTTGTGTTTAAATCTGCTGTTGCTATGCCTATGATGTGACATATATCAGTCATCTAATTTGACAGTGAATCCAGCAGGATTTGTGTTAATCACAACATAATTTCTATTACTAAAAATTAAAGACATGCTAATTGCTAACATTAGTGGCCATTTTAGCAGTTATTGGCACTGAATTTGAACTTGTCTGTCTAAAATGACAGAGACAGCAGAGGAGCTAGCGGCGTTGGCGCTGACACCTAACTGACAGACAATAATACAGGCAGCTCAAGCAAGACATTTTCTGCAGTGACCGTCGATCTGCGCTGTTTCTGTTTAAATCTGCTGTTGCTATGCTATGATGACACATAATAGTCATCATAATTTGACAGTGAATCCAGCAGGACTGTATTTAAATCTGAAAAAGCATAATTTCAGCCACTAAAATTAAAGACATGCTAATTGCTACAACATTAGGCGGTCATTTGGCAGTTACTGGCACTGAATTTAGCTTGTCTGTCTAAAATGACAGAGGCAGCAGAGGAGCTAGCGGGTTGCGCGCTAGCCACTAACTGACAAACAATCTTACAGGCAGCTCAAGCAAGACATTTTCATAGTGACTGTCAATCTGCTTTATTTGTGTTTAAACCTGTTGACAGTGGATCAGCAGGGTTATTGTTAAATCACAACATAATTTCTAGCCACTAAAATTAAAGACATGCCAATACGCTAACATTGGCTGGCCATTTTGCCAGTTATTGACACTTAATTTGAACTTGTCTGTATGGGGATGACGGGCGAGACAGCGCGAGCAGCTGCGCGTCCCATGGCGCTAACCCGCTAATTTCTAACCCGATAAAATTAAAACCGCCAATTGCTAAGCGGCGTTAGCTAACCACTAACTGACAGACGTAACGGAGACACAGACAACACACGTGCAGAGACAGACAAAGACAAACACACCACACACACACACACACACACACGCCAACAACACAAGCTTTGTACTACAGAGTTTTTAGCGGATAATACTACTACACTGACCTTCTACGTAACGCTGTAAAGACATGCTAATTGCTAACATTTGCAGCTAATCCTAAATTAGTGGCTAAGCGGCGTTAGGCTATGTAATGTTAATAATATTATGTTAAATATTACTATTTGAGGTGTGCTTTCAGCCAAAGACCCGGCAACGATCCGCTGACCTTCAAAATTTCATGGGAATTTTCTAGTTATTATTATTATTCATTTTCGCCCTTTTTACGCGAAGAATGCGGCCCGAACAGCAGGACCCCAACAAATAATATATCAAAGCGTGTATTTTCTGATCAATGCTTATAAATCTTATGTAAAAATTAGCGAAAAATTCGCCCGAATAACTACATGAAAAAACTGAAAAATTTCCTATAGGAATGAATGGAAAACCCGAAAAAAATATTTCAACAGACATTTTTCAAATAAACTGCTCTGGCATACTTTCACCGAGGAACTTCATTAAACTTTAAAATGGAAGTACTCATGCCTTCTCTGCATTTATTCACGTCATATACGACACCTTTTACTGTTTTTATTCATAGGCTCAAAGTTGAGAAGGTTTTGCTCAAATTTCTGGGGTTTATAATGGGTGTGTATTCTTGTAGGAATGTTTGTGCTAGAGTGGATGACATCATCAGCTAGAGTGACGAGGAGAAAAATCTGTCAAAAAATACGCGGAAACTGCTCTGTGACATAAATTTCACACTACAGACATAATTTATAGATAAACGTGAAAATTTGTCTTCTCACTCAGATTCGTCTGCTAAAGCTGTCAGTATTATAGTTTTGGCGTCAGACACAAAAGATTCGCCACCACTGCCATCACAGCCCATAGACTCCCATGTTAAAAAGAGGAATTTCTGGAGAAAGCAGAAGTAACCTTTCTTTGAATCGATTTTATGCGGTCACATTTCTTCATTTTACACTGACTTTGCATATCTAAAATCCAGGAAGGCCTCCAAGATGCCCAAAATTAAGGTGGTTTCAATGATTAGAAATCCCGGTTTTCACCACAAATCCTTCCTGTTAGAAACTTGGTCTCAGCATTTCTCTCTCTCCCTGTCTTCAACTGACATTCAAACAGGTGCAGTAACTGCCGTGGCGGCCATTTAGCAGTTAATGGCAGTTGATTTAATTCTCTGTCTAAAATAACAGAGAGGGACAGCAGCGCAACTGGCAGCGTTAGCGCTAACCACTAACTGAGCGTGATGTGAGAATGAGAGTGTTGTTGCTCGCAGTTGCTTTTCGCGGTTAGCGCTAGCTCGTGTTATCGCGCTATTCGCGTTAGCATCGCCGGCTAGCTCCGTTAGCATCGCCGCTGGCTCCCGCTAGCCGCGCTGCTCTGCATTAACATCGCCGGCTTTGCTCCCGCTGTATCGCGCTAGCTCCTTCTGCATCGTAGCTCGCTAGCAATGCTTGGTTAACTCCATTGCTTTCCAGGCTAGCACTTAGCTACTTGTATGTTAATGTTAACTGTACAATATTACGACCAAGATACTGGTTTGAGTTGAGGTTGCTATGTTTACTGCAATTTATTACTTTAAATTCATAAAGAAAACATTTGATAAACATGTATTAAAGAGTTAATGTTTGTTTATGGTAAAAGATAAAAATATAAGTTACAATTTCATTAATAGAATTACATGTAACCTGTTATATTTGGTTTACTCATTTCAGGTTTATGACCTGTGAGTAGCCTGTAGTCATTTGCAATAAAAATAAAAGAAGACAAAGAGGATAAAACAGGTTATTGTTTCAGTGTGCTTCTTATTAAGCCTTTCGGAGCTGAATTTAAAAATTCGAATCATGCAGATTGTGTTGTGTTTAAATCTGCTGTTGCTATGATGTGACATATATCGATGTCTAATTTGACAGTAGATCCAGCAGGACTGTGTGTTAAATCACAACATAATTTGTAGCCACTAAAAATTAAAGACATGCTAATTGCTAACATTAGGCGGCCATTTTAGCAGTTATTGGCACTGAATTTGAACTTGTCTGTCTAAAATGACAGAGACAGAGGAGCTAAGCGTGTTAGCCACTAACTTGACAGACAATAGCACAGGCATCCAAGCAAGACACTCACAGTGACCGTCAATCTGCCTTTGTTTGTGTTTGATCTGCTGTTGCTATGCCTATGATGTGACATATATGATCCATCTAATTTGACAGTGAATCCAGCAGGACTGTGTTAAATCACAGCATAATTTCTAGCCACTAAAGAATTAAAGACATGCTAATTGCTAACATTGGCCGTTTAGTAGTTATTGACACTTAATTTGAACTTGTCTGTGTAAAATGACAGACAGAGACAGCAGAGCAGCTAGCGCGTCAGCGCTAGCCACTATTCTAACGATAAAATTAAAAAGACATACTAATTGCTGCATCAGCGCTAATACACTATTCTAGCCGATAAAATTAAAGACATGCTAATTACTGGCCCAGCGTTCAGCGCTAATACTAACAAACAGACAGTAACAGAGACACAGACAAGCACACGTGCAGAGACAGACAAGACAAATACACCACACACACCTAACAACACACAAACTTTGTACTGCAGAGTTTTGTAGGACATACTACCACTGATCTTCTACAAGCCTTTTAGTAGAACACAATTGCTAACGTTTGCAGTAATCCTTGAATTAGTGGCTGGCGTTAAGCATGGCTACTCGTAATATTAATAAATAAACATGTTAAATATTACTATTTGAGAATTGTGCTTTTTCAATAAGACCCGGCAAGCAATCACTCGGCACCAAAATTTTTTCAGCGGGGAATTTTTCTAGTTGATGCCGAGAGTGCCTACGACTATGAGCAACTATTAATCTTCTGTAGTTTCATGGCAGTTTTATTATTGTGTGTGTATTCATTTCACGCCCTTTTTCGCGAAGAATGGTTGAACGACCAGAGGACCCCAACAAATAATATATCCAAAGCGTGTGTTTTCACGAATCCAATGCTTGTAAATGTGTGAAGTCGCGAAAAATTAGCGAATAACTTCATAAAACTGCGAAAAATTTCTATAGGAATGAATGGGAAAACCGAAGAAAAAAAAAAGAATTTCAACAGACATTTTCAAAAATGAACTGCTCTGGCATACTTTCTTTGAGAGACTTCATTTTAAACTTTAAAATGGAAGTACTCATGCCTTCTCTTCATTTATTCCGTCATATCGACACCTTTTACTGCAAACTTCTCCGAAATCAAAGTTGAGAAAGGTTTTGCTCAAATTCTGGGTTTATAATGGGTGTGTATTGCGGCGAATGTTTGTGCTAGAAGTGGATGACATCATCGGCTAGAGTGACGAGGAGAGAAAAAATCTGTCAAAAAATAAAGCGGAAACTGCTCCTGTGACATAAATTTCACACTACAGACATAATTTATAGATAGAAACGTAGGAAAATTTGTCTTCTCACTCCGAATTCGTCTGCTAAAGCTGTCAGTATTATAGTTTTGGCGTCAGACACAAAGATAAGCCACCAACACCCATCCACAGCCCCATAGACTCCCATGTTAAAAGGAAATTTCTGGAGAAAGCAGAAGTAACCTTTCTTTGAATGTTCGATTTTAATAGGTCCACGTTCTTCATTTTACACAAACTGCATATCTAAATGTCGGGAAGGCCTCAAGATGCCCAAAATTAAGGTAGTTCAATGATTAAATCGCGGTTTTCACCCGCAGATCCTTCCTGTTAGAGGCATGGTCTCAGCATTTCTCTCTCTCTCCCTGTCTTCCAACTGACATTCAAACGGGTGCAGTAACTGCCCGGCCATTTAGTAGTTAATGGCGGTTAATTTGAACTTCTCTGTAAAATGACAGAGGACAGCAGCACAACTAAGCGGCGTTAGCGCTAATACACTAACTAGCGTGATGTGAGAATAAGAGTGTTATTTAGCGCTCCCAGTTGCTTTTCGCGGTTAGTGCTAGCTCGTGTTAGCATCGCCAGCTAGCTCGCGTTAGCATGCGCTAACATGTTGTAGCTCGCGTTAGCATCACCGCTAACATCGCGCTTGCTCACTAGCATCGCGCTTCTTCGCGTTAACGCATCGCCGCTACCTCGGCGTTAACGCCGCGCTTGCTCCGCTAACATGTCGCCGCTTGCTCCGCTAACATGTCGCGCTTGCTCCGCTAGCATATAGCTTGCTCGCTTCGCATGCCGCTAGCTCGCTAGCATGCTTGGATGCTCCATTAGCTTTCGAGGCTGTACTTAGCTACTTGTATGTGTGTTAACTGCTAATGTTGACCAAGATACAACAGTTTAGGTTGATTTGCTATGTTTACTGCAATTTATTACTTTAAATTCATGAAAACATTTGATAAATATATGTTGAAGAGAGTTGTGTTTGTTTTGGTAAAAGATAAAAATATAAGTTACAATTTCATTAATAGAATTACACATAACCTGTTATATTTGGTTCTCATTTCAGGTTTATGACCTGTAGTCGCCTGTGGTCATTTACAATAAAATAAAAAGACCAAGGATAAACCACGAGTTATTTGCTTCAGTGTGCTTCCTCAGTGAGAAAGCCTTTTTGGAGGGCTGAATTTAAAAAATCCGAACAGTTTGTGTTTAAATCTGCTGTTGCTATGCCTATGATGCTTGACATATATCAGTCATCTAATTTGACAGTGAATCCAGCAGGACTGTGTTAAATCACAGCATAATTTAGCCACTAAAATTAAAGACATGCTAATTGCTAACATTAGTGACCATTTTAGCAGTTATTGGCACTGAATTTGAACTTGTCTGTCTAAAATGACAGAGACAGCAGAGGAGCTAAGCGGCGTTAGCGTAGCCACTAACTGACGATTGTAACACAGGCAGCTCAAGCAAGACATTTTCTGTAGTGACTGTCAATGCTTTGTTTGTCTTGAAATCTGTTGACAGTGGATCCAGCAGGACTGTGTTAAATCACAACATAATTTTCTGGCCACTAAAATTAAAGACATGCTAATTGCTAACATTGGCGGCCATTTGGCAGTTATTGACAGTTAATTTGAACTTGTCTGTGTAAAATGACTGAGACAGCAGAGCAACTAGCGCGTCAGCGCTAGCCACTAATTTCTAGCCACTAAAATTAAAGACATACTAATTGCTAGCGGCGTCGGCGCTAGCCCACTAGTCTAGTCGATAAAAATTAAAGACATGCTAATTGCTAGGCGTCGCGCTAATACTAACAACAGACAGTAACAGAGAGACACAGACAAGCACACGTGCAGAGACAGACAAGACAAACACACCACACACACCTAACAACACCTGACTTTTGTACTACAGAGTTTTGTAGGACATTACTACTACACTGATCTTCTACAAACCTTTTAGTAAAGACTTGTGCTAATTGCTAACATTTAGTAATCCTAGAATTAGTGGCTAGCGGCGTTAGCGCTAGCTGCTCGTAATGTGTAAATAAACATGTTAAATGTACTATTTGAGGTGTGCTTTTCCATCAAAGACCCCGGCAACAGTCCACTCGACGCTTCAAAATTTCATGGGAATTTTTCTAGTTAGTCTGCAAGTGCCTCTGTTTCTGAGCAATATTGTCTTCTGTGGATTTCATGGCAGTTTTATTGTGTATTATTCATTTTCCGCCCTTTTGCGAAGAATGCGGCGAACCGACCAGACCCCCAACCAAATAATATATCAAGCACGTGTGTTTTCACCCCGAATCAATGCTTGTAAATGTGTAAAGAAGTGCGAAAAATTATGAATAACCAGCAAAAAACTGCATTTCCTATAGGAATGAATGGAAAACCCGAAAAAAAATGTTCAGCAGACATTTTCAAAACTGAACTGCTCTAGCATACTTTCAGAGACTCATTTAAACTTTAAAATGGAGGTACTCATGCCTTCTCTTCATTTATTCCGTCACTTATAGGCACCTTTTACTGTTTTGCAAGCTTCTCCCGAGGCTCAAAGTTGAGAAGGTTTTGCTCAAATTTCTGGGTTTATAATGGGTGTGTATTACGCGGAATATTTGTGCTAGAGTGGATGACATGTCACTAGTGACGAGAGAAAAAATCTGTCAAAATAAAACAGAAACTGCTCCTGTGGCATGGAAATTTCACACTACAGACATAATTTATAGGCGAGAAACGTAGGAAAATTTGTCTTCTCCTCAAGAATTCCGTCTGCTAAAGCTCAGTATTATAGTTTTGGCGTCAGACACAAAGATCATCACCAACACCATCCACAGCCATAGACTCCACGTGTTAAAAGGAGGAGAAAGCAGAAGTAGTAACTGCATTCGATTTTAATGGTCATTTGTTCATTTTACACAAACTGCATATCTAAGCGTCGGAAAGGCGCCAAGATGCCCAAAGTAGGTGGTTCCAATGATTAAATACGGTTTTCACTGCAAATCTTCCTGTTAGGCATGGTCTCTTGTTTTCTCTCTCTCTCTGTCTTCCAACTGACATTCGACAGGTGCGTGCTTTCCGGTAGCGCCATTTTAGCGTTGTGGCAGTTAATTGAACTTCTGTCTAAAATAACGAGAAGACGACAGCTGGCAGCTAGCGCGTTAGCGTAGCCACTAACTGAGCGTGAGTCGTGAGAATAAAGTGTTATTTAGCGCTCGCCCGGTTGCGCCGTAATAGCTCGTGTTATCGCCGCTAGCTCGCGTTATAGTAGCTAGCTCCACTTGCGCGCTCGCCGCTTTGCTCCGCTAACGCCGCGCTGCTGCGTTAGCATCGCCGCTAGCTCCGCTATCGCCGCTAACTCCAGCTAGCATGCTTCAGTTAACTCCATTAGCTTTCCAGGCTAGCACTTAGCTACTTATATATTAATATTAACTGC
The DNA here is from genome assembly GCA_028641955.1 of Protonibea diacanthus. NCBI lineage: Eukaryota > Metazoa > Chordata > Actinopteri > Sciaenidae > Protonibea > Protonibea diacanthus. Next base: position 20,985,105 of record CM053982.1, on the reverse strand, counting down.
TAATGTTGATAGAATCTTTGATTTAGGTTGAGGGATTTGCTATGTTTACTGCAATTTATTACTTTAAATTCATAAGAAAACATTTGATAAATATATTAAAAAGAGTTAATGTTTATTTTATGGTAAGATAAAAATAATTCTAATTCATTAATAGAATTACATGTAACCTGTTACTTTCTGCTGATGGTGTTTTGAGTTTTACTCAGAGCTTTCAGGTTTATAATGTGGTAGCTGTGGTGTTTGCAATAAAAATAAAAGACCAAGATAAAACCACGAGTTATTGCTTCAGTGTGCTTCCTATTAAGCAGCATTTAGTAAGTGAATTTAAAAAAAATCCCAACAATTTGTGTTTAAATCTGCTGTTGCTATGCCTATGATATGACATATATAAGTCATCTAATTTGACGAGTGAATCCAGCAGGACCGTGTTAATCCACAGCATAGTTGCACTAAAAAATTAAAGACATGCTAAATTGCTAACATTAGGCGGCCATTTTATGATTATGTTTGATTGAACTTGTCTGTCTAAAATGACAGAGACAGCAGGAGCTAGCGATGTTAGCGCTGTACTAACTGACGAACAATAACACAGGCAGCTCAAACAAGACGTTTCTGCAGTGACCGTCAATCTTAACATTTGTGGCGTTTTAAATCTGCTGTTACTTCTATATGATGTGACATATATCAGTCATCTAATTTGACAGTGAATCCAGCAGGACTGTGTTAAATACACTTTGTTTGTATACTAAAAAATTAAAGACATGCTAATTGCTAACATTAGTAAACCCATTTTAGCAGTTATTAGCACTGGTGAACTTGTCTGTCTAAAATGACAGAGACAGCAGAGGAGCTAAGCGGCGTTAGCGCTAGCCACACTAACTGACAGACAATAACACAGGCAGCTCAAGCAAGACATTTTCTGTAGTGACTGTCAATCTGCTTTGTTTGTGTTTAAATCTGTTGACAGTGGATCCAGCAGGACTGTGTTAAATCATAACATAATTTCTGCACTAAAGTAAAGACATGCTAATTGCTAACATTGGCGACCATTTGCAGTTATTGACAGTTAATTTGAACTTGTCATATTAATAAACCAGACAGAGACATGAAACGGCTAAGCGCGTCAGCGCTAGCCATATTCTAGCGTAAAGTAAAGACATGCTAATTGCTTTGTGTTGTGTACTAACTGACAGACAGTAACAGAAGTGAGACAAGCACCACGTGCAGAGACAGGCGAACAAACACACCACACACACATAACAACACACAAACTTTGTACCCGGTTTGTAGGACATTACTACTACTGACCTACAAACCTTGTAGTAAAGACATACAATTGCTAACATTTGCAGCTAATCCTAGAATTATTGGCTAAGCAGCGTTAGCGCTAGCTGCTCATGTGTGTAAATAAACATGTTAAATATTACTATTTGAAGTGTGCTTTTTCAATAAAGACCCGGCAACAGTCCACTTTCGGCATAAAATTTCATGGGAATTTCTAGTTATTATTATTCATTTCGCCCTTTTTCGCGAGAATCGTGAACCGTAGAAGGACCCAACAAATAATATATCAAAGCGTGTGTTTTCACCGAATCAATGCTTGTAAATGTGTAAGAGAATTAGAAAAAATTAATTGAACTAACCCATGAAAAAACTGCGAAAAATTTCCTAGGAATGAATGGAAAACCGAAAAAAAAAATATTTCATGAACATTTTCAAAAATGAACTGCTCTGGCATACTTTCACGAAGCTTCATTAAACTTTAAATGAAGTGCTCATGCCTTCTCTTGTTGTTCACGTCATATAGACACAGCACACTGTTTTTAAACTATGAGGCTCAAAGTTGAAGGTTTTTGCTCAAATTTCTGGGTTTATAATGGGTGTGTATTTAGCGGAATGTTTGTGCTAAAGTGGATAACATCATCAGCTAGAGTGACGAGGAGAAAAAAATCTGTCAAAAAATAAAACAAACTGCTCCTGTGGCTGCAAATTTCACACTACAGACATAATTTATAGATAGAAACGTAGGAAAATTTGTCTTCTCACTCAGATTCGTCTGCTAAAGCTGTCAGTATTATAGTTTTGGCGTCAGGCACAAAAGATTAAGCCACCAACACCCATCCACAGCCCATAGACTCCCATGTTAAAAAGGGAATTTCTGGAGAAAGCAAGTAACCTTTCTTTGAATGATTACAACTAGGTCACATTTCTTCATTTTACACACAAACTGCATATCTAAGCGTCAGGAAGGCCTCAGATACCCAAAATTAAGGTGGTTCAATGATTAGAAATACGGTTTCACCACAAATCCTTCCTGTTGAGGCATGGTCTCAGCATTTTTCTCTCTCTCTCCCTGTCTTCCAGCGACATTTCAAACAGGTGCAGTAACTGCCAGTAGCGCCATTTTTAGCAGATTAATGGCAGTTAATTGAACCCTCTCTGTCCTAAAATAACGAGAGGACGGCAAGCGCCTTGCATTGGCGTAGCCACTAACTGACGACACTGAAGCTAAGCGCGCTGCTTCGTGCTTGCTCGCCGTATGCTTCGGCGTTAGCATCACCGCTAGCATCGCGCTAACATCGCGCTTGCTCCGCTAGCATCGCGCTAGCTTCGCGTTAACGTCGCCGCTTCTTCAGCGTTAGCATCGCGCTAGCTCCGCTATCGCGCTAGCTCCGCTAATGGCGGATTATCCATTAGCTTTCCAGGCTGTACTTAGCTGCCCGTATGTTAATGTTAACTGCTAATGTTGACCAAGATACTGGTTTGAATTGAGGTTGCTATGTTTACTCTGATTTATTACTTTAAATTCATAAAAACATTTGATAAATATATAATAAGAGGATTAATGTTTGTTTTTTTGGTAAAAGATAAAAATATAAGTTACACAATTTCATTAATAGAATTACATGTAACCTGTATATTTGGTTTACTCATTTCGGAGTTTTATGACCTGTAATTAGCCTGGTCATTTACAATAAAAAATAAAAAGAAGACCAAGGATAAAACCACGAGTTGTGCTTCAGTGTGCTTCCTGTTAGAAAGCCTTTTGGAGAACAATTAAAAAAATCCGAACAGTTTGTGTTTAAATCCTGCTGTTGCTATGCCTGTAGTGTGACATATATCAGTCATCTAATTTGACAGTGAATCCAGCAGGACTGTGTTAAATCACAGCAATTTGTAGCCACTAAAATTAAAGACATGTAATTGCTAACATTAGGCGGCCATTTTGCCAGTTATTGGCACTGAATTTGAACTTGTCTGTCACAAAATGACAGAGACAGCAGAGGAGGCTATGGCGTTAAGCGTAATACTAACTGACAGACAATAACACAGGCAGCTCAAGCAAGACATTTTCTGTGATGACTGTCAGTCTGCTTTGTTTGTGTTTAAATCTGTTGACAGTGGATCAGCAGGACTGTGTTAAATCACAACGCATAATTTCTAGCCACTAAAATTAAGACATGCTAATTGCTATTTAAAGTGGAAGCCATTTTATGATTGTGACAGTTAATTTGAACTTGTCTGTAAAATGACAGACAGAACAGCCCAGAGCAGCTAAGCGGCATCAGCGCTTAGCCTAATTTCTAGCGATAAAAATTAAAAGACATGCTAATTGCTAGTAGCGTTAGTGCTAGCCACTAACTGACAGACAGTAACAGAGACAGACAGAAAGCACACGTGCAGAGGCAAACCGAACAAACACCACACACACACACATAACAACACACAAACTTTGTACTACAGAGTTTTGTAGGACATTACTACTACACTGACCTTCTACAAACCTTGTAGTAAAGACATGCTAATTACTAACATTTGCAGCTAATATAAATTAGTGCTTCGTAGCGTTAAAGCGCTAGCTGCTCATGTGTGTAAATAAACATGTTAAATATTACTATTTGAGGTGTGCTTTTTCAATAAAGACCCCCGGCAACAGTCCACTCGGCACTTCAAAATTTCCGCGGGAATTTTCTAGTTTATAATTCTTATGAGTGTTGTGTTATGCGTTACTTTTCTTTCTAATAGCACAAACATACATACTACTAGTCTAGCTAGCAAAAAGGCTATCAAAAGTGGCCATCAATAGATCAATATGTTCGATTCTCACGTCTCCGTTTTGTGGCTAAACAAAAATATAAAACATCCTGTGATGACGGCCTCCTGAGTGAGACGAAGAGAGCAGCATTTGTTCTCAAGTTTTATTGACGAACATTAGCATGAAGTCCGTCACCTTCTGGCAGCCGCCATGTTGTTTTGTCTTTCCTGTGTTGTTGTAGTTTTCTGTTTGTCCACAAGATGGCGTCAATAAACCACGGACGCTGTTTGCCAGTAAAGGAAGCGTCTCAGAAATAAAAATTCGGGGAAAGGAGAAGGAGATAAAACTACCTCCCAGATAGCAAATATTTATGTGGTATGATTAGGGTTATCCTTAATAGATAAGGAGGCGCCAGCAATATATGGCTGAGTTAAGGCATGTTTATGGCAAGCCAGAAGACCGGGCAAAGAGCGGTATTAAGTATAGGGATGGTATGGCATGTTTATGGCATGCCAGAAGATTGGGAACAGCTGATTCGATCTGCTTTGGATGTGTTACGGCACATTTCTGTATAGCCAAAACATTGCACAAACAGCGGGAATGTCTACCCAGAAGAGAACCATTCTTAATTTTAAAAGCTCTATTATAGATGTAAACTTAGTAAAGGTTAATTGTAAAATCTGATTTTCTGTCATTGCCTCATTAAAATACCCGATAAGGTTGCAGTTTTCAGGAAGGTTAATAGTATTGTTGGAATTGCCTAACTGTAACTGTAACTGTAGGCTAACTGTGTGGTGGCTAATAAACGAGCTAACTGGTAGCAAATGTGATTCTTGTCAAACAGGCAAACCCAGTCCATTCGATTTAAGTACAATATCAATGTTATATAACACCCAGAGAACTTAACAGAAGGGAATAGGAATATAAAATTAGAATTGATAGCTTTCCGCAGATAGCTAGCATTGCTCATTCATTTCTCCGCTCAGTTTCTCCGTTAAGTTTTAACGTAAACCCAATTTTCAAATCCATATCATAATCCAATGGTAATCCAGCGTTGTACACATTGTGAGTACAACGTTGTTCTAACATTGCATCAACGTCTTTGTGTCAGCTGGGACAGACACAGACAGACAGACAGACACAGACACGTTATTATATATTACAACTAACTTATCTCTCGCTTGTTTCTCTCATATTCAGCTTTGCTTCACGACTTGCTTGTGAAGTAAGAGATCATAATTGAGCAGCAACAGAATATAATAAGGATGGTCCAAGACCTTCATGCAGTCATGCACAGCATGACAAACATGTCGACTAGCATGGAAAGGCACCATTTTTATTTCCCCCTCTGCAATATTGAGCAGCTGATGGCACTGGAAAGAGATCTGCAGTCACTTCCTGGATTGAAAAAGGAAGTGGTGAGCTACCTTTGAATCATTTAGGGTAGGGTAATGTAATGGTAGTTTGATGCAAATCAATGCAGGTAATTCTCTTTTCAGGTCACCTCTCTAGGACTTGCTGGGGGTGCCACTGTGAAAGAGACAGTTTGGGGCATCCTCAAACAAGCCATGTCAAATGATCTGGCTCTAAAAGTAACCTGGTGTGGTCTAAATGAGAAGCTGGCATTTGAAAGGCTTCAGCTTAAGTGGGTAAGTTTTATAAGTATATTAAAGCTTTTAAAGAGGAACTATGTAGGATTTGTGGCTTAACTAAGGCTCTCTGCCTTCCACGTGTGTGTCACTTATTGCCTCTCTTGGCTGAAGACCAAACGTGCAAGATTGGGGCTGCCAGCTTTCGTCTCCGTGCCCCGTAACCCGTTAACACAAATATATATGTCGTACCATTGGATATATGATATATAACATTATCTACCACTCTATTGATTGATTTCTCTCTGGCTTCATTGTACACGTGGCCAGGACTAGAGTTAGCAAAACAGAGGAGAAGAGACCAGACTTACATACAGTAGTTGCTCTTTAACGAAGCATGGTTATAGTAGATTTAGTAAATCTGTCTGTTTTGTCTTTGTGTATATGCTGTCACTTTTAGATGCTGTGAAATCCCGCCTGCCCTTCAGCCACCGATAATGATATTGCAAAAGCAATAAGGAGGTGGTTTTACTGGGAAGGGGACAGAAACGGCGGGAGGAGGAAGCGCCAGCCACCAGGACCCAGCCAGGACCAAGCCAGGAGCACTGAATACTGAAGGCGTTATATGTTCTATATGTTCTATAAAATGTTTATAACTGTCATATTTGAAAATTTGATTTTACTTTATTAATCCCCAAGTGGAAATTCATTATTGTTTTATTATTGTTTTATGTGCGTGTGTGTGTGTATAGTTATTATTGTTATACATATATACTGTTATTATATTATATTGTTATTAATAAAGAAATAAAATGATTTAAATTTTCCTATTTTTTTCAAATAATTATTACATAGACATGGGGGGAGGGGAGGGAAGAGATGCTTTAATGTAGGATTTGGCATTATGGCCAATCTTTGGGTCAGATTAGGCTACTTTTTGGCTGGGTTGTGGGGATTTGGGGCTCTTCTGGGACAATTATGGCTATATTTTGGAAGTCCACAATTTGTTTTGGGTGAATTTTGGCTCTCCTAATTTGGGCCATTTATGGCCCAGACATCCACCCATAACCTTGCCAAAATGACGAGCCAGATTTGGGCCAAAGCGAAGCCAAAAGATTTTTGCTATATGGGCTGAAGACTGTTATTAGTCATCTGTATGCACACATTGTACAGTAAAATAGTCCGTGATAAAACACCCGAATCAGTGAAATTTCACCCTTTTTTGTAAAAAAAAGAAAAAAAAGAAAAAAGTTTTTAATAAAACAACACCAAACTATTTAGGGGGGCTTAAGAATATTTTAGGCCTAATGATGACACTGGTTCTTACCTTAAATTGGTGCTCATCGGAGCAACACGTTGCAAAAAAGTCCGTCAAGTTACATGAGTTCATGAGCGCAGCCACTTCCTTTGTCTTTTTTTCCAAAATAAAAGCCTTCATGAGTTCTTAACACAGTCTAGTCACACAAGGTTTTGTGTAATTGCATTGCAATTATGGCAATGCAGGCTGCATTTGGAAATAGATTCAACAAGTTCAGAAAGGGAAAAAAACACTTTGTCCTTCCCTGTCACACCGCTGGACATCGACACATCCCAGTTGAACATATCCGCATTCACAGGAGTAAGTCAGCTCAGTCTCGAAATTGAACTGGCCGACGTAGCGGATAAAGACTTATGGGTGTCCAAGTTGAAAAGCCTGAGAGCAGATCTCGAAGAAGTCGCCCGTCAGAAGGCTACTCTCGCTAAAGAGCACAAATGGAGTGATACTGACAACCTCCCCAAACATGGAGTGCTATTCCCAACACGTATATAAACATGAAAAAGTATGCGTTTGGAGTCCTGTCCATCTTTGGCTCAACATACTTATGCGAGCAAGTTTTCTCGAGCATGAACATCATCCATCCATCCATCCATCTTCTTCCGCTTCATCCGAGGGCGGGTCGCGGGGGCAGCAGCCTCAGCAGGGAGGCCCAGACTTCCCTCCCCCCAGCTACTTCGTCCAGCTCTTCCGGGGGAACCCCAAGGCGTTCCCAGGCCAGCCGAGAGACATAGTCCCTCCAGCGTGTTCTGGGTCTTCCTCGGGGCCTCCTCAAGGAGGGACGTGCCCGGAACACCTCACCAGGGAGGCATCCAGGAGGCATCCTCACTAGATGCCCGAGCCACCTCAACTGGCTCCTCTCGATGCGGAGGAGCAGCGGTTCTACTCCGAGCTCCCCGCGAATGGCCGAGCTTCTCACCCTAACTTTATGAACATCATAAAGTTCAAATATCGCTCCCGCCTCACAAATGAGAGCCTACAGTCCTGCCTGAAGATGAAAGTCACATCTTACAGCCATGACATACGGAAGATCTGGAACAAGCTTCAGAATCAGAAGTCACATTAAACAGGTGAGATCACTAGCATTTAATAGGCTATTATTTTTCAGAAAGAAAAAAAAACATTTATTTCAGGCCTGAAGCTGATGTTGTGTTTATATATATATATATATATATATATTCAGGTGCTTTGGTTAATTGCTGGTCAAGAAAGAAACCCGAAGAGGATGAGAGCACACTGAAATAGACTTCTCACAAACGTTCCTAATTTTAGTTTTTTTTTTTTTTTTTAAAGTTTACTTTTTTAAAGCTGCTAAGGCTGTGGCTTTATGTTTTATCTATATTGAAGTGTGCTAGTTTTTATTTTAATTTTAAGTTTTAAATTTACGTGCTGCTCCTGAGTGTATGTGTGCGTTTTCATCGTTTTGCCTAGTTATGGTTGCAAAGCAACTGATGCGCAGTCGTTGCTAGCGGGCAGGGTTTAGTCACATTGTTTGACGTCACAGTGCTTTCAACCAGTCAGAGTCTTTGAAACACAATTCGAACATTGAGGGACAGATATTTGCAAGTGTATGAACAGGAACAAGAACAATATTATTTCAGTTGAGTTCGGATTTTCTGACCAAGTGTACTTACAGCAATAACAAACTGCTGACACCATGAATTCAAAACGCAAAGTTACAAGGGATCGCCAGCTTAAACCACTGTTCACAAATTGTGCGTCTATTGACGCAGAAATAATAAGTCTTGTAACAGAGATGTGTTTGTGCATTGTTAACACTGTGTATAAATACATGTTCAATGCATCTGAAAGCTACCAAGCTCCTTCAGGATGCCCCATCCTGAAGAAGAAGTCTGTAAGTATCTGGGGAACACAATTACAGATACTTTTCTGGATGTGATCGAACACCCAGTGCCCAGTGAGAGCGCAAAACAGGTAATGGATATCATTACAAGAGAAGTCAAAGAGAGGACCAACTCCACACTTTGGAGACAGAACAGAAAGGGAATTGAACCACAGACCACCGGCAAATCAATCATCACCCACAGACGTAAGTTGATGGTGACATGCATTGTCAATTTCTTGAAAAACGGCATTGATAGTTCACTCTTTGTATTCAAGTGCAAGTCCAAAACCGGCTGAGGAAAATTGGGAAAGTTCCATCCCAGGGTCAATTTCAGAGGTAAAGAAATGATCTCTGTCAGATCTGCAAGTGGACCGGCTTCCATTACTGATGAGTCAAGTGAGGCAAAAATTATCTCTGAACTCTCTGATGAAAACAGTGAAGAACTCTCTGATGAACCTGCCAACTGAACTTGCAGGACTGCTCTACATAGAAATCACAGAAGCAGCTGTAAAAGGCATTCTTAAAAGGTATGCCGGTTCTAGTGCCTGTTGGTAAATGGCAGGAGATTGTTTTCACTGCAATAGTTACAGACGAGTGAGACAGGACCCTCAGGTTTGATAATACAAATTAACGTGAATCTTAACTTGCTACTGAATTTGTACTCATGCACTCATAATAACTTTCTTATTGGATATTTTCCTTCTTTACACATAAACCACAGGTGGTCTTCAAGTGGAGACTAGACAGAAGAAAAAAGTAGCATTGCATGTCAAAGGTATCACTCAGACTAGAGAATGCTGTGAGCAGGTCAACTTTAACAGCATCAGGGAGTTGGTGGAGGGCTACCTTGAGGGCTCTTGAGGGGGGCGTGATTGAGACCCCTCAGCATAACATCAGATGTGATGAAAAGAGCTTTCTCTTGAAAAACTGCACATTTCAAAAAAAGTTTAGAGTGGTGTACGACAAGAGACGTCTCTTTAGTGATGGGACCACTCTGCCTTTTGGTTAATAGCGTAGAATAGGAAGAGGAGAGAAAGAAACAATCAGACAGACAGAAGGACAAAAAAAAGTCACACCTTGCTACATGGAGGAAGTTAACTTTGATCACAGACTTGCAGCACCTTTTTCATGTATGATTGTGGGACCCAGAGGGTGTGGGAAAACGTATTTTGTAAAAAGTGCCATTGAAAATTGTGAACATGTGATGAATGTTGTACCTGAGAATATTGTAAGGATTTACACTTCTTTTCAACCAATGTATGCTGAACTGCAAAAGATGAATAAAAAGATTAAGTTTGTTGGTGGACTGCCTGATTCTTTTGATGACACAGAGCTCTTTCCTCCTGATCAGACATTTTAACCATTTGATCATTCTGGATGATGTTATTTTTCAAGCCTCCGACCATCCTGAAATAGTCAAAATTTTTACTCAGTGCAGACATCATAGAAATATGAGCGTGTTTATGTTGACACAAATTGAATTTCACCAAGGTAAAAGCCACAAGGTAAGTCACAGCCGTACCATGAGTTTGAACAGTAATCATCTGGTGTTGTTTAAAAACCCTTGGGACAAATTACAGATGAATATATTGGCGCATCAAATCTTCCCCTCACAAAAAGCCTTCTTTTTTGGGAGAGTTTTGAAGACGCCACCAAAGACCCCCGCGGGTATTTATTGGTCGATCTCACACCTTCCTGTCCACAACCGTAGAGGCTGAGGACAGGTATACTGCCTCCACAGGGGCCAGTCGTATATGTTCCCAGAACAAAGTAAGTCTGTGATGCATGTCAGCATGTCAGCGCGTATAAGACGGTGACACACTGAGCGAGGTAATAAAAAGCCTTCCCCAGCGCGACCGCAAAAATGCCGAGTACATCATGAAGAAATTATCCAAGAGCAACGCAGGATGGAATTCAAAAGGTGAATTTATTCATAAAGGACAAACCATGAAAGGGTCTCACATGATTGATTTATTTAAAAATCTCTCCCCTTAAAAAGCCCAAATCCTGCCACCTAGAGGCTGGATGTGGTGGTCACACCCAGGCTGGTGTCTCTCATACGTGCGCGCCGTTACCGACACGTAAACTCAGATCAGACCACAAGCTGCTGTTGCATATAAGAGACGTCCCGTGTCCCGTTACCGGTGTTTTTCCTCTGGATTCTGCTCAGGAAACGAGAGCAGTCTAACGTTACATGCACTGACATTAGATAACACACATGAACATAATGAGAAACCCTAATGTGATTATGTTAGTACACGATATAAAATCACATTACGGTGCACCACATTACCTAACGTTACTGTAATTACTGTATTATTTTCAGGTCTCCATTAATATGGCCCTTCACAATCCACTTCTTCTTCATCACTTTGACTGTTGGTAATTAAAATAAAGTAATGGAGCTGTTGCCACATTCTGGCATCCAGGGAAGATGCATTTTCGGGATGTTGCGGCTTTAGCTAGTTAGCAACGGCTGTACATATAATACGTATTGTTGTGTGTCAGAAGCCTGGATCCTGGGTTAGAGACTAAGTCCTGACTCCTGCAACATTTAGTTCATAAATCCAATCTTATCTTCAAGGAGGCTCCGGACGCGTCAAAGTTGAGTGCAGCATAGGTTTTATTCTCTTCACAGAAAATACAACCGGTTTTCGTTCATAAAGGAAAGCGTTTTTACAGCTCGGAACATCGTCTTTTATAATGGAAAAATCGGAACATTGGTAACACCCATTTTTATTCTCCTCCAATAAAATAATAGTATCAAAATCACGTGTTTCCTCAATATCCAATCTACTTTTTTTGGGCCAGGTTTTCCAAACTTGCTAGCATAGCATTTTTCACATTCGCTGATACAGCATGTGCTCACCCCCGCCCCTACCTTGTTGAACTTGATTTCAACTCTACAGTCACACGACTTTTTAGGCCTATTCGTATGCATTTTCTTATCAAATCTTGTAATTAAGTTTCATCTGTCATGCTTCACATTTTTTAGAAAGTCTACCACAAAACAATATATTCCATGATGCCTCATAAAAAGAGCCCTTGATAGGCTCCCCGTCATAATCTCGGAGTTTGTACACAGGGGGAGTACAAGGAATGCAGGCCTCCACCGTAAACACTTTATCGCTAAAACTCTGTTCGTATTTTTTATCAAACACCCCTCTGACCTTGGATAATCTGACGAGATCTCCCTTTTTAAATTTCATTTGCACCGCCTCACAGTGTCAGATAGGAAACGTACCGTACAGATTTTGAAACACTTGAGAGGCATTCTCGGAGGTCACCTGCATAGGCGTCATTTTTATACTTTTATGAAAGCTATGATTGTAGCTTTTCACCAAATCCTGTAAAACGTTGAGGTATCGCCTCGTGTTGTTAGCCGTGAAATATCTCCATATTCCAGTTCTTAATGTACGGTTAAACCTTTCAATAACAGAGGACTTCAGATTGCTTGCTGTGGCAGAATGTACAATGTTGTGTTTCTTCATCAAAGCATCAAAACTCTTGTTGAAAAAGTGTTCCGGCATCTGTTTGTAGCTTTTCCAGGATCTGACTGTCTTTGACGATCAAAACAAAGGCCTTTACCATCTCGTCAGCGTTTTTTCTCTTTAAAACATGTACGTATGCTTTTTTTGAAAATACGTCTATGACCGTTAATAAATATTTAAACCCGTCATGTTCCGCCAAGGCTTGCATGTCACAAAAATCTGCTTGAGATTGGTTTAAAGGCCTAGGAACAAAAACTCTGTTTCTGGTGAAATGTATTCTGGCTGGTTTATGCAGAGTGTAGTTATCTTGCTCTCCTGTAGTTATCTTTAACATTTTCCACAGACTTTCTTCCCCATTTCATCCTGCACACACCGGTGGAGCCGGTCTACACCTCTGAAACTAGCTGGATGGGCCGGGTTGTAATACACTCTTTTCATGACCCGTCTCACTGCTATCCTGCCTGCAACAAACTCTCAGGGTTTACTGAAAAACACACCACTCTGGATTGCTTCTTTATTTATTTTTTTTTTTTTATTGATTTGAATGTGTAGCAGCATACACATAAAACACGCATAAAACAGTGATTTAGGCTTATCTGAAGAATGTTGTGTAATCTTATCATTTCACTCAGGATATTCAGACATGTTATTCTGTGTGAACAAATGACAGGGTGTTATAACAAAGAAGCTCTTCTCTTATCCATTCTTTCACAATTTTTTCAAAGATCTCTGACAAATCAGATGCGCTCGTGCACCGTACCATGACTTGCCAGGCTGTATGCCTGTAGTCTCTGGCTAGGGTGGTTGATCTGACACCCGCAGCACTGCTTGCGTCAAAACTTGTGAAGGGTGATGTTGAGCAGATGGATGACGACTGCCTTTACACCGTTGAAGAAAACCAACGACACCACCCCGTCGATCTCGTCAGCCGTGTTTTTGTTGTCTGCAGCTCCCGGCAGGTTTATCAGTGTCTGGAACACGCCGCAGTTGGAATTAAAACTCTCCAAGAAAAAGTGCTCCGTAGGTCCACTCTCTCCGGAGGTCCGGAGAGTGGCTTGTAAGAACCAGCTAGGGACAGGTTCTCGATTGCCAGACCGCGTTGAAAGTGGTCTTGGTCTCAGTCTTCAATCTTTTCATTCATTCATTTTTTTTAATTATTGATTTGAATGTGTAGCAGCATACATGTGCTATCTGTCACCTTGTGCTGCTGTTGTGTACTTAGCGCCACAGGTGGGCCGGTATAAAAGCCACCACTCTTCACTGGCTACTTCTGGGTCGTAGGTTATTGGCCCAACAGGTATGGTTACCCGCTGCTTCACCACACTGGTCGCTCGGTCCTTTTTTTGTGCTCACAGCATTTGTGTTTGTTTGTAGGGCAGCTGCTCGCGTGCTGTTCTGTGTGTCCCGTACGTGTGGTGTAGTTTGTGCGTGGTAAGTGTCCTCCCTTTCTTGCCATTATAGTTGATGCTGTATGAGGGCTAATGTTAGTGTGATCACAGGTAAATGCCAGCAGTGTGCCGGCCGGTCTTCTCTCTCTCTCCCTCCTCCGGTGTGAATGGGTGTGTATCCCAAAAGAGGTGTGTGTTAGTATAGCAACCAACCGCAATATTTACTATTAAACATAGTGACACTAATGGTATGTTTTCTATCATTAGGTGTAACGTGCAATCAACTGATTGGGGTCCGCCAAACGCCGCTGATTTGTCCAAATTCAAATGCTTTGGATTGATTACTTATTTAAATTTGTTTTGTCCTCTTAAATTTATTTTTGTTTCTTAAAGTGGGCACTTATTGATATTGGTTAAGATTATTTGCCCTTTTGTGTTGTAATTGGTCCATTAATTTGTTCATTTCTCTTTGTTCAGTTGCTGGAGACTGGTGGTGGCAGTGCTGGTGCCTGGGTGGTGGTATCCCCTTCTGTCTGCTGTGCCGGGGAAGCGGGTTTCACTTCACTGAGTGTGTCACGTATGACGGGTGTTTCCTTGAGTTGATCTCTGTTTTTTGGTGAATCCCCACCTGCACTGAGCCCCTGTCCATACACTCAGCTCCAGCCCCCTTTGTTTCATTTTCCTGTTTTGATTTTCTTTTTGTATGAATGAAATTGGAATATTTTGAACTGATTATTTAACAATAAAATTGTATATTTTTCTACACATATCTGAACCACGTCTCATGCCTTACTGAGTAAACTTACTTGTGTGCCTTCCAAATTAATTCTCTGGGTGAAATTCCCAGGGTGGTGGCTTTCCCTAAGTTGGATGTTATTAGGTTTAATTTCCTTGTATTTTTTTTGTTTTCACCTTATCCTCACCACAAAAAACGTAATAGGATATAAAAATGATAAAGATACATCAAGGGTTAAAATACATAAATGATAAGGATACTCTACATTGGTTGCAAAAGGAGATGACTAGTCTGTAATCATCTTTAAAGCCTGAACAAAAACACAGTTGTAACCTGCCTCAGCTCTAACAGCGTGGTGATAAAAACTGGGAGATTTCAGAAATATTTTTTCTCCGTATACACTAATTTACCTCATGGACCAGTGGATCAGAAAACTAGACCGACTTTAGGAGAAAGTGGGTCTCAGCAATTTGAGCATTGAGTGGGCCGAGTAAAGAAGATCACAACCACAGATAGTCTTTTTTCTGTGTTATATTGTATTGAAAATAATAAAATAAAATAATTAGAAAAATAATGTCTCAGTATATCACATGCAATAAGATGTCAATCACAAGGAAGCAAAAAACAGTCTCTCAATAATTCAGTCTCTGGTTCTTTTTGTTGGGTGGCTCGCCACAACCACTGCGGCTCCCCTCTACCTTACAGAGATGGAGGAAAAACCCAGCAGAAGAAGAAGTTGTCTTGCTGATCTCATCACAGGATTTCCATCAAAGAAAAAGAAGACCTGGCCTATAAAGGCCAAACAAGGGGGTTACTGTGATGTTCAATTAAATAAAATACAGTTTCCAACTATAACTAAATGCATTAACACACATTTTGTATATTAACTGTAAACATCATTCTTAATTACCTTTTTTCCTCTTAACTATTATTCTGTCCACTGAATGAATTAAACACATTTTCAATAGTAACAAAATAGTGGAACATTCCTTTACATTTGTACATACGCACATGAAACAATGCCTCGCTAACTATACTAACAGTAGCAATTGCACAATTGAACTCAATTTACTGGACTTTTAGCATTAAAAGCTACTCACCAGAGGTTCATACATCAAACACACATACACACTTCCAGGCAAGGCAGAATACACGGCTCAATCCAGGTTCTGCTTAGAAGAAACAGGGACACGGAGTTCAGCAACGTGTAGCGGTAAAATGTGGCTAATGGCGGAAGCTAGCGCCACTAATGCTAACACAACTTACATTCGTCTCTGCAACATTGGAAAACGGTCTGCTCGGCAACTCACAAAGGAAAAATAATGGTGCTCGCTCTCTGTACTGTTGATAAAAATACTTCCGTAGTGAAATATCTGGCTCTCTTGTACAAAATTAATCGCTAAAGTCTGCAGCAGAAGCTATGCATGCAGCCACCTCTACGAAGGTCCGGCAGAGAGAGCGAAAAAAACTAAACACATCGGCACGTACACCTTGACAGCGTCTGATTGGCCTAAGCTACGCCACTTCACGTGAACTCCCATGTCACCCGAATCTTGTACACTTTGACAAAGGCACTTTCATCACAAATTGAAAAATGAAATGACACGCTCTTTTTATACACATAAATGAATTTGTGCATATAAATCTTTTTTTTTTAATCTATCTGTTGACCTATTTATGATTTTAAATCATAGATTCTATTTATTCATCTTATGTAAGATCTATTTCAAATCAGACTATTTATTTATCTGTTTATCTATTTATGTGACACAAAACATGAACTTATCAACTTATTGTTCCATCTAATTAAATGATGTCTGGCTTCTATTAAGGGCCTAGTAACCTGGGTTACACAGTGATCTAGGCTTATCTGAAGAATGTTGTGTAATCTTATCATTTCACTCAGGATATTCAGACATGTTATTCTGTGTGAACAAATGATGGGGTGTTATAACAAAGAAGCTCTTCTCT
This sequence comes from Protonibea diacanthus, assembly GCA_028641955.1. NCBI lineage: Eukaryota > Metazoa > Chordata > Actinopteri > Sciaenidae > Protonibea > Protonibea diacanthus. The sequence goes on along the minus strand of CM053982.1, from coordinate 20,968,733 downwards.
TATCCATTCTTTCACAATTTTTTCAAAGATCTCTGACAAATCAGATGCGCTCGTACACCGTACCATGACTTGCCAGGCTGTATGCCTGTAGTCTCTGGCTAGGGTGGTTGATCTGACATCCGCAGCACTGCTTGCGTCAAAACTTGTGAAGGGTGATGTTGAGCAGATGGATGACGGCTGCCTTTACACCGTTGAAGAAAGCCAACGACACCACCCCGTCGATCTCGTCAGCCGTGTTTTCGTTGTCTGCAGCTCCCGGAAGGTTTATCAGTGTCTGGAACACGCCGCAGTTGGAATTAAAACTCTCCAAGAAAAAGTGCTCCGTAGGTCCACTCTCCGGAGGTCCGGAGAGTGGCTTGTAAGAACCAGCGACCGGAGGGACAGGTTCTCGATTGCCAGACCGCGTTGAAAGTGGTCTTGGTCTCAGTCTTCAATCTGGGCTGTTTAGTGGCTTACAGGGACTTCTTAATCCGGGGGATGACCAGACAGGCTGGTTAAGGTCAAGTGATTTGGCATCACCAGTCTCAGCACTGCCCAGTTGCTGGAAGTCAGCATCCCTACAGCAGACAGAGGCCCCGCTGTTTCACCATTCTCTCATTCCTCTGATACAGCCAGCGCTCACACGTTTTGTACTTGAACACATAGCCCCAATGGCCTTGCATTCTGTATGGCTCCAGAGACCATACGGTCTCATGCAGAGAATCACACGGGGGCGCTTGCAGTTAGACTACGCTCTTCTTTGGATCTTGATTCTTGAAATATTGTAACGGGCGTCTCACATATCAGAGATGCGACGACTCTCTTCTGCTGTAAATTCTCCATTTCTTCCTTGCTCGAGTCAGAAACATCATTGTCTCTGTCTCTGGTGATGACGCATTTAGATCTTTGCAGTGGCATGATGAGTTTCTTCTTTTTTCACCAAGATGGTTTTTGAGTCGTTCTCAGACGCACACTCATTATAAAGGAACGTACAAAGTGATTTCCACACCTCCTTTCTCTCATTGGTTGTTTCTCGGATTTTATGATTACTTTTTTTTTTTCTACAACATTTGGTGTAAAACTATGGATAGGGGTAATAGAGAAGACACCTCCGCCCCATTTCCCTAAACATTCTCTTTTAACTTTACCTACATTAAGCACAACGAATAGCAAAGTCTCCAAGACTCCATGACTCAAATTCTTCAAGACTTGGACGGAAGAAAACCATATAAATGCTGATTAAAGTAATGTCTGTGTCCATGAGCCTCCTCAGGCTCTCACTGTCTGTGTGTGTGTATAAAACTGAAGACCACCCCCAGCACCCTTTCCAGAACATTCTCTTTTAACTTTTCCCTTATCTTGTCTTGTCCTCACAACTCCCCATTGTTACCTCCCTTCATGTGACCCCCCAGGAGGTCAAAGGTCAAAGCCATAAACCTGTCAACCTGAGTTTGACGAGAAGTGTGGAGAATATCTCTCTTATATTCTCTACATAACAAAGTACATTTACTGAAGTCCTGGCCTTACCTTCAAGGTATATACTCTATTTAGTATTTAAAGTTTTATTAAGCTTCATATTTGGATTCCTACTACATCTCAGACAAATGTTGTATGTTTTACTGGCAAGTTGCGTAGAATCCTGCTGTGCATAAAGTAGGACTGATTTAGTTCACATTCTTTCAAAGTTGGTTCAATGATAAATCAGCTTTATTTATTTAAGATTTATTTTAAGTTGAACTAACAATGATTTTATGTATATTTTTTTCATCTGTCTTGATCTATTCTATCTATTCTATCTATTGACATCTTCAATACCTCCCTCCAACAGACGGCGGCCCCTACCTGCCTGAAGACCGCCACGATCATCTCTATCCCCAAAACCTCCACAGTGACAGGCCTGAATGACTATCGGCCGGTAGCCCTCACCCCGATCGTCATGAAGTGCTTCGAGAGACTGGATATGGCCCACATTAAAGACTGCATCGATGTCACTGTGGACCCGCACCAGTATGGATATAGAATAAATCCACAGAGGATGCCATTTCTTCTGTGGTCCACACAGCCCTCACCCACTTAGAGAACAAGGAGTCTTTTGTTGCCTGCTCTTTGGGGATTTCACATCTGTATTCAACACCATCAGACCACAGACTCGGGTTCAGAAACTGACCACACTTGGACTGAGCTGTACCCTCTGCAACCGGGTCCTCGACTTTTTAACAGACAGGACACATTCTGTGAGGATCCATGACATCGCCTCGTCATCCATCACCCTCAGCACAGGTGGTTGGACGCATCGCTAACAATGATGAGTCCGACTACAGGCAGGAGGTGGAGAGTAAACAACCTCTGCATCAACGTGAAGAAGACCAAGGAGATGATCGTGGACTTCAGAAGGGGCAGACATCTCCCCCTCCCCTGCACATGAGAGAGACAGCGGTGGAAGTGGTCTCCAGCTTCAGGTACCTGGGCATACACATCTCTGATGACCTCGCCTGGAGCACCAACACTTCCTATCTGGTTAGGAAGGCGCACTAGCGCCTCTATTTCCTCAGGAGGCTGAGGCGCGCTGGACTTGGGAGCTCAGTCCTGACTGACTTTTACAGTTGTGTGGTGGAAAGCATCATGTGCTCCTTCATCAACGGGTGGCATGGCAACTGCTCTTTGGAAGAGAAGAAGGCTCTGCAGAGGGTGGTAAAAGCTCAACAGAGGACTGTGGGACACAGCCTATCCACCATAACAGACATTTACACCTCCGGATGCAGGAAAAGGGCCTCCTGCATCATGAAGGACCCCACTCACCCTGCACACACTGTTTGTCCCTCTCCTCTCAGGGAGGAGGCTGAGAGCAGGACCACCAGACTGAGGAAAAGCTTCTTCCCAGAAGCTGTGAGACTGTTCAACTCTGGAGTACCCCTGTAGCCCCTATCTTGCACTGCAATGCTTGCACAGAATGCAGTTGTTTTGCATGACCTGGACATTGAAACACTGAAATCCGTTTTATGACACATTTATAAAACCTTTGATCTCAAGACATGTTCCACAAAGGGCCGGTGTGGCTGCAGGTTTTCTTTCCAACCAAGCAGCAGCACACCAGACTTGACTCATTTAATTAACTGAGCTCAGTCTTCAGAGAGTTGATTGGTCAAACTGTGTGCTCTTGGTTCGTTGGAACACTTTGTGGAACAGGTTCCCCATGCCTGCTTTACATACACTTTGCACACATTTGGGCATGCTGTTCATGACAGTATTATCTATATTAAAATACTATGTTAAAAATGATCTCTCAAAAATGAAAACAAACATGTTTGTCTGTTATTAACATATGCTTATATACAGTATACAGTTGCAGTTTTGCCTGACCTGAACCCTGAAATTGCACAATTGTCACTTTAAACGTTGGCACAGGACTGCTGTACTGTTGTGATATCATTGTCATTTTATTCCATGCTCATCTGCAGTTAATCCAAGTTTTAAACTGGATTTACTCTGAGGTTTTACATTGATATCTTCTTCTAACTTAATTGTTATAGATGTGTAACAGAAACACTAAGCCATCAGTAGTACTTTTAGTTTATGTTGTAATCTATATCAGCCCTGTTTCTGCTTTCACAGGACAGCCTGGCTGATACATACATGCATCTCAGATCAGTTGTTAATCTTCATTCATTTTACATAATTTGCATCAGACTCAGACACCTTCTCTTTTGCCATCCACCTTCCTGTCGTCTGATCTTCAGAGCATCTATCTTTCTCACCATGTCAACCAATCATCACACAAAACCCAAATGAAACAGCTTACAAGTCTATCACTTGAGAAGCTTGAGGCTGGACCTCCGGGACTCCTCTGTTCCTGTAAGCTGGTTCTGACCAGGTCACACCCTTTCCTTTAGCAGTGAACAGTCAAGGCCAGGTCCTGATGGCTGCCTGCCTGCATGCGACTCTGGAAGGATTGTGGTCCTGGTCTCTTTCCTGCTCTGGTAGAAACACTCTGACCTGGCTGAGGGAGATGGATCTGAAAACCTGTCTGTGGGGGTCCACAAAAATGTCAAGGCAGTCGGCTGACAACCTCAGCAACTCCATCTTCCAAGCCAAGTTGCCGAGAACCCAACGTTGTTGGGAGCCCTACAATGACAATCACAAGTCGGTGTGTATGTATTCTGATGCCTACAGTGTAGGTGCAAACATGAAGGACCTGGTGGCATTCATAAGCTGGAGGAGGAGGAGTGCTGATAGGGGTCAGGCGTGGCACTGGGCTTATAGTCACTCTAAGAAGAATGCTGTTTGAGTTTGTAGGGAATAAGGTTTCTGGTGTTGCAGGGATCTACTTCACCAAACACTATGGTGAGACAGAGTGTCTGCCTGTCTACCCACAGATCTGTTTTCTGGATGTCTGTAGTGTGAGTGTATATTGTAATTCCTTTCTATGACACATTTATAAAACCTTTGATCTCAAAACATCAGGCATGGGGAACCTGTTCCACAAAGGGCCGGTGTGGCTGCAGGTTTCTTTCCAACCAAGCAGCAGCACGCAGACTTGACTCACATTTAATCCAACTGGGCTCTAGTCTTCAGAGAGTTGATTAGTCAAACTATTATTGCTCGTGGTTGATTGGAACAAGAAGCCTCACACAAACGAGTTCCCCATACTGCTACACTTTTCACATTTGGTCATGCTGTTCATGACAGTATTATCTATATTAATCTCTCAAAAATTAAAACAAACATGTTTGTCAGTTATTAACATATGCTTATATACAGTATACAGTTCCAGTTTTGCCCGACCTGAACATTGAAATTGCACAGTTGTCACTTTAAACGTTGCTTTTAGGACTGCTGTACTGTTATTATATGGTATCATTGTTCCATGCTCATCTGCAGTTATTCCTTCACTAATATGGTGTTATACTGTTGCACTGTTTTATCTTCTTTTTTACTCCTTTATTTATTTTATACTTTGCTTAAATTTGCATATTTTATCTTGTTTATTTTTATACTTAGTTAGCTAGTTCTATTTTTACTCTGACACTGGGCTGCTGGAAACTAATTTTGTTCCATCCCGTGTTTAACGTGTTGAAATGACAAATAAAACCCCTTGAATCCTTGAATCCTTAACACTTGAAACATTTTATCTAACATAAGATTTGAACAGGAGATATATGTAACTAGTAAAAAGCAGTAAATGCTTAGTTCAACTACACACAACAACACATTACTCCACAAATGAGTCCACATGGAGCACTGCCTTGATTGTTTATCAAACGTCTCATGTGACTGGCGCAGCCCAGTAAGTGTGTGATTCCTTTTTTTATCACCAGACATCACAGCTGAGCTTTCAACGATCATGCCAAACTTCAGCATCAACTGGTATATGGTTGAAGCTAAACTTGTAATAGTTGTTTTGGAAGATGTTTTCTTTACATACAGCAGTAAGCTCTTTGCCACAGAACACTTAAATCCTCAGTGGGCATCATCCTGCATTCTCCTGGGTACCTTTACAGTCACTGGTTCATTCTGGGACGTCTCCCATACATGGATTGGGTTTCAGCGCCTTCAACGCACATGCAATAATCATTCTAATTTGCCTGTGTCGTCAGTAACACTTTCTTCTTTGTTCTGACAAACTCAGATCATATATTAGTCACTTTACACAGATTTTAGCCCATACAGTCGCTGTGGTAACTGCAATATGTGTATGTAATAAAATTAAGAATTGTGTATGAGGCTTAACAGTGTAAGAGTTATATTTGGCCTTGATTAATCTGTTCTGTCCTGTGTCATTTCAGAGAAAAATTCAGAATTGTTGACTTCACCACACAAAGCAGGAAGTGTATGAGGTAACAGTGTTAGAGCTAATGCAGGATGTCCATGTAGAGATTGAGTACATGGTATATAAGGCAAGTTTAGGTGAGGATATAACCAGCAATGTCAAACCTCTAAGAAGACTGACATCTCTACGAGGAGGGGCTAATAGACCAAAGAAACAACACTGGAACGCTGCCTTAACTTTCAGATAAAATGCTTTGCTTCAGTTGGTTTGTGATGAAAATCAAGTACACATTCAGTAATAAGTACTTTTATACTGGATTTACTGAGGTTTTACATTGATATCTTCTTCTAGCTTAATTGTCATAGATGTGTAACAGAAACACTAAGCCATCAGTAGTACTTTTGGTTATGTTGTAATCTATATCAGCTCTTGTTTCTGCTTTCACCCAGGACAGCCTGGCTGATACGTCATACATCCATCTGAATCCAGTTGTTAACCTTCATTCATTTACATAATTTGCATCGAACTTAGACACAGCTATCTTTTGTCATCACCTTCCTGTGCGTCTGATCTTTGGAAGCATCTATCTTTCTCACCATGTCCAACCATCCATCCACACAAACCAAATGAAACGGCTTACAAGTCTATCATGAGAGGCTTGAGAGACTGGATTTCAGGGCTCCTCTGTTCCCTGTAGCTGGTTCTGTTCCAGAATCCACGCCTTTCCTTTGCAGTGAACAGTCAGGCCAGGTCCACAGTGGCTGCACTCTCTGTACGGCTCTGGAAGGATTGTGGTTCTGGGTCATGAGAGCTACCTGTCCGCCTTTCCTGCTCTGGTAGAGAACGCTCTGACCTGGCTGAGGGGAGATGGATCTGAAAACCTGTCTGTGGGGGTCCACAAAAACGTCAAGGCAGTTGCTGACAACCTCAGCACTCCATCTTCAAGCCAAAGTTGTCAGAGACCTACAATGACAATATGGGTGTCAGTGTGACTGATGCCTACAGTGTGGGTGCAAACGTAGCAGAAGGACCTGGTGGCATTCATGGCTGGAGGAGGAGTCCTGATGGGGTCAAGGCATTAGCACTGGGCTTATAGTCCTCTAAGAAGAATGCACTGTTTGAGTTTGTGAGAATAAGGTTCTGGTGTTGCAGGGATCTACTTCTGAAAAGCACTATGGTGAGGCAGAGTGTCTGCCTGTCTACCCACAGATCCCATTTTCCTGGATATTCTGCAGTGTGAGTGTATATTGTAATTCCTTTTTTATGACACATTTACAAAACCTTTGATCTCAAAACATCAAGCATGGGGAACCTGTTCACAAAGGGCGCAGTCGTGGCTGCAGGTTTTCTTTCAACCAACAGCAACTTTACTCAGACTTGACTCATTAATCAACTGGGCTCCAGTCTTGAAGGTTGATTGGTCAGAAGCTGTGTGCTCGTGGTTGATTGGAATTAAAAACCTGCAGCCACACAAACCGTAGCTCTACCTATACACTTTGCACACATTTGGGCATGTTGTTAATGACTGTTTTATCTATATTAAAATGCTATGTCAAAAACGCTCTCTCAAAAATGAAAACAATCATGTTTGTCTGTATCTCTCCAACTTGGCATCTGTCTTACCCTCTTCCTCGTTTCAAATACAGGATCAATAAGGATTTTGAGGATGACCTAGAGTTCTTACTCGAAGGTGTGTCAGAGTGACCTCTCAGGTGATTCCTTTCTTCTGAAGTTCTGGTCCACGGCCCTCAGCGCTTTCCATCAGGACCACAGATGATGGGCGAGGCATTCCTGGCGGGAACCTACTATGGGCAGGGACGGGTCATTGTGGTTACACATGAAGGATTCCTAGATCGAGAGGTAGAGTTTATAATAAAGACTGGTTTAAAATTTCTGTCTTTTTTTTTTTGAGCCTGCTTGAGCATAATGAGGAGTTTGCTCTTGCCAGTATGTTCATACCTAGGCGATGAAACAAAATTGTCATACATGCTCAATTTAACTTATGAGGCAAGAAAATCTAAAACCAATCTTCTATGTGAATGTGATTACTTTATGTTGTTTCGTATTGATAGCTGGTTCTCTACAGTGTGTGCTGAATAATGAAATGATCTTTTCATGTGATTAACAAACTCCTGCCTTTCTTTCAATAACTGTCTTTATCTGTACTGGCCTCATTTTGAATCAATGCCATTCACTGGTTGGATGAAGGCCGGCAGGGGTCGTTGGTGTAGAGCAGATTATGCATTCAACACCCTCAGCAAGTCAGAGGTTAAAGTAATGAAGTCAAACTTCGGGAAAGACACAGGTGTGTTTGTGTGTGCAGCATGCAGCGCTGATCATACAGGAAATCCAAGACTGTTGGCAGAAGGAGGCCTGCTGATTGGGTGGACATGCCTGGTACTGGGAACAGACACACCATGGGCAAAAACACATTACTTGGTTCTCAGATACGATAACACACCACAAGTTTGTTTATATATGACAGTTCAACCCATGATAATATGACATATGCAAGCAGTATATTCTGTGCATAATGATTATTCTAAACTGCTTATAAAACAGGCGGCTGCACAGGCCAGAAAAACTCAACAAGCTTGAGTCAACACCAAACATCCTCGAAAAAACAGACTGTGGTAAACATGTAATTTGGGAACTCAAGAAAAGTTTAAGCTCTGCAGAATAACTACATGGAGTACATACAAATGAAACAGGAAAACGGGTTTCAAGGTACAAGTTAGACTATTCTGACTGCAGACTACCAGTATGAGCGATAGAAGAAAACATGCTCAGAAAATCTCCTCTAAGAAACCAGCAGATTGATTACTGAGAGAAATAAAAGCATGTCTGTGCAGGTGAACATTCCTGCAGGATGATGAGACAAACCTCTCTGTTACCTCCCCCCCGAGGTTGGTTGATGCAGGATAGAGCAAACAGACGACGTTGATCAATTCAAACATTTATTTTACCGTTTTGCAAAACGGTGGAGACCATTCCACAGAACTCACCTGCGCAATGGCAAAGCAGCCGGGTGAGATCTGGACAGGGCCCCTCACCCACTGCCTTTTGTATTCATAGCAATCCTCCTAAAGGGAGTGGTTTCCTAACCTTTCGCGCAGTTCTTTCCCTTATTTAGACATATCTTGCTTTATCATGCTTATCACTGGTACCCATCTCTGTCTAACCACTCCCTGTTATTAGGTATTGTGAAACTGCCTCACCCACCTGCCAACTGGGTGACCTAACAATGCCACTGTCTCTGACTATTTCTTTTCTGCTCTTCGTTTCCTAAGCCCTCACTTCTCTAAATGTCTCTTTTCCTGTCTGTCTACACAGCTCACCACTTCAGCATTATAATTACACATTAAGGACATCATACATTTCAATTCACCTTTGTTATATATTGATATTGATTTCATCCTGCTTTGCTGTCACCTTCCAGCATCCTGAGGATAGAAGAAGGAATGTTTACAGCTGGATGCCTGCAGAGATTGATAAATATGGGTTGCATTATGTTTAAAATAGTAGTTTGTACAACATTCTGACTGACCACACCTACAAAAATATTTCAACATTAATGGTACACATTTTAGACAGTTGCTGTGTGAAAGGCTTTCAAAGTGTACTGGTGGCTGGAGAAGGTTAGAACTCCATAAAAATGGAGTGCTGACTGAGGCAGTCTAACAGTCTAGGGGACAGATAGAGGTAACTGGGAATTATGTTTCATGTCAGACAAGAAGATTCTGTAGTAAAGGTGAAGAGCTGAAGGCGAACATACTTTATTTTCAAAGCCTGAATATAAAAAATGAACGTGAATATCAGACTCATATTTTCACCAGCAGTATATTACCCTACCCAAAATTATTTCAACACTAGAACACAGTAAATGAAATTAGGTTTGCTGAAATCTTTCAGGAAATAAGATCCTGAACAAAATGGGCTTGAGTCTGTTGGGGTCAACAATTGTTGGAGGATTATACAAGGCCCCTGTTCCCAGCCAGGTCATCAAAGACACCTACCACTTCCGCCACCTTCTACATCGCTTCGCTGGGCATGTATCCCAGGGGGAGGAACTTAGCAAGCATGAGGAGGAATGTCTTAAAAAGCTGGGCCAGGACTGTGCCAACTACTTGCACATGAATGCTCACGACTCCTCCTACTATGCACAAGTGGTGTCCACTCTCACTGACATCTTAAGAGAACTCAGTCATGCCAGAGGTCAGTGGATAAAATAACGTGGCTTGATCAACATCCTTCATAATATTAACCTTCATTTTCTTCAAGGTTCCATGTGACAGTTCCTGTGAAGGAAGTCCCAAAGACCACCTGCTCCTCAATGTGGCAACAGAAGTATACAAGGTTTTCCAAAGGATCTGATGCCCCTACCCTTTCTCATCGAGATAACCCCTTGATGCCCGTTGTCTACAACCACAGAATCAAGATTAATGTAGACACAGCAGGTCAGACTATTTATATTCATTACATTATATATATTATTCATACACTTTAGTTTCACTGACCTCACTCAAGAAGGATGTGCTGCTGTTGCTGTGTGTGTTTGTGTGTGTCAGAAGGGGACGAGTGGATCAGTACAGGTCTCTACCTCTCTCCTGGTATGAAGACCTACATGGCCATACCACCAGAGATTGTCAACAAGGATTGGAAGGTACTGTAACTGTACTATATATTACTGTACTGTAACACAGCAGAAACAATACTTGCAATCAGTAACACATGTTCCATGTCTTCCTCAGATCCAGATAGGTTGTCATACAGACGGAGCTCAATGCTCAAGAAGTTGAAGAGAGCACCACGTGTTTATGAGCGATTCAATACTCGACTCGAGATGATGCAAGTGTGGAACCTGTGAGGAGTGGACTCATCTATCTGATAAGCCCCACCCGAGCACAAGTGAATCAGGATGGAGTACCGCCAGTGCAGATGGCTGTACCAGCACCATATTACAAATCTGTGGTGAATAAATGGTGGGTCCAGCTGATATGTGTATTATCATGGAGAAAAATAGAAGAAAATGTAGCCATTTATTCCAGTAAAAAAAAAAAGAATACTATGGTTGTTTGGGATTCACAGGAACAATTCAAGTCAAATCATTTATCAACGCTCTGTTTGGCTGGGTGTTCATTAAAATGTATATAAAGTGACCCATATACAAAAAGTTTAGAATGTAACTGAATACTAATTTTGAATACACACATCTTTGTTCTTTCCAGGTGTGACAACGGCACCTTTGAGTGATCAAGCTGCAAGCTCCTGCACCATGGGCAGAGTTGGAGTTTGACAACATCATCCTGACTGTACCATCTGATTCTGTTCGGAACCTGGACGATCCTGATGAGTTGGTGAGGCACTGGAATGAGATCATGAAGAGGGCATTGCTGACCTGGCTGCTAAACCACCATTTTCCTCGTAAGGAGCGATTTGTTGCAGCGGATGTGCAGATTTCCATGGCTGAAGTGTTTTGGTTCCAACTGGGATGGGAGCCTGTCTCAACGTACGATGCAGGTGAAATTTGTATTTATACTTTGTCTAATTGCAGGCACTTGCTCTACAGTGTGATCTTTCTCTCTACAAATACAAAACTCTCAACATGTTTTTCCGTCCAGGTTGGATGCATGCAGGTTATCCTATCATGGCACACAATCACTCAACACTTGAGCTGGTCGACGTTAACAATGCTCGAACAACGGTATTTGGGAGCCCCATCCCATGGGTACAGGACACAACCAGCAGAGAAGCTGCTGGGGTTACCACCCAACACCACAGAGGCTACATGCAGCCTGTGGTCAGTGTATGTGCATGAAGAGTGCTCCGGGATCAGCTTAGGGCCAAGAATTGGAGTAAATAAAAAAAAAAAATTTACAACAGGCCAGTCAATCAAGAGAGGTCGCAAAAAGAAATTTCTCAATTTTGCAACAGACAACTTCTCTTTTTTCACATTTCACATGGATTCTCCTGTTTCACAGTTGCATAATTTCACTTTTTATCGTTGCAGGCTCATCACATATGACTATCGAAAATGAAACAGTCGAATAAAGGAATGCGTTGAGGAGGCAAGAAAAATCAGCAGCTGGTCGTGTAAGGTGGCTCTGGAACATATTTGCAGGTGTGAAGGAATTACTGTAAAGTGCATGCAAAGGAAACTCAAGTCCCAATTAATGTGAACTTAATTACAACCCATGAAAAAAGTTGAAGAAATTCAACAAAGAGAAGGTATCTAGACCCACTTGACCCAGTGATATGTTTGGTGTTCACATTACACCAGGCAACAAAAATGTTGGATGTAAAATGGACAGCTATCATTGCTTCTTTTTCACTCTTTCCTCTTCCTCTGTCCTCGTCCATGCAGCTCCAGGAGAAGTTTGGCTGGGATGGCCTGAAGAAAGTATTTGCTGCCTACCACCAGATGAGCAACTTTCAAATGACAGCAGAAGGAAAAGATGAACCTGTAATGCTGGAGACTTTCTCCAAGACTGTGGGGATGAACTGACTGGATTCTTCAAGGCCTGAGGTTGGCCCATCCCGAGAAAAGCCACTGAAAGAAATACTCCAGCCTGCCTCCTTGGTGTGACCATCCCATGGCCCGAAAGTATGCCTGAACTGAACTGCTGCAGATTAAAGTGTAATGGGATAGGTTGTTGAGTAGCGACTTTGAGACATTAACTATTCAATGGGAAATTAAATGACTTTTCTTTTTTGCTCTTTTTCTTCCATGTGAGCACAATATTTGGAATTAATAAGAAAAACTGTTGCATAGTTAAAGGAATATATACAACTTTTAAAATTAGCTGCTTTGTTTTAAAATTTGAGATGACTTAGAAAAACAGCTGACTTTTGTATTTGAAAATGCAGCATCAATATCTCACCTCTGCTGCATCTATCTGTATCTCTACCTGTAGCAAACTGTAACACCAATGCTGTATTGAGGTTACCTAATTTCACAGTACCTGTAAAAGTTACTTATATGAAAAAGAGTTTTTTTCTGTCAGGGTCATAATAACATTACTCCTCTTGGATAAGTGTGAAGATTTATTGTGGGAATTGAAAATATGTGTTTTTTATTATTTTCCCAACTGCCTCATCTTAATACTATGACAGTCTATAAGTATATAGATGAACACCTGTCTAATCTGTCTAATGTGTAAATTCGCTACAATGATATTTGCTTTAATGGTCAATGTCTAAGACCCAAATAAACAAGTGCAAATACACCTGAACACTTTATTTCATTGTTCCTTCTTCTAATATGAACATTATTAACTGCTGTACTTAACAACGTTTGCAATTGAGAGCTAACCTTCAGTTTAGATGTTTTTTTGTGATGTTGACATGATAAAAATGAATAAATCAATTTAGCCTCAAGATCAGGAGACTTTACTTATAAGACTTAGTACAGTCAGATAGAGTGCTCAAAATCGAAAAAGAAAGGGATTTTTGTTTTCACCATTTCCTACAGAAATGCACACCATGAAAAAGAAAAACATACATGTGCGCCAACACAGACACATGATAATAATGTTGATGCAGCCTTATGAGTCTTTCCTTACCACAAAAACAAAAAACAAAAACATGTTTCTGTAAATGTATTAGATTTCTCAAGTGAGATTTCACAATCAATATATCATCACTGCAGTCTTGCCACCAACTTATAGTGTATTGAGTTTTGGCTGAGATAGACAGGTTTTCTTGAAATATCAGAGTCAGGTTGTTTCTTTGTTTTGCCTACATTTTAACTTATATGTGCCCAATGTCGCAAATTTGCTTCAATTCAAAAATGCAGCTGAAATGGTGCATGTTCCTAATGTCGGTTGATGCCTCTTTGATACAGACCTAGGAACGTTTTGCAATTCCATTAATGCCTGTTGTCGCTCATCGTAGCCAAATCTACAACTATTCTATGTGCTACGGTCAAATTAATGATCTCCACTTAATTTAGTCTCTGCTTGAAAGCAAAAACACAATACATTTTTAACATTGCATATAAATTCAGGCGTCATAGGGTTAAAGCCGTAGGCTGTTGAAACAATCACAGTGTTGACAGACCCAGGTGTTGTAGTCTATTCTGTCTAGTGATATGTAGCTTTCTCTTAAACTCACATTAATCTCAGTCTTTGGGTTTTATGATTGATGCCCTCCCTGCCATGGCAGTGATCTGTGTTTGTATTAAAATAATATAAAATCTTCTATGAATGTGTGTGTGTCAGGGGAGAGTGGACCAGTACAGATCTCTCCTCTCTCTGATATAAAAGACTAAATGTTTGCTCGAGAAGATCGTCAACAAAGGATGGAGAATTACTGTGTTCAAAATCAATAGAAACACCAAGTTGATTTAGTTCAAGTGAAGTAGAAGTTGTATAATGAAAGATACAATGAAATAGGTTCAATTTATTTAAATTTAAAAAAAAAATCCTCCTACTAACAAATGAAGCCAATCAGTTCAAAGCAGCTATGTTGTGCAAGTTTGTTGATAGTTTCAAAGTGTGTCAAGGGAATGCAGTTACGGCATCTATCTATATATCTTCCCAAGACTGATACATATAACCAACTATGAATTGCACTTTTTCATACAGGTGTTCAAAGCAGTAGCACATGTTCTGGTCACACTGTTCACATATGACTACTCAGCTAAACACCCAGGCAGTCAGATTGTGAAATTTGCAGATATTTACAACAGTAATTAAGGACTGATATCTCATAATGATGAACCATTATACAGGCAAATTATATACTTTATATCTAATAGATAAATAGATCAAGACAGATGAAAAATTTATATAAACAGAGTCAATGTTAGTTAAACTTAAAATCAATTGCTGAGTTATCATTGAACCAACATTGAAAGAACATGAATTAAATCAATCTGCTTTATGTACAGCAGCAGGAGTCTATGCAACTTGCCAGTAAAACATAAAATATTTATCTGAGATGTAGTGAATAAAGTATGAAGTTCAATAAAACTTTAAATGCTAAATAGAGTACATATACACAGCGAATGTATAAGTAAAGCCAGGACATCAGTAAATGTACTTTTTTATGTGAAATATATACACATAATATTACTGTGATGCTCTTTTTAACACCATAATCTGGACAATATTTTTTATCCCTAAACCAATATTTCTCTGGTAACCTAACTTTTATTCCTGTTCTGTCTCTGTGTTCAGAGGCAAAATTTCAAGAACAGTAGACATTTGATAAGACCTTAGCAACAAATTTCTGTTATTTGAATCAGGGGAACTTGCGATTTGCAGTGATAATAAAAATGATTAAGTAAGTATAATGTGAAGATTTAACTTACTATTTAGAAACCCAGAGATACAAAAAGTAAGAGAAAAAACATTTCCTGGGGAAATAGGAGCAACACTTTCAAATGGATTAGTATATATTTATTCTATTATTATCAGAGTTTTCTAAACTATTAATAGATTTTTATTTAGAGATGTTAACTATTTATTTCACTTGTCTCTTTCATTTGTCTTTTACAGGAGAGACAAGATGTGATGAACTGTATGAAAGAGTATGCATAACAAGCCTCCATTTCAAAGATGGTTATACATTCATTTTTCTGAAATTAATCAGAGATAAAAATAATAATAAACCTAACAATAAAAGATCATTTCAAGCAGAATCACAAAATATTTCAGTACAGAGTTCAGTGTTGAGTCTGGCTCCAGGACAATTTTTTGAAGTACCAATAAAGGAGAAATTGTTTACTAAGTAACATTTATAAAGACTCAAAGTACACAGTTGAGTTCAACAGGTGCTTTTATGTGGAGCTTAGCAGGTTTCAGGAGTAGGACACCACCTCAACCGCGCCACTTCTGACAGTCCTATAAATGCCCTCCTAACCCGTGGTTCCCTTCACGCTCTGATGTTCATACGCCTTTCGGAAACATGTACGCCACACCACCTCGCGAGCAGCACACTCCAGGAAAGCACGCTACCACCTCTCTGATAACTTTCATTCATTCACTCACCTTATCGTGAACATGAACTTGCTTCACACCAGCGAATCAGCGACAGAAGCTGAAAAAATTCACCTCAGCCTCCGTCACGGCGCCTGTTATAATCAAAAAGCCGATCAAGAAAGCGAAGTCAGTCCAGTGAGCCTCCGCTCCAGTCCGTTTCATGGGCCGTATCCCGCCCGGTTCATCTCTCGTCAACATGCAAAACACTTTAATCCACCTGTTGAATTCATCGCGCCTCCCAGCTCACCTCCGTCTTCAGAACCAGAGGCGAGACATCCAGCGACAGTCCATACGTTCCAGTTCTCCAACTCGCCCTCCAGCGGAGACAACTCAGGCGCGTCGCCATCGTCCCAACTACACCGGCCCCACAACACAACGGCAGCGGCACTACGGTTCTGTGAGGTCTTCCGACGGCCCGCCTTCGCCATGTCTAACAGATAAGTATTCTTTACACATCACTCGTTACGTGGTGTTTACCACGGGGACAAATTAAAACGCGCTCAGCGTGTCGCGGTCTTGAATTCGTCAACATTTCCGCGCGTTCCGGGTGGCGTGCGCCACGCGTTTGCTGTCAAGGTCACCACCTCTCACCCCTCATATTATGCGCGGAATGCGAGCGCTCATGCATGACGTCATCGCGTAGTCTTCCACCGTCCGCGTGGCGTCACCGCGCGCTATATCCGAACAAGCGACAACAAGCCCTCAAGCATGTACTCACACGCGCCGCAGTATGAGAGTGGCGTCACCGCACATCCCTCCGCTGTTGAAGAGGGCTAATTCACTTTCCATAAAGCCGACAAATAAGCCCCACGTACATGCGCCACGCACTCATGCGCAGCGCACACACGCCGCGTAATTAGAGAAGTGCTTCGGCTCTGTAAGAAGTCAAGTCATCGTTGATGCAATTTACCCAGTTACTAAAGCGTGATCAAACTGTCACCTCACTTTGAACTTGTCTCACACTTGATACCATGCTATGTCAAAGAAACCTACCCAAACGAACACAGACATTTCCTAATAGCACAGGCTCGAGTATCAAGGCAACCTGAGCTGCTAACCCATCTCTCAGTGCTGTTTCACAGCTAAACTGCGAACCACGTTCATAACAGTAAAACTAGCATGTCACATGCGCACTCAAGCACGCCATACGCCGCGCGCATGCATGTAAATAAAAAGACAGTGCTTCGCTCCGTAATGATCGATGTGTAGTCATCGTTGACTCTTTACATGCAACTTACACAGTTACTTTAAAAAAAAATCGTTCATTGCACTAAAACCTGCCGAACAGTGAGTTGGAAGCGCGCAGGTTCTTCATACTAACCTTTCCGGCTCATCAGTTGGTTAAAGACTGATCAGGATCGCAGCGGTCCAACATAGGTAACCCGTCTCCAGCATTGTAACTGCTAAACCGCTATCGTTCAGAACAGCTGAACCCGAGCGTGCGCTCACTTCACTTCGAGTAACAACCATTCTAAATTTAAAGTCGCGACAAACACACTAATAATTGCAGCAAGGCAATAAACATAGGTGCCTGGCACTGGGATGCCAGCGCCACCGTTGCCCACCTGCAGTAACCACAGCAGCTGGCCGTGGCATGAGGTGCCTGGCACCGGGATGCCAGTGCCACCTGCCTCCCACTTGCAGCAACACAGCAGCCGGACTGCGGCGGGTGTCGGCACGAGATGCTGGCACCACCACTACCCACTGCAGCAACGACGGCAATGGAGCCACAGCGGGCGTCTGGCACCAGGATGCCAGCGCCCCCAGCTGTCCACTTCCAGCAACCACAGCAGCTGACCACGGCCGGGGTGCCTGGCACCGAGATGCCAGTGCCACCTGCCGCCCGCTAACAACAACAGCAGCGGAGTGCAGCGGGTGTCACCAACTGCCGGGATGCCGGCGCTGCCACTGCCCACTTGCAGCAACAACAGCGGTAGACCTGGCGTGGGCGTCTGGCACCAGGATGCCAGCGCCTGCTGCCCACCTGCAGCAACCACAGCAGCTGACCCGCGGCGGGGTGCCGCAGCACCGGATGCCAATTGCCACCTGCCGCCCACTTACGCTTAACAACAGCAGTAGACACCCAGTGGGCGTCTGGCGCAGGATGCCAGCGCACCTGCTGCCCCTGCAACAACAACAGCAGCGGATTGCAGCGGGGTGTCGGCACCGGGATGCGGCGCCACCTGCTGCCCACTACAGCAATGACAGCAGTGGACGCCAGCGGGGTGTCACAACACCGGGATGCCAACGGCACCTGCTGCCCGCCAGCAGCACCTGCTGCCTGCAGCGCAACTACAGCAGGTCACGCGGCAGGTGCCTGGCACGAGATGCCAGCAGCACCTGCTGCCACCTGCAACAACCACAGCAGCTGACCATGGCCGAAAATTGTCTGGCACCGGGATACCAGCACCACCTGCTGCCTTTCTGCAGCAACCACAACAGGTAACCACGGTGGGGCGCGCATGGCACGGTGCCAGCGCCACCTGCCGCCCTTTCACAGCAACAACGGCAGCAGACGCAGAGGGCATCCGGCGCTGGGATACCGCTGCCTGCTGCCCAGCTGCAGCAACCACAACGGAAGCCAACAGGTGGGGCGCATGGCACCGGAGATACCAGCGCCACCTGCTGTACTCCCCAGCAACCACAACAGGTAACCACGGTGGGGGCACCTGGCACCGGGATGCCAGCACCACCTCCAGCAACACAGCAGCTAACTGCAGCAGGCGTGTGGCACCGCGGGATGCCTGCGCCACCTACAGCATCCGCGGCAACTGACCATGGCGGTATCTGGCACCGGGATGCAGGGCCCACAGCCATTCATCAGCTCACCTGTTCATTCGCGCCTCCAAACTTTTTGATCCCGTCGTTCCATGTTGGTACGAGAATGTCCCTGCTAGTTCCTACCAGAACAGGGGGTGTCCTCTCTCATTATACAACTAATACATGCTAAATCAGCCCTTAATTGTCACAGCACCACTTCCTTATAAGCACCATACCTGGTCGTCAGTAGCTTGAGATTAAAAGCGTAAAAGCAAACGACTAAATGTAAATGTTAATTCACCGTTCTTCATAGTAGTTACCTGGGCTCCGTCCTAGGATGCTAGTGCCCTGTACGTTCACTTCAAACATCCCATAGCAGGATCCTCTAACATTTGTTTCCGCACCTGATTACTGGTACCAGTATGTCTTGCTCATAGCATTCACCTGAAGTTGCTGCTCCTCCTGTTGATTTTGGGGTTCCTAACAGTTTGCAAATGGCAGCAGGTGCTTCCCAGCTTCAAATCTACCCCATAATAGCCAAGCCATTCCATATTCCGACTATTCTGCACGAGCAGCACTATGAGTCTGTCCTCATGCTCCTAGTAAATTAAGCTGGCGCCTGTCCGTTGTCACTTATCGTCCCATCCTAACATGGCCTCCGTTACACACTAACTCGATCAGCACATATTATGTCGATCATTTCCATCACCATGGTTCTTTCTCATCCATTCTCTACAAAGGTCCAAACCATAAAACCTTACCCCTTACTCTTCGCATCATCAACAGCTGCTGTTTTCAGTTCACCACAACCCTTCCATCCCTTGGTCTCTAACCAGCCATCAACGCACACAGTCTAGTTAACTTAGCAGCACTAACTTCTCTTCACTCTCCGTTAACTTCACTTCTAAAGGCGTTTTATTCAAAGCTGCCGAAATCCTCACCTCAGGCCACATATGTCACTGTTCGACGCACTCCAGATCATCCAACTTACCGGTTATAATTATTTGGTTTTCTAAGTCATTTGAATTCCGTCATTAAGTCTCAACCTGATCATCACTGAATTTGATGTCGGTACTCAAGTGTTCAGATCCACACTGTTTCATTCAAGTATCTGGAAGCCGGTTTGAGGTCCGTCATGCCCGGTTACCACAAGCGAGATTCCCTACGAAGCTCCCAGACGCAGTATCAGACCAAGAACACTTCCGCGAGATCATACTTCATCACAATCATTCATTTGTCAATAAATAATTTTATCGTATCTTGTTGATGGTGTGGTCCGTGCTAGTGAAAATCACTTAGGGGTTCCATAAAGAGTGGATGCTGTGACAGCAGATTCTCGCCACCGAGATCCGCGGCTCATCTTCTTACACATATCCTTTAGCACTGCCTTCACTGTTTCCTCAATATCTTGTTCTCTTGTCAGGACACATTCAGAGCCTGCCATATCTGCATACATGTGTTTTAGCATTGATACCATCTCCTTCCATTTCCAACAGGCACACTAGAAGCACATGCCTTTAGAATACCTCTCATAACTGCTTCTGCGTTTCTGTGTAGAGCAGTTCTGCGGATTCATTATAAGAGTTTTCTAAACTATTAATAGATTTTTATTTAGAGATGTTAACTATTTATTTCACTTGTCTCTTTCATTTTGTCTTTTACAGGGAGAACAAGATGTGACAGGCTGTATGAAAGAGCATGCATAACTCAAGCCCTCCCATTTCAAAAGATGGTTATACTTTTCTGAAATTAATCCAGAGATAAAAATAATAATAAACCTAACAATAAGGTGTTCCAAGCAGAATCACAAACTATTTCTGTTACAGAGTTCAGTGTTAGTCTGGCTCCAGGACAATTTACTAGCAAATGCAATAAAGGAAAATTGTTTTACTAAATAACATTTATAGACTCCAAAGTACGCAGTCAATATGATCAAAGTTGAGATGACTTGTGCTTTAACATTTTCTGTTCAAAACTAAGAAAAGTCTGCAGAGACTCAATGCAAGAGCTCCATCTGGTGGAATTTTGTAATAAACACCTGAATGTTTGAAAAAAGGCAGGACAATCTCCAAGACAAGTCTCCATGAATCTCCATATGGTTTATGTGTAAAGAAGGAAAATATCCAGTAAGAAGGTTATTATGAGTGCGTTCAAATTCAGTAACAAGTAAGATTCACGTTCATTTGTATTATCAAACTGAGGGTCTTCTTTGTCCTGTCTCACTCCTCTATTGCAGTAAAACAAGCCAGTTATTTGTGTATGTTGTCATTTTTTGCCGTGACTTTAGATTTAATACTGTTTTAATAGTGGACATTTTCCAACTTGATTTTCAGAAATGTATAATACAGCTTAATTCTCTATGACTGAGCAATACAAAATGTCTTCTTACAAACATGGAGAAGAAGAAGAAAGAGAAAGAAGACATTTCAGAATTTATATATTTATTCATTTATTTTAAATTTGCAGGGCTGAAACAAAGGTTAAAAAAAAACAACAGAAAAACACCAGAACTGAGACTAAAAATCAGGACCTTGTATTGGTAGCTAGCATTGTAACCTTAATTTTTATTCTTGAAAAATATAAGTATTTGTTTTTAATCAGCAGAGACTTTAGCCTGAGATTACACAGCTACAGCACAATGCTGAAACTGAAACACTATATTAAAAGGCTTAGATTTTATTTTGATGTTTGTTTTTTGATTTTACTTTTTTATTTTAATGTGGGAAGAAACTGGAAATGCTCAGAGTAAACCCACAGCATGAAAGTGATCTTACAGTTGCGGGGCCATAGTGTTGAACACTAGTGCCTGTGCAGACCTATGGGACCCGTAGTCCTGCATCATATTTAAGTTGAACACTCTGTGTCAACTGTTTTCATTTAAATTACTTAAATGAGGAGCACTCGGAAACCACAGTGAGCACGTGTGTACGATCACAGCCAGTGGTCAAAGGTCAGAAATGAACCCTGACCACAGAGCTGTGAGCCACAGTGCTGTGCAGGCCTATGGGACCGGAAGTTCTGCATCATATCCGGGTTGAACACTCTGTGCTGCAAGAAGCTAAAGTGAGGCTGGTAAGCGCCAGAAGGATTTCAGCTGGACACGAGTGAGACTTTAACCTTTCAGCAACCATTGAAGCAGACGAATGGCTTGATGAAGGCAGCGAAAAGGAGCAGAAGAACCCTTCTTGCCTTTTGGCTTCAACAGGTGCTTTTATGGTGTCGCAGGGTTCCATAAAGAGTGGATGCTGTGACCTTGAATTCATACTCCACGAATCTGCGCTCATCTTCTTACATATCCTTTAGCACTGCCTTCACTGTTTCCTCAATATCACTTGTTCTCTTGTCAGGACACATTCAAGCCTGCCATATCTGCATACAGCATGTGTTTGCTTGATACCATCTCTTCCATTTTCCAACAGGCACTAGAACGACATGCCTTTGAAATACCTCTCATAACTGCTTCTCACGATTTCTGTGTGAAACAGTTCTGCAGGTTCAGTTGGTTGATTTGGTTGGTTGCGTAGTGATTGTTTGAAGCAGGTGTTGAATCAGCTTCTTCAGAGAGTTCTTCCTTTCTTCTTCAGAGTTCTTCACTCTCTCTTCATTAGAAAGATCCCTCACTGTCTTCATCAAAGAGATAATTTCTCCTGCTGATACACTTGACTCATCAGTAATGAGAACTTTCCCAGTTTTGCTCAGCCAGTTTTGGACTTTGCACTTGAATACTGAGAGTGAGCGATGGACTATCCTGCCATTTTTAAGAAATTGACAATGTGTTTCACTATCAACTTACGTCCGTGGGCGATGATTGATCTGCTGGTGGTCTGAGTCAATTCCCTTCTGTTATTCTGTCTCCAAAGCGTCGAATTGATCCTCTCTTTAACATCTCTTGTAATGATATTCATTACCTCTTTTGCACTCTCACTGGGCATTGGGCGATCAATCACGTCCTGAAAAGTATCTGTAATCGTGTTCCCCCAGATACTTTACCGGACTTCTTCTTCCCGAATATATCCTGAAGGAGCTTTTATGTATCTTTAATGCATTGAATGTGTATTTATACACACTGTATTAACAATACATGAACACATGTTGTTATGATACGTACAGTTTTCGTGTCAATAGGCATAGAATCCACTTCACCCCACTATCTTCAGCTGGTGGGAGATAACACTGGACGTGTGGGCGAAGGGTCTCTTTGTAGATAATTGAAGCTGGCGATTCATCATAACGTAGTCCTGAATTTATGGTGTCAGCAGTTTGTTATTGGTGTTTGTACACTTTGAGTAGCAAGAAAGTGGTCACTTGAAAATCCGAAGTCAACTCAAATAATATTGTTCTTATTCCTGTTGAAACACTTTCACAAATATCTGTCCCTCGGTGTTCAAAGGCTCCGACTGGATCAAAGCACTGTGACGTCACAGAATTCGACCCCCCAAACCCGCCCACTACAACGACTACTTACAACAGTTGCTTAACCATAACTAGCAAACGAACAAACAAAAAACGATGAAAATGCCCACATTACTTTAATCAGCATTTATGGTCTTCTGTATTACCCCTGTCATCAGCTTCACACACATGCACACACACACACACAGACACACACACAAACGCAGACAAACCCCCAAATGTTATAGAAAATAATTAATATTAAAATCCGAGAAAACAACAAAATGAGAGAAAGAATTGTAAATCACTTTGTACGATTCCTTTTAAAACAGAGTACCTCTGAGAGCGACTCAAAAACCATCAGGTGAAAAAAGAAACTCATCATGCCATACAAAGGTTATTACCAACAATGTCGACAGAACAACGATGTTTCTGACTCGAGCAACGAAGAAATGAAGAATGTACCAGCAGAAGAAGTCGTCGTATCTCTCTGTTATAGCCAGACACCCGTTACAATCTTTAAAAAATCAGGATCGACTTCCGGCGCTCCAAGAAAGTGTGATCCCTACTCTGTGTAGTAGTGCAAGCGCCCGCGTGCGAATCCTGGGAATTAATGTGAGATTAAGAGAAAAGCTACATATCACTGGACAGAATAGACTACAACACACGTCTGTCAACACTGTGATTGTTTCAATATACAGCTTAACCTAACGCCTGAATTTATATATGCAATTATGTTAAAAAATGTATTGTGTTTTTGCTTTCAGCGAACCCCAAATTAAGTGAGAATCATTAATTTAACCATCAGCACATAGAATAGTTGTAGATCTGGCTACGATGAGCGACAACGAGGCATTAATGGAATTTGCAAAACGTTCTAGGTCTGTATCAAAGAGGCATCAACCGACATTGAGAACACACGCACCATTTCAGCTGCATTTTGAATTGAAGCAAATTCGCGACATTGGGCATTACAGGGTTAAATGTAGGTTAAAACAAAGAAACAACCTGACTCTGATATTTCAAGAAACCTGTTCATTCAGCCAGTAAAACTCAATACACTATAAGTTGGTGGCAAGACTGCAGTGATGATATATTGATTGTGAAATCTCCTTGAGAAATCTAATACATTTACAGAAACATGTTTTTGTTTTGTTTTTGTGGTAAGGGAAAAAGACTCTTAAGGCTGCATCAACATTATCATGTGTCTGTGTTATGCACATGTATGTTTTCTTTTTCATGGTGTGCATTTCTGTAGAAATGGTGGCACAAAAATCCTTTCTCTTTCGATTTTGAGCACTCCTATTTGACTGTACTAAGTCTTATAAGTAAAGTCTCTGATCTTGAGGGCTAAATTGATTTATTCATTTTTATCATATCAACATCACAAAAAAACATCTAAACTGAAGGTTAGCTCTCAATTGCAAACGTTGTTAAGTACAGCAGTTAATAATGTTCATATTAGAAGAAGGAACAATGAAATAAAGTGTTCCAGGTGTATTGCACACTTGTTTATTTAGGTCTTAGACATTGACCATTAAAGCAAATATCACTGTATCGAATTTACACATTAGACAGATTAGACAGGTGTTCATCTTATATAGTTATAGACTGTTACTCATAGTATTAGATGAGGCATTTGGAAAATAATAAAACGCATATTTCCAATTCCCACAATAAATCTTCACACTTATCCAAGAGGAGTAATGTTATTGTAGCCCTGACAAGAAAAACTTTTTCATATAGTAACTTTTACAGGTACTGTGAAATTAAGTAACTCCTCCAATACAGCACAGGTTACAGTTTTGCTGGGTAGAGACAGATAGATGCAGCAGAGGTGAGATATTGATGCTGCATTTTTCAAATACAAAAGTCAGCTGTTTTTCTAAGTCATCCTCAAATTTTAAACAAAGCAGCTAATTAAAAAGTTGTATATATTCCCTTAACCATGCAACAGTTTTCTTATTAATTCCTAAATATTGTGCTACATGGAAGAAAAGAGGCAAAAAAAAAAAAGTCATTTAATTTCCCACTAGATAGTTAATGTCTCAAAATCGCTACTCAATGAACCCACATCCATTACACTTTTAATCTGCAGCAGTCTGAAGTTCCAGGCATACTGGGCCATGGGATGGTCACTCAGGGGCAGGCTGGAGAGTTTCTCTTCAGTGGCTTTTCGATAGGCCAACCCAGGCCTTGAAGAATCCAGTCAGGTTCATCCCCACAGTCTTGGAGAAAGTCTCAGCATACAGGTTCATCTTTCCTTCGTTGTCATTTGGAAAGTTGCTCATCTGGTGGTAGGCAGCAAACACCTTCTTCAGACCATCCCAGCCAAACTTCTCCTGGAGCTGCATGGACGAGGACAGAGGAAGAGGAAAGAGTGAAAAAGAAGAAGCAATGATAGCTCTCCATTTTACATCAACATTTTGTTGCCTGGTGTGTAATGAACATAAACATATCACTGGGTCAAATGAGTCTAGATACCTTCTGTCTTTTTGAATTTCTTCAACCTTTTCATGGGTTATGGTGGTTACACACACTGACTTGAGTTTTTTTTCTTTGCAGGCGTTAATTTGATAATTCTCTCACACCTGCAAATATGTCTCCAGAGCCACCCACATGGACCAGCTGTTGATTTTCTTGCCTCCCTCAACATACTCCTTTATTCGACTGTTTCGATTTTCAGCAGTCATATATGGATGAGCCTGCAACACTGCAAAGTGAAATTATGCAATTGTGAAACCAATGATGAGCTCTGTGTGAAAAGTGAAAAAATGTTTCTCAGCATAAAACAAAGAAAAAGAACTTGTCTTTTGCAAATTCTCTTGAAGTTCAAGTGAACTTCTTGAAGATGTAAAATCAAGAGAAATTTCTTTTTGCGACCTCTCTTGATTGACTGGCCTGTTGTAAATTTAATTTACTCCACCTTTGCCCTGTTGATCCCGAGCACCTCTTCATGCACATACACACTGACCACAGGTTGCATGCCAGCCTCTGTGAGTGTTAGGTGGTAACTCCCAGCAGCTTCTCTGCTGGATTTGTAATCCCGGATCATGGATGGGGCCCCAAATACGTTGCTCGGAACATTTGTTAACGTCGATAACTCAAGTGCTGGTGATTGTGTGCCATGATAGGATAACCTGCATGCATCAACCTGGACAGAAAAACATGTTGAGGATTTTGTATTTGTGGTAGAAAGATCACACTGTAGAGCAAGTGCCTGCAATTAGACAAAAGTAAAAAAACACAAAATTTCTACCCCGTAAATGCGTTGAGACAGGCTCCATCCCCCCAGTTAGACCAAGAACACTTACCAGCGGAAATCACCATCCGTAACAAATGTCGTTCTTTACGAGGAAATTTGTGTGGTTTAGCAGCCAGGTCAGCAATGCCCTTCATGATCTCATTCCAGTGCCTCACCAACTCATCAGGATCGTCAGGTTCGAACAGAATGGGATAATTACCGTCAGGATGATGTTGTAAACTCCAACTCTGCCCATGGTGCAGGAGCTGCGACTTGGACCGCACTCAGCCGCTGTTGTCACACCTGGAAAGAACAAAGAGATGTGTGTATTCAAAATTAGTATTCAGTTACGTTTTACTTTTTGTATGCTTTGTATGCAGGTAACTTTTCATACATTGTATGAACACCAGCCAAACAGAATTATGACAAAACGATTTCACTTCAATTGTTCTCTTATGGTCACCGCCATCTCGCCCCTGTATATTGCGGTGTGTAGTATGTTATTGTATGCAAATTCAGGTGTGGGGTTGCCTTTCAGTGATTGGAGGTGTGGCCCCAATGGCAATAGCGATAGATTGAGGGTGAACCTCGACGTGCTGTGGCGGCTGGAGGAAGAGAGATGATCCTCTCTCATCCAGCAGTACTGGGTCCAGAGATGGGACAAGGTTGAAAGTCTGCATTGCCCGTCTCCAGTTTGAGGCCCAGGAGAGACAGGCACAGGCACAGCTACAGTACCAGCTGGAGATAAAAAAAAAAAGCTGGAAATCCAAGGCTGACAAGCCGTGAAGCAGCATCAGTTGGAAGTGGAGTCACACAGCACACGCTGAGTGACTCCCTGGGTGCTGCAGGTATGTCTCCTTCCTCCACTAGTTCACCTAGTAGTGATTTTGATATTAGTAAGCATATTGCTTTAGTGCCCATGTTTCGTGAGACCGAAGTGGATTTTGGTATGTTGGCGCGCCAGCCTCTGCTCTGCAGTGGCTCACTAATGTTTAGCCACTGCAATGTAAAATTCATAGGAAGCCAAGAGGTTGTGTCTGCGCTCCTTTATAGGAGAGCTTAAAAATATGATTCGGTGAAAACAGCAATTTTGTGAGCATATGAATTGGTTCCAGAAGCTAATCGCCAGACATTCAGAAACCATCAGAAAGCCATAAATCAAACCTTTGTGGAATTTGCCAGAGAAAAAAATAGCGATATTAATATTAATATTTGATAAAATGCACATCAACTGCAAAGTCTTTTTATTTTCCACTTGAAAATTAATTATTTTGGAAGAATGTTGAATTTGGAAGTGTCTGTCCGGAAGGCGCACAGTGGTTTTGTTGAATGAGCGAAGAGTAATATGTCACTGTCATTGGCGGCTGTTTTAGCCAACAAGTTTGTATTGATGCACAAAACTGTCTTCCCATCAATTCCTGTTGAGCAGCCTTGCTCTGCACCGACACGGCAAAATGGTGTGCCAAAGGTACAGAGTCCAAAGAGGGAAGAGAGGGAATGTTTTACTGCCATAAACCTGGTTACATTATTACTAACTGTCTATTGTTAAAAGCAAAGAGCAACTGCAGTCCCAAAGTAAGTCATAGAAACGATAGGCCTTGTGCACAGTTTTCTCAGTGCTAAAACACTAAACCCATTGGATGAACAAAGTTCTCAGTTGCCTGAGCTCATTTAGTAATAGTTCAGTCATGCCTCCTAATATCATCTATGCTGAGTAACCTGAAGTAACCAAAAACAAACAAAAAAAAACACAACCACTCAAATTGATTTCTTGTTTCAAATGATGTGACACAATAATACAAGCCAGATCGAAACAAAACAGATTGATGAAGGTGGGAATGAGAAAGTCTGAGAATGGATAGAAGAAACTATGTGAGAGGACAAGTGCGTGTGTGAGATGGAGGACGAAGAGAAAGAGGAGGAGGACAAGATTTTTGTCCCTTTTAGTATTGTATACTGTAGTACAGTGCATTGTAGGCTGTATACCATACAATAAACAAATTGTATGAACATTGTGCTTTCCATTTGTTTACAGTACTGACCGCTCAATAGATTTTGACTGGTTGCAGGTTCATATCAACAAAGAACAAGAATTACAGTATCACAGAGACAAAAGACAAGTTTTTTTAATAGCATCCGTGTGCCCTTTCGTCCTTTTGTTAAGACATTTGAACTTTCATTTAATAAATATCTTTGTTTAAAATCATTTTTATTTTGCCCCCTACCCTTGTGCAAAGTCATGACAGTTCCTACCTGAATCCCAAAACAACTATATTGTTCTTTACATTACTGAACAAAATCACTACATTTCTTCTATTTTCTATTTCCCATGATAATACACATATCAGCTGGACCCTACAGACTCACCAGATTTGTAATATGGTGCTGGTACAGCCATCTGCACTCACAACCTCGATCCCATCACTTGTGTTTTGGGTGGGGCTATCAGATAGATGAGTCCACCCCACAGGTTCCACACTTGCATCATCTCGGAGTCGATAAGGAATCGCTCATAAACACGTGGTGCTCTCTTCAACTCTTGAGCTTTGAGTCTGTCTGTATGACAACCTATCTGGATCTGAGAAGACATGGAACATGTGTTGCAGTTGCAAGTATTGTTTCTGCTGTGTTACAGTACAGTAATATATAAAGTGCAGTTACGGTACCTTCAATCCTTGTTGTTGACTTAATCTCTGGTGGTATGGCCATGTAGGTCTTCATACCAGGAGAGAGGTAGAGACCTGTACTGATCCACTCGTCCCCTTCTGACACACACAAACACACACAGCTAAAGCAGAACATTCTTCTTGAGTGAGGTCAGTGAAACTAAAGTGTATGAATAATAAATATAATGTAATGAATCTAAATAGTCTGACCGGCTGTGTTCACATTAATCTTAATTCTGTGATTTGTAGACAACGGGCATCAAGGGGTTATGCTTGATGATGTAGGGCAGTAGGGCATCAGGATCCTTGGAAACCTTGTATACCTCTATCGCCACACTGAGGAGCAGGTGGTCTTTGGGACTCTTCACAGGGCAGCTGTCACTCACCCCTTTGGAGAAAAAATCATTGGTGATATTAATGGTGTTGGTCCAAGAACATCAGACTAATACTCATGTTATTTTATCCACCTGACCTCTGGCATGCCTGACTATTTTTAAGATGTCAGTGAGGTGGAGACCACCACTTGTATGGCAGGAGCAGTCATGAGCATTCATATGCAAGTAGTCGATGCAGTCCTGGCCCAGCTTTGTAAGAGATTTCTCTTCATGCTTTCTAAGTTTGTCCCCCTGGAGTACATGGCCAGCAAGCGATGTAGAAGGTGGCGAGAATGGTGAGTGTCTTTGATGACCTGGCTGGGAACAGGAGCCTTGTATAATCCTCCAACAATTGTTGACTAACAGACTCAAGCCCATTTTGTTCCAGGATCTTGTTCCTGAAAGACATTTCAGCAAACCTAATTTCATTTACTGTGTTCTAGTGTTGAAATAATTTTGGGTAGGGTATAAGAGTACTGCTATGAAAATATGGGTCTGATATTCACATTCATTTTTTATATTCAGGCTTTAAGAAATAAAGTATGTTCTGCCTTCACCTCTTCACCTTTGCAGAATCTCTAGTCTGACATTTGATGCGACTATTTCCAGTTGTTATTCACCTTCCTTTACTCTCCTGAATGTCACCATTTACAAAAGTCCATACATGAAAAAACAATCTCCAGTTACCCAGGGCCATTCCTTGCTATGTAGACTGCTGGATGGGCCCAATTAATCCCAACAGGTATGACAGGATGAATGACAGCCGCCCATCATTCACTCAAGTGAGGAGAATGACAGTGGCCAGTATATAATCAAACTTGTGGTGTGTTATCATACCTGAGAAATCCGTTAATGTGTTTTGCCCATGGTGTGTCTGTTCCCAGTACCAGGCATGTCCACCAATCAGCAGGCCTCCTCCTTCTGCCACAAAGTCTTGGATTTCCTGTGCATGATCAGCGCTGTATGCTGTACACACCCTCAGGTCTTTCCTGAAGTTTGACTTCTCCACACTTTAGCCCTGACTTGCTGAGGGTGTTGAATGCATAATCTGTCTACACCAATGACCCCTGTGGCCTTCATCCAGCCAGTG
Organism: Protonibea diacanthus; assembly: GCA_028641955.1. NCBI lineage: Eukaryota > Metazoa > Chordata > Actinopteri > Sciaenidae > Protonibea > Protonibea diacanthus. The sequence goes on along the minus strand of CM053982.1, from coordinate 20,938,478 downwards.
AATGGCATTGATCCAAAATGGAGCCATTGTCTGTGATAAAGACAGTTATTGAAAGAAAGGCGAGAGTTTGTTAATCACATGAAAAGATCATTTCATTATTCAGCACACTGTAGAGAACCAGCTATCAATATGAAACAACATAAAGTAATCACTTTCACATCGAACACTGGTTTTAGATTTTCTGCCTTCATAAGTTAAATTGAGCATGTAAGGACAATTTGCTCATGCGTCTAGGTATGAAGCATATCATAAGAGCAAACTCTTTCAGCTGTGCACTCCGCAGGCTCAAAGGCAAGAAGTGTAAACAATCTTCTCCTAAACTCTACCTCTCGATCTAGGAATCTTTCATGTGTAACCACGATGACCCGTCCCTGCCCATAGTAGGTTCCCACCAGGAATGCCCGTCCATCGTCTGTGGTCCCGATGGGAAGGCTAGGGCCGTGGATTAAACTCAGAAGCAAGTAATTCACCTGAGAGTCAAACTCTGACACACCTTTGGAGAGTAAGAACTCTAGGTCATCCTCAAAATCACTTATTGATCCTGTATTTGAAAGGGCCAGAAGAGGGTAAGACAGATGCCAAGTTGGAGGAGAAGGGCTGGTCTGTTTAATAAGTATGAGTGTAGATTTTTGTTGGCCTGATTTTGTTTTTAAAGAATGAGTTTCATAAAAACTGTATACTGTATATAAGCATATGTTAATAACAGACAAACATAATTTGTTTGTTGTTCTATTAAGATAGTTTTGAATTTTTTGATTAAGATTTAGATTTTAATTAGAGTGTTTTAACATAGTATTTTAATGTAGGTATTCTGTCAGAACTAACATGCCCAAATGTGTGCAAAGTGTATGTAAAGTTTTTTTGGGATCAAGGTTTATAAATGTGTCATAAAAGAAATTACACAATATACACTCACACTACAGCCATCAGGAAAATGGGATCTGAGGGGGTAGACAGGCAGACATCTGCCTCACCATGAGTGCTTGGTGAAGTAGATCCTGCAACACCAGAAACCTTATTCCCCACAAACTCAAACAGTGCATTCTTCTTGGGGTGACTACGGCCCAGTGCCACGCCTGACCCTATCAGGACTCCCTCCTCAGCTTTCATGAATGCCACCAGGTCATGCGTTTACCCACTGTAGGCATCAGTCACATACCGCACCAACACCCAGATTGTCATTGTAAGGCCTGCGACAACTTTGGCTTGGATGATGGAGTTGCTGAGTTGTCAGCAACTGCCTTGACATTTTGTGGACCCCCACAGACAGGTTTTCCAGACCCATCTCCCTCAGCCAGGTCAAGGTGTTTTCTACCAAGAGCAGGAAAGAAGACAATGTAGCTCCTTGACCCAGGACCACAATCCTTCCAGGCCGTACAGAGAGGCAGCCATCCAGGACCTGGCCTTGACTGTTCACTGCCCTAAGGAAAGGCGTGGTCTCGGTCAAAGTCAGTTACTGGGAACAGAGAGCGAAATCCAGTTCCCTCAAGCCTCTCGCTGATAGACTTGTAAGCTGTTTCATTTGGGTTTTTATTGTGGATGGATGGGATTTGGACATGGTGAGGAAGACTGATGCTCTGAAGATCAGGCGGCAGAGGAAGGTGGATGGCAAGATAGCCCAATGTCTGAGCCTGATGCAAATTATGTCAACAAATGAAGGTTAACAACTGATCTGAGATCATGTATGATCATCAGCCGGGCTGTCTGTGAAAGCAGAAACAGGCTGATATAGATTACAACATAAACTAAAAGTACTACTGATGACAGTGTTTCTGTTACATCTATAACAATTAAGCTAGAAGAAAGATATCAATGTAAAACCTCGGTAAATCCAGTATAAAAGTACTATTACTGAATGTGTACTGATTTTCATCACAAAACCAAACTGAAACAAAGTTACATTTTTACCTGAAAAGTTAAAAGGCAACGTTTCCAGTGTTGTTTTCTTTGGTCTATCAGCCCCTCCCTCTCGTAGAGATGTAAGTCTTCTTAGAGGTTTGACATTTGTCTGGTTATATCCTCACCCAACCGTCTTTATAACTATAAGCCTTGTACCACCCTACATGGACATCCTGTATTAGCTCTAACACTGTTACTGTCATACACACTTCCTGCTTTCTGTAGAAGTCAACACCTGAATTTTCCTCTGAAATGATACAGGGCAGAGCAGGTCAATCTCTATCAAGGCCAAATATAACCTCTTACATTTGTTACCTCATACACATTTTCTTAATTTAGTCATTGTCATTAACGTACAGTACCACAGCGACTAGAGCGGGGCTAAGTCGGTGTAAAGTGACATAAATATGATCTGAGTTTGTCCAGAACAAAGAATAAAATGTTAGTATTGGCTGCGGGAAAATTAGAATGATTAAAAATATCAACATATTAAATATAGCTGCAAGCAGCGATGGGGGTGCCTAGCAGCATAGCAGGGAAGCCTATGCCTGCTCGGGAAGGCGTCATGAGTCCATACACCAAGTTTTGGTAGCGATACATCAAGGCATCGCGAATGTTGTCCCACTTCCTGTTTGACGAGGATTGCGCTGATTTGGATTGGCTGTTTGGAGTTCAGACATGAAACTTCAACCATCAGACAGCCATGGTCTGAAGACTATATCCATCAAGTTTCATGTAAATCGAACAAAGTGTGTTGCCCTCTGTAATCATAAAGTGTGTTTTTGACTAAATCCAAATAGCCGCAAATCTTTATGCATGTATTACACAGTTCTTTACCAAATGTACTGGTATGTCTGCGAGTATCAGTCAACACTTGAATCAAGGTTAAAGTTCACCAAGATTATTGGACCTCTCAAAGAAGTCATAATGAGACTGTCTTAGAAGTTAGAAGTTAAAACATGAAACTGTTGCCGAGATATGGCCTCATTTCCTGTTTGGCAGCGTCAGCGCTGAGTTTGATTAGCTGCTACAGGCAAACGGAAGCAAAATTAAAAATCCACATGATAACTTTTGTGCGGCTTGGTCTGAAGATTCTATGTGCAAAGTCTCGTGGAAATCGGACAATCTGCGTGACCTGAAATGCTTTTTGAAGGTTTTGATAAAATTAAAATGGCGGAAAATCCAATATGGCGTAAATTGACATCATAGGGTGCGTTGAACTCGTCTTGATCCAAGGATTCCAACGGTTTGTGAAATTTGGACCAACGGGTCCAAAGTTATTAAGCTGAATGCACTTCAAACTTTGACATGTTGGTGGCGCTAGAAGTTTACTATGCAGACATAAAAAAATTCTTGAGGTTGACAATGGGACTGCCCTGAATATGTGTGCCAAGTTTCAAAACTTTTCACCATGGTGTTCTAGGGGCTGCCATAGACATAAAAATAGGAAAATTAGCCATGGGGTGGTTAATTGGTTTTTCTACAACTTCTGAAATGTATGTACTGTGGTGGCGAAAATGAGGAGTCAAGAGACGATCTGATATTATAGCAAGGACAGTAATGTGATGATCTAATTCTTCAACATAGTATAACATAATATACTGTTGCTTTCACCCAGTGACCAGTCAATCACTACTAGCATGTAACACTTTCCATGCATTGACTTTATCACGTCTAAATCTATAACCTAAGTATTTGAACTACTTCAGGACTATGGAATATGTCCACTTGTGTTTATATGTTTTTCCATTGTTCCGAGCACCAGTTTTCACATAGTTCAACACTTCATCAACCATTGCTTACAAAAATGGTGACCAATACCCTTGTTTTTTTTTTTCAAACTACGCACAGTGATCTTTCCTCTGTGCTGTCATGTGGGGTCTAAGACTGTTGCTCAAAATATTAAGATTAGGCAGTAGAGAAAATTATTCAATGTGCACAGACATAAGAAAAGTAGGGATATTTTGACAAAACCCATTTTCTTATAAGTGACTTTTACTGGTACTGTCAAAGTAAATAACACCCTAATGAACTGCAAGTTACAGTAATTGTTAAGCACGAGTTGAGACAGGTAAAAGTGAAACAAGTAGCAGAGATATAGATGCTGCTTTTTCAAATAAAACATTTCAGCTGTTTTTCTAATTCATCTTCAGATGATAAAGAATTTAAAAGCTGTATATATCCGAACAGCTATGTAACGCCTGTTTCCTTTTGGAAATATTACTGCAAAACAAAGAGCAGCAAAGAGAAAAGAAAGTCAGTTAATTTCCCATTAAATAATTAATGTTAAATATATCGTGAATTTGAACTGAACCCATCTATTACACTTTTAATCTGCAGCAGTCTGAAGTTCAGGCATACTGGGCCATGGGATGGTCACTCCAAGGAGGCAGGTTGGAGAGTTTCTCTTCAGTGGCTTTTTCGATGGGCCAACCCCAGGCCTTGAAGAATCCAGTCAGGTTCATCCCCACAGTCTTGGAGAAAGTCTCAGCATACAGGTTCATCTTTCCTTTATTGTTATTTGGAAAGTTGCTCATCTGGTGGTAGGCAGCAAACACTTTCTTCAGGCCATCCCAGCCAAACTTCTCCTGGAGCTGCATGGACGAGGACAGAGGAAGAGGAAAGAGTGAAAAAGAAGCAATGATAGCTCTCCATTTTACATCCAACATTTTTGTTGCCTGGTGTGTAATGAACACCAAACATATCACTGGGTCAAATGGGTCTAGATACCTTCTGTCTTTTGTTGAATTTCTTCAACCTTTTCATGGGTTGTAATTAAGTTCACACACTGACTTGAGTTTCTTTGCAGGCGTTAATTTACAGTAATTCTTTCATACCTGCAAATATGTCTCCAGAGCCACCCACACGGACCAGCTGTCGATTTTCTTGCCTCCCTCAACATACTTTTTTATTCGACTGTTTCGATTTTCGACAGTCATACATGGATGAGCCTGCAATGCACAAGATGAAATGATGTAATTGTGAAACAGTAGACTCCGTGTGAAAAGTTAAAAGAAATGTTTCTCAGCATAAAACAAAAGAGAAGTTGTCTTTAATAAATTCTCTTGAAGTTCAAGTGAACTTCCTGAAGTTGCAAAATTGAGAAATTTCTTTTTGCGACTTCTCTTGATTGACTGGCCTGTTGTAAATTTAATTTACTCCACCTTTGCCCTGTTGATCCCGAGCACCTCTTCATGCACATACACTGACCACAGGTTGCATGTAGCCTCTGTGGTGTTGGGTGGTAACTCCCAGCAGCTTCTCTGCTGGTTGTGTCCCAGCTCATGGATGTGGCCCCAAATACCGTTGCTCCGAGCACTGTTAACGTCGACCAGCGCAGCTGCTGAGGGCTTTTGTGCCATGATAGGATAACCTGCATGCATCCAACCTGGACAGAGAAATAGATCTTTAGAGTTTTGCATCTGTGTTAGAAAAAGATCACATTATAGTGCAAGTGCCTGCAATTAGACAAAAAGTATAAAACACAAATGTCTTTATATTAGCATGTGTTGTCACAACACTCCATTGTGCACCCTGCCTTTCACCCAGCGTACGTTGGGGCAGGCTCCATCCCTCAGGATTATCAACAGGAGCAAATAAGTAACAGGAGCCAAAAACACTTACCATGGGAAATCTGCACATCTGTGACAAATCGTTCTTTACGAGGAAATTTGTGTGGTTTAGCAGCCAGGTCAGCAATGCCCTTCATGATCTCATTCCAGTGCGCTGCCAACTCATCAGGATTGTCCAGGTTCCGAACAGAATCGGATGGTACAGTCAGGATGATGTTGTCAAACTCCAACTCTGCCCATGGTGCAGGAGCTGTGCGGAGCAACGACCACTCAGCAGCTGTTGTCACACCTGGAAAGAACAAAGAGATGTGTGTATTCAGAACTGAATTTAAATTAGTTTAATTATTAATTAAAACATGTTTTAATTAAGGGTTCAAAACAGAAAATACATTTTGTCTTTTCTATCAGGTTTAATGAATAGAAACTGCATGCTCACCAGATTTGTAATATGGTGCTGGTACAGCCATCTGCACTGTGACCTCCATTCCATTCACTTGTGTTTTGGGTGGGGCTATCAGATAGATGAGTCCACCCCACAGGTTCCACACCTGCATCATCTCGGAGTCAACAGTGAATCGCTCATGAACACATGGTGCTCTCTTCAACTCTTGAGCATTGAGTCTGTCTGTATGACAACCTATCTGTATCTGAGGAAGACATGCAACATGTGTTACTGATTGTAAGTATTGGGGGCTAATCTAGCCAATTATTTATATTTAATTACAGTACCTTCCAATTCTTGTTGACAATCTCTGGTGGTATGGCCATGTAGGTCTTCATACCAGGAGAGAGGAAGAGACCTGTACTGATCCACTCGTCCCCTTCTGACACACACAAACACACACAGCAACAGCAGCACATCCTTCTTGAGTGAGGTCAGTGAAACTAAAGTGTATGAATAATATATATAATGTAATGAATATAAATAGTCTGACCTGCTGTGTTCACATTAATCTTGATTCTGTGGTTGTAGACAACGGGCATCAAGGGGTTATCCTTGATGAGGTAGGGCAGTAGGGCATCAGGATCCTTGGAAACCTTGTATACTTCTGTTGCCACATTGAGGAGCAGGTGGTCTTTGGGACTCTTCACAGGGGAACTGTCACATGGAACCTTGGAAGAAAATGAATGTTAATATTATGAAGGATGTTGATCAGTTTTCACGTTATTTTATCCACTGACCTCTGGCATGACTGAGTTCTTTAAGATGTCAGTGAGAGTGGACACCACTTGTGCATAGTAGGAGGAGTCGTGAGCATTCATGTGCAAGTAGTTGGCACAGTCCTGGCCCAGCTTTTTAAGACATTCCTCCTCATGCTTGCTAAGTTCCTCCCCCTGGGATACATGCCCAGCGAAGCGATGTAGAAGGTGGCGGAAGTGGTAGGTGTCTTTGATCATCTGGCTGGGAACAGGGGCCTTGTATAATCCTCCACCAATTGTTGCCCCCAACAGAGTCAAGCCCATTTTGTTCAGGATCTTGTTTCCTGAAAGACATTTCAGCAAACCTAATTTCATTTACTGTGTTCTAGTGTTTAAATTATTATAGAAGAGCTGGTGGTTAGCATATTGTGAGATCTCACAATCTCACACACAGCTGTTGTTGTTGTTTTTTCCCCCGGAGAATTTAGCTATTTTAATGCCAGGGCCTGCCTTCCCGCATGCAAGAGTGCGACTTGTTTAAAGAAATACAAACAAGCCAGTGTTTTGATAATGGGTTGAGGCTGACTAGTGTTCAGGCCAGTTTCCCCTGTGTCTCCACCCTAGACTGGTTAGACTCCCTCAGCTGTGCACTCCATAAAAACCTGTCTTTCATGTCTCTAACCACCTCCTCCAGTCCCAGTACCTACCTTGCATTCCCAAAGGTACAGCCAAGTACAACACTATGAATGCCTTCCCAGAAAAACTGTCCTGAAGTGTGCACCAGCACAGCCACACATTTGTTTGTAGTATTTCAGTCTGCTGGTTTCTTAGAAGCATATTTGCAGGTTTCCTTCTATCATTCATATACTGTATTATACCTGAACCTGCGTTCCCTATGTTTCATTTGTATGTACCTCTACTGTATGTAATAATTCTCTAGAACATCTGTTGGTCGTTCCTGAGCCTGATTTACATGTTTACCATGGTCTGTTTGTCTAAGCTGACTCCATGCTTGCTTTTATGTGTTTCTCAGCTCTGCGCAATAGCCATCCCAACTGGACAGACTGGTGAGGAGGGCTGGTTCAGGGGTGGGCACAGAGCTGGACTCTCTTGTGACTGTGACAGAGAGAAGGACCCTGGACAAACTGCTGTCCATACTGGACAACGCCCATCACCCTCTGCACAACACCTTTATCAGGCAGAGGAGTGTATTCAGTGGCAGTCTGCTATCTCAATCCTGCTCCACAAACAGACTTGAGAACTCTACCTGTTGTAGTTTAGAGCTGATGTCACCTAGCACATTATCACACCAACAGGTGCATTTAGACAGAAGCATTATGTCATATTATCATGGGATGAACTGGCCAGTATATAATCAAACTTGTGGTGTGTTATAGTACCTGAGAAATCTGTTAATGTGTTTTGCCCATGGTGTGTCTGTTGCCAGTACCAGGCATGTCCACCAATCAGCAGGCCTCCTCCTTCTGCCACAAAGTCTTGGATTTCCTGTACATGATCAGCGCTGTATGCTGTACACACAAACACACTCAGGTCTTTCCTGAAGTTTGACTTCTCACACTTTAACCCTGACTTGCTGAGGGTGTTGAATGCAAAATCTGGCTCTACACCAATGACCCCCTGCCGGCCTTCATCCAACCACTGAATGGCATTGATCCAAAATGGAGCCAGTGTCTGTGATAAAGACAGTTATTGAAAGAAAGGCAAGAGTTTGTTAATCACATGAAAGATTTGGCAGATCAGCGCACATCTCATAAAGTAAAAATAAAATCACAAGTAATCACATAGATTTTCTGCCTTTGTGAGTTAAATTGAGCACAGGACAATTTACTCATAGTGTTGGTATGAAACATATCATAAGAGCAAACTCTCATTATGTACTCAAGTAGACTCAAAAAGGCAGAAATTCTTAAACCAGTCTTTAATATAAACTCTACCTCTCGTCCTAAAAATCCTTCATGTGTAACCACAATGACCCGTCCCTGCCCATAGTAGGCTCCCGCCAGGAATGCCCGTCTGTCGCTTGTGGTCCCGATAGGAAAGGCTAGCGGACCATGGACCAGAACTTCAGAAGCAAGTGCTCCACCTCGAATGTCAAACTCTGACACCCCCTGAAGTAAGAACTGTAGGTCATCTTCAAAATCCTTACCGATTCTGTATTTGAAATGGGGAAGAGGGTAAGACAGATGCCAAGATGGAGAGATACAGTCTAGTTTGTAATTTGAGGTTGTGATATGGAAGGTGCCTGGCCTGAATCAAACCAGGCACAGTGCAGTTCAAAAGGTAACCAAGCTATCTTGACAAACAATTACTACATTTGCTATGGCAAACAGTTTATTTGTATCATTGTAAATATTTAAATGAAATGGCTTCAGCAAAGGAGTGATACTTTAATATACATAATACTGACATAACCTGATGCCCAAATGTGTGAGTTTTCTGATCAAAGCTTTTCTAAATGTGTAATAAAGAGAAGTACAATATACACTCACACTACAGACATCCAGGAGGATGGAATCTGTGGGTAGACAGGCAGACACTCTGTCTCACCCTGATGATCAGAGAAGTAGATCCCTGCCACAGCTGAAACTTTGTTTCCTTCAAACTGAAGCAGCGTGTTTTCCTTAGGGTGATCTGCAGCCCAACTCCATGCCTGACCCCCTATCAGGACTCCTCCTCCAGCTTTCATGAATGCCACCAGGTCCTTCACGTTTGCACCCACACTGTAGGCATCAGTCACATACACACCGACACCCAGTTTGTCATTGTAGGCCTCGACAACTTTGGCTTGGAAGCTGGAGTTGCTGAGGTTATCAGCAACTCCCTTGACGTTTTTGTGGACCCCCACAGACAGGTTTTCAGATCCATCTCCTCGCAGCCAGGTCAGAGCGTTCTCTATGAGAGCAGGAAAGGCGGTCAGGTAGCTCTCATGACCCAGGACCACAATCCTTCCAGAGCTGTACAGAGAGGCAGCCATCAGAACCTGGCCTTGGCTGTTCATTGCTAAAGGAAAGGCGTGGTCTCCGGTCAGAACTAGGTCGCTGGGAACAGCACTTCCCTGGATGTTCAGCTCTCTCAAGCCTCTCATCAAAGACATGTAGGCCCCTTCATGGTGGTTTTGTGTGGGATAGGACATGGTGATAGGGTTGGATGCTCTGAAGATTGAAAGATGCGTTAAGTTAGATATAAGAAAGAGATTTAAATCAATCAACAAAAATAATCTGTCACCTGCTTTGACAAGGTTAATGTTTGTACAGTATATGAAAAAAAACCCAGCATGTTTTATAGAAAAAAATAAGATCAGTAAAAAATCATAGTGTATTCCAAATGAGTTATATCAAGTTGCAATAACACACATTTTGATCGGCCTACATCACATAAACAATTGGATATGTTTTGATGACCAATAAACTGGTTCAAATAATGAGGACTTTTAAGTTCACTGTTCTGTCCTTTTTCACCGAGTGAAGTAACTAAACTAAACTCCTCCAGCTTCTCCTCCTCTACCTCCTCCAGCCTCTTCTCCTCCATCTCCTCCAGCCTCTCCTGCTCTCCCTCCTCCAGTATCTCCTTCTGCATCTCTACTATCTGTCACCACCCAAAAATATATTGATGCATGACATGAACAGTGGGACAATTTGAGGTGCAACAATCATCAATTTTGATGAAATGCTAGTGCTTGACGTGTCTCTGTTTACTGTAGCATAACATTGTTTTTGGACGCTAAAAATTGCAGGGGACCAAAACAGCCTTTTGAAAAAGTGCAGGGGACATGTCCCCTGTCCCCCCCACCGCAAATTACGTCCGTGGCAGGGATGTCATATTGTGAAAATAACTTTTTTTTTTTTATTTCTGAGGCAAACCTGTCTACATCCTACCCTTTTCATTTATTTATCTTTTTGAGCATTTGTTTAATTGATCGCTATCGGGATGTAAAGAGAGCAAGTATAACAAAAATAAATAAATAATAAATGAAATAAGTGCCAGCGACAGTTGTTAACAAACAATAAACGAAAAGTTACAACGTATGTTTTGAGTTTTAACCATCTCTAATGCCAATAAAACAAACAAAACTACACTCATAATCAAAAAGAGTTCCTCCATTCCACCAGCCTGCATGAGTAATAATTAACCCGGACGTCCTGTTATGGAAAAACGGATAATGTTATTTAGGATATTTATCAAACATTTAACGTTTAATTCAAAAGTCAACAACAGGCTAATACCTGTAAGTACTGGCGAATTCGTGCGATCTCGTCCTTTTTCCACCTTTATGTCCTGATCTTAGCTTCCTTCTTCGGTTTCTGTCGGGCTGAGTGGGTGGATGGAGGGATTTATACTGTCTCACTTCACCTCACGGACTCATGTGAAAGCACAAGGCTCAGCAAATAAAATAAAATAAATAAATAAATGAATAAAAAACAACTTCGCTACGTGCGACTGTGCTTGTTGTTGAAAGAGAGAAGTAATTAAAGCCATGGGCGGACACTTCAAATGAGACACGTTTCTAGACGGGAGTTTTTTTCTGAAGGATCACTGGTGCTCTGTAAAACAGCTCCCTGCCGGTTTGTTTACACTTGAACAGCCGACGCAGACACAGAGAAGTTTTGTTAAAAAGTAGTAACAGTGACACATGTCAGCTATAAGCCGTGATACGTGTTTTATTTGAATGTTTCTGTGCACAAACACGCCCTTAGACTCGTTAGAAGTAAAGCCGTGTAGCTCGCTCACATGTCGTGTTCGCTCGTTAGCCCGTCCGGACTTCGGATTTTACTGGAGAATGGACGGGCTGTGATTCTGGGCCGAGGTCCGGACACCGGGGTCGCAGACAAGAAATGCTCCAGACACCAGGGTGAGGAAAAAGTACGACGCAAATATAGCGGTGGTTTATACGAGGCTGCACGCGCGCGGGGCGGTTATTGATTGACGGATTTTGCACGAGACTCGTAGCTATTTGACTCGTGCGCACACGTTCTTCATAGTTATTAAACATATATTGGTAATAATATATTATTTTTATGCCACAGTAGTGTGCATATTAAATTAATATGTGTCAGAAAATCATTGCTTAAAGGTTACAGTGTGTAAGATTTAGTGGCACCTAGTGGCGAGATTGCAAATTACAATCAACTCAGCGGTCCCCTCCCATTCTAAGTGCGTAGCAGACGCGAGGGTGTGCCAAAAGAGACACACGAGCAGCCTGTTGACGCTATTGAGGTTCCTTTAGAAATTGCATTTAGTTAAATATCCTGTAGCGAATGTCATTGTTACTTGTTCTGCATTGTGTCGGTGTATTTGTTGACTTTAGCCAGCTGTTCTGCATGTTAGTAAAAACCTAAGATCTTTAATGCAAAGACTGCTGCTCCCTTTGCTTTTCCTGTGCTAAATAATAAGTATGATCCTCCATTTGTCGACCTTTAACTTCCTTAAACTTTGCAAAGAAATCGCAAAACAGTTAGCTGTTAGCAACTAGCAAATGTTTCTTCTACGAGCTACACACTACACAAGATGGCGGACTCGATGTAAGAGGACCCACTCCATGCCTAGATAATTTTAAAATAATAAAAAAATGACATTGATTGATTTTTTTTTTTTTTTTTAAGATTATTATATATCACTGAAAACATAGTTATGTCTGTTATATTCCATTTCTGCTAATAGATACACACTGAACCTGAACCTTGAAAATGTAATTTAAACATTTATTTAACTATGGAACTTGTTGTATATCAGTTGTCTTAATTGTTTCAGCTCTAAATGAATGTAAAAACTGAAATGTGCATGAGTCTGTGAGTGTATTTGATGGTAAAAAAAAAATCTCTGTGTTTCTTTCAGTGAAGGTGGTGGCTTGCTATGCAGACCAGGATGTGGTTGTTACTCAGGTATGAAAACAAGGCCTTAAGCTGAATCCATTGTTGCAGTTCGAGTCAATTAGTGCCTGTGAAACTCTCCACCAGAGAGAGTTAATATTTGGCCCCGCACAATCAAAACAGAAGTTATGTTACTGTGTCTGAAAACCTGTTGGGAATGAACCTCTCTTTTAATGCCTAGACACACCCTAGTTATCTAACTTTTAACCATATAAATGCTGCAGTCCACTCATGTACTGTTTTCTTCCACAGCTGGGTCCAAATCCCAGTTTCATCGACAACGAGAAACTGGGCCGGGGTCAGTCTGGTAAACTCAGCCACGGAGGTACCCTCTACCTGGTAAACCAGAACCATCCATTTAAACTGCACTACTCTCTGAGCTCAAACGGAGCAGCCTCCGCAGGTGAAAGGAGAGGAGCAAAGTCCTCAGATAAGACGACAGGTGGAGGAAATGGGAAAGACAAAGAGGCACAGTCGAGTCCAAATCCCAAGCGCAGTATCAAGGATTTCTTTTCTACCTCTCCCATGAAGGTAATATGGCACTGTTTGATCATTGTTTTGAAATTTGATGTTTTATTTTATGTTTTGTCTTTGCTTATACGCGCATCTTTTCTTATCTCTCTGTTTAGCCGTCTAAAAGACGACTGAGCCCAGAGAGGAGCCACGCTGAGGTGAAGCGCCAAAGAAGAGACGAGGAGGCCTCAGGTAGACAGATGAAGGAAGAGGAAGAGGAGGAGAGACTGGCAGAGGAGAAGCTCAGGCAGCTGCAGCAGTTGGCAGAGAAATCCAGGACAGGGCAGAAGAACAGCACCCAGCCTTCATCATCTTCATCACCTTCGTCTTCAAAGGGGTGTCTAAAGAGCAGCTGGCAGCAGATTGGCAACCTGATGCTTTACACTGGTGCTGGAGTCAAAGGGAGTGACAAGGTGGGACCTGGTTCACTCGCTTTATTCATTTATTTCATTGTCTGATGTCAGTTTAAATTGATATAATTTAGGCCTCACTATAAAACATCTTTGGCTTTTTGGACTGCTGGGTGGAGAAAACAACAGATAATTAAAGACATTTAAATCCAAAATGATCAGGATGATAATCAGGTAATTAATCAATTATTGGATTAACTGTTGTTGCAGCTTTAACTTGAGTTTGTGTTTGATGGAGCATCATCTGCCAGTCACAGAACCTGAGAAGCGCTCCTTCAAATAAAGTTTCTCTAAACAATGTCGGATCGTTTTCCACTTTTGTTGATTTGTTTCACTCTAATAACTAATACAGAAGTGTTTTATCAGGCTTCACTAATGGTTCCCACAGGTCCTGGTAATCCTTTGAAAGTTGTGAATATGAGGGAATAAATAAGGCCTTTTTGAAAATATATTGAAAGTGCTTGAATTGATACATTTTGTGCAAAAATAGAAATTAAAGTTCTTTTTGATATATATTTTTTACTTTTAATAGGTTATGGCCCATCTCCATGTATCTCTCTTGCAGTTGCATCATTTGTTGTAACTGTAGCTGTGTCTCAAAGTGTGCCATGTTAGGTGCTTGAATTTGAGGGTATTGGGCCTGGAAAGAAATGAAGTTCAAGTTTTTCAAATTCTGATCGCTCCTGAGGTGTGATCCCTAATTTGGAGGTGGGAGTTTCACACACGGGTGAAGGTTAAGGTGATGAGTGCAGTTTATGTAAGTGTCTCAACGTGTTCTCTTCCAGATTGCTGGCTTTGACATAGATGGTTGCATCATCACCACCAAGTCTGGCAAAGTCTTTCCCACCGCACCAGATGACTGGAAGTATGTCTGCGCTCCTGAACCTTCCCTTTTTAAATCGATTGATCAAATCAAAGCTCAGAAACGTCATGAATGCTTGTCCTCTTTCTGGTTTCCAATCAGCTTTTCCAGCAGCTTGTATATATTATATTTCATATCAGTTGTAATTGTCCTTGTGTTTGATCACCAGGATTCTGTATCCTGAGATTCAGCCAAGACTAGCCAGCTTGCTCAAAAAAGGATACAAGGTGGGAAAGAGCAAAATGTAACATTATCTAATGATATCTAGTGAAATATTGAATTTTATGTGTTTATCGCCTATTCATCATCGGATTTCTTGGCATACCCTCACTATCTTCCTGCAGGTGGTGTTCTTCACCAACCAGATGGGGATCGCTAGAGGCAAACTGAGACCAGAAGTCTTCAAGTCTAAAGTGGAGGACATCCTCGCCACTCTGCAGCTCTCTGTGCAGGTTGGTCATGTTGTATGTTGACTCTCATCTCTCTCCTAAATATTGTACACTAGCAAAGCTGATATTTGTATCTCCTCCTCATCTGCATCTCAGGTGTTTGTAGCGACCGGTCCTGGAATCTACAGGAAACCAGTGATGGGAATGTGGAATCACTTGTGTGAGAAGGTAACTAGACGCGCCCCCATATTATTTAGGAACCACACCTCTTGGTATTTGCACTGATGAAGATAGATGAGTCACAGGGGCCGCCCATGTGTCATTCCTCACAGCATTATTCACTGATGTCAGCGTACGTTGACAATAAACTGTCCATTGTAGTTTCAACTGTAGTTGTCTCTGTGTTTGTGTTCCCTGCTCAGGCAAATGATGGTGTGGCTGTTGACCAGACACAGAGTTTTTATGTAGGAGGTGAGTGAGGTTGGGTGTGAAGCGGCGTTGTCATAGTAATAAACCTCCCATATTTACAGCTGGCTGTGTGTTGTCAGTTGCATCTTATGTCTTTCATTATGTAAAGCTTGTGTTTAAATAGATTTGCCCCTAAGCTTTTCTGCAAACACATCAAGAGACTGCATAGCCTCAAGCCACCAGATCCTGTTTAATTCAGCAACAAAGCTGTACTCATGTCTAGTTTTTAAGCGTGTGCTTTATTTTATATTGCTCTTTACATTTTTTGTCCTCACTGTTTTAATCTCTTATTTTCAAAAAACGCCAACAAACAGCTGTTTTAAAGTTTGTCTATGTATACTGTATTCAAAACCACGAGGACCATAAAGAAATATAAAGAAATAAAAATGATCTGGTATCACAAAGTTGCAAACATACACACACATTATTTACATTTTGGAAACCAAATTTTCAATCAATCACCAAAACTTTAATCCTTAATAAAGCCAATATAAACCTAATGGGGTGCTCCAGATCTAACCTGAACCCAAGCCCAGAAATAATCTAGAATATAGCCCTTAAAAGTGCAGAAATCACTTTACAATAGCAAGTGTTTTAAAAAAAAAACATTTGATGCCCAGAAAACCAGAATTACAAGAGCGCATACACACAAACACACACACAGTTTCTGACTTTACCTCTGTGTACAGATGCTGCGGGTAGGCCTGAGAATTGGGCTCCAGGGAAGAAGAAGAAGGATTTCTCCTGCAGTGACCGACTGGTAAAACTAGATTTTTAATATGATTAATTCGTTTTACACTCCTCCTCCTCCTCCTCCCCCTCTCCCTTCTGCCTGGACTTGTTGAGTGTGTGCGTGTGTGTGTGTGTAAAACTTGTGTGAACTACTGTTTTATGTGTATCTTAAATGTCATTTATAGGTCAAGTGTAATTATTTCTTGATAACATCCTAATGAGGAAACTGTGGAAACTTCTTGTTTTTGTAGTTTGCTCTGAACATTGGATTGCAGTTCCACACCCCAGAGGAGTACTTCCTGGGCTGGAAGAGCGCCCCCTACAGCCTGCCTAATTTTGACCCAGTGAGTGCAATGAACTTGCAGGCTTTGCTGTTTTTTTCTGTTTCTGTTTTTTCTCTATTTGTATTAATGTTTCTACTCATACTAACTTTTAGAGGAAGATTGACAGCAGAGCATCACTTTACGACCCATCGTCTGCCTCTCTCACCTCCGACAAGACAGAAGTCATTGTTGCCGTGGGCTTCCCTGCATGTAAGAAAAGTAGACGGTGTGTCACATATTTCTGATCTCCCCTTTCGACCACGCGATTCTGATCTTGTTCCCTCTTCCCTTTCTCCACAGCAGGTAAATCCACCTTCTTCCACACCCACGTCATTCCAAAAGGCTACGCATATGTCAACAGGGTGAGTGGATTTTTCATGAACAGGGGTCAGGGCGAAGTTTCACAAAAGCATCCCAACTTTCTTGGAATCACAGATGTTTGTAACTGTGTTAAAGATTTCATTATTGTAATAATGATGATGAAGATAATTATTTATATTATAGTTCCCTGACTCACCGTGACCGACCTTTTGTGTTTTGTTCTTGTGTCAGGACACGCTCGGCTCATGGCAGAGCTGTGTATCGGCATGTGAGCGCGCTCTGAAAGAGGGCCGCAGCGTCGCCGTGGACAACACCAACCCAGACCAGGAGTCTCGCAAACGGTAAAGCACAACTGCATCTGTACTGTGTACTGTGTACTGTGAGGATGCGCCTCTGTTATTGTGTTTTAGTATGCATATATACTCAGGATCCACCTTAACTTTATGCAAACAAGCTTCAACAGACAGACATGCATAAGAGTAATTATACAGACAGATGTATTTACAGACAGGGTGGAGATTGTTAGCTCTGGGATTGTCGCACTTAGCTAAGAATGAAAACAGAACTATTTTCAGACTGAACACCAGACTGAATGATTGACGCTCACATCAAAGTATTAGCTCAGTGTAATAGACTGACAGAAATGACATTATGTTTAAATTCTATAGTTAAAACAAATAGCTGAAGCGTTTCCATCTGTCTGTGAACACATTTTACAACGAATTAAGCATAATCTAATCTAATTTTAACATGCAACACTTGCGTGTCCCTTTCCAGCTCAAGTCATCTATATTTTAGTAATGATCCCCTTCATACCAATTTAACCCAGTTCAAATATAGCAGTATACTGCCTAGAGGGCACTGTGTTACCTTCTTTGCCACAGTTTTCTAAAGGATTTGTGCTAAATGCTTGTGTGTGTGCATTTATTTTTTTCTGTTTGTGTTTTCCAGCTACATGGATGTGGCCAAGGCCATGGGAGTGCCCTGTCGCTGTTTCCACTTCTCAGCATCTCTGGAACAAGCTAAACACAACAACAGGGTATGACTCACCCCACTGTCGTACCGTCATTCTTTCCAGCTTTTTTTTTTTTTTTTCTTCACCCTCGCTCATGATGACAAGTGTTTTTTCTAATGCATTATTGTTGTTCACAGTACCGTGAGATGGCGCCATCAGACAAAAAACATGTAAAGGTCAATGATATGGTTTTCCACAGCTACAAGTAAGAAAGAAATAACCTTTCTTTTCACGGTCTTACTGGCTATAAACATATTTGTTTGCTGTGCCAAAAAGGCCAAACATTACTTAATAACTTTAACTTAATAACTGGTAATGGCCACTCTAATCTGTCCCTCTCTCTCTGTCTGGACAGGAAACACTTTGTGGCTCCTGCCCTCTCCGAGGGATTCTCCGAGATCCTCCAGATCCACTTTGTACCTAAATTCAAAGACAGCGAATCAGAAACCCTCTTCCGGCAGTTTTCAGAGGGCTGATTAGACAGCTGGCTTTACTGACACTTGTTGACTTTCTGACACTGACACCAAAAAATATACACAGCTCAGCCATTGAAGCAGCTGAGGTGATGAAATCTAACCAACAAGCAACAGTCATAGAAAAACACAAGTTTGAGGGACTGTCTGCTGTCTGTGCGGTGTTTGTATGTTGTGTTTGTATTCGCTTACACACAGACTGTAACGACAGAGACCGATGATGATAACTAGACTTGCAGCAGTGAATCAGGTCCTTCCACTCAAGCAGTGGTTAATCAAACAAATCAGTGTGTCCATATGTATTCAGACATATACTGTATTTCTGTTATGTTTGTCTAAGGAACTGATTATATGTGCACTATATATGTTGAGTTTTGAAAGAATACAGTATAAAACCATGAAGAATTACTTTTTTAATGTATGATTCATATCAAAATGTCTTTTACAAGCGAGATAAAAACCAACAGTGTTCTGACAATAAAGCTTTCGAAAGCTCATTGTATTCTACATTGCATTATTTTTTAGCTTCATCCAAGCAGATGTCAGCTGAGTGATTGTCAATGTTCTTAGATGATATCAGGCAGGAACTGGATGTCCTCACCCAGATGCTGTTTGAGCCACGGCATTATCTTGAACAGGTCGATGTGAAAGTCTCGAGCGTCGGGAGGCGGCCTGTCGCTGCTGTACGTTCCCTGAGCTGAGCTGCATACATCCGTGATGCCCCAGGTCACTACTCCCACCTTAGGGATGAAAACAGGCGTGATTACAGTGTGTGTGATGAGGCTTTTTTTTTCTTTTCTTTTTTTTTTATGTGATAAATGTGCTAACCTGAAAGTAGCGATTTCTTTTTCGCAGAAACAGGGATCCACCAGAGTCACCTGTACAAAAACAGAGATATGTAACTAACGTGAATCCCACGTTGGTCAAACTGTGATGGCTATGATACAGTACAAGTTCAGACCTTTACAGGTGATAGCATCTCGATATCCTGAGGATCCTCCAGAACAGAGGAATCTGTCAGTCACAAACTCATCCAAAGTCACATTAGTGGGATCTTTAAGTATTTGCCTCGCCTTCTCCACACAGATAGGCCTCTGCAAACAGAAAATCAACTCAGCTCAGCACCTTTGTTAAAAAACACTCCATATAAATGACTATCGACATGACAGCAGCCCTTAGTCTGAAAATCCAGTCACTCACTTGACTTTGTGTGTGAATATGTGTTTCTTTGCGGCCCGAGTTCTTATGGATGAAAAAGGCTGGAGTCTCCTTGTGTGGTAGTAGCTCCTCCCCTGTATACACACATTTGTTTTACTATATGACAATACATGAGAATTTATACAGGATTCCTCTTCTGAGAACTACAGTATGCTGTAATATATTACCCAAACACATTGAGAGAATTCTTACTAATATGCCCACCAGACAATGAAAGTATTTGGTGTCTCAGCATTGGTGTCAGACAAGTTTTATTGAACACTCATAAGACAAAGAGAACACGGGATAAATAAATGTAGGTATTAATTTGTATAGCTTTCAGCAAAGATGTCTGTTCACTGCTGTGATAAGATATTTTTTATTCTGTTGAGGGGCTGCAGCTTCAACCGGGAAGCTGTCATCATTTTTTTTTCCACTAATAAAAATACATTTCTTGGTAAAGAACTACGAGGAACATACTCTGAGCTAGAAACACATTTAGAATTATTTGGACACTATTAACACTAGTTTTGTGTTTTGTTACATAAGAAAAGACCATATTTATTAAGTATTATTAAGGTGGAATGACCACCTGGTATGACCTTATTAAGCCCATACTGAGAAAACACATTAAGATTGTAACTCATGCACAGCATGTACTGAATACTGCAACATGTATACAGAAGAAAACATTCAATTATATAAGTTTAGTCTGTGTACAGAATGGGAGTGAAGGTGGCTCTGTTCAGAGCATATTATACTGCACATGTGGTCAAACTATAAAAAAGCAAAGCAGAGACTGTAACTAGTTTATAATGATGCAGTGAGAATATACCTTATGAGAACAAGTGAAATGTCTGTGGCTGCAGGAAAAAACATAGTCTTAATAATAATAATGTGAATGATTTACAGAGCGCGAAGGTCAAAAGGTCACGTACTGTGCTGCTGACAGGTAGCGTTGAATTTCTTCATGGCTCGGCTGGCTGGCACGGTACACGGTAAGCAGATCGGTCTGTTATATGACATACAGCATGCACGGTATTTTTTCTAAGTCACACAAAATACAGGACACTTTCCGCACACACCATAAAATCCCTGCCTTTATGTTTAGCTCTTATGTCTGTGTGTCAGCTAAGCAGCTTTTCTTCAGGTTGTCTTACCTGGCTTTCCAGGAGAGCGGGATACTCTTGTTCACGTATACCAGAGCCACATCGTAGTCATAGAACTCAGACACATTTCTGTGTTTGAGTGCCCTGATGTTGTACATAGGGTGCATGATCACCTTTGTGGAAACCACCGTGCCTTCACCTGGGAACAAAATAAGCTGCATGTTATTTAAAGGGCCTGTAGCTAAGCATGAACACTTTTGACACTTTTGATGTTTTAACTCCTTAAATAATAACTTTTACTAGAAATGTGCTCTGGGATGTGACTGGGGTTTAAAGATGCCTCAAACATCAAAATGAAGATGTAAAATAAAGAGTTCAAACACCATGGTCACCTAGCTCTTGATCCCAAAGAGCGCAGCCATTTTCTCTCATTCATGATCATTTTTTATGTAAATTCAATATAATATACACAATGATACTGACCATGTTTTATTTCCACCTTCTGAGAGATTTTGTCTGTGCTCGCTCTGGCAAAGCAGTGAGCAGCTGTCAGCACCCAGTTCTGGCTCACAATTGATCCAGAACAGGATGTAGGCTTTAAGGGAGGAAAATGTTCACGTGTAAACATCCACTCTAAGATATCCATCAGATATTACGATCTTAGTGACTGAAAATGTAAAACTCTCACCACAGTGACATGCCAGGGTTTGTTGTAGACTGTAACTCCCTTATCGGAGATGTCTTCCTGAGCTATCCCGCACATCGTCACAGTCTTGTCACCTGTGTCATGGCAAGGTTTAATGGTTATACTTTTATACTTTAACTAAAATGTTTGTATTAACTAGTAATAAGCAGCACTAAATCTAGTGTGAAAACTGAAGGTCTCATGTGTTGCGGTTGAGCGTGACCTCCTACTCACTAATGATGCTGTTGAACACCTCTCCCAGTGATTTGTAGTTTTTCAGAATGAAGACATGCTGCTCATCACGTTTCTTTGAGGCCAAGGCGTTCAGCTGATCTTTCTTCACTTGTTCCCCAATACCGAAGACATAGACATCTGAAAACACACGCTTAAATGAACTTACGCTGACACACACTTTGCTTTGCATGCCTGATTTATGATTGCTTGTCAGTTTGGAGCTGTTGCACTCAGTGAAAGTAACTCATACACGTAAATATTAGTATATATGTACAGTACATACCCAGCATTGTCTCATCTGTGTGATCCTGGGATGTGTTGAAGTAGCCAAGCACATTCCGAATTCTGGCCAGGGCAATCTGGGGCTTGGTGCCCGTGTTGGAGTAGCCTGCAGACAGAAAGGCGCAAAGAGGAAATCAACTATATATGAAGATAAGGCTCTTCTGATGTCCCCTTTTCCAATATTTAAAGAGCTCTAATGGGTTATAATATTTTTAGGAGCTCTAGATGCTCTACAGATGCTTTTTCAGCTTGAGTCTGTGACATATCTCCTGTGTCTTTACCATCGGTTTCTATGATGATGATGTTCTGAGTCTCGTTGAAATGGTTTGTGGCGCTGTTTTCCTTAAAGAAGCTGATCAACTCATTGACACGGTGCAGGGCAGCGTGGAGGTTGGTGCCGGTTTTACGCCCATGAACTGCAGATTAAAAAAATTAATAATACAAATGAACTGTTAGACAGATTGGTGCGTTTTGGCTGTAGACTTCTGCACTGATTCAGGCCTGAATGATTGTAGGAAGAACAAACAGGGTCGGCTCTTACCACTGTAGTCGAACTGCATCACATTCCATATGACGTCGTCGATGCTCCCACTTATATCTGATTCTGTGATGTCTACAATGTCTATTGCCTCGCTGGCAAACGACAACACATGGAACTTCAGCTGCACCTCGTAGCTGTCCAACTAAAAGGAAGTTGAAGACCCACTGAGATAGGATGACAGACAAACAATGTGAATACGTGTGAATTTTTTATTTTTCACAGACCTTGGTGATAAGAGCGATGGTGGCTTCCCTGGATTTTTCAAAGGCGTCCTTTGTGATGCTTCCTGATGTGTCCAGTAAAATGTAGACGTTCATACGACTGCCCTCGGCCACACGGAAGGATCGGCCAAAATTAATGTTTTCATCTTATACACACACACACACACACACACACACAAAGCACCTTTTGTTTTATTGCAGTTGACTATGTATAACAAGTACATACACTTAAAATGTCATGTTGTTTGTGCTGTAACACCATTGATATGTTGGTTATACCCACTTTGCCTTTTGGACTCTGGTGAGACTACATCCATGATTCCTGCAAGTGACCCTGCCATGGCCTCTGCCACATCGCTGGGTGAGTCAAAGGTATGAGGGCCTGTACAAGTGCACAAAAATATCACACATGGATGTTTTACTGACTGAACTGTTCAGGCTTTAATGCCCTCTGTTCACCTAAATCTATAACAGTGCAGTATTTGTATACGTATAAAAACAACCCTCTGCACCTTGGCACCGTGGTGTTGAACCGCTCCACTCCCTGTTCGACATGCAAACCCTTTCAGCTGACCCGAGCAGATCCAGACCAGCCTGACACCAGTAGGTCACCTTCTCTCCCCTGTAAAACCGGCCTGCTGACCTCTGGGCCCCTGGTGGGATTCCAGGGTCATCACAGTCGTCAGCTGCAGGGGCAACAGAAGAGCAAATATATAATATAATATATAAGATTTTTAAGGATATTGAGATTTGTACTTATATAAAAATCATCAGAATGTAACTTTGTTTGCAAAAGATAATCGTGCAGTACTTTGAAATGATCCACAAAGGTGCTTTTAAGACATCACAAATGTGTTGTAAACATATGCCTCACTGAGTCTTACAGTAAATGTGACCTATGTTGTGTCACACAAGTTTCATTTATGTGAATCAAAAACTGATTTACAATGTAAACCTCAGTAAGTATGAGCTCAATGCATACTCACTCCACCAGAGGCTCTAATACACCTGGTGTACTAGGCTCAGGTCCTCATGTAAGTGGATATTCTCTATTGCACTGGCATAGGAGGTACAAAAAATATAAACAATTGTTGTTTTGTTTTATTTTTATTATCAGCAAGGTTTGTAGTGTTCTCCATCCTCACCATGGTTGTCACAGACTGGAGTGGTTCCTGTCCACCCTCCAGAGACGGTGCAGTTCCTCTGGGCTGACCCGTACAGGGTGAAGCCTTCCTGGCAGGAGAAGCTCTGAGTCTCCCCAACACGGAGCCACTGCTCCCTGGGCCAGAAGTCACCATGATCCAGCTGGAGCTGACCTGGGCACAACATGTCTGGGGGCCAGAGAGAGTACAGACAGAAAGGAAGATGGAGGATCAAGGGAAGGATGAAAATCACATAGCTTTGAGAGGATATTCATATGACATTAAATGCATCAGCATCCAAAACATTACCTTTACATGTGGCTTGTGACACCAGTCTGCCACTGACTAATCTCATGGCGGACCACTCCCCATCAGCACTGCAGACCCTTTGGCTGACCGGGAAAGGGTATTGGCCTAGGCTGCAGTGATAGGTCAGCACACTACCCTCCAGCCCTCCCTGTAGAGGAAACGTGTGGTCACTTGCTCAACTAAATCAAGCTTTCTAGTAAAGAGATGTGTGATTTGTTTAATTTTCCTGAAACTCTAGTTCCTTTTTTCATGAATAGAAAATGAATTGCATAATTCAGTTTGCCGCTCACTTTTAGTTTCATGATTTGTAGTGACAAATGTATTCATTACACTGTTACACTTTTAACTATGTGGTATTTGTTCTACTTTGTGTATCTTCCTTTGATTAATATGATTTACAGTTTCTCTTACCTCATAGCTGTGACAAGGGCCAGCCAGTTTGGGTAGTAAAATAATGTCCGATATAACTGCCTATTCGTTTCTGTGGGGAGTTCTTCTTTAACTTGCAAAACTAAGATAAGAGCCATAATGGGAGGACTCCCCTGTCAGGATAAAAAATTATTTCAGCTGAACTCATTATCAAGTATGAGTCACACCAGGTGCAGAACAAGAACTGTATAAATGCACATTACTTTCTCTGACTCACCTTGTGTGTGAGGATCTCTGACCTTTCAGCTGAAAAATGTATAACTTGGTATTCTCTGAGTGGTGTTTGTTTTTGTTTGTGTTTTACATTCATATTATTAGCTATATTTCTTTCTGTTAAACTGGAATTATTTTATGATGATATAATTAAAAAAAATCCATTTGCATGCTTGGTTGGTGCTGTTTTTTATTATTATTATTGTTTATGATATACTGTTTCACACTATCTTTAACCATCCTTTGTTTTTCCTCTTTTTGTTGTTGTACCCCTGTTTGTCAAGCACTTTTAGCACTAGGACGTTTTACACTTGAAAGTGTATTATTATCTATAAATTAAATATGCCCTGAAAACATGAGAGATAACTACATCAGGACAGCAAAGCTGAAACAATGCACATATATATTCCTAAAGGCATAATCTGTCACTTTGGTGTAAAATGTGAACTTTTACCACTATGAAACACCCTGAGGTGTACAGTAGGGCTGCAACTACCTAATCATTAGATCATTGGGTCTTTTAAACAGCAGAAAACAAACATTGCAAAGAACGTAATGTTGTTTTGTCTGGCCAATAATCCAAAAACCATAAAAGAGAGAAAAGCAGCAAATCCTAAACTTGATCTAATCATTTCATCTCTAATGCACAGTTTATTTGTTTTTTTGTTTTTTTACCTGTGAGTAGGTGACATGTCCACCTTTGATGCTCTCTTTGGTTGAGCAGTTCAGAGGCTGATCATCATAAATGTCCTCCTCATATTCATAGTCCTGCGGGGACACTGGACATACAAACAGTAAAAGCTCTGGTGCTTCAATGCTGCCATATGGTACAGATCCGTAAAAAGTTGACGAAATCAAGTAAGTGCAACACAAATATTGAACTGCTCACCCTCCTGGACACAGATGAACAGAAGGATCCATAGTATGAGCCTGACATACATAACTGGACTCTGCATCAGCAGTGTTGAGTTGTTTTTGAGTGACAAAAGCCACACCGAGAGTGTCTGCGTCGACCTGCAGTCAGCTGCTTTATTTGATGACTGATTACCCATTAACATTGTGGCACAAAACAGGGAAGGAAGAATTGAGCAATTTAGGTCAGATCACAGATTCAGGCTCTTACTTTCGTTTTTTAGTTGCACTCATTTCATCTGTCTCTCTTTAGGATTCGGTGAAGTCTAGTATTTACTTTGATGACATTTTTAAATGACTAATTCATTTAAAGCCAAGTGTGGCCTCGTAAAAGCTGCTTTTTAAATAAAATCCATTAGGACACTCATCCAGCTTTGGGGAACTAATGCAATCTCAAATCTCACAATCTCTTTGGCACTTTTTGATATTTTTCACTGTTCCAAATCAAACCCCACCCCAATACTGTATTTGTTTTGATATATAATTTTTGCTCAGGTTTCAGGCATTCGTGTGAATTTGTGAGCTTAAAAGATCATTATGGGGATTAAAGAGATTTAACATGGACCCCTTTCCCCTACTCTGACCTCCCCCCTCCTCCTCCTTCTTCTTGGAGCTCAGTCCTCTCAGCTGACTCGGCTTTGTTCAGCACTGTGCAGGAGTTTCTCAAACTCTTTTGTAACCACTCACGCCATCAAAGAACAAGAGAAATACAGGTTGATGCTGCTACAACAGACAAAAGATCAAAAAAGAGGCAGCAAACACTGATCATTTGATTAATTTTGAGCTTCAAAATTCTAATGCTGTTTACATTTTTCATCTTCTTATTCTTTTTTTTTTTTTTTTAAATCTGGATTGAATTGATGGATGTCTAACAAAGGGCTCTGCTGTGCTGGAGGAGCGAAGGCTGTTAGCTTGCTACACCTCAGTGGAAGTTTACTGTTGGAGCAAGTTAACAATGTTAAGAAAAAGCGGGAAAACAACTTTGACATTCCCTCATGGAGAAAAAACCTTCTTTACAATATCACCACAGATGGATTTATCACAACGTCGGGCTCTTTAAGAAGGGGAGCACTAAAAGAGTGACAGCCGACTAAAGATGTCTGACCTCAGCCAAGTGGCGGTGTACTCAGACTCTTCAGATATTTATAAGGTGAGTGATAGGGATGAGATGGATGATGGTAGTTGGTGATGGTAGTAGCTGTGTGCAGACTCATAAAAACTCAAAAAACCCCACTGTATGCCACTGGCTCAGCACAAAACAGCAGACGAACAAAGTTAGTTACTCCAAATGAATGCTGATGTTTCTCCATAACTGCTGGATGTATGCATAAGCAGGTTACAAGTTTGTCATATCAACTTAAAGCATAAAGCACAATGATATGTTGTATGTGATATGTTGCCCTGACAATAATGCCCATTATACTCCAATATCTAAAGACTGCTAACACTAGCTAACAGTAGCAGCCATAAGCTAATGGACACACCAGACCAAGTAAAACTGTCGTAGCTGAGTGTGTTCAGAAGAACAGTATAAATATTTGCCATATTTATACTGTTTATATCTTTTAGATTTGCCGTATTTTTCTTAGATATCTTTTAACTTGTAGTTCTCTGTATGTCCTGTACATATGGCAGCATTGACAATAAGGTTGACTTGACTTGATGTGTTTCATTGTTTCATTTAAAAACGGAAGGATATATTTATTCTTTTAAAAGCAACATAACATATTTATTTTGTATGCAACTATAAAAAGTTGTTTTTTACTTGATAGTTTCGTTTACACTCATTTCTGTTCCGCTTTCCTCAGAATGTGTTCTGTAACCCGGCCTTTGAGTTGGAGGGGGAGCGAGAAGAGAGGGTGGAGGGATTCAGAACATCCTCATCCACCCCTGAACCAATCAAACCACCAGCAGCTAGTGAGTCCAACCAATCAGCTTGCTTCTCTCTGTGACTAACCTTGAACTGTATTAGACTGTGTGTGCACTGGATTAATAATGTTATTGCGTCACTTTCACTCTTGCTGGCTAGCAGATTTTTCCTGGAAGTGTGTCTAAAACATGGCTACTATGGATAAATGGTTAACTGTGACCAATCCACCACATGTCAAGGATGGGTTCATGTGATGTCATAAGGATCATCTCAGCTTCGACTATGAATGACTATGAATTTCTCTGTATTAAAAACTGGAGGCGTGGAGTTTGAAAGACATGGGTGTCTAATGAAAGATGCCACCAAGTTGCATTGTGGATTTTTTAGTGTTTGATCCATGCTATGAATCAAAAATATTTCAGGCTGTGCTGCTTTGATTTTGATCTTTTTCTTTTTTTACAATCTGCCTCTCACAACTCCAACAACTTCAGCTTCCTAAATATGTTTGTACGTTTGCTAGGCTGGGGTCTGTTTGGAGTGTGTGTGATGCGTCTGAGAGCCCCAGGTTGTGGCTGGGGGGTGGTGTTAGTCACAGCTGCCGCCCTGCTCCTGTTAGCAGCCCTCGGACTGGCGCTGGCCCTCATCCTAACACGTGAGTCCCTGCTGCACCTCGGATCGGTCATCACAATGAAAATGAAATATCTGAAAGTGATTTAAAAGGATCTAGTGATTTTATATATTTAGATTGCATACGTTCCTATGTGTGCCTTCATGTGAATGGAAAACATAAATCATGATATCCTCCTTACTTTGTTTTTGGTCCCTGACTTAGAGATAAAAGGCCAGGCTGTGGAGGATCAGTTGTTATCAACCAGTGCTCCGGACCTGCTGAATGCAGATGGAGCTTCCCATACTTTACCAACAATCTCTGTCAACAGAAGTCAAGTGGACATTACAGCTGCACCACAGCCTGCTAGGATCCCACCAGCTGAAACACGTAACAGATTCAATCAAAACAGTCATTCATGTTGTTATTTACCATATAATATATGCAAGCTCTATTTCATTTTGGATATTGCTTCATGACTGTCAGGTTGTGGAGGGGTATTGACTGACTCAGAGGGCAGCTTCAGTTCTCCAAACCACCCTGGCTCCTACCCCTCCAACATGGTGTGTGCTTGGGTGATCCGAGTTCCACCCCCTTCCATCGTCCAGATCCACATTTCCTCTCTGGGTGTAGAGGGACCATCTCCCTGTTTGTTTGACTGGATTGAGGTGCAGGACCAGACAGAGCAGGGCTCTGTGTTCACCAGGTTGGAGTCAAATCCTTTTAGGGCCTTCTAGTCCAGCCTAGTCAAAGTCAAAGACAGTCAAAGTTTTTTTTATACCACAATGCCTACTGCTCTCTTTTCAAAGTGTGTACTTGTGTTGCAAGAAGACCTTGAACTTTGTGCTCCACATTTTCGGTTGCTTTCTGTCGCACGCGCTGTCACTCTAGGGAAGAACAACAACAGTGTAAATGTAATACATTTCTACTCGCTCTCCCAAGTAAGTGTTTGGAGGATTCAACTACTTAAGAGGAGGCAAAGTATGAATTTGAGTGCATAAAACTCAGAGACTCAACTCAAATGCTGTATGCTGTATGCTGTATGCTTGTCTCAGTTAGTCAATTATGTGAAACCAACTTGTCAAAACAACATTTCTCTACATGCTCTCCACAAAGAAACATTGTCAGGGTTCATGTCATTACCTTATATTGTTGGTAGATGGCACTAAAGGTCTGTGCATACAGAGCACATTTCACTCCGTGTCAGTGCTTTCATCATTTTGCTCACTTGCATTCTTGGAAAGTGTCGTAACGTGATTCATGAAATTCTAAAAATGTTGCATAACTTACTTACAGCGCAAAGTTCAGACTCAAGTTGCACCTCCAAAGCTGTAATATGTAGAAAAAGACTGATCATTCAAGTAAAAGGTTAGGATGATTAAATGGTCTGTCCTTCACTCCTGCAGGTTTTGTGGTAATGTGGCGCCACCAACAGTGAACACAAACAGCAGCACAGTTTGGGTCACCTTCCACTCTGATGGCAGCATCTCAGGCAGCGGCTTCACAGCACAGTACAGGGCCATACTGCCTGGACACAGTCAGTAGTATGTGTTTGTGTGTGTGTGTGTGTGTGTGTGTGTGTGTGTGTGTGTGTGTGTGTGTGTTCACCTGCAAATACTTTTATTACTCATGCCCATTTGCATTCATGCGCATCGCTGTGTGTGTTTTCACAGAGAGCTGCTCCAGAGAAGAGTTTATGTGTGACAGCGGTCGCTGTCTGCTGCCTGTGTCTGTTTGTGACGGTCATCCAAACTGTCATGACCAAACAGATGAGGCAAACTGCAGCCATAAACACAAAGGTGAGTTAAAAACAGAAAGTTACACATGCTTGAAGAGGCCTTAGAACATACGAGTGAACTCATGGGCATTGTCTTTCACAGAATGTGGTGGGCAGAAGACCGGACAGTATGGTTACCTGTCAAGTCCAAACCACCCCAGGCCCTATCCTCACCAGCAGGTACATTTTTAACCAGTTTAGGATCAGGACATTCCAGGACTGTGAATGTGAATTTATGTTTTTCACTAATCTCACATTCATCTTCTACCCATCAGTTGTGCATATGGTATTTATCTGTTGAGGAGGGTCACGTCATCACACTGAGCTTCAGGAACTTCAGCCTGGAGACTCAGGATGTGTGTGAGTTTGACTACGTGGAGGTGCACGACAGTGTCAGTACTGGAGCTGGAAGAGTGCTGGGAAGGTGAGGCCCACCACAGTCTTCCTATATTCTATCCCTGTTGTCTAAATCCTGGATGTTGAGGATGAAAGAGGGTAAACATGTTATCTTCCTTTATGGGAGTTATATAATCACAATGTACTAAAGCAGCTTTTGTCTGCCTCCGTCTCAGGTTTTGTGGCACCACCTTCCCTCCAGACCTGACCTCCTCTGGCCCCCACATGACAGTGGTGTTCGTGGCTGATGAAGGTGTGGCAGACAGCGGCTTCAATGCAACATACCAGGCTGTGTCTGTACTGGACAGTGAGTTCTTGCTTTTGTGAAGCTAATTATTTTTTAACCAAACTAACATAGGTGCCTTTATTATTTCTCTTCGCTTCAGATCATTCTTTCTTTCCATATTTTCTCCTTTCTTCCTCCTGCTTCAAAATCGTACCTCAATTTGACCATCTTCCCTTTCTTCTCTGACCTAAATTGATTCTTCAAAAATTGGCAGTTTATACGAGACGCTTTGTTCAATCTCTTAAAAGGTTCAAATGGTTTCCTGTGCTCTTCACATTTTCCTCTCTTGTGTGCTTTTTTTCTTTCTTTCAAGGGACATGTGGTCCCAGCCAGTTTGCCTGCACTACAGGGGAGTGCCTTCAGCAGCAGTGGTTGTGCGATGGATGGAATGACTGCCCTGATGGAGCAGATGAACAGGGATGTGGCAACTCCACCTATCCTCCCTTTAGTGAGTCCCTGTTATCTCTGACCTCGATCACAGTCCCTGAGTCACTGATACAGTTGTTTTTGTTTCCAGAGCCAGAGTTTTGATGTTGAAATCACTCCTAAAATGAGAAAAACAAACTCCATTGGAAGAGTTTGAAGGACAGAAATGATATCACTCAAGATTGTATCATAATTTTCTTTGTCTATTAGAGACAGGAAGTTCTGGTTCTCTGAATGGCAAATATTAGCAAAATAAGTGTAAAATAATACAAATAGTAATAATTTCCTTTCTCCTTTCCTTCAGCCTCATCATGTGAGATCATCGAAGTCGAGATGTGTCAAGGCCTCAGCTACAACCTCACCTCATTCCCAAATATCTGGCTGTCCATTGCTGATCAGAGAGAAGCTGCCACACTCCTGCGACAGTACCAAGTAAATAAATCAACTACATTTTCTTGTTGCTGTTTTATAATCTTCAGAAATTGTGCCACTTTGTCCCAAAGACACAAACAACACATGAAATGGCTTCGTTAAACAAATGTAGTCCATCATCTAGGTGCTGATGGAGCTGGCGTGCTTCGAGCCCTTGCGGAAGCTGGTGTGTGGGATGTTTCTGCCCCAGTGCAGCCCACAGGGTGGCGTCCTCCAGCCATGCCGCTCAATCTGCTCCTCCGCTGAGCAGCAATGCAGCCAAGCCCTGGATCTCTTCTCCTTCAGCTGGCCTTTTAACTGCCACCTCCTGCCCGACTCACAGGACCCAATGGAGTGCTCGTTGCCTTGACGCTTTTTCCACCCTGGTCTAATTTCTCCAGAAAACATTTCACACCGGATTTGCAGCAGCGTTTGAGGACTGGAGACTAGAGACTAGAGCTTGTGTGGTGCGTGCAAATTGTGGCACAGAAGCCATTTTTAAAGAAGCTTTCAAGTCTGTGGTTAAAGTTTTAGTGATTCCCCCTCAATAGAAATCAAACTGTTGTAAATTGTCTTTTTGCACTATTTATTGTTTTACTGTTAATCATGTAAAACAATCTCAGCTCTGACGAAAGAATGAATAAAGAGAGAATACCTTTAAAACAACCTTTATTGCATTGTTCAGCACACCACATGATGTGCTTCTGTCATTTCAGTGTTATAACAGTCAAGACTGGATGTAGTGGGAGGTAAAATGGACAGAGTTGAAACACACTGAAAATAATAATAGCTCTGCTTCACTGACAACCTGACAGTGCCGATCATGAATTAAAGATGGACACATTTAAAAAATAAAGCAGTCATATACTGAGAGGTTTCAGGGAAGAATAAATCGCTTCTTGATGCGAAATAACGGCCAAAACGTTAAACACATTCTCTTTAAAACGCAGCGGACTCATCTTTAAACCATTCGACAGAGACTCTTACACACCTGAGGCTGAGAAAGTGCAAAAATCCGAAGGAAAGGACCTTATAAATGAGAGCGAGTGAACGACACTGATTCTTGACGTGCCTTTGCAGTACAAAACCTGATTGCACATTTGTCATAATCAAACCTTGGCGCCACATGACAGGTGTGCTTTAGTGTTGCAAGTCTAACTGTAAGCTCTCATGTTACTGTGATGGAAGGACAATGAGTTTCAAGGTATGGTCTAGGGCGATGGCTGTCAGGCCCCACACTCGATGCTTCCCGTTACGAAACACTGGGAGGGTGTATCCATACTTGTCCCTGGTGCGAAAATGCGTGTAGCCACGGTTCTGAGGGTTGTATAGATGGGACAAGGACAGGGTGAAAATTTCTTCCACCTGGGACAGAAAAAATAAAAGAGGTGTCTTAAGTTATTTGTTTACTAGTCAATTAAGTTGCATTTTTATGTGTCCTGTTTTTAAGACAGACCATAATTTCTTCTGATGAAGAACTGAATAAAACACCACAATCTCCACTGTGTCCAAAAGCAAAAGCTCCCATCATGTGGAAACCTGCCTGTTTCCAGTTAGAGATAAAATATTAGAAGTGGTAAAAACAGGATGACTGCACCTCTCCAGGGTTTGGTTTGAAGGACAACTCCTCTATGGGACCAAGGTTAGCCAGCACAGGAGCAATCATCATTCCTGACTGGTCAGAGAGAGAAAAAAAATACACAAACAGAAACAGACACAGATTTAGCTCAAGTTTAGAAAATGTCAAATTGGCTCTAAAAATTAGACATGTATAACAAAATGTTTGATTAGCAATGACTTGTATTTGTGTAACTAACACAAAACAAACTAGCAGATTAGATTCATCACCTAACTTTATAATTCAAGAAGTAAGTTTCAGTATCAGAAGTCATATTGTTTTCTCTAAACAAACGGGGGCTTTCTGGGTGTCAAATTGTGGCTAGACTCAAATTTGTAAGATGACAGTTCATGGAACTCTAAAACGGGATCAGTTGTCTTCAAAGCACAATGACACAGACCAAAAGGGACCACACCATCGAAACATCAATACATCAAGCATAGTTCACTGAGAGATAGAAAAAGGCAGTCCCCAAAGATTCAACTTTTTACTCAAATTGTTGTGAATGAACAAAAAATGCAAACACAAATGCAAAACAGAAATATCTTGACTAATGGCCTAAAGACTAAATTCCAATGGGCACAGGTGTGACGCGTTCTGTGTGTGCCGTTACTGCCATAGCTGTTCTAGTCAATGTTTCAAACACCACCAGAAACACCGTGGTCCGTTTCAGAAGCGTCCCAGGAGCTGCTCTCCGCTTGGCTCTGCCGAGAATACGTAGCTTTCCTTGTCGAATTTCAAAATCCTAACCCTGTGCAAACTTCCAATGGTAAAAACAGACTAAAGGATAAACAATTTGACTTTGTAGCATATTTCATATTTCACCCCACTGAGAATCGAATACTTGTGTTTGGACTGTTGTTGAAACAAGCAATGCGGCAATGTTAAATGAAAATATGCGATGAACATAATTGAGAATAAACAATCTAAACACAATTGCCACACACTAGGAAGGAGCGGGTGAGGTGAGGGGGTTGCACTAGTTACAGCCCTATTTAATAATTTATAAACCCTTTTCATAACTACTGAAAAAGGTAGAAATATTCAGAAAAAAACTGTAAATAATAAATAAATTCATAAATTATGGAGATAAAGAAGTGTTCCTGCAACAGTAATAATGCCTGCTATAAAATGACAAATAGTAAAAAAAAAAAAAAAAATCATAAAACTTGTGGCACATGAAAGAAACATGTAGTGAGTGCAGCTCACCCATACATCACATGTCTTAAACTCTTAAGATGCACGGGCACTCACTGCGTCCCTGAGAGGCTTCAGGACACCCCAGACTCTCTCCGTTGCCACGGTAACACCCAGCTCCTCCCTGGCTTCCCTCAACGCTGTGGCCACCACATCTCTGTCTGAAGGATCACTCTTTCCTCCTGCAAAGCTACAAACAAACGAGCACAAACAAATGAGCACAGATGCAGTGGACGTTTACAAAACTGTGTAGCCCGTTTCTGGCCAGCCACTCACCTGACATCTCCCTTGTGCCTGCCCTTCAGTGTGCTGGAGCGCAGAGTGAAGAGGAACGCCGGCTCCCCCTTAACAGAGCAGAGACAGACCAGGACAGACGCCCATTTCGGCTGGTTCTTTCCCTTGCTCTGACTCGCCCCTTTTCTCTCCTTGTCCACCTCGTACAGTTTCAAGTTGGGCCCCAGGCTCTGTCGACACCTGCTTTCATTCTCAGGGGATAGACAGTCACTCCAGGCGCCTGCCACGCGGGGGGCAGCCTGATGTACAGCTCTGGTTGGGTGAAAAGAGTGACTGGAGGGTTGTGGTCTACTGTGAAAGTGATTAAAAATCCATGACCTGTGCGTCAACAGGCTGAAAGGTCTTACAAAGTGCTGTCTGTGATATAAATGACTTTGGAGAAGGTTACACCGAGTCTTATTGGTGAAACTGAGAGAAGGTTGAAGATTGTCCCAAGGCCTTCTACAAGGTTGAAG
The DNA here is from genome assembly GCA_028641955.1 of Protonibea diacanthus. Classification (NCBI taxonomy): domain Eukaryota; kingdom Metazoa; phylum Chordata; class Actinopteri; family Sciaenidae; genus Protonibea; species Protonibea diacanthus. The sequence goes on along the minus strand of CM053982.1, from coordinate 20,903,862 downwards.
GCAAGTTTTGTTGATTAAACAGTCCGGGTAAGTGCTCACAGCTTTGAGGTCTTGACCTAAATCTTCCACTACAGTGCATTTCCAAGAGTCAGACTCTCGTTTGGCCCTTGCAGAGGTAGAAACTTGAGGTGGGTGATGAGGGCTGGACAAAATGGCTTCGGATAGGAGGTTCTGAAACGAAGCCTCTCTCAGCTGCTGACTGTCACAGTCCAAGCTAAATAAAGAAAGCTGTGTTGAACAGGACACAGTCCTTGTGGACAACGATGACCTCTCCTTACTTCCACGGAGCCCTTCATATCTCCTTTCCTTCACTGCTCTTGCAGACAGCCATCCAGCACCAGTGTGCTCAGAGACAGCAGACAGGTGGGACTCCTTCACCAGCAGCAGTGATCTTATGGGACAAGACCGGGTCAGGATCTGTGGGCCCCTAAACATCCTGTAAAAAGTGCAAACATATGAAGACAGCTTCAGTTAACGAGGCTGATTGTGCTCATCACCAGCATGCACGTGAAGTTCACCTCGCACGTGACTCCACCCGCAGAGGAGGAGTGATTACGTCAATCGTCTGTGTCGCGTCATATATCTACGCTGTCAAACTTTGACTTGTTAGCTGCAGCTGCTTAGCTTAGCTACGTTGACAGCGCCGACACAATCACATTACGTTAAAGTATGAGGTTTGTGGCTTCCCCACTACAAACTAAAACTACCAAAAGCTGCTCTGACAGTCGTCGTCATCGTTTTTGGCTCGAAAATCCGCTGTCGAAGCGTACGCAGGCTAACTAGCCTGCTAGCCCATTAGCATGAAACTATCCAAAAACAAAGCTAGGGTTAATATCGTATCCGGACGCCACAGTTAAAATTTAATCAGTGGCAAGCACCTGATATGTCATACACGAGTTCAGAAAACACGACAGTGACCCCGCTTTCACAGTTTAAATGTGATTTAAAGGCGGTAAACACTCACCTTAAAAAGTTGAATGAACCGTAGCTGGCCTCTCATCCAGTTAGCCGGCTGCCACTAGTCAACATGGCGCAGAGAAGCTTCATGAGCGTCAGTGTTGCCCTCACTGCACTGCACTGGACTGGACTAACGCTGGACTTATTTCATAACTCCTCCATTTACGTGTGTGTTAACTGAATAGAGGGTGGGGGTGAAACGGAATATTTACATTATTTACTGGTGTAATCACCGAGAAACCCCCACATTGTTTGCTGTTTACATCACTTGTAGGTGTAGAAAGGTGAAAACCTGTTTGTCTGCATTGGAGTCTGCATTAGCCAAACCTCGATTAAACACTCATATTATACTTATGATTTCTAAGGAGCCTAATATCACTGCCTGGCTCAAATTCTCACTATAATATGACTCAATTGTAGCTAATTATCACACTAACATGAAATTTCCATCAGTCCATGAGGTGTACCATTCATCTTTTAACGAGCTGGGAAAAACCGATGACATGAGTGTGAGAAACTACTCACCTCACCTGTTTTACCAGCCCCTCCCTGAGCCTTAGTTTTTAAGCAGCATGTGATTCATGTGAACTGGCATTTCAGACGTACCATCCTTGGGTCTCTACGCTTTATTTCATTGCTTCTGTAACCTATTTAAACCTTGTGGTCGTCCATACACCCCAGTGAGACCTCGACTAGCTCATCCTTCTCCATTCCACCCAGGACCATATGGCCTCAGCTTGGTCTGAAGAGGACACCTTTGTCTGCTCAGTATGCCTGGAAATCCTGAAGGACCCGGCCACTCTACCCTGTGGGCATTCATACTGCTTGGCTTGTATCCAGAGCCACTGGGACAAGAAAGACAGCAAAGGTCAGTACAGCTGTCCCCAGTGTAGGCAGGTCTTCAGCCCCCGACCTTCGCTGGCCAAGAGCACTTTGCTAGCGGAGGCTATGGAGAAACTGAGAACCAACAGCCTCAAACAAAGCTCCTCTGCCCCACCATCAGTGCCTATCTACCTGGAGGTCCTACCAGATACAGGGCCACGACCTGGTAGCATGTACCCTCAGCTACCCACAGTGGACCCAAGACCCTGCCCTCAACATAACCGTCCCTTGGACCTGTTTTGCCATGAAGACAAGGAGTGTGTGTGTGAGGTGTGTTGTCAGCATGGACACAAGGGACATCGTGTGCTCAAACCAGAGGAGGAGAGGAAGGAGAGACAGGTATGTAAAAATATCACCAGGGTAACAAAATCTGTGCTCCTTTTTTTTTTTTTTTTTTATCTTGGTGTATAAAATGAGTTGAAGGTCACATCACAGACTGTGTTTTCACAAGAGTAGGATTTCCAAAATGTAGCTGAACTTGAACTACTTGTAAAACAACTGCCTTTACTGTTTGTTCATCTGTATTGTTTTCTGGCCAAAATATGTTGTAACATCATAAATGACGTGTGTGGGTGTGTCTGTGTGTCTAGAAAGAGCTTGTTCAGATGCAGGTTGACGCACAGAAGAGAATCAAAGAGACTGAAAAGAAGCTTAATGAGATTCCACATGTTGCTCGCCAACACAAGGTAAGTAGTAGCAGCTATCATTGGTGTAGAAACCCCTGTAGTTGTAGTTCTCTTTTGAAGTTTGCACCCTCTTTTCATCACTTCCTTGATCCCCGTCTTCCTATCTGTGCACTTCCAGGCCTTGGTACAGGCTCTGCAGCATGAGAGCACAGATTTATTCTCGGAGCTTGTTCGGAACGTGAATCTAACGGGCACCGAGTTTGGTGAGCTCCTCAGCACTCATGAGACCTCCCTAGGCAGCCAGGTTGAGGGGCAGATCCACCGACTGGAGCAGGAGGTGGCACAGCTGCGCTGGAAGAGTGCAGAGCTAAGCACTCTGGCCGACATGCAGGACCACATCTGCTTCTTGAAAGTAATTAGTGTGCGGTGGAGTGCTGCATGCAATCGATTTCATTTGAATTTCACTGGATGAATAAAGAATAAGGTCCAACATCCATAAAATGACTAGTGCTATTGTCTGTCCTCAAGAATTTCCTCACCATGGAGCCGCCAGGTCAGTCAGGTGCAACAGGAGAGTCAGTACTGAGGCAGGAGGAAGCAGTGGTAGCCTCCATCCGCTCAGCCATGAAAGAACTACAAGAGTCAATACAGGACCTCTGCAAAGCCAGCCTGGACAAGATCATCACATTACGTAACTTCTCTTCTCTTCTCTTCTCTTCTCTTCTCTTCTCTTCTCTTCTCTTCTCTTCTCTTCTCTTCTCTTCTCTTCTCTTCTCTTCAAACAGTCAACTTTTTCTTTTATTTTGTAGTGAATCACGACCCTGAGGCTCCAATGCCCAATGGTGCAGAAGCAGCAAACACTACAGCAGATAACAGTGATCAGGCCACTGCGCAAAACACAGGTATGGTAAAAAATAAAATCACCTGGTGTGACATGAGCACATGATATATTGGATACAAAGTGGCAAACTGAAGAAAAATGTGTGTTTCTCACAACTCATCCGCTCTTTTCCGTAGTCTATGAGACGATAACAGACCCTCCACCTCTGCCACCTCGAAGACCTCAAGGTAAATTACTTTAGAAAACTTCATATCTTGCATGTTTGTGGCTCATAAAACCTGAAAATGTTTAAATATGACTGTTATAAAGTCTCAAAGTTTAAAAATTTGCTTCATGTATTCATTTTTTCCCCCCAGGGCACAATGATTCTTTCAAATCTCCACCTCAACATCCTCCAAGTGTTCAAGGTGAGGATAAGAATGCCTGTGCATGAAAAATGTTTCACTAATGTTTAGATGTCATTGAGATTTTATGTGGTTTACTTGTTTCCTCTATCTCTCTGGACATGAAGCTTCCGTCCCCTCTCTTTGCCTTCCTCAAGGTAAACACAAAGAATTACAAACTGCCATTTTTTCCTCTTAGCTCCTGTAGCAGCAATGGGACATTTTAATCCAGAACCAAAGACAAGAGGAGAATTGCTGAAATGTGAGTCCATGATACTCCAATGAAACCGAATATAAAACACAGTGTCAAATCCTTGTGATGCGCCTTCACTAAAATGAATCCTCTCTCTTTAGTTCTCTTCGAGCCCACCATGGATCCCAACACGGTGTACCGCCATGTGCAGCTGTCAGACGGAGGTCATAAGGCCACAATCCGGGCTGAGAACCTGAACCCACCGGATCATCCTGAACGCTTCCAATTTTGGAGGCAGGTTCTCTGCAGAGAGCCTCTGGCGGGGAGCCCGTACTACTGGGAAGTGGAGTGGACTGGCCAGAAGGTGGATCTTCTTAGATATCAATGAATCAAGTTACATTACATTTGTGAAGATCACTGCTAAATTGCTAAAAGAATATAATCTTGACTCAAAGCACTAAATCAGACATGTGGATTCAAGATCCTGTTTGCCCAAATGACAACTTAGTTGTCTTAGCTAAGTTAACTAACTTACTAAAAAACCAAGTTGAATATTCCTACTCCAGCTGTTAGCATGCTAACACACTAAAGACACTACTTGATTAACATAAACATGTTAGCACTGTCATTCTGAGCATGTTAGTCTTGTTAAATACCACAAAAAGTTGACTTTGGTATAAACCTTCATCATCTGCAGCCTGCTATATTTGTTTCCTTTCCTAATCTATTTTGTCCCTGTCCCACTACAGATTACCATCGGCGTGGCCTACAAAGAGATAGAACGTAAAGGTTCTGATAGCAAAAGCCGTTTAGGCCACAATGCTCTTTCCTGGAGCTTGTACTGGTCCGGGACTGGCTTCTCCTTCTGGCACAATGGCCAGGAAAAACTGCTGGGCTCACCTAAAGCCCGGCGGATTGGCATCTATCTGGACCAGCATGCAGGGATTCTGGCCTTTTACCGCATCGCCCACAACCAGGCTGATGTCATCCATCAGCATCGGGCCCAGTTCAGTGGCCCACTGTACCCAGGGATCAGGTTCTGGGCAGGAGTAGGGGCAACAGTGACTATCTGCCAATTGGATTGAGTTGTACAGGGCTGTTGTTTTCTCATAAAACCTGTTTGTTTGATTGAAAGCATGTGACACTTTGACATTTTAACAACTAAGTAAATGTGTTCTCATTCCTTCTAACGAGGAAACAAAATCATTAAAGAATGTATCGTTTACATATTAGTTTTTTGCACCAGCCTTTAATGATGTGATGTAAATTAATAAAATAGTAAGCACACATTTCATCTATACATCTTTTCTTTTTAACATATTTGGGAAGATGAGGATGACATCGCTTAAAGCATTGAAGTATTCTGTGTGAAGGTGTGTTGATTATTAGATTATACTTATGGGACCAAAGGAAGAACCAGAGTACTGCTGATCTTATCGTTGATCCCCACACCTAAGTGACCTAGATTCTTTTGAGCTCCCCCTCCATTCTTAAAGTTATCTGCTGTATCTTTTGTATTTTCACATGGATTTGCAAAGAAATAATTGACCTTCACTGGCCTTTTGTCCACCCGCTCTTTCCTTTCAACATGCCGTTATTCACTGAGTCCAGATTTGTGTTCAAAGATTAATTTCAACTCTAATTCTCACCTCCTCACTCATATCTACATGTTTTTGACTCCCTTCCCTCTTATTCCAAACATTCACCAGCATAGCCTCACTTTGTGCAAGTAAACTCATGTAATTCAACACTATTCACAAGAAGACAATGAAACTCTCATTTTACACGTGGTGCCAATAGTTTGTTGTGTCCTGGCCTGATTGAAGAAGTTAGACAAATTAGAAAGGTTTGAAAGATATAATATGTTTTGAATGGCTTCATCCAGGTTGGAATCTAGGCACAAAATATCTGTCTGTAATTGGAGATAAAAAAAATCTTCTGCTATAAAAAAAAACTATACTGGAAAGTTCAACATGTAGTGGACTGAAGTGGTCGACGCAAATTTCAACCTCAGCTCACATCAACACTTTTTTAAACAGATTTACATGACTCTAAATCATGTAAATCTAAAGTATTTTCAGCGCTGCCCACTGCTGGTCGGTCTTCACAATAAAGCTTGCACTTGTAAATAAATAGCAAGGACACAATTTTTTTTATGATAAGAACACTGAACCAAGTGGACAATTTACCTCAGGGGATAGGCGATACTTGACCTAAATCCACCACATAATGCCCTGGAAGGTGTGTGTGTGTGTGTGTGTGTGAGTGTGTGAGTGTCTGTGAAGCACCCACTCATAAAGACATGGTATAGAGTATATATGATACATGCAGGAAAAAAGAGTGGCTTTAGGGGAAAGCAGGGAGGAGCTACTTGAAAAACAAAAGAATAGGATGAATGGGAATGGGTATAAATATATATATATAGGTGTGACTCTTGACCCTGCATCAGTCTGTTGCACCTTCTGCTCTTCTGAAGCCATCATCATTTGCCAGCATCACCATGCGAGGTGAGACTAGATACAAAAAAAAGTTGCAATGATTAACAGTTACAACTAAAAGAAGTAATGCATGCAGGGAGACAATTAAGATGTATGTTCATTTTTAAGGTCAAATGTTCTGTTGTCTCTGGATATCTGTGGTATAGTGACTTTGCTCTTCTTCTTCCAGCTATTGTTTTGCTGTGTCTGTTGGAGGCGGCGTTCACCCAAGCTAATGACTATTCCTGGGGTGGACCTGGGGCAAACAGAGTTATCGATCCCACCGCAGAAAATCGTGAGCAGCTTTTTCGAAAATAAGTAAAGTTGAAGTTGTAGTCAGTGTGTCTGCGCATCTGCTCATCTGCAACTTACTGTGTCCATTCTGCGTCTGTGTGTTTGTTCAGCGTGTCTCATGGACCAGTCATCGTGTGGCTGCTGTCTGATGCAGCAACAGATACACAGGATGGGTATGTTCTTTAACACGAGCCTCAATGAGCTGCAGAAGGAACTGACGAAAGCAAAGACCGCCCTCAGCAATGTCAGAGGTGAGACGAAGCGCTTGATTAAACAAACCAGAAGAGAGTGAAAGTCATCAAAGCATCTTAAAGAACAAAACACTTTAGATATCTGTTATGTAACCAAATTAGGAATGCTACTTCATGTTTTTCTCTTTCCCCTCTGCATCTCTAGCCAGCCGCAGTGCCTTCTCTGTCGGTTTAAGCACCGACAAGAATTTCAAATGCTTTGGCCCCTTCCGTGACGACATGCTCATCATCTACAAACATGTCTTCATCAACCTGGGTGAGGGCTACAATGTAGCTACCGGTATCTTCACCGTTCCCCGCTCTGGTGTCTACAGCCTCGCCCTCACCGTCTACAGTGACGCTGGAGCTGCCGGTAACACCTTGGCCGCCTGCGCCAGTTTGCAGGTTAACAATGTTGTGCTGGCAGGACCCAAAGATAAAAATATGCAAGACCAAGAGGACAGTGCCACTGTTGTTCTGGCCATCCACCTGAATGCTGGAGACCAGGTGTCTGTCAAGCTGCCCATTGGATGTTTCCTCTGCGAGGATAACAGCCATTATAACACTTTCACTGGTTTTCTGCTGTATGCTACTGACTAGGTTAGGGAGATGTAGCTACTAGGGATTTGTACCTATTCTGACAAGGTTTGGGTCCAATACATATCTGTCTGTGTTAATAGTTGTGCTTTATAGCCCTTAAATCTGTACCTGTTATTTTGAACTCTCACCCACCCATTGTTCCTGTAATTGTCAATCTATCCCTTACTGATTTTATGTGGTTGAAACTGTGATGGAAATAGGTGATACACATGTAAAATTACAAGAAAATAAATCAGGATTTGAAACAAAATATTAGTGTTATGAGATATTTTGTTTTAATCTCCACAATGGCACCCGGGAGAGTTAAAAGCTTTAGCATGACACTGCTGTAAAAGAAAGAAAAGAAAAGAAAAGAAAAGAAAAGAAAAAGATCAAAATGAATGCAGAAAAATAAAAACAGAGATATTTCAACTTTTTTATTCTGATATCTCAACAATGAAACTCAACCGCAGCAAATCATTCAGAACTTAATGTGTCTTATGATAGCAGCAGAGCTAATGTAGCCTCGAGCCTTCAGTTTAAAACAGAGATGAGGAGAAGGCTATAGAGGTCTGCTAACCTCACGTCTCTCTGACTCCACCCTCGCAAATTTTCAAACATTGAGTCTTGAGTCTCAAACCCGTAGTCTTTAGCCACAACTTACATCTACTCTGTCTACTCTGTAGACGTAAAAGGCTCATTCTAACAAGAACAGAACGATTTTTATTCGTGTGATTATTCACTAATGGGAACTTACAAACTAGACTGTTAAAGTGTGATGCCCATATGTACTGTAATAATGGTTGTTGGTGAACAAACTTTAGAGCGTTTAAATATGTTTTTCTTGAATACAAACACATTTTTAGTGAAGCTCTTTAGTTATGTAATGAGCTGCATTCTGCTACACCATGTGCTCTCTCATCATGAATGTAAGACTGCATGCTGCGCTTCATGGGTCACAGAGCTGCAGAATCCATTAGGCAAAATGTTCTTTGTCTTATCTGTCACAAACTGGGCCATTTAGTGGCAAGAAAAGTCCACACATGAAATAACGAATCCAAATTAATTTATTAGTAAATCATTTTAACTTGATAAGGTAAACTTAAATCAGTACCACCTCTTTGCTGACAGTTCTGTCACTCTCTGGAGCGGATAGCAGCATATTGTAGACTCTTGGCAGCAGAGAAGACTCTATAAACGTCTGTCAGGAGGAACCAACAGGGGACACAGCAGGCAGAGCACATGACACCACATGTGACAATGGACTAGCAGATATCAGGAGGAGGAGAAGGTTTCGGACAAAGATTGGACAGGAGACTGAGAACTTTCATGGTGAGATGAACTGCCGCACAATTGATCACATCTGATGATTAAGAAAAAGCTAATCTGTTGCCATAAGTTGCTATCTGTTGCTGCGGTGGAATTGCCACAGGGTTGTACAGGGCAAGGCGATGAGGGGGGCCTGCTGGGGGTGTGTCTGTCTGTGCTGAATGTTACCACTGTGAGACAATCAGGAAATAACTTTTTATTTCACTGATTAACCGGCTTTATCAAGCTCGCTCACTCTCATTGACTGTATATGTCTCTCAACCAAAGCTCTTTCTCTCTTGCTCTCTCTCTGACTGACTGTGGATGATTGACTGGATTGATCATCTGATTGGCAGCCGCAGTGTGACATTGGGCTGTGTTTTTTTCAAAAGTTGGATCTGGCTCAACTTCTCCAGTGCAGGATGATGCGTTTTTTGGTAGACACCCCTGCGGCCTGCATCTCCGCAGCAAAAATGGAGGCCAGGTACTGTCTGAATGCGGCCTAATGGCTGAGCATTTCACTTTTATTTCACATTAAAGGGGAGAAAAACCTGCATGACTGCGAAGGTGGGAAGTGCTGAGCAATAGGACAACACAGACATGAATGTTCGGCAAAAGTTTTGAATCTAAGCTAAGAATTTCCAGCAAAAGTTGAATACTAGCTTGTTGAGGAATAACGTGGAAAAAAATGTACATGCTAGATTAAATTAGATTATACTTTATTCATCGTACAGCGGGGAGATTTACTTATCACAGGAGCAAAAAGAAAAGTGTAGTACACACAGAAATTAAAGTAGAAAAAATAGCAACAACACCACGAACAGACAGAAGTTTCTTATAAGCTACACAACAGACAAAAACAAACAGACATCTGGCAAACAACAGACAATGTGCAAAACTAGTACTTGAGGTAAAGTGGCATGATGTAAAAAGAATTGTAAGGTTAAGTGACCATGGTGCGAAAATATTGCACTGTAAGTGACCATGTAATAAATAATATTGTAATGAGTAGTAACCATGACATAAATGATATTGCAAAAGTAAGTGACCCTGGTATAATACAATATAATGTAATATTGTATAGTAAAGTGAACATAATATAAATAATATTGTACATTGTAAGTAATCGGAATGGAAATATAAGTACAGATAATAAAAATAAAGATAAAGATAAACATAGAGCCATGGTGAGTGGTGGGTAGTTGAGAAACAGGAACAGAAACAGAAAGTACAACAAGATCAGGTGGTGCAGGTGTTGTACAGTCTGACAGTGGCAGGGATGAAAGACCTGCGGAACCTCTCCTTCTTACACTGTGAGTGTAGTAGTCTGCTGCTGAAGGAGCTGCTCAGGGACCCCACAGTGTTGTGTAGGGGGTGAGAGGTGTTGTCCATGATGGATGTCAGCTTGGCTAACATCCTCCTCTCTCCCACTTCCTCTATGGAGTCTAGAGGACAGTCCAGGACAGAGCTTGCTCTCCTGATAAGTCTATTGAGTCTGCTCCTGTCCCTGTCCGTGCTGCCTCCTCTCCAGCAGACCACAGCATAAAGGATGGCTGAGGCCACCACAGAGTTGTAAAAAGTCCTGAGAAGAGTCCTGCAGACTACAAGGGACCTCAGTCTCTGGAGGCGACTCTGGCCCTTCTTGTAGAGAGCATGGGTGTTGTCAGTCCAGTCCAGTTTATTGTTGAGGTGAACACCCAGGAATTTGTAGCTCTCAACCACCTCTATGTCCGATCCCTGGGTGTTCACTGGTGTGAAGTGGGATGTTTTTCTCCTTAAGTTGATGATCATCTCCTTCATCTTGCTGGTGCTGAGCTGAAGCTGAGCAGATTGTTCCCCTCAGAAACACATCCAACTAGCTAACTGAGTACTAACTAATCACTATCTTAGTAAACCATGGATAATTTAATAGACCTAGCTATAACTTTGCAAGGTAAGCTAAGAAATTTGTGAAGCCTGAAGAAATGAAGAACTAATATTGATTTTCAAATTGAAAACATAAACAGAAGGTAGAAATGGTAGACAGTCTACATCACTTCTAAAGCATGGTCACCTTTGGGTACCACATTGGGTTAATCATGGGCCAGTTGCAATAAAGACAGTTGCAATACTTGACTATACAAAAGACATGTGCAATAACCTTTCTTTCTCAGAAGTGCAATAATTTTATACGCAATATATATGTAGTGTTCACAATCATTTATAACTTTACAGTATGTCTCTGTTTACAGTCCTGACTATAGTCCCTTGCTTTGTAATTTCTAAATAGTGTTCTTTTTTGTTTGAAAAGTGCATGTCTTGTTTAGTTATTTATTATTTATCTGATCTTTTGCACTGACGGGAGAGCTGTGCCCCAATTTTGTTGTGCTAATGTATTCTGTACTACCACTCAATGACAATATAGTCTCTAATCTAATCTAATCTAATCTAATCTGGGCCTGGCTTCAACTCATTTGTGTTGAAAAGTGGTGACCACAGATTCCCTCTTTTCTGAGTGAGACTCTGCGTGAGCAACCACCAGTCAGAGAACCATGCACAACAAATATCAGATGAAGTGAGTCCTACTGATTTCATCCACTTTAAACTTCAATATTTAGTATTTCCACCTTTTGCAGCAATTAAAGCAGCACATCTCTCTGGCATTGTGTCACTATATTTCCCGAGAACTTCAATTCTAATGTTATCCCATGTCTTCTGCAACTCAAGCCAAAGGCTTTCCTTTGAATGTACAATACATCTATTCAGTTTATTTTCCAGCTTGCCCCAAATTTGCTCTATGGGGTTGAGGTTGAGGTCCGGACTTTGAGGGGGCCAGTCCATCATTTTCAATGTTTCAGCAGATTCCTTCTGTCATAGGTAGTTCCGGCAATAGTTAGAAGAATGTTTATGGTCCTGTTTATTGTCCTCTTGGAAAATAAACTCAGGCCTAATAAGGTAACTCCTAGATGCTATTCTGTGTCTCACCAGAATATTGTACTGCATGTACTAATGCACCATTAGTCATTGTGACATCAATCTCGTCACGCAGTTCTCAGGAGGTCTTTCTTCAGTCCTTAAGACTGAGAATTTTGAGATGCTTCACTTGTCCATCTGAAAGTTTCTTTTTTCTACCTCTTCCCTTTTGGTTCTGGTGTGAACTGGTGGCATCATGGCGGTCTAAAGTATACTTTACAGTGCTTGGACTGCATCTCAAGACACAGACCTGGCTTGTTTTTGTTTTTTTTCAATCTCCATATGATGGTTGTATTCTGTGGTTTATAGAACATAATTTTGACATTGTAGATATTTAATTTGTTTTATGGGTATTTTAATCACCAACCAGTTTCAACTATGCAGCTCTACGAACCATGTTGCTTGGTTGCCGGTAATAAAACTGAACTTCACATTCAGAATGCCTCGTCTCAGGTGATATGTGATATCTGGGTGGCATTGACAACAAAGCCCTGGAGGGTGTGTGTCTGCTTGCATGTGATTTTTAGAAAATGAGAGCCCCTAGTGATGAAGAAATACATCTCCTGTTATAAAGTCATAAAAGAAAATAGGGCGGGCAATAAAAAAAAACCCCAAACAAAACAAGGAGGAGCAATGTCAAAAGAGGAGGAATAAAAATGAGAGGCAACAAGGGAGGGACTCTTCAGAAAAATATATATCCACAACTTTTGTTTCCTGATCATTCTTCTTGACTTCCATCCTTCTGAAGCCATCATCATTTACCAGTTTCAACATGCGAGGTGAGACAAGTTGCAACTACAGTGACATAATATGTAGGAGAGAGATGGTTGGAGCATCATAGGCAACTTTGAGTCAAGAATGAATTTTCAACTGAAAAGGTAGTTCAGGTTAGAAACATCTTTAGTGTTAGATTTTTAGTGTCAACATTTTTTATGATGTGGTAAGATAAAGTGCTACAAGCCTGTATGTTAAGATTTAAAATGAATACCAATTGAACAACAGGAAGGAAAAATAAGTATATTGTAGAAAAATTAGGCAACTTGTTTGATGCATAGTCTTTTACTGAAGCTTACTCTTGTTAGAAAATTTAAAAAGGACAGCAGTAGTTCAGAGTCAGATAATTGCCTAAGTAAATCAAAGGCATCTAATCAAAAGATTGGTGGTATTCAGTGGTATATGTCTTTGCTCTTTCCCCCCCAGTTATCGTCTTGCTGTGTCTGCTGCCTGCAGCTTTTGGTCAGCAACCTACATATAGCTGGGGTGGAGTTTCCAGCGAGCCATACGATTGTAAGAGATTGTTAAGGAGAAGTCTATCCTTTTTGTCAATTCATAGTATCCAAATATTCTTATTTGTAACCAAATATATTAATGTGTGAGCCTGTGTGTGTGTGTGCAGCGTGTGTTATAGACCAGTCGGCATGTGGCTGCTGTGTGATGAAGACACATATGCAGAGGATGAAGGTGTTCTTTGACCATGCCTATAATGAAATGGACGGGTTGTTGACAACAACGAAGATGATACTCGACAATAAGAGAGGTGAGCAGCACATCCATTACTCACACAAACAGGGAGACGGTGCAGAGTATCCTCAATTTGTCTTAAAGAGCAAAACTGGTCCACTTTTTATACCTCTGACCTGACTATTTCTTCTTCTCTGCATTTCCAGCCAGCCGCAGTGCCTACTCTGTCGCTCTAAACAATAGCCCAAGGTCTTTGTGCTTTGGCCCCTTCATTGCTGATACGGTCATCTTGTACAGACATATCTTCATTAACCTGGGATCTGGCTACAATATGCTGGATGGTACCTTCGTCGCTCCCCGCACTGGTGTCTACAGCCTGTCCGTCACTATCTACAACCCTTCTGGCAACCTAGCCTGCGCCAATTTAATGGTTAATGGCAAAGTGGAATCTGTGATTCCTGAACAAAACGGCCAGGACTCTGAAGACAGTGCTACCATTGTTACGACTAAGAAACTGTACGCTAAAGACAGGGTGTCTGTCATACTGCCCAAGGGATGCGCTATCTGCGATGACACCAAGCACCATAACACTTTCACTGGCTTCCTGCTGTATGCCACTAACTAAGTTAGCAGATAAAGCTGTTCTGGGCTTTGTACCAATCGTATAATGACTGATAATGATGAGTTTTTGAGTCTGTTAGATGAAATCTTTGTGGCGACACTCATGACTTGTAGATTCTAATCTCTATCTGATCTTTTGTACTATCACCCATCAACACAATGCTGTCATCTTTATTTGGTTTGTTTTATTCCATCATGGTTACCTGTTCTTCCTGAGATCTTGTCCATTATCCATATTACCTTTTTAGGGGAATGCACACATTTTATGTCTTTTCATGTCACACTGTTTAAGTATCTTGGTTGAAACAGCGGTTGATCCTGAAATACTGAAATGATGTGATTAATGTGAGTCATTTTGATGATAGAAATATGAATAAAATAAAATAAAAATCATTGTACCTGAAAGTTACCAACAAAATAAACCAGCCTTTTAAACAAGCTAGTTGGCACTGAGTTCCTTTCTTTTAATCTCCATTAAAGAAGCTGAAGATACAAAAGATGTCTACATTAGATATGTTGTCGGCAAAGCTGGATTTATAATAAATAAGTGTAATATTTTAGCATGATTGAAATCTTTCTCCACAAACCACATTCTAAAACATTATATTGAAGCCCTTTAGTTAGTATTCTGATTACCTTGTGTCACCGCCTTACTCATAAAAAAGTGATGATGGCCACATGCCATCATGCTGTATCACCAGACTGATGAAATATAATGCATGAAAAATGAAGGCTCAACGCAGTAATACATATTAAAATCTTCAATAAAAGAATGCTGTGCAGCAACAACTCAATATATCGTGGACTAAAGTCTCTAATCCTGCAAAACATTCTGTAATGAAAGCAGTGAAGAGCACAGTGTCAGGGTGAAATTAGATGTGAGCCATTTTGAACACACGCTCTACATTATTTAACACAGAAACATGATCTGGTAGCCGCCAACAAAAAATAAAAATCATGAGCAGATCAGAGCACTCATCCAATATGTCACACTGGATACTTCTATACAGCACAACAGAGCATCTGCCCAAGACAAAGGAAAGTCATTTGAGGCTTTCAGTGTGTCAAAAAAAGTCATTGGCACGGAACATGTAAATCATTGGGATTATGATTCAGTTCTTCAAACCCTCTGATGGTCCGCTGATAAGATTACAGATGCACTTCTTTCCAGACGACAGATGATACCTGGGCTCTAACCAATTACACAAAGCTCTTGAGGGTGTGTGTCTGATTTATAGAAAGTGAGAGCACCTAGTGATGACAATAAAACATCCCCAATTATACAGCTAAAAAGGCAAAGGAGGGTGGATGAGGGCGGGTGATTAAAGAAAGCACAAAACAAGGAGGAGTGATAACCGAAGAGGAGGAATAAAACTGAGAGGTACCAAGGGAGGGGCTCTGAGAAAAATATATATCCATGACACTTCCTCTACTTTATCAGTCCATTACACCTTCCACATCCTTCTGAAGCTATCATCATCGCGCGTTAACATGCGAGGTAAGACTTAATACATTTACAGAGGTAGTAATGGCTCAGATATACAACAATGCAGCAACAGCCAAGTAATGCAAAACTTCTTCTGGGGTTGGGTTGTCTTCTTTTTTTGCCCAGCTCTTGTATTGCTGTGTGTTGCGCATCTAATTTTTGGAGCTATTGCCAAGTATTCCTGGAATGGACCAGGTACCACAGTGGCCTCCAACAACGGTGAGGAATAGTTTGTACAAAGTCGACGTGCCAGTGCATATTTTTATCTGCAGGAGTATTTATGTGTTTTTGTGTTCAACAGATTGGTGTCAAAATGATGGTGGCTCTTGTGGCTGCTGCACAATGGTGAAAGAACTTGATGTACTGGAGAAGCACTTTAACGGGAAGTTGGGGATGCTGAGCAAGGAATACCAACAAACAAAGCAAAGTCTCACCGCAATCGAAGGTGAGTGACATACTGATGATTTACAGAAAAGCAGGATAGTGATCATTAAGCATCAGAGAAAAACACACTTACACTTTTCTCAATGTTAATGAGACAACACAAAACACCTCTAACCCATGCTCTCCCCTTTGCAATCTCCAGCCAGCCGCACCGCCTTCTCTGTGGCTCTGTTCAATCAACAAATGTGTTTTGGCCCCTTCAGAACAAACACGAACGTCATCTACAAACATGTCTTCATCAACCAGGGTAATGCCTATAGCACAAATACCGGTATTTTCACTGTTAGGTATGCTGGTGTCTACAGCATTGCCCTCACCGTCTACAGTGATGCTGGTTCTATGAATACCGTCTTGAAAGCCTGTGGCATACTGCAAGTTAACGGTGCGGCAATGGCAAGTATCACAGACATAAATAGACATGACCAAGAGGACAGCGGCACTACTGTTCTTGCCCTCCACCTGAAATCTGGAGATCAGGTGTCCGTCAACCTGCCCCCTGATTGTTACCTCTGCGATAACAACAACCATTATAACACTTTCAGTGCCTTCCTGCTGTATCTTACTCCATAATTAAAGAGGTGTATTGTGCTAGGTTTTGTACCAACTCTTTTCCTACTAACAAGGTTGGAGTCTGCTAGTTAAAACTTCCTACGGTGACTCATCTCAATCTGCTCTTTCTGAGGGAAACCAGGTTTTAAATCAATCACATCTGACATGTAACCCGTGACAAACCTCAAAGCATGAGGATCATTGTTTTGTTAAAGCTCTTCTTTTTTCTTTCTGAAATGATTGTAATGTTTGAGAGAAATAGACAAAACACCAAGTCACCTATAAAATTACGAAAAAATAAATCATGATTTTAAACAAAGCTGTTGGCATTATAGTTGATTTTGTTCAAGGTAAAGAGATGTGTGATGTCTACATTAAATACTTTATTGACAAAATTAACATACTGAAATATTATACTTACGTTGCTGTCTATTTTTGATACAGTTTCAAGAATATTGGCCTGTTATTGCTATAAAATCCGAATTTCAGTTAATTAACGGACAGTATATAACATCTAAATAAAGCACTTTATTCACAGTTTTGTTTACTGTGTGTATGAACCTCCCTTACAGAAAGAACATCATAAGATGAAATGAAAATGAAAGAATTACATTACAATTACAATACAATACACACGGTGCAATGAGGTTATATACATTTAGTTAGACATTTTAAGGCCTTTCATGCATGTTTGCCACAATGAAAACACTGCAGACAAAATTAAGTGTCTACAGGGCTTATGAGATATGTAACTAAGTAAATTAATGAGGTTAAGCATACAACAGTTTTAATTAAACAAAATAATTTGCTTACATTTTATTGGGATACTGCAATGTTGATTTTGAATAATACAGCAACAGCATTTGTTTATCCAAAAAATAGTTCTAGGAGCCGCATGGATATCAAAGTTTAACACTTGTTGAGTACTTCTGTGGCTCCAGAGAGCTGGCCAAAGCTCATGAATTGCCTCAAGCGATGTCACATGTGTCAGTCCTATTCTGCTGAAGACTGTAAGTTTTAAAATCTGAGGATGTGGAGTTGCCAGGCCTCTGTAACCCCATCTTATCACTGCTAGAGACTAAAGGGCATATTAAAACCTAAATTGTGGGTAATGTTGGAACCAGGTTTTGACAATGAAGGAGAAGTTGAAACCTCTGGTTCTGCTGCATCGCTTTTGGCCTTTTTTTAAACTCATGGCTCTGACAACGTTACTGCAGTACAACGCTAAATCAGTACTCCTTTAAAGGCCAGTGTGTAAAATCTACAGGGCTTTATTTACAGAATATGGCAGAAATGGAAAATAATATGAATAACCTCAAATCACCTCAAAATAAAAACTGCATCTACATGGCTGGATGCCACCAAGCCCTACACACTGATCTTTTAACTCTCTGATATTTTGTCAAAAATTGTGATTTATTCTTATATCAACATCACCATTTCTATCACATAAAATCAGTAGGGGATATTGAATGTTACAAAAACAAATATACCCAGACTGTATAACATAAATTAGTAGTGAGGAAGGTCAACTCATGGACAACAAAGATTGTCCATCATGAGTCCAACAGTGTTGTAGGTGTTGTGGAGAAATTGCTGAAGTCAAAGGGCAATGGTGAGGTCAGGAGGGAAGAAAGTGTTCAGGAGCCTCTGATGTCTTATGCTGTATTATTTATTGATGCTTGGCCAAGGAGAATTAGAGACACTCTCAAAGTACATCAGAAGTACCTGAGTCGGTCTCACATTCTGCCGACCTCATCCTGGTGGAGCGACTTAAAACTAAGCTATGAGAACAGTAAGACTGAACCAAAACAGTAAAGTTGTGGGCTATAGAACCAAAACAATGTGCTGAAAAACACTAGGCCATATAAAGATCCAAAGAGCTGAGAGAAACTGCAGAGTTGGGCATTTTATGTTGGTTACGAGTTACGTCTTTCACATACAAGTAGCAATGTATCTATTGTTTATATAAAAAAAAACAAAAATATTGATTTTAGTTCATGGTTGTAAGAACAGCCCAATCCAGGAACATAACAATACAGCAGTGGCTCAGGATGCAGAAGCATTGTAGGTTGGAGGTGCACTGAGCCAGGGAAACTAAAGTTGCATACACCTTGTCAAACACAGGTGAAATTAACGTCATTATTTACTGCTGAACGGCATCGCAGTCATTATTGAAATCAAGCCTCCGGTGCTTTTCCTGATTGTTTCCAAAAAGAGGAATAACGGATAAACTTTGGGACGTAAAGTACCACTGAAGAATCAACAGTCAAAAAGTGTAATGGAGCATGTCAGTCAATTCCACATCAAAAGGTCACATGAGCTTAGCTCAAGCAGGGACAGCAAAAGCCTTCTGCCTGGGACAGATGCGCCCCCCTCAGGTGCAATCACTACACCCAAATGAGCCACTGCACTACATATTGCCTTCCTTTTTTCTTTCTTTGACCTCAGCCATGTTATGTACACCATGTAAGTGAATTTATTTATTTAATCTTTAATTTGCTTTTCTTATTATTGTGCATCATTTCTACTGAGATATTTGATGTTGCATTAACCACTTTGTTAGCTTAAACTGCACATCCAGACTTGCAAAGAAATCTCTCTCTAGCACACCCACCAGGCACATAACCTGCTATGTGTTTACATCCCCAAACGTCAGTTTTCTGTTTGAGGGTCCTGAAAACTCTTTATCAATTCAAAAACATACTTTGCATTATCAGCCTGATACTTGATGACCTTTTCCCTAATTTTATGAGATTTGCTTAGAAGCTTGACTTTAAGCAAGAAGAAGAAGACAGAAGAAAGGTGCATTATCTGGGTCTCCAACACCCAAGCTATAAAACATGGTTAAATACAGTGATATTTCATCTGATTTTATTTTTCTTTTCTTTCTTTGAATTGTCTTGACGGCGCTTTTAATGCAGCAGTGCAAATCCAAAATAAGTCTATTTGGATTTGTTAGTGCAGTTTTATAGGTTTATTCAGAAGAGTTGTAGCAAGGGAGTTTGACCTCTCTTGGCCCAAAATGATCCCATAATGTTACTTCTATTACTGTTGAAATTGTTTTTACAGCAGCGAAATCTCTAGGACCAAGCAATGATTTTCCTGATTCCTTTCCTCCTTTCCGGAAAAGTGCAAACCCCACAGCAATCTTAAATTATTTGGATATTTACAAGACTTATTAGCAAGACACGACTTGCCAATGACAGTAGAATTAATGCTGGCACATATACATTCACCATGTTATAAAAAATCTCAGACAGACTACACCTTATTTTCACCATTATTCAGTAACTGAAAGCCCAGGGCACAGCGCACATCACTTTTGAAGAAATGTGATGATACATCTGATATGCTCTGGCCTCAATCTAGCAGATAAGACTGTGTGAAGAACCAGGACAGATGACTTGGGACTTCATTTCAAGCAGGTGGCTATCAACAAAGCACAGACAATGCACTGTCCCCGAGAGCCAAGTTAACTTTAAATGTAAGTGTCAACACAGGAAACACCCTGTTATCTAATAGGACTAGAGGGACAACAAGGAGATTACCACCGGTGTGACTTCAGGTTACAAACAATCAGCAGATGAAGATGAATGGCAACATGAACAGTTGTAAACATAGCAGCACCCACGATAGTCATTATGCTTTGAGGTCAATAACACAATAAGAAAACCTATGACTTTTTTATTACATAACATTTCATTTTTTTTTTTAAAATATAAGTAAATTCTTAAATTCTTAGTTCACCATCTTAGTTTAGCACGTTAGCACCCTAGCGTTTGCTAATTGGCAAGAGAGCTGGATACAGTGCTACCACTCAGCCTCACTGCTAATTGCGCTGACAAAATCCCTTGCTGCAACCATTTATGCTACAAACCACCATGATAAAAGATATTTCTCTTACATTTAATTTGGATTGTCCATCTACAGACAGTTTATAGATAGCTTAGCATTTCAGTAGCTCCTTAGTTGAGTTTTAACAAGAGCTGTTTCACATATAAAACCGTTTTATGATATTGCGCCTCTATGGTTAAGATTTGGGTAGGTTTAGCATAAAACATCTTGGTTAGGATATGATCATAAATGGCTTAGTGTTAGCATAGGGGAGACATAATCTATAGACAATGCGTTAATTTCTATAGACAAAGTGAAACCAAGCAATGAGCAATGTAAACAAATTAAGTAAAGTTATTACTCAGCTAGTAATTTCATTGCAATGTCATTAATGTAAACAAATTAAGTAAAGTTATTACTCAGCTAGTAATTTCATTGCAATGTCATTACTTTTGTTGGTATTAAAAGTACTGGCCAAATTAAGGGGGGACATGTATGTCTGTATCAAATTCCATGGCATGTCAACCTGGTACCACTGGAGGAAGAGGATTCATAAAATGGAGACCATGAAATGTAATGGCAATCCATTTAATAGTTGTTGAGTTATTTCAGTGTGGACCAAAGTGGTGGGTCAACTGATTGACCAACTTTGCCCTCCCTAACGCCAAAGCTAGTATGGCTAATAATGTGTCACTGTACACAAAATTAAATGTTTGATAACAGATAAAAATCTGTCTTGATCACTGAGTGTCTTCAGTGATCATGGTCTAATTTTCCATCCATTGATTTCTCGTTTTCTTTGCTGAAGCAATAACTTCACTTGTTTAATCAGAAAAAGAGCCCTCACCAACTTTCTCCGAAATAATGGCCCAAAGGCCAACATTGCTTAGCTAACACAGGACTGTATAACAATGAAAGACCCACTGGGCAAAATCTCAAAATGAGGCTTAAGGTGGCTGCCAGTATCTTTCTTTGTCTTTCTGAAACTGACTCTCTTTGAATTTGTCATTAATAAACAAGTTGAAATATGACAACATCACTTTTTTATTGAATAAATATTGGGCCACAGAACAAGATCATTTCATTCACATGAATATGGAGTCCAATTTAGCCGAGTAACAATCACATATCTCAACCTACGAGAAAACAAAATCAATACACATGGGTTTCAGACAATACCTGATGGGAAGGCATTTATGGGAACACACGGTATCACTTCCCTCCTCTTTCTATCTCAGCATGTGAACCAGACAAAGCTGTATATTGTTCTCAGATCTATGCCTTTATCAATGAACTGATAACACTTTCCTATCAGCTTCTTTTGTCATCTCATCTGTAGCTTATTATATACTCACAGACTGATGATACTGTCCATATCAAGCTTTCTGAGTTGTCAGTGTCCCCTGGTAACCTAACACCATTGTCCTAATAAGGGGTATTATGGCCCCAACAATATGGTGCTAAAGGGTGCAACGCGATCAATTCTTGTAACCCTCTAACCCTTTGACACTAAATGAAAGCGGTGCACTAGATAGGTAAGGGAGCTACGTGGCTCTCTTTCTGGAAAGAACTGGCGTGTCATTGTTTGGCTGTGAAACCTGTGTGTGTGTGTGCGTGTGTGTGTGTGAGAGAGAGAGAGTGTGTGAGGAGGTGGAGCATCTGTCAATTACCTCCTCAAGGGGAGGGTCACCTGAAGTGCATCAATAAGATGCTAAAACCATCCCCTGCTCAAAACTCTCAGTTTCACAAACTCACAAGAACTTGACATAGTCTTTCAGAACAAGGAGAGTGAGGAACAAAAAACAGTAAGTTTGATGTTTCTATCCTTACTCTTATCCAGACTACTACCTGTTACTTTTGGGTATTTTTATTGTTGTATATTATTATTTTAGTTAATGATCTAAGTCTGCATTTAAAGATTTCCGACCCCAAGGGGTAGGGAGAGTCAAAATACAAATAAAAAATATGACTTGGAAAATTTTGAGGCTAGTCCAATAGTACACAAATGCCTATTAACACAGCAGAACACAGAACAACATGAGTATCCCTCTGTGACTTGTGTTTCTGTCCCCTTGATGATTGTGAGTAGCTCTGAATATGTGGGGGGTTTTAGCTGCGAGTTGTTTGAATTTCTTTTCTTAGGTTTTTTTTTGCACTTTGTCGTTCGATGTGTCGGGCAGACAGGTTAACCCTAGCCCTGTTTGACTAACTCAGACCAGATTTGATCAAAAGTTGCCTAGACATGAATATTAAACCATTTTGTAGACATCTATGTTAGATAAACCATTGTTCCATCAGCATTACGCATTGAAAACAAAGAAAATGGTTGCCCTCAATTATTTGAATATTGGGCAGTTATGAATGGCACTAATGCTCAACATAGAATCCGAGCAATTCTGCCTTATACAGAAGCACTTGAGTCAATATAAATATCAAAATTAACAGTTAACACGTACAGACTTAAATACATGTTCATATTCAGAAACTGCATAAGATTCAACTGTTATTGTCACATTTAGGATTTTTTTTTTTTTTTTTTTAATAAATCTATAACAATACTTAATGCTGTTTTGTTTTTGTTTTTTTCAGATGATTGTATTACCAGTTTTGTTCCTGCTGGGGTCGCTGTTCCTCTGCAGTCCTGTGGAGGCTTCGTCCCAGTCGGTCACCATCCAGAAGCTGAAAAATGCTGCACGTAAGCCACACATCAGTATATGCATATACTTATACTTCAATTTCATGGTTCATTTTAAGCAGCTTAACATCTTTTGCATTTTCACATTGTCTTTCACATGACCTTCTGCCCTCTCTCCTTCTAACCATCCCTCCATCCTATACCAGTCAGTGCGGGATCTCTGAGCTGTAAGTGGGATTGCAACTGTACCTTCAATCGCCAGCGTAGCTGCTGCTGTGCAGCCGATGACATGTACAAACTTGAAGAGACAACCTTCTTAAAGCTAGTTGAATTGTGGGGAGACCTCAAAGAGCTGAACGTCAGAGTAGAGGAATGCACAAGTAAGCACATTTACAGAGATAAATAATAGATTTAGACCCACATATAGAAACTTTCAAATCATTCAAAAGTCTGTTGTGGAGCTTTGAGAGCTTTGTTACTGTACTGTGCAATAAATTTCCCTCTCATATTCTCAGATGATGTCAAGATTGCCTTCAAAGCCACAGTAGACCCAAGTATAGCTGTCTTAATCCCTGGAACTACTGAGCGTTGCTTTGGTCCTTTCAACACTAATGTGCCTATCCCCTTCTCCATCGTCACTCTTAACGATGGTCTTGGATTTAACCCTACCATGGGTAGGAAACACATATACACATGCACTCACAGAGATGTTTTACCCACCATTTTAAATAAAAGCCTCATGTACCTCTGCAGTTCTGTTAACTCTTCACCTCCCTCTACAGGTATTTTCACTGCCTCTCGTGCTGGAGTCTATCTCTTTTCCTTCACAGCCTACTCATATGTGGAAAAGGGGGAGCGCCTCTACCATAAAGTAAACAAACCAGATGGACTTAACAAATACCTAATTTCAGAACACATATCGCTGGCCTACCCGCATGGCAAGTTTGTTTGTTAATTTTGTGTTTTGTTGTGTCTGTAGGTCCAGCTGATGAAGAATGGAGATATAGTGGTCAGCGTGTGGGAGAACAACCGAGAAGATGGTGAAGACAGTGCCACTCAGGTAAGAAGAGAAAAACAACGTGATTGTTTCACATTGCACAAATGGTCGCTAAAAATCAAATCTAGCCATCAAAGATTGCAAATTGGATATATTTCAGGAAACATGACACTGTTTGTTGTGTATGCCTCTAGGTTGTGATGCTGGAGCTGGTCACAGGGGATCAGGTCTACGTGGAGCTGATGTCTGGGAGGAAGCTCTGTAACTTCCTGCAGCACAATATTTTTACTGGTTACATGGTGTACCCCAAGTGCAATATGTAACGCACCAGCTGGAAATCCAGACGACTTAAACTTTCTCATTCCTTATATGAATCCATTTATCTTCACTCAACTGAGATTCTGATTCATGAAAACAAACTAGTGTTCTTTGTCACATGTTGATCCCCTCCCCACACTCAGAAGTAGGTTTGTGACCTATCGTGGGATAAGCCCCCTAGTTTGAAAACCCCTGCAGTAGAAGTGGTACCCACATAGAGTGGAGCATGTGTATGCAGACATTTATGATCAAACACAAAGAATACTATTACTCATATTTTTGTCTTGTTTGGAAATGTTTGCATCATTAAAAAAAAACTTAACCACATATGTGAATAAATTACCATATCTACAATAACTGTGTCTGTGGACAGAGGACATATGAAATTGTGTTGATGTGGACATAAAGATCTTTTATGACAGGTGATGTTCCTTTATTTTTAAATCTGGTATGTAGTATAACTTGACACATACAAACACACACGCATAGACCATGAATGGAAATAGGTAGCAGCCAGAGGCTTTGGTATCATTCAGGAATGATAACAGTAGGTCATAATGCTGTCGCTCCTAGCATTTGGCCTATGACAGCATTGTATAATAAACAAGTGCCTTTCATGGCAGCTCACCATGCACAGCCAGAATAATTCCTACAGTTGAATAAACACATGACGTAGGAGAAGCTTACACACGTACAGCACACATTTTCACACACACACACACACATATGCAAACAGGCGCGCACACACTATGAAGTTCAGACATAGCAGTCATTCCCATAGGAAGCATCAGTGATTTTGCAGGAAGTGCTCTGTTGTTTTTACACTTTGGTTTTTGTGTGTATTAAAGGTCCAACGTGTAAGATTTAGGGAGCTGTTACAGAATAGAAGACAAGTCAAAGGACCACCAAAGACATTACAGTTCCTTCTGAATTCCTTCATATTTGTGATTTTATTGAAGTAGAAGTACAACATCTTGACTATAATAGGCCATATTAACTACTACTCATATAGTGTAGTTTAACTGTTCAGTATATAAATTGTAGTTAAAAAATAAAGGCCAACTAAATGTAGTAGTAAGTAGTGAGAGTATGTGTTACTTTCCACCACTTGAATTTTAAAGAAGTGTCATTATAAATGTATCGAGAGTGAGAAGAACACATCATGCAAATGCTCAATGTTGCGTTTAACATTGAGCATTTTTCTATACAGAACCAATACAGAACCAATGCAAAGCAAATGCAATAGAGTAATGCTCCAATCAGTAATACAGAAGCTTTCAGCCTGTTACACCAGCTGTGTGTACGTTCCTCTCCTAAGTTAGGGCGTAGTCAACACTAGCATGACTACTACTGAATCTGTGATAACCACTGTGAGCTTTTCTTGTATCAACCAAGCCTTGACTTCTGTGGCTGTGAAGTGAAGCCAATATCGATGCATGTTAAAATGTCCAACTTCACAGTAGAAATAAACGTGTTTACAGCCTGGTACCAAAAACAAACAGTTTTGGTCTCTATAGCTAATTTCCCCGTTCATGACAACTGTACTGAGGGTGGATTTAAAAAATAAATGTAGGGCCCAGTCGACCGGGATGCCAAGATGACGACAGCCAGAGCCACCATACTCTGAACATGAAAATGGCTCCTCAGCAAACAAGATCCAGACCATGAAACCAATGTTACCTAATGTTAACCAAGTGGTGCATTGGACGAGAGGCGGGGTACATCCTGGACAAGTCGCCAGTTCATCACAGGGCTGAAACAACCATTCACATTCACATTCACACCTATGTACTTTTAAACTTTGTTGCAAATGTTGCAAATTAGTTGTAGGCTATAGACAGAAAAGGAATTACATATAATAGTGTGTATTATACTCTATACACTTTTTTCATTGCGTGATTTGTTTTGATTTAGACATTTTAAATGTTTCCACAGTCAACTATTAAAGAAAAATAAATCACACACCCAATAAAACAAATGAGCACTGTTCATATTACAGCTGATCCAATTTAATGAGAAGAGCACAGCCATATGACATTTAATATAAGAGAACAAATGTATAAAGGAATCACTGTGTGTGTGTGTGTGTGTGTGTGTGTGTGTGTGTGTGTGTGTGTGTGTGTGTGTGTGTGTGTCTGTGTGTGTTAAATGAAGGGTGGTTACATATGAGTGTGATCTTACGCCAGACTTTCCAGTGAGGAGCTAAATCCAAATGCAGTTATGAGCATACGTTTAACACCTCATATATTCAGACAAGAGGGCTGTGCCAAAAAGTGTCTGTAATGGAAAAGAAGTGATGGGACGTCATGAGTGGTGGTGATGGGGTACACTTGAAAACACACACACACACACACACACCACACACACACACACATACACACACACACACACACACACACACACACACTGGGTGTAGCTACTGAAGAAGACCCGGGACTTACATGGAGTTCTCTGCGTGAATGATGATGATTCTGTTACTCTCCTCTTCTCTCCTCTCCTCTCCTCTTCTCTCCTCTCCTCTCCNGAAAGAAATTTCAGTAAGTGAAACAAAGGAGGGATCCGCTCCCAGGAGGAACAGACATGCAGACATTCAGTGTTGTGCAATTGTAAACACATATGATGAATGGATTTGGGAGGACGTTGAGCAATTTCAGGT
Organism: Protonibea diacanthus; assembly: GCA_028641955.1. Taxonomy (NCBI): domain Eukaryota; kingdom Metazoa; phylum Chordata; class Actinopteri; family Sciaenidae; genus Protonibea; species Protonibea diacanthus. The sequence goes on along the minus strand of CM053982.1, from coordinate 20,877,136 downwards.
GTCACCAAACAGACCCGAGTCATCCGACCTCCTCCTCTCCTCTCCTCATCTCTCCTCTCCTCTCCTCTTCTCTCCTCTCCTCTCCTCTCCTCTCCTCTCCTCTCCAGACTACGCAAACAAGAGCCAAAGCTCAAACACGCCATATGAAAAAGGAAACAAACAGAGAGGGTGAGAGAGAGAAGGACAACATGCACACAATGGAGAGAGAGAGGGGGAAAAGAAGAGACACTGAATCTCCTGGAGGATGAAGATCCAAATCCAAATCTTACATCATTTTATGCTACAAAAATATCTAAAACTTCATAACACACAGATCGCAACCTTAAATCATTAAATCATTTTGCAATTCATTTTGTGAAGAAAAAAAAAAGTATTACAGAATAGTATGTCCTCTGTCTGAAGCTGAAGTCCGACCAGCATGCCTGCACACAGGGACATGAAACATGAGTGCAGCGGTAACCTCATCACTCTTGCTGCATTAGAGCCGGATCCCTGCGTTTAGCACTGCCTGGGTCTATGATTTCATTACAGATGCTTGATTCAATACTAACAACTCAGCTGACTTCAGGTCAATTACTCAATGACAGCGCTGCAGGCAACACCATCAATCACCTCCAACTAACCTTCATCTCATCTCCCCTGTACAGAGGACCTGTCCTGTTCACTGTAACAGCACAGTCCCAGTCCCTTCACCCCCCCTTTTGTGCTCAGCTTGCCTGATATTGTACGTACTACTCACTCCAGCCTAAAGCATTAGTGCCAAGAGCGCAGCTGTGAAAACAATCATTTCACATTTCCCCATTCTACTGGCTTAAAATCTTGAGCTTTGCTTGTACCTGTACATTCACACGAGAAGAAGGTCTGTGCGAGCTGCCTTCNCTCTCCTCTCCTCTCCTCTCCTCTCCTCTCCTCTCTCCTCTCTCTCTCTTCCTAGATCTTCTTTTCCTTCTTCCTTGTTTCCTTCATCCTTTCCTTTTCTAATTCATCTCTTCCTTCAACCTCTCCTCTCCTCCTTCTTGCTTTCTTCCTTCATCCTCTCCTCTTCTTCCTTACTTCCTACATCCTCTCTTCTCCTTCTTCCTTGCTTCCTGTATCTTTTTCTCCCTAATTCCTCTCTTCCTTCATCCACTCCTCTTCTCCTTCTTCATTTCCTTTCCTTTCACTCTTCCTCTCCTCTCCTTCTTCTTTCCCTTTCACTCTTCCTCTCTTCTCCATCTTCCTCACTTCCCTCATCCTCTCCTTAATTCCTCTCTTTTTCATCCAGTCATCTTTCTCACCTCCTCTCCTTCATCTTCTCCTCACCCCCTCCTTCTTCTCCTCTTCTAACCTTCTCCTCTCATGCATCCTTGTCTCTCTTTTTGTCCATCTGTTCTTCCTTCCCTCCTTGTTCCACAAAACCACTATAACACTTTTTTTTTCAACACCCACCCCTCCCTCTCCCCTTTCCATCAGCCCCCACCCTCTCCCTCTACATGTTGCTGCCACTTTGAACGAGAAGGGATGTGGTGAAAGTATTTGGAGAATTCCTGCTGACCAGACCAACGCTGCCTGGCTGCTCCCCCTCTCACTCTCCTGCACATGGAACAGCTCTACCCAAATAAGGCTGGGCTTTTTAAACTAGACGCACAGGCAGAGGAGAGGGAGCTGCTGAAAGGCCAGTGCCCTTTTAAGGATGAAGTTTCCTTTTTTCCTTCCCCTCGTTCTCTCCCTCCTATTTCTATATCATGCACCCTCCTCCCTCCTCCCTCCCTCCTCCCTCCCTCTCTCTCTCTCTCTCTTGGTAGACTAGTGAAGTCATCTTGTCTCATCTGTTCCTTTTAAGCCAGCATTTTTAAGAGGGAGGTCCCTGCGAAGCATATACAAACACACAGCCAAGCATCTACACTCACCCCACACGCTGCACTAGTAGCCAGCAGAGAACTGACCTATTCCTTCACACAGTGAGTATACTTTTCTTTTATTCCTCCAGATATGAGAAACTCCCTGAACTGGGAGTTTGGGATATTTAATAAAATAATGTGGCTTGATAGCCTGTCAAGAGGCCATGCACTTTATACATCAGTTAGAACTTTTGAGGCCTTTGCAGCTACTTATAAAAAATGCTATGTGTCCATCATCTCTGTTGTATCTCTAGCAAAAGTTGTAGTCATTTCAAAGGTTCAAGCAGAACCCAAGTCTGTATGCAGATACGCTTTGAGGTGCATTTGCACTTGACCACAAGTTTAAAAAGTTTCCTAAAAGTTTTGTTTGAGTCAGTCCTGTGTGTGAATGCTTATGTCTATGAGAATATTGTTAGTACACTTGTGATCACTCTTCAGTCTTATAATCCTCCTTTAAAAGCCGCTGTTTTTATATGGAGTCTGCCTGAACACCAGCCGTCTGCTGTGACAGTGAGGGTGATTGCGGTGACTCCCACAATCACCTAATTGTAACAGAGGATTGCCTCATTCCAAAGAGACTCACTGCTCATCTTTCAAATGTTATGTGAAGTTTTTTTCCATGTAAAGCCAAAGGAGGGAGAAACAGATGAGGTGAGTCAGGCAGTGTTGCATATCTCTGTCAGTATACAGTACATACTTATATTTGCACAAGTAAATGATCCACTGCCTTACATGGGCTTTGGAAGACTGTTGATTCACAAGGCATGAAGGACTGCCACACTTCCTAATGAGGACAGAGATGCAGATAGGCAGATGAGTTTTCTCCGCACAGGACATTTATGAACAGGCGTGTTTTATAAAACATTTTGTGATGTTTGCACTGAAGAGCCAAAGTGAATAATTAAAGATGGAAGCACACCCAGTAATACCCATGAAACCAGGCCAGCAGTGACAGAAAGGACGTACCAGTGGGGACAGATAACACTATCTCCACTGCTAATCCTGTGGCAGCACACACACACAGCACAGCACAGTAGTGTACAAAGTGAGGAACTAACCACCTCTGTCAGAGTGCAAGGAGCTGAATCAGAAAGCACACTCTACACTTCAAATACATCAGCTCACACGTACACACACACACACACACACACACACACAGTAGCTATACAGTTTGTCAGAATAATAAGAACCATGCAGAGTCTTGACAGCGGTTTTAGGTCTAAGCTAAATAACAGATTCCTGTGCAGCTGGCACAAGCCAGAGCGGTGTAACAAAAGAGCTCCGAGCCTGAGGATGTAGTTAACCCACAACGACTCCACTGACATTAATGTAATTAACCTCAACTTTGAACAAACGGACTGCGAACCCCGGCAGCTTATTCATACCAAATCATTATAAGGCGGTTAGCTGGTTAACTGTAGAGGAGGTGACGGCATGTCCTCAGGCTACCACAGCCCTCACACTGGTTTCCGGTTCTGGCATTAGAAGGATTTACCATGGCAATATAGAAACAGAGCAGGAAAAACACTGCTGAGAGATGGATGGATGGAGGGATGGAGGTGATGAAGTCATGATTGTGGGATATAGCTCTTTTGAAAGATTGGATTTTCAGACTTTCTTTTACTTGAAATCTATAGTTATATCCTGTTTTTAACTTGATATATTCCCTTTTGCATTGTAGTATTTTCTCTTTTTTTATTGGTCATATTCAACTTTTATTTTATTGCCCACTCATTGAATATTAAAGCCATTTCTTCTTCTAAACATCTGATGTCTCACATGGTAATATTCAGGGTTGTAGAGTAACTACTTTAATTGCATTTGGGATCACCTGCAATCAGATTACAAATAACTAGAATCAGATCAGATTATATTTCTTAAATTTATGTATATAGATTAGAGTGCTTCATTACATTTTTGGTTTCGGAATCCAAAATTACTCATATCAGATCACATTTTTGGTAATTAAAACCACATGACTAATTATAACCAGTTGTAATGAGTCAAAACTACTAATGGCAGTACTAGCACATGTAGCAGCACTAGTAGTAACATCAGACTAGTAATTATTATAGATTTTATGCATTAATAGTAATTGTAGCAAATGCTGATACAGGAGCAAAAATCAGTAGCAGTAACAGTACTAACATAGTACCATATAACAGTAGTAATTGTACCAGTAGCAACAGTAAACTTTTGACACTTGTGGGAGGAGTAACTGTTATAAACTGTTATTCAATTCGGCATCCCTTGCTTGATACTACAACTGACAGCTCTAGGGTATCTTTTAAATTATATTTCAAGTAAGCTCAGCCTTAAATATTTTAGGAGAAACAGCCAGACAGCACAGAAGCTTGTTTAATAAATAGTCCTGAGTTATTGGACCTGGACTGGGTCCCAAGCCTAACAGCAAGTCCCACGATACACATAAATACCAGAAATAAAGGCCAGGCCCTAATGGACTTATTCAACCTCCAAAAATATTAAGTGATGTTTGTACATGTGTGGTTGTCATGCAATGCACAAATACAGACTGATGCAGGACTTTTGGGAGAGATTGTGCCTCTTCTCTTCTTGAGAAGGCATCGAGTGCACAATGTGGTGAACATAACTTCTATTTTTTCCCCTACAAAGAGTACAGTGCGTGTGATTGGCAATTGTGGTCCAGAGAGTATAGTTCATGAAAGCTAAGAAGTAGAGGCCAATGGAAAAAAGACAAGGTAACAGCATTCCAGACAAGCATTACTCTGTAATAGTGATTATATAATGACGCATATCAGTGAGAATAACAAGGGGTTACGAGTGTGTGTGCCAGAGAAGAGAGAAAGGCAGACAGACAGATAAAATATAGTATCTGGACTTGTGCCTGTATGTAAGTGAGCATGTTGCCCAGCATGTGTGTTGGGTTTCTTGTGGTGGACGAGCACCACAGGGAATGCAAAGAATATTAAACCGGGTTGATGGTAACACTCTGCGGGCACTCCGGGCATGAATCCATTAATGGCGTTGGCACACAGACTCTAATAGGCAGATGTGCACTAGATCTATTTGCAGTGGTGGAACAAGTATATAAATGTTTTATTTAGCATTAAGACGAGGCAAAAATACTCCTGTTACTTGCTTACTAGTAAAAGTAACTGCATTAAATAAAATGTTCCTTTTAATTTTTATTTTAATCATTATAGTAACCATGTGATGTAATGTGAAAGCGGTTGATCCTAGTGAAAATGATCACCCTCAGTTCTATGGCACATTTCGACTCTTTCCGCTCATTGTGTTTTGGCCCACAATTTTATTACTGCGGTTCATTCTCACCACTTAAATCAGATCATTTGGGAGAAAAAAAGAAAGATAGCAGAACTCTGGTTGCTCTTCTCTCAGCTTGTATATTATATTATGATTGATCTAGTGCAATCAGATTTACTTGAAAAGTAAAAAGTAAAACAGTCTTGGCCCAGCTCGACATTCTCTAGGATGAATACTACAGCCAACTAGACCGGTCCAGTGTCCAATGGAAAAACACTACAAACGCTTAACAATACACAAAAGAGTTGTGTGTATTGTTCATAAACAGAAGTTTATTGTTGCCCTTGGTGACAACATTCCCCGTCCTGTGCTAGAGCTGAACCTCCTCCTGTCTACTTCTGGGTTTTTGTCCTTTAACATTTGAACTTTGAACCTCCCCAGGAACAGGAAGTTGAAGTGACCTGACATCAAGATGGCAGCAAAGGTTGGATGGTGCAGACAGCACTTTGATATGGGTTTTGCACTTGGCTGTTGGCCCAAAGGCAATACAGAAGCAAAAGGCAAAAGGCAAAAAAAAAAAAAAAGTGCTGGCAATTCTAAATGTGTTGACAGAGATCAGAAAGGAAGAGAGAGTGTACATGAATATATGTGTGCGTTTGGCTGATATAGAGCTCCCATTGTAGACCACTTTGCCTCGGCCACAATTGCCGATAGGGCTGAATGGTGTGCATTAGGAGACACAACGCTGTTCATGCCGCTGTTCTGGGACAAGCACTTGAATTAAGTGCTGAGCATTTACGCTTATATACACGCTTTTGACCTGCATGTCTTCCATGTTTGTGTTGGTGTATATTCTGTACAGTATATATATGTGAAGAAGTATCTGTATGTGTGTATAAGTAAAGTAAAGTAAATTAAGTAAATATCCCTTCCTTTAGATTATTCATACACGTATGCATTTGTTTGTGCATACAGGCTTTATCCAAATACTACCTCATTGTGATCTGAATGTTATAGAAATTGTTTTTTATCACCTAAAAACAACTGTTTTGGACTAAAAGGTGGTAATATTGGGATTTTAAGGCACAAAAAACAGGAAGCTTATGAAATCCATATGTTGTCATGAATGTACACCCTGCTGTAAATTGTTGAGATGGGAGGAAGGATGATACTGGTGAAAATCCAAGATTTAATATTTTCCACAAGAGATTATTTTTCATTTACCTAACTGCGTTTCTCTTTGTCTTCCTCCCCACACTGCCTCAATCATCCACCACCCTCCACTGTATTGTCTCCATCTCCTACTCCATCTTTTCCACCTTCCTTCATTTCACTCTCACCTCTCAGGGAGCTGGCATGGCTAACAAAGGTCCAGCCTACGGCTTGAGCCGGCAGGTTCAGGATAAGATCGATAGCAAGTATGATCCTGAGTTGGAGCAGATCTTGGTGGAGTGGATCAACCGTCAGTGTGGCTGTGGCGTGGGAAAGCCAGAACCAGGCAAACTGGGATTCCAGGCCTGGCTGAAAGATGGATGTGTGAGTAAATTATGTCAGTTTGATTACTTGTTTTTTCCAGATGTTATACTGTCCTAAGATTAATGACGTCGCCCCATTTTCCCCTTCTATACCTCCTCATCTATCATCTGTCACTCCATCTTGTCTTCCCAGGTTCTGAGTGAACTGATTAACAGTCTGTCTTGTGGAGACAAACCCGTGAAGAAGATCCAGAGCTCATCCATGGCCTTCAAACAGATGGAGCAGATCGCCCAGTTCCTTGGTGCTGCGGAGAAGTACGGGGTCACCAAGACTGACATGTTCCAGACTGTGGACCTTTGGGAAGGTCAGAGGGATTTTGTGGTCTTCATTCCTTGATTCCTGTAAACATTTATTGCTAGAAGACAAGACTTAGCTTGGGTTTAGGCACTTTGGTTTAAAGTATAAGTTTGAATATGAGAGTGCACTGGTACGGAAACATCATGATGTTGGGGTTATTCATGCTAGCTGTATGTGTGCTTGGGGACAGGTAAGGACCTGGCAGCGGTGCAGAGGACCCTGTCAGCTCTGGGTAGCTTGGCTGTCACAAAGGATGAAGGCACATACAATGGAGACCCTAACTGGTTCTTCAAGTGAGTCCAATACATGAAATGTAAACTGCTTTATCTGACACACTCCAATTAGGAGGTTAGTCTTATTCATTTTGTCAAATTTTCAATGATGTTTTACAGGAAAGCACAGGAGAACAAGCGGGAGTTCAGCGATGACCAGCTGAAGGCGGGTAAAAACGTGATTGGCCTACAGATGGGGTCCAATAAGGGAGCCAGTCAGGAGGGCATGAGCTATGGAAGAGCCCGACAGATCCTGTAAAATCACTGTGCCAAACATACCCAAAACCTTGTCAGCCTCTTACACCTTCTTATAGAGCCTATAACCATCTAACCGGTCCACTGCAACCCCCCCTTTCATCATAAAACCTTTTCTGCTTCAGAATTTAGTTACTTTCTAACAAGTAGCCCCTATTTCCTTGGACTGAACCTTTTATGTAGATGCTTCCACTGGTGACTATCGCAGAGCTCACCATGCTTAATCCTTTCTAGTGCAGTTAGGACCTGTACAACTGAATGTTTGTAGTCTTAAATGGAAATAGTAACTATGAAAATGACCATGTGCCAAAATCAAGCTGTTCCTTCCTTCTACAAGATTTAAAAAAAACGGCAATTATTACAAATAACTAACCAATATGCCATCTACCATTTCCCACAATGCTACACCTGCTGTATCAGCGCCAATATTTTTGTACATTGTCTTATTAAATAATGACTTTAAAATACACGTCTGAATTGACTTTGTGATTCTGGGTATCTCAGTTTGATCATTCTGGGAAATTTGGGAATTGGGAAAAAATCTCCATACACACAGCAATTTTGATTACTTTACTTCCAGTACTTTTCTTTATGACCAAATACCTGCAAATCTAATGAGATTCCAGTTAATTCCAACTGTACTTTGTACATTGCCAGCTTAGCTTCTTCATGCTAAAGTCAGCATGTTAGCATATATTTGTTAGCACACTGATGTTTTTTTTCTTCCTTTAGCTTAAAGTTTTAAACGCTAGCATTAGCATTTAGCTCAAAACAACAACACTAGCAAAAAAAAACAAAAAAAACACTTGTTTTGTTGAACATCTGTGGGTTTAAAAAACATTTCTCCTTTTCATTATCATGTATCATATCAACGGAAAGGTGTTTTTACACAACTTTGATTATGTAATAATACCATAATAGTATGAGTATTGCTCACACTCAAAGTGTGTGACTTTGAATGTAACTGTGCTTCAAAAAAACCATGTGAACAATCTGAAGATATTACGTCAATCGTCTTTTATTATCATTCAGATCATCTGTGACTTGCACAGCAAAACACAGTTTCCCAATAAAAAATTAGAACTCTTTAATACATTCTTAAAAACACTTTATATAAATCCTTAAAACACAGTTGGTATGTATCTGTACAGCAGGCACACATTGTGTATATATTACACTTCATAAAAAAAATACATATACAAATCCCACACTTGAAAATCCCACTTCAAGTTTTTGTCAGTAGTTGGTGGATAACCCACAGATTTAACCCCAGACTTAAAAATAAAATGCAGCAAATAACACCTCTGAAAATATATCTTGTTTTTAAAATACATCAGTACCATATTAAAACCTCATTTGAGGACACATTCTCAAGGAAGACCTTGCATGTTAGCAAGCACACACACATGTCATAACACACACTCAGGGGAGAACAATCACATGCACACGCGCGCGCACACACACAGCAAATTCATACATTCCTGGAGTGCACATCACATTTTTCTCTTGGTTTAAGGACCCCACAGATGTCCGTTAAGTGTATTCCACCAATATGTTAGTTCAATTCTTCTTTGGGTACACAATCGTATACAGACAAGTATACACACACACTCGCACGCAAGCATGATATCCTCTAATTGGCTCACTTAGTTAAAGGGCCAGGTGTAAAAGAAAGCCCATACACACTCCTATGTGTGCTGTCATCGTACTAACAAAGATTTTCATACAAGGCCACATGTTTGGGGAATATCTGCAGTCCACACTATGAGCACCCCCCCCCCACCCCTGTCATCACAGATAAGGTTGACTTGAGGTTGGGTGGGTGGAGGAGGAGAGGGTGAAAGCCTGAGACACCTCATGAACACAGACAGTGAGAGGTTTCAAACCCTATCATCTGGCTCGGTGCTATGTTGCCAGTCGCTCTCCATTTAAAAGCGGTGCTTTGGCTTCGGAGTCCAGCACCGCGTGCAACTCCACCCCTGAGTCCAGCTCGTCTTTCTCCTCATCCTCCTCATCCACCTGCGCCTCCTCCACTCCTCTTTCACGGCGTCCTCTCCTGGCACCCCGGTGACCTCCCCATCTCCTGCGCAGGCAGAGGAAGCCTCGGAGGTCCAGATGGGCCAGTGTGACCTCCAGTGTGTAGTAGAGAGACCAGAACAGAGCAAAGCAGCCCAGCAACAGCAAGGACTGGAGGAGAGGACAGAAAGAGAGAGAGAGACAGGAGGTAAATCACAAGCTACTCTCTTTACAAACACTGATGGATGCATGTGTGGATAAGGTGGAGGACAAAAGGTGAGGATGGCTACAGAAAGAGGAAGTGAAAGTAAAGCTGATGACCAAGTCGAAGCACTCATCCCAGAAGTAGTATTCTTTCCTGGTATATTCGAAAAGGAACCGTGGGATTTTTCTCTTTAACCAGACTCAAAATATTTTTAATTAGACAGACAAGATTAGCTTAGCTTGGATATATTACTGGATGTCTATGGGATGAATTAGCATCTTTGCTAAAAGATCACACCAAAGAGCAGTGTGTAAGAGTTAGTGGCATCTAGTTGTGCAGTTGCTGTTTGAAACCCCCTCACCTCACCCTCTCAAGGAGAAACTACAGTGGGCACAAAAAGAGCAAAATATGTGAAAGGCCCTATGACGGTTATGGAGGAGGACCCACAATGTCTGTTAATATAAAAGGCTCATTCTAAGATAACAAAATCATCAACAATTCTAGCCGATTATAGACTAATGGAAACATAGTTTTGACTTATATCTAGAAATAGAGACCCCAGAATCGTACACACAAGGCCTTTAAGACTTCTTCTAAGAAGCAGAAATTTTGAAAATGTTCATTGTCGTTGCATTTCTGCATGTTTAACACTTTAATCTGTGTCTAATTTCAGATTCATTCCTAAATGAAGGTGAATATATATATTTTTTTTTTTTTTCCCGCCAGAAATCAGCAGAATTTCCTGCCAGCGTCTTTCCGTCATTTCAACAGGATGAGAGTTCAACGGGTTCAAGCATGCCTGAGATAAAATGTCGACTGTAAGGCTAAACTCAGGACAGCAATGTGCCCATGACAGACTGATGGATTAAAATGGATAAAGATAATGTATATTTCAGAAACAGCTGTTCTAAAGTGGTCAGAAAACATTTGCTTTAAAAGAAAAAGTCATCATTTGCTCCAACCTCAGAAAATGTATAAAATTCCTTCTCTGTGAGGAATATAACTGAGAATTGAAGTTTCTGAATTCCTTTGACTTGACGGAGTGAAAAAGAAAACTGGCCCGGCCTCTCAGAGGCTGAGAGAGGAGATGGCAGACAGGGTAAACATGTTTGGTGTTGGTTTTGGCTTGTGTAAAGTTTACCTTGAGGTTGTTGGAGGTGAAGGGGCTGATGATCTCTGGAGGGATGTCTAGGCCCGGAGGGCAGGGCAAGGAGAAGTTGCTGTCCAGATACTTGCCACTCATAGCGTCCTCCACGAGCCTGTCAAAACAATGAGCAGCCAATCAGCGAGCAGAACGTCTTTCCAGCTTTTGTGTCAGTCAAAGCACTCAGCTCAATTATTCATGTTACGTGAACTTCAATCAGTTAACTGAGATGAAAGCAAATTGTTATAGACACTGCTGTATCGTGACGAAAACTATTTCAACAAACAAACAATCACCAAACCAGATTATTTTTACTCAAACCAACTAAAAAGCCAGCAAGGTCTTACTTTTGTCTGTCCTTGACCTCGCTGAAGGTCATAGAGGAACCGTACAGGGTCAACGATGACTGCTTCAACATTCCCACAGCGGCACACTGCTTGGACTGCTCTTCTACAGGGGCAGGGAGACGGGTCAGTGTGGGCGGGTGAGGTACATGAGGTTGTGAGGGAACCGCATAAAAACAATGCTAACATACAGAGCACGCGAGTGTTACCCACTCGTGAAAAGACGCGACTTACTGTGGTCAGATATCTTGAGGGTGTACAGGCCTTTAGCTTTTTCTCCCCAGCAGCGCACAGTGGAGAAAGTCCAGTCCTGGTAACCTGCAGAGTCTCTGTGGGCAAAACATAAAGAGACGGCTTAATTAGACAGAAGTCAAACGTATTATTTTAACCATACTTTAACACGTAAGGTACTGTTATATATCAGTATTGTTCATTTCAGTTTTGTAGCTACAATAATCTTAGCAGTAAATTAAGAAACTGATTTCACTTTGTTACTGAGTGTGTTTGCGTGCATACCTGTCGATGGCACGCCGTGCCCCGATGACTGATGTCATCCCACTGGGGCAGACCAACACAATCTCCACGTTGCCACGGCAAGGGTGGGTTATCGTCACGGTAACGGCCACATGCTCCAGTGTTTCCATTCCAGACTGTTTCAGGTCAGCTGCAGAGACTGAGAGAGAGACAGGAGAGCTCAGTGTGTGTTTGTGTGACTGTTTCCTGGACTGATAAGGGCAGTCGTGTGCGTTTAAACAGGAAAATTTGACCTTTGATTTTAACTAATGAAACTATGAGCATGAGTAAGAACATGTGAAAAAATGTGACAGTTGTATACTTTGGCGATTCCAACCGATATTGAATCTATCGTCTCCGCTTGCTCTCCTTGAGACTGTTATCAGTCAGTCTTCTTGAGCACCTCCCGCTGTAAAGTGGTAATTTCATGGTATTTCCTGGGCCCTGGCTACTAATGAGCCGTGGTGCTCTCTGACCATCTAGGGCAGTACACATCTTCGGGGCAGGGAGGGGCGCAAAGGGGACGAGGGAGTGACGAGTGTAAACAGAGGTGTGGAAGACGGAGAGTCAAGGGACAAATGTAGAGAAGAGGAGTGGAGAGACAGTCAGGGGATGGAGACGTACTTGTGAAGGCGAGTACGGCGGATGTGAAGATCGTGAAGTGGATGCTGAGTGTGGAGGGAGGACGGAAAGGAGAAAAAGAAAGAAGGGAGGGCTAAAGAAATTCTGCCTGTAAGGAGAGAGGAGAGGAACTAGGAAGGAAGTAAAGTGCAAAAAAAAGGATTTGGTGGGGATGCATTTTAAACTAGTGCGCTATAGAAAAAGTTACGTGGTGGTATGTGAATGTACGCATTGAAGGCTCTTATGCTTCAGCCTCTGAGTAAAAGTCATGTATTCAATAAAAGTTCAAATGAATGCATCATTCTGGCACAGTTCAGCCCTTTCTGCTTCATTTTTATCTATATTTAAAAAAAGAAAAAAAAGACAACATCCACTGGATAAAAAAAGCCAAGCCAAGCCGTTGTCCGGGCAACAAGAAGGGCCTGTGTATGTTCAGAGGCAAAAGGATGAAGACATTTTTTAACATAGGTGAAACACCTTCTACTTCTGCTTCTCTCTTGCACCACAGCTTCTTCATTTTGAGTTTTGAGTTTTCATGCAAGGTAGCAATAATTTGATTTGATCTTTTTTGATACCATATGTTCAACTTAATTATTTGATAGTATTCCAAGTACTATATATAATATTATTTACAGGGACTCAACAATTCCCACCATGAGCAAGCACTTGGCAACGATGGCAAGGACAAACTTCCCTTTAAAAACAGGCAGAAACCTCGAGCAGAACTGAGCTCAATGATGGGCGGCCATCTGCCACAAGCATGTTACAATGTTACATGCAGTGAACTTTTCTGTACCAGCAGTCTGTTCATGCTGTTAATAAAAAATACATGAAACATTTCCTATTTTGTGCAGCTTAGACTTTTTGGTATTGTGACAATCTTATCAAGTCAAGTATACAGACTGATTGTAATACATGCAGACTATCCACTGGGAAGCTATAAATACACCATGTGACTATGTCGTTTTTGGGTCAACTATCCAAAGTTTTGTCTGACTTGACAGGCCGGGGCACACCACACAGACCGACTTTTGCTACGACTTAATGATGACTTGGCCACGGCCAACAATCTGTGGTGATGCGGTCACATGCAGTGGTGCAAATAAAGAAAAATAAGTTCCTCAAACAGAGGAACACTATACATTACATCTTACACAATTTATTATGGTCAAGCTGGTCTGCATTTGCAAATAAAAAAAATAAAAACACAAACCCACACCAAAAGAACACGTTTTTTTGTTTTTGGGGTGGGTGGGCCGCTCAAATAAATTCTGTATGTAACCATACACTCTGAGCACACATACACACACACACACAACTGCTGCATCTGGGGATGTGAGTGCTCCTTGAGGTCAAAGCCAGTCTTTGCAGTCGTGCACGTGCATAAACACCCCAAGCACACGTTCGCGGCCGCTGCATTCACATGGGAAGCCTGCAGTCTGAAATGCTTAAAGAGCAGCGTGTTAGCCAATAAGGCAGCCAAAACACATAGAAACTACGACAACAAACACTGCTGAGTAGTGTGACGGCAGAAGTGAACTCTGTCAGAGGCAAAAAAGCCTGTCTGCGATTTGACCAAGACTGATTTACCAGACGATTAAATAAAAAAATGTGTATTATAGTAATTTAATTCACTTTCTTTTTGAAATTAAGCCCAGACACAACTGTCAACAACTCTTTGCTTTGTCCTCAACAGACTCCTGTTACACAAGACCACACACACACACGTACAAACACACACACACACACTTGTCTCAAGCTGTGTCTCAAGCTGAGGCCATGAAAGAGGAAAGATACAGATCGAGGGAGGAGGAGAGGAAACGAGGCGAGAGAGAAGGAAAAGTGTCTGTTAGAGTGAGGTCATCTAGAACTTATGAGGAAAAAGTGTGCGTCTGTGTGAGGGAGTGAGAGAGAGAGACGGGTCGCATACGCAGACAGATGGACATGAGAGAATCAAGAGTGGTGAAAACAGAGAAGTGAAAAGGGAACAAAAACTACCGTAAAATACGGAGATAGATGAGGGGGGAAATGGAAAGAAAAGGGAGGGAGAAAAAAGAAATCTGGAACCCTCACACGGTATTTCAATGTGGACGCAGGAACACACAAACAGGAGAACATTGCCTAATATGGACAAGCAGACTGACTTGAGGAGCAGGCAGGCAGAGAGGTGGAGGAGGAGGAGGATGTGGATCAGCTGCAGTATGTAGTGCAGTGTGTGTAAACTCGACAAGCAGCTGTCCAATGCGGAGTTTAGAGAGTGAGAGAGGAGCAGACAGAGCTACCTTTCCAAGTGCGGATCAGCTCGTCGGGATATGCTGGGATGGGCGCTTCCTCCTTTATTACAGCGCTCTGATAGGACACGAGGAACGGCACCGACTCCCATACCTGAGAGAGGAACGAAAAAACTTCTTGGTCTTTGGTTGTAGCTTGTAGTGGGAATTATAAAAATGATGTTTGTAATTTCCTACACTACATGATTCATTTAAATAAATAAATAAATAAATAATAGCCTGTGGTTGCAGCTCTACCTTGGCAGCATTGACGAGTCTCCATGCATTGAGCAGGCCGAAACCGTGCTGATGGCTGTGATGGAAACCGGCTCCGTTAATCCTCCAGTCTACACTGTTGTCACACTGTTAAAAACAACACATACACACACACACACACACACACACACACACAGCAAAGTTAACGTTTGTTCTTCTGCAGCAATAGAAATTCACAAACAATATCGCACTTGTTTGTCAGGCAAATAAGATATGTGTTGACGAGTTTTTAGAGGTGCTGGTAGGCGAACTTTGTTACCTTTGAACAGACTTTGTGCTAAGCTAAGATAAGCTAAGCTAACTGGCTAGATATGAGAGTAGTATTGATCTTCTCATGTTATGTCATCTATTTCTTTCTTTTTATGTTCTCATGTTTTCAGTTTTACTCTTCCATCTGTCAATATTACTAAACAACTTTGACAACCGATTAATAATCTCAGTAATTTATCGAGTAAGAGCTTCTCTCCAGCTTCTTCAATGAGGAAAAAATAAACAGTAGACAAATCTACAATATAAATAATCAAAATTGTGAAATTTTGGAGGCAAGACGAGTGATACAGAACATCTTTGGAGTTGACTGCTCTTTCTCTGCAATCTGTTTGGGCAATACTGCAGCTCATTTATTAGTGCAAGACAAATATCTATTCAAGAAAACATCAATTAGCAGCCATTCAGAAAGCTGTTACACAAAAATAGTTACTGACCGAACCTCCAACAAAAAACGCCTGGATATACTAGACTGGATTACTGATTACTGTATAAACTGACATGTATTTCATCAGCATGTCTGTGTGATTACAAAAGTGACCAACACTATGTTTTGTCGTATTTTTATGTTTCCTTTAAAATAAAGTATATTAAAAAAGAAAGTAGTACAATTTATGAGGAAAGAAATGCATTTAACATTTTGCCAACAAAGGGTTTGGGTTAGCAACAACATGCAGCAAGAAGCTTGCATCTGGTCTACCTTGGTGGCGGTGAAGGTGATGATGTGCTGGACGTCCCTCCAGGTGAGGCAGGGGCGGACCTGCAGCATGAGGGCCACCATTCCTGCTGCCAGGGGGGCAGCGGCTGATGTTCCAGTGTGGTCCACCGTACAGCCGTTCCCCTGCTGCATGGACCAGTCTGACGTGACCTGCAGGGACAGACAGATGGGTTGAGTCAGGAAGACACGACCACAGAGATCCACGCGCAAGTACAAACAGTGCCACGGTGGGAACAGCTCTGGCAGGAGGCCAAACACAAACACACGTATAAGTATACATTAACATAAGTGAATACAGACCATATAGGGCATTATGTTATATTCAAGACAAATTATTCAAGTCTTGCAGCTAGCAACTAGCAGTAAAGAACACTTGATCAGGCGCCAGCGTCAAAGAGCCATCATGGCAAAGTGACATCTTTACTGCAGGTGACCGGAGTGTAACGCTGTGTGTGCAGCGTTTAAAACCCTCAGGAGGGTTTAGCTTTTAAAAGAGATGAAAGGAAGTGAAAAGTAGGAAAGGAAAAATGTATACACAAAGAATGGAAGCATAGAGGAGTTTGAAATCCTGACAGATGGGAGCAAAACAGAGGTCAGAGAAAGGAAGGATTTATAGAGAAGATTAACTTTATGAACAAGCAAAGAAAGACAAATATTAGTTTTACAGCTTTGTCTTTTATCACCGTGTGTGTGTGTGTGTGTGTGTGTGTGTGTGTGTGTGTGTGATCTAGCGGACATCTAGTCTAATCCATCCATATGCAAGGCAAACATCACTTGCATCTCATAACTCTTCCACGTACACCACCACTGTCTGACAGAAGGACCACAGAGATGTGGGCTGAGGAATTACCAGCTCTCTGTGTTTACATGTGGATGACATGTGGGCCTTTTCCAACAGCTGTTTAGGCCATGTAAAGGTCTGGAGCTACAATGTTGTGCAGGGTTTGTTATGTTCATCCAGAGCAGCTGTCTGTGTGGGGAGAACATCATCAAGGAGACAAGCGCTGGACCTCAACATACTACACATATGTGTTTATAATATTCTTTACTACAAGTCACCTTAAATTCAGTTATAAACACTGAATCTCTTTGGGTAAATGGCTGTTGTTCTGGTTGTTTTGGTTAGCCGCAGCTATTTCTTAAAGCTTACATAATCAATTCACAGTGGTGAATCCCAGAATAACCTCAATCAATCAGCAGGACAGTCTGACATTTGTAAAATAAGATGCACATGCTGCTATCAATTGACCTTTCCGGGCTTTACGGCCTCAGAACGCTGAGATAAAACACATTTGTGAAGGCAGCTGTTCTCGGTAGACTCTACATTGGCTCTCCAGAATAATACACTGATGGGCAGTATGTGGTAAGCACTTGGCCTGTAAGTATACTGTGGTCAGTGGTGGCATCAGTCATCTCCCAAAGACAGCCCCTCCTGGCTAAGCTCTTTTCCCCCTAGGCGATGACATCTCTGCCCCAAACTGTGTTGCCACAGTAACACCCGCAAACAGCGGCAAATAAAGGGTTAGTGGCTTCAACGGGGCCCTTCCTCGTGTCATCATCCGTCATCGTTTGGGATGAAAATAGTCTCTTGCTCCTTCTGATGTGGAGCTGCTGTTTCACAAGCTTTCAAACATTTGTCACAGTCGCAAAATTCTAAGTTTTTATTTGCATTTGAGATTTAGATATGTTATTTTTAATGTCAGGTTGTGGAATACAGTGACAGGAAAAGAGAAAGTCAGAGAAAAAAAAAAGACACTGTGACTAAGACCTTCCTTTTTCGGGTGCTCTCAGTACGGTCTCAGTTTTAGTCCTCATAGATTGAGATTTACAGCTTTCACACCAGCTTAAACAAACCAAATGACTACTGGCAAACACACCAGAGTTTGTTTGAACCTCACCAAACAGGTTAGGTGTGAAAGCTTTATAAATTATTGTGATTGGACCGACTCCACTATACGATGACATCATCTATTCATGTCTTTTTCCCAGCTTAAGAGCAGCTTGTCATCGACTTCCTGCTTTCCTGTTATTCCTTCTATTTGTACAGTCTCTGGTATAGTCATTGTCTGTGTGTGTGTGTGTGTGTGTGTGTGTGTGTTCTGGTAAGACCTACAATCCTCCTTAGATTGCCACCCCCGCTGCTGAAAGTCACAGCCAGCATGGACGCACACTCCTCAGCATAGAAGGGCATCCTGCCGTTTTCGTCCACCGCTCCTGCAACACACACACACACACACACAGTGTATTTAATGATCATTTATGGCTCTATGCCCACGTCCACGTCCAAAATACAAGTGAGCTTACAGAGGCACCCGCTCACACACCTAATAACCTCTGTGTCTTACCGATTGTGATGGTGTAGATGGAGTTGGCGTAGCCGTCATAGTTGCAATTGTCGTTGTATTGACCACCGTTGCCGCTGGCAACCACAAAGATGCTGCCGAAGCCTCGTCGGCCTGCAATCACCCCGTGCTGCAATGCCACCTTTGGAGGGTGGAGAAATGAAACATGAAAACAAAATCAACCAAGTGACAGCAGTGGCGCCTCTGCAATTGACCTGTAAGAGTGTACTGCCCCCTGCAGGACAGAAACAGTGCTACATTATTACCTTGCCCAGAGGATGAGGTCCATCTACAGTGTGCCCGTCATCATCTGGACCCCAACTAAAGGAGACATCAGAATCTACATCAGAATCCTAGCAAGACTTTCACAATGAGGCACATACACCTTTGTTATATTATATTTTACTGTGCTGTACTGTGTACTTCTCCAATGAAGGACCAGAAAAACACGTTTGCTACCTGCAGCTGTAGATGTCGTTGACCTGATAGTGCTTGTTGAAGGCTATAGCCTCCAGGCTGTCTGTCAGGGGGCCGTCCAGGACTCTGATACCTGGACAGGAAACAGCAAGCTTGAGATGTTTCACCACATACATTTACCTAAAGTCTCAGCTGCTCTTTCAACAGGGTGATGTCCAGTTCAAGATTAAATTCTCTTGTCTGTACCTGCCACCTTGCTGCCGTAGGCAACCCCTACGGCACAGTAGCTGTTGTTGGGAACGGCTGCGATCTCGCCGGCACATCGTGTCCCGTGGTGGTTGTCGCTGCGGACGTCCGGGTGTGGCATGGGGTCTGGGTCATTGGAATTCAGGTCATAACTGCCCTCTGGACTCTGAGGGGGTTGAAAAAGTATTGTTGGAAAAAGTCTATGTGATGAGGCACACAGTTAAGTGTCTGGAAATACAATTTCTAATCCACTGATCATAGAATGGGGTTAGTTTTGACTCACATAGTTGGGCTGGATGTCCTGATGGGTGTGTTCCACCCCGTCATCTACAACCACCACTGTGACTCCTCGGCCAGTGATGTTGCGTTCCCACACACCTGTTACGTTGATGTCCATACCTTTTTCCCCATTGTGGTCATTGTGCTGCAAGAACAAGAAGAGTAGATAAAGTATTTTAACTATCTCCTGTCTGAACTGGGAGACACATTAAGCTTTAAATACAAGTCTCATACAAGCCAGCCGGCCTACCTCCAGAAGGTGAGGCGTATCCTGTCGTTAAAATGGCTAAACCCAGCTGAAGAAGGAGAACAGCTCTACGTTTGTTTATGTTTGTACTGTTAGCAAACAGGTTCAGGTAACTCGACATTTTCAGCATGTAGATTATTGCTGTTTGACGCAGCTCGGGGACTTCTGAAATGGCAACACTCCGATCACAGAAAGGGACAGAGGATCAGACTTGCAGCTGAAAGTCTCCATCTGTAGCTAATCAAATCTCTGCAGCTGTTTACAGGCAGCAGAATAGATCTGTGTGTTCTGTCTGCAGCTTCTAACAGCTTTTACCTTGATTAAATTATGCACAGCTATCCCCAGGCTGCCACAAAATAACCACGCTAAATGTCTTTGCCTCTGAACATCTACAACTAACCAATGTCTCACGCTCTTATTTGTGAACCGTCACACACAGGGAAAGTAACAACCTATTTTAATCGTGTAAATATGCTTGATTTATAATAATATGATTATCATGGAGAATTGAGACATTTCTTGCAGTCAACTGATATAATTACAGAGTCTAATCGAATGCAGTCTTATCAAGCACTTCAGTAAAACTGGACAGCATCATGTGGAAAACATGGTTACCACACTATAAATATAATTAAAAAAAAAAAAGGCACAACATCAGGCTCATTTATTTATTACTTTTCAAGAGAAGCCGTCTGCTCTCTGTTTGTTAAGTTGTGAATAACATGCTCCTGGGTATCTCGATGCAGGTGTTCAACATTTGTAAGATTAGTGAGGTGACAGGATGAAAAGATAAGATTATTACATACCACAACTATGACGTGTAAGTGCAACTTTACCCAGCCTTTTATGCATACAGAGTGCTGTGTGTAAACTGATGCAAGTAACAGGTACGACTGGGTATTCAGTACTGTTATTGTCCTTGCAGCGAATTCACGGAAAAACAGTGCGTAACATTGTCACTGTCATTATTTCTGTGGTGTGGATGAAAAATTAACCACATGCTAACATCGGATGGGATTAAACTGACTGCTTGGGTAATGTTAAACCACACCATCCCTTAAGAAATAAGTCCAGCAGCCACAGTCAAAATCATTGAATACTATTTACAGATTAAATTGTCTGGTATCTGGCCATCAAGTTTATTCTAAAGTAAGACTCATTGCTACACAGCTACTGAACAAGCAAGATGGTAACACAGATACACAACAGCCTAGATTCTCACCAGGTGCCACTGTTTGGGGTACAGTGGGTCGTTGAAGGCCATCGATCTCTTGGAGCGGCTAAGCTGTCTCTCCTGGGAGTGCCAGAGGACATGAGGGTGGGCAGCCAGGATGTCCCCTGGATGGACACCCTCGCTCCAACCACCAGTTCTAGTTGCAGGCTCGACAGAACATAGCAAGTAGTGGCCTTCCAGCTGTCCGATCTGGCCCCGGTTCTGCAGCCCAGCCTGCTGTGCTACCTGGGATGAAGATAATAGTGATGATACACACAGATTTAACTGGGGCAACACTTTTACACTTTGTGCAACTTGTGTGGTTTTTTTTCCATGACCTAGGCAACTTTGAAACACATTGGATGAAACTTCCGTGATTCCCGTGGAGGAATGAGGTTGTTGCAGAAAATAGGATACAAATGGAGAGCATTAAACATAAAACGAAAGACTAAAATAGCTGCGTATAAAATATCTGGATGAAGCAAGTATCATTCTCACAAATCAATCTCCATAATGTTGTTTTCTTTTGAAAGTGTCAGAAGAGATAAATGAGTCAATGAGTTTTGGGTCAAACCTTCTAAAAGATTAAAATCTGTCTGCATAAAGTGTTCATGAAGTTCTGTACCCTGTTGGCTATCGCATCCAGGTGCACAGAGCCCTGGTCACCATCTTCTGCCCCATGATGTGGGCCAGCGTGGAGGCGGACGGCCCAGGACTGACCCAGACCACAGGACGGTGACGACGGAGAAGGAGAGGAGGAATGAAAGGGAATCGATGGGGCAACGGAGGGCAGGAGGGTCAGAAGCAAGAGAGTGCACGAGGACAGGACGAGGAGGACCAGGAATGTGGGGAAATATCGTGTTGCCATGACAACTGAGGGCGACACACGGGCTCAACCAGGCAAGCCCTCCTCATCTGAACAGCAGCCTGCACGTCAGGGAGAAAAGAAGGTCTTGTTAGGAGAGAGGACAATCTCAGTATGAGTCTCTGGTTGCTTATCTTCTGTGTGCTGCATTCACAGGCCACTTATTAAATTGACAGCATCACGCTAACTGGACACCAGTTCAGAGAGCCGTGGCCTCAGCACATTCTATTAACACTCTGTTTTTTATGTCCAAGCTCTGGCACTGGGGATGGATATTGATAAGATTTTATTGGTACTGATGTCATTATTGATTCTTCTAATTGGACTGATTCTTGATTGATTTTCTGTGCAGAAAAAAAGGGGTTCTTTCACTCTGGTACTCACACGACATCCAGACAAATTTTTTTTAATCCCGGTGAAACAAAAGAGGAAATGTGATGTAACTGCAGCTGTGAGGGCTAATTGTGAAACATAGGAAAGTTTAGTTTAGAAAGTTTAGAAAGCCTTTTCTAAGTTAGGGTGGCAGCAGTATGCTTACACGCAATAAGCTCAGCTATGTCACGTATTTCACATGCTATGCTCAAGTCACTCAACTCAGCAGCATGAAGGTAAATATCCTGTTATAGTAATACTAGAGCAGGCATGTTAAGCGGTTGTTGTTTTTGTTCCCTGGGCCTAAATGCAAAGAAATACTGTTTCATTAATTTAGAAACTGACTACAGCTAGCCCTCAGACTAACATGCATCGCCACACAGGACACTGATCAGGAATTTATAAAGAATCGGGCCAATAATCAGAATCAGAAATGACATTATGTGTTAATAAAATCTTATCTACTCCTGTCCTAGGTGACATCATGTGCTTTATAAAAAGGTAAATAATGATTGGCCAGGGAGCAACATGTGATCTGTCACAAAATTATTGTGAAATGATCATCATCCTGTACTGTTGTCATCTTTCGCTGTATGAAGCCACTCTTTGGCTCATTTCTTTCCCTCCACCATGATTCCTCCTCCAGCGATTACAAAAGGATCGATTGCAGCTGAGAACTGGTTCTTGATTCCCACTGACTAATGTGTAAGTATGTGGCTTGTCACACCCAAGTACAGCACAGATGCCAAATTATGACAGACACATGGAAAACAAACCACTACATCTGTTGTGGAATACTTTCTGACTCTCGGGTTTCTGTTTGTTCACTCATTGCGGTAATTAAATTAAACACAGCTTTATTTCCGGGACATGTGCGCCATGCGAGCCCGAGGATCTGGCTCCCCGAGGCAGTTCACCTGGAATTCAACTATACAATGACATACGACCGTGACTTAAATCTGATACCCGAGAGTCCCCTGATACCTGCTTGTGAATAGACTGTGAAAAGCTCTTGTTTTTCAAAGTAACATACTAAATATAGTATAAAAATATTCCAAACAATCAATCTTTCCTAATAAATAAGGATGTAAACAATAAAGTTTATTAGGATTTCTATGATTAATGTTGTGAAATCAGTGAAAATGATCTGTAACTCAAAGGGTCTGGATATCAAACCTTACATCCGGGCTTAATCTAACTGTCCTTGAACGACACACCAAACCTCTGCCAGCTGCTCTTAGGCAAAATATGTCTAAATTATGACGTCCATATCAATAACAGGTAAGTCTTTTCAGCAAATGCCCCTTTAAACGCGAGCATAAACTACAACAGCTCAGATCTGAATCATATTCAGACCCTTAAATGCAGCGTCGTTTCCCACCTGCTGCCTTTGCTATAGTGAAACCTGCAAGTTAGATTAAGCTCCCTGCTCAGCTAGTGTTAGCCCGTTAGCTCTCAATTTTGCTGATTACTTAGTTTCTATTGAGCCAGCTGGTCTGCTAGCTAGTTGGGCTAGCTTAGCCGAGGTCAGTCCCTTAATTGAACTACGACAGTGCCAACGTTACAGCTGTACTAAGATAAATAAACACGTGTGAACCGAGAAGCGACAGGGAGCCACAACTACAAGCTAACGTTAGAGGAGGGCGACTCGAGTTTCAACCGGAGCATTGTTGTTGTCACAGCTAACGTCGCTGTCCTGTCGCTAACCACTGAGCTCGATGTTCTTCAGTGAAACGTGACAGTACGAATCAATAACCGCGGTCATTTGTTTCTTTTAGTCCGTTATATCTTACCTTTCCGCTGAATTTGATGTTCTCATCTGTTACTCTTCGGAAATTTCTGAGTAAGGTTGAGGTTGACACCTCACTCCCACCAGCTTCCCGTCTCAACATGAACGTACTACGTCAGAGAGCGATTGCGCACACGTCCTGCGTGCCACCTGATTGGTCGAGAACCGAAGCGGAATACAGGTATTGCAACCGGTGTAAATATCATAAATGAGTGGAAATGTACTTCTGTAAACTGCTCAAATACTACTACTGCTATTACTTACTTACTCTATATGCTGTGCAGTTATATTCTGTAACAGCCATACCATCTTCCTGTTGTATATAGATATATATGTGCATCTTAGTATAATGCTACACACCATTTGTGTATACAGCACAATTATTTTTGTGAAATGATCAAACATACATATTTATATACTTGAAAGGTGTAAATAGTGTATATAACGCATATTTTGTTTACTTTACTTTTTGTATTTCTAGTATATCTTAGTATATATCTGTATTTATTAGCACTTTTCTTATCTACCTTGTGTTCTGCAAGCTGCTGTAACAAGTAAATTTCCCTGGTGTGGGAACAATAAAGTGTCTTATCTTACTATGTGTGAGTGTGTGTGTGTTTATTTTTCATAAATCATAAAAGGTATAGACAAGTTTAATTCTCATAATTAATTCAGGACCTAACTAAATATCCATGTCAGTTGATGTTTCAACTTAATGATGCATATTTTCAAACAGAATTCAAATCACCTCGATACAACAATCAATAATCTTGCCATGGGTAAACATTGAGATAAATAAAAAAAATCATTGCATGGAATTTATGGAGGAAGACCTTGACCCTAAGTTAGTTTCAGTGGTTAATGTTTTGCGTAAAGTAATGAAAATCACATCACGTGTTACAGTTACAATACTTTATTGGTTCAACAGTGCTGCCAGCGCCTGACAGATAAATATACAGTTCTGAGTTTACCTATTTACAGCTTGCTGAGAGACAATACAAACTGTCCCCTGTAGACATACATAGTGTTCTTCAGTGTATAACATACTTTGGGCTGGTTTCCTTTGTCCAAGCATATATGGTCCCCATTGAAAGATGTGGTGAGTTAGGCTGTTTCTGTGTCTATGAAAGAAGCCCTATTAAGTCTTGGGTTTGTTAACATGTAATGTGTTGTTACATGTGCAAATCATCAGATGGTGCAGCAGTAGGATAAGCAATTTGTATTCAGTGTGTGTGTGTGTGTGTGTGTGTGTGTGGCTGCACAAATAGAAGATCTGGAATGCACAAATTTTTGCGTACAATAGATATATTTAAGCTATCAATAGAAGAAGAAAAAGTGACATCTGATATCGTCTGTGTTCAGTAGTCTTAGTTTCACACGAAGCAAAACTGATTTTATCCAGTAAATGCTGTTAGGATCTGATATTTCATCAAATTCGCCTCTTTATGCGGACTGAATTTGAACTGTAGAATTATTTGCTGGCATTTGCAAAATAGTGTAATTTCATAGATGCTATTCATACTCAGTAGTGTCGTTTTCATTGTCGTTAAATGTTTCCATATACTCTTCACGTACAGTACGGCTGTGCACACATATAGGCATGCTCGCACAACCTTGTTTCATTCACTCACAAGCCACAGACGGTAGATCTATAAACACACATGTAAACGCTCGTATCTTCAAATCGTACTACAGCGAACCGTGCCCGACTCCATGATGAATTCCCATCTGGTGCTCACATCCAGGTCATTTCTTTATTTAGCCGTGTTTAGAATTTTCTGTGTGAAGATCTGCAGTGTTAAGAGACAAATCTTTCAGAATTCCAAAATCAAATCCATCTCTGTGGTCTATTTCTACGCTATCTATAAGAAAGAGCTGATTTTTTTTGTTTTGTTTTTGTGGTTTTCCCACTTCAGTTCCTCTAGCCATGCTGATCTGCATAGGTGTCTTAAACAAGCAAAGTTGATGCTCATGGCATCAACTTTCTCTTCTCTGTCCTTCAGATTAGTAATGGCTATAGTTCTCCTCAGGTGCTCTCCAATTTGACAGCAGCGCTGTGTATTCACTGTGTCAGCATTCTTTATACGTTACATATTATATTCCTGAAGATTCTTCGTCTTTCAACAGCACCAACATTTTGTAACAATCCCTTTTACCACAATTCATATCTGTCTGTGTTTCAAGTTTAGGCCTCTACGACAGCTTTTGACCCCTGTTCCCCCCCCCCCCCACCCATCACTTAAGGAGCGATATGTCGTCAGCAAAGTCCCCGTGTGGGTGGAGGCAGCGGGCGAAGCGCCACTGGCACACCATGAGACACAGCGGCAGCATGAAGAGAGCGCAGATTCCCGCCATGATGTAGGCGATGGTCATGAGAGTGGACTCGTCCGTCTGAAGGATGTTGTAGCCGCAGTCCTCCAGGTCGACGCCGTGGAACGGGCCTTCCACGGAGGCTGTGCGGAATTCATCATGCACTACAAATCGGAGAGTAGGATTGTGAGTATTTGTGAAAAAAAAAACATCTGCATAACAGATACTGCTAATGTTACCTAGAAATATACCCTGAATTTTCTGTTATAGTATCCACGTATCTTTTACATTTTACACCATAATCTTTACTGATTTCCCCTCCCCCTCCTCCTCCTCCTCCTCCTCACCATGGCAGGTGCTGACAGCAAAGCCGATGCGTTTCTTTTCCCGGTCGAAGACCACGTAGAAACCTTCCATGATGACAGCCCCCATCACTGTACCAGTGCTAGACTGGGAGACGGCAAACTTATAGCAGTCCTCTTGGGCGGAGGCCACATCCTCTACTGGGCGCAGGTATTGCTGCACAAGCAAAAAATGAAGATTAATCAAGAAAAGGGAAAAATCGAGGGGTGGAGTTAGACACGGAACATCACAAACAAGAACTCATAAAAGCGTGTATTGTGTGGGTTTTGAGAAATATACTGATATTTTGCTGCATTAGAATGAATATCAGTCATTTGTCTGTCTATAATTTTAGGTGCATGTTTGATAGCTTACAATAAAGTGCTGAAAGTCCAAGCAAGTATAGGATACAAACAAAGAGTTACACTTCTTCTACCTATAGAAAGCGCCCCAGTACGTCACACTCCTGCAACACATTACTTAAGGCCCTTTGGATTAAAAAGTGTAAAGGAAGGTGGTGTTAAAAAACTAATTTGTGTGTTCTTTGTAGAGCCTGGCCAACACACTGACATGGATGAGATCATTGGTTGATTTTAGTTTAGTCTCTGGTTTATACTGTGCTGCCATATGCTGTATGTTGGCAAGAGAAAATTGCAGGGGGTAAATGTCAAAGATGTTGTCATTGCAAAATTTGTCCACCAGAGAGCACTGACATGTTTATTTTTCATCTGTAAAATTCCCCACTTAGTACACATGCTGTATTAGGGTCACAATCAAATTTTGTTTATGTGTTTCTAAAATATCAGCTGATATATCATCAGCTTCTTTAAACTCCTTAGAATATAAGGATTCCTTATACTCTAAGGAAAATTCCTTAGAGTATTAACAAGCCTCAAATCTGCTAGTTCATAAGTGCATCTGTATGTTTGATTTATACCTTTCCTGACCCTATAGTTAGTGTACAGTCTATACACAGTGATTAACTATTGTACCTGCTGTAGAAATTACAGCAGAAGGCAAAAGCTTTTCTCAAGTGTGTAATTCTGCCGTCAGCAGGGCCCGAGCCTCCCACAGGTTTATGACACCGAACCTCGCTTCTAAATCTCTCTGTCAAATCGTATTCATTCCACACCCGTCAAGGTCTGTCTGAGTGGGTTTGAATAAAAGGAGTTTAATGACCTTTCAGAGCTTTAGAATATATTTTTGTAAAGGTAATACTCTTTGAAATGTAGTCATTCATTTTCTCCCTCATGGTAACTAGCCAGGACATCATCTACCGAGGACTGTATGAAAAAGTACAGCTGAAGGATAGGGTGATTTATTGTGACCAGATTTCCTGTAACAGTGCAAAGGGAAATGAAGACTGACTCATAGAAATGATAAACTTGTTTTACTTTTCAGTAAACATCAAATCTTCTTATACGCAGGTTGCCATATTTTCTAAAGCAACTACTGATCATTCAGACAGTATTTTAGGTGACATTATTTTATATGGTCTCAGTCTCGATCCCTGACATGAAATCAAACTTTATGCGAACATGATCAGTTCCAGTACAGGATACTGTGTAACTGTATTATCACCTGCGGCAGGATGGAGATTCTGAAGGACTGGTTGTGGTTTTCGCTCATCAGGTAGAGAGAGATGACCGGGAAGATGTGCCAGGGTGTAGTGCCAGCCTGCCAACATACCAGCTGCTCCCCCAGCCAGAACCCAGAGGGAAACTGCTCTGTCTGAAAAACAGGACCAAGAGGACATTCATTCTTTCCTTTTCCCATACCCAGTTATTACAAACCAGGGTCACAAGGGAAAGCTGGAGCTTATCCAGCATGAGAGGGGTAAAAAAAAAAAAAAAAATCAATCATCAGTCATTAGCTGTACAAGATGATGGTGAAGTGTTTTGTGAGCGTTAGCATCGTTAGCGCAGTGGAGCATTGAACTCCTCCACTGGTAAACAAGAGAGATAACACAAACTGCAGCACTGAACAACTCTGAAAATATCATGCTGCTTTTCCCCTGGTATTAGCGTTACAGCAGAGAGGCTGATCTCCACTGCAGGGGACATTAATAATGTTAGTAACGGTACAGTAGGAGCTTTTCCATCCTTACTCCAGAACACAGCGACCAACTTTGACTAAAGCCAGTGTTTGTGGGCTGTTCATTATTATCATTATTCATGATCATTTTTCAAATAAAACAGCTGCACCAAGACTTTTCTATGCGTTTTCTGTTAAAAAAAAAAAAAAAAAAAACTACATATACACCACCTTTTTTAAGCCCTGAGTACAGTCTGCAGGCATTCTTTTCAGGCTGCAAACAGCCCCCTGAACCTGTATGTTACACCACTCACTGCTGAGTGGAAATACTGTAGAGCAGTGATTCTCAACCGGGGGTCCGCGGACCCCTAGTGGTCCTACAGCAAATCCTACAATGCTCTACAGTGTAGAGCATTGCCCTGAGCATACTGTGACAACTGAAGGCGACTCAGGTGAGTGTATTAACATTTTTATCAACTCAGATCTTCCCATCCCATCTGCACCTTAGAAGCTGGACAATCACAGGACGTTAATCAAAGATACGAGGACAAAAATAAGATTTTGAGAAGGACACGTCCTCACGATCCTCTGTGGTAATCAACCATGAGATTCCCAAACATTCACAATTCTATTATCCAAACAAGCACTGGCCATGAGAGAGGGAGTGGAGAGGATTATTTTTCAAATCTGAGATGTATTGACCAGTACAAAATATTGGTCGCCACAAATTGGAAAAAAAAAAAAAACACAAAAGTTTTTCAGAGATGAAGGCGAACATAAAATCTTCTTCCCAGATAACCCTGAGATGTCTTGGAAAACAGTGAAATACTAACACCCCTGAAGTCTCCTTAGATGTAAGTTATTTCCATGACTAGGGCAGCAAAAGCAACAGAGGAAGAAGGAAGGAAGAAAGAGAAATAACATGGTAAGGACTGACCGAAGAGGCTGCTTCAATAGCCTTGACTGCAGCCTGGAAGACTTTCCTAGGCAGTCGAAGGTTGGTGGTGCCACTGTCCACGATGCTCTTATCGTAGTTGTACTGTAAAAAAAAAAAAAAAAAAAACAGATCAACAATCACAGATTATAAACACCTTACATAGCTTTTAGCATCAGTGATTGACTATTAAATCTTTCTTTTTTTTTTTTAGCCGTCAGTCCATCTTACCTCTTTACAGTCCATGTTGAGGTCCTGTCCGTTCACCTCAATACGTACGATAATGACCTCGTAGTACCACTCCCTGCGGATTGGAGTGTACCAAAGTTCTCCCACGTAGAGCGATGGGTCCACTCCTCCGATGATCTGTGAGAATATGGAAAAACAGAATCCAGCAGTGGCTCTAAATATGATTTAGTTTATTTGTATGTATGCATGAGTGCGTATGTGCATCTACCCACCATGCTACCGCCTACAGTAGCGCTGCCCAGGGAGTAATTTTGGGTGAAGCCTGCTCCACACAACTGGAGAGAGAAGAGGTCGGGGACCTGAGTCTGGCGAACCAGAGAGTCAAAGAAAGGCTCCAGTGTCTCGTCAGGCTGGAGATGAAGAGAGAAAGAAGTAAAATAAGTAGGATAGCTTTACTTCTGAATGGTGGAACCAAGCAGCTGTTTTTAGATTTTCATTTCCAAAAGTTTAAACAAACCTTGTCCTTCTCCTGACCTGTCAGCATACCGGTTGTCCAGCCATAACCCTAACCCTTGTGATGTCAACTGAATTAACCAAAAACTACATCTGGGTGTAGATCCAATGAAAGCTCAGCAAAGGACAACGAAGGAAATACAGTATTTCCACAAGTCTTTTAACAAGCTCAGCACTCACAGGAATTCACTGGACGTCTCCCCCTTTTTCGGCTTTCCTGGTCGTTCACAGGAGAAGTCATGAGCTGCATTTTTGAATTACTGCCAACGTTGCAGGTGACAGAGAAAAGTAGCACCCGTGGAAATTTTGATAAACGATAAGAAGTATCACTTTTAATACAGTCCTTTTTATCTTACAGCTAAATACTTATCTAAAATGTGATATTTAGCTCTCTTCCACCTCTCCCCAATCCTTGTTTCTTCTGTACGTAATGTCTAACATCACAACATGTTACATGAAATGCTTTCATACTTTAGTCACTGTAAGACTGATACAATGCACTGCTCTTACCCGGGCTATATCGGCGTAGGCCAGTCCCAGGATGCCCTCCCAGTTGGATCCATTGATGAAGAAGCGATCTGACTGGGTGATCGCAGCGATGTTGGCGCGCAGCGTGGCATTAGGGCCGTGTGGGATGGACACCAGGTCGGTTCCCAGCTCTCCCTCCCAGCGACCCTGGGTGTAGGGAACGTACACACTCCTGCCCTGGTCACGGTACGAGCTGGAGCTGCGAATGGACGGTCAGACGACAGTGGGACGAAATAGTGGAGAAGAAAGAAGGAGGGGTTGGTTCCTGGAGGTTTTACAGTAAGTAATTGAAAGGCTTCAACTCTGTGAAGTGAGTATAATAATATCTCCTAAAAACTCAGAAGTTTTTTTTTTTTTTTGCTGTTTTCTCTTTACTCACAGCGAGCGATGGTAGTATCTGCGCAGGAAGGGATGAGCAGCTGCCCCGACAGCAAAGTTACTGCTTCCTGTATCCACCAGGATGTTCAACTAATGACACAGAGAGAAAAGAAAAGACAGAGTGGGAGGTTTATTAAATATATGCTGTGTGCATTTTAGAAAAATCAATAGGTTTGTAAAACTGATGCTTGGGTTACATTGTGAAATTGATTATGTTCAATCTCTGAAGGGCAAGTTTAATCTATCTTTGGGTTGCCTTGGAGACAGACACAGCCATTTGTAAAACAATTTTCTGTGTGATGTCTGCTGCTGATACCTTTATTATTATGTCCTGATACAAGCTCATTTTTGAGCTTATTTTCTCTCTATATATATTATAGCAAGCAGCCACCTCACTCTCTCAGTCATTCTCTGTATCCATTTCTCTTCCCTTGTAGTGTCCTGTGCCGTTTCCTGTTGCCCTCAGTGTCCTTTCTCTGTCCTCTCTCTGTCTCCATTCTAACCCTCCACTCGTCTCAGGTTCCCCACTATTCTCTCTCTCTCCTCCTCCTCTTGTCTGCATCTCCATGTGAGTATCATATTTTGCACAATCAGTCAAAACAGTTAGTGAATGTGTGAATGGAGCACAATGGCAGCTGGTGATAAAGACAGAATTATACGATAGTTACTGAATGAAACACATTATACTTTACACATATATAACCTGCTGCATCACAGGTAACCGTTTATTTTTCTTCCCGTCTTTGAGTCCTGTATTTTTATGTGTTAAACAGATGTTTTCATTCATATAATTCTAGTTAAGATGATATGTCGTGGCTCAATTTGTTATCCCTTTGTTGCAGTGACGTACAGGCACATCCTGTACTATTCTGCTGATTGACGAATAAGGTGAAAGATGGAACAACTGTTTGGCAGAGAATATAGACGGAGAGAGAAACACCCAAACAGAAGAGCAGATAGACAGCAAGCTGCTCAATAATGGATTGGCTCTTTAAATATCCAGAGATGCGCTACTGTCTCAAGGGCTGGGCCTGAAAGCCCAGAATAAATACTTGACTGTCCAGCTGCCTTCTAACACATGAATGCATCCGCGTCAGTAATATACATATAGATACGCACACACAGTGTCTCTACAAACACCACTACTGTCAGTAATAATCCTGGTCTGTCTTCCTCTCTTGGCCAGAGGTTTGCTGACTGTTCAGGATACTTCTGTTTCTTTTTCACACATACACTAAAGGCTGCATCCCGACACACTGCGACCTCATGTCTTTCCCTGCTCTGTCTTCCTGTCCTCCCTGGCAGAATGCCTGTCTGTTCCAGCCATTATATTTGCCCTTCCCCCCTCCACTATGGAGGAGAAATCATGTAGTGGTTACCAGAACAGAACATGACATATCTGAAAGTTAATGTAAATCGATGACTTGAGGTCGTTTCCACAACCATTTGACTTCAATTTATTTCATATATATATATATAAGATTCTTAATAGAACATACAGTGAAACAGATATTGATTTTTTGAGGTGGGTCTTTTTTATGAGGCTAAAATACATTTTTCTGCTGAGCCTGCCTCTATGTCAGGATCCTCGTCTGCTTCTCCGATCTAACCGCTGTCTACTGCAGGTTACACACTGACTATGCAGAAGTCTCCATAACCTCACAACCCGGCTTCAACAAACCTTTTTAAATGCATTTGGGTCATCTGATTCATGATATCTTGAGACTCAGTAAGTGCCTGCAAACATTAACTTTAATGAATGAGATGGCCGAGAAGGCTGTTTTATTGTACTCCAGGTCATGAAGTGACTGAGGATCATTGTGTTTGGTATTACTAGGCTCCTAAAAGGACATAGTCTTAGCAATTTCAGCATCATTTACACATCTATACATCATTTAATATAATCTTATTTTATTGTCCCAGTGCCTGAAAATCAAGCCCTGTCTACTGCCATTTTAAAGGGCCTGAAACTATTTTCTGTATTAGTTTTGTTCCACACAAACACATAATCCTTCTGGTCAAAGTTCGGACAGCAGTTCAACAGTTTTGGTTGCTGAATCTCAGCTTTTCGCACATGAGATTTCTGTATTTGTGTTTGGTTTGTCCCTTCTGGGTTACTGTAGAAACATGGCATTACAACACAGTGGATCAAAGATTGTGTGACACCTTCTGATCCTTAAAGACTTCATACGTGCACATCTATTTACAAAAAAAAAAAAAAAAGACGAGAAGCTTGAAGAGAGTGCCATGAGCATTATATAGGTGTAAACAGCAAAAACAATTCATTAGGGGGAAGAGAAGGAGAAAGTGTGGGAAGAGCAGCTTCCAGCGATATGAAAGGGGCCCCACTTTTGGATACGTCATCCAGCATTTAGCGTATCCATGGTCGGGATTCGGTGTCCTGCTCGTGACAGAGCTGCAGATCAAATGTCACTACTTTTTCGGTACCGACCAAAACGTGTCCATAGTACTGAGTTTGCATAGGCTGTCGAGTATCAAAACATGGCTGTGATTACTCTTCATCAGTTTTGCCAACTTAAGACTATGTTTGTTAAAACAATATATGGTTTATGTAGATTACGTTTATGTAAATTAAGGTATCTAATAAAAGCATTAACATTGGAATCAAAACTCTAGTACCCAGGCATAGCTCATGGACACTCCAGCAGGGTGAATGATGGCTGACAAGCGATGTAACCTGGAAGACTGGTTGAAGGACACTCAGTGTGTTGTCTGCCTGTGCTGATTGGCCTGGTAGTCACCCAGGCAGATCTGTCCGATGTAGGAAACATCCATCTCTCCTTCATCATTCTCTCCCTCCCTTTTTGCCTCTTCTTCTCTCACTCTCATTCACACCTTGACTCTCTGAATCTCCCGTCTCTCCCTTGTCGCTTCTTTGTTCCTTCCCTCCTTCACCTTCTTCATCTCCTCTTCTACCACCTCATCACTTTCTCTTCCTCCCTTCCTCTACCCGTCGCCCTCTGTGTGCCAGCCTGTACACCGCAGCTGCACCCAGCTGGCACTCCTCACTCTGCAGAATTAATGGTTCCATTATCTGTCAGTATCATTCAGTCCTTTCTCTCTTTCACACATACACACACGCACACACGCTCTCAAAGGCCATCTGTCACTGCGGGGACATCAACTGCCTTTGCCTAAATCTTAGAAAAATTAAAGTATGATATGCATTTACATTAGTAAAGGACACGCACTGCACGTGTCATCGAGGTGTGTCAAAAGTTTATAGTGATGTCACCTACCTTGTGGATAGGTGACATCACTATAAACATAAATGTAGAATTGTGTCTTTAATGTTAATTATCTGACTTTTTTATTAACTCTCATGCATTTATTCTGATAAAGAAACACTAGATTTATTGATTTTAAAGTGTAAACGGAATTAAATTCAACACTACTGAGACAAAGACAGGGAGCAGGAGACCACTGATGAATGAATATTGTATTTTGTAAGGAGAGCCAGACTCTCTACGGGTAATAGAGACACTGTCCAGTCACACTGAATGTCATCCTCAAGGAAAGATTTATTGATTTTATGAGTGTACCTGTTTTTAATTCACTTCATTTTGTAATTATAGATTTGTTGTATAGGTCACATGCTGCATAACTGTATCCATATAGACTGCTTTCACAACATATAAATCACATCATGCATGTAAAACTCGTTACCTTCTGCGGAGGAGAACCCACGGCCATCTCCACGTAGTAACCCTGACCAGACTTCCCACGTAGGTTATCAATCATGTCCATGAAGCTGATACCGCCCGCCGCCACCGCCGCCGCCGCTCCTCTCCGCCTGCGCGCGGCGTACTTCCCAGCGCTGCCGCGCTCGCGCTTTATGGTGGTGGCGGCAGGAGGCAGCTGCGGTGGCTGTTCAGCGCGAGCGCCTTGCCGCAGTGGCACGCGGATGGCTAAAGGCAGGCCCGAGGCGTCCGGCGCGAGTTGACCGCTGCTGAGTAGACATAAAGACGTCCATATGAATAAATTCGACAGCCAGCGAGGCTGTAACATCGACGCCTCCATGTTGAAACTCGGTGGAGTTTATTTTTTTGGTTGTTTTTTTTTTTTTTTTGGAGGGGTATGTTTGGTTTTGACGTGACGGCACTCCGTTCAGCTTGACATCCAGTCGGCGGTGACTAGATCAGGTGGTGGTGATGCTAAAATGACAGCTAAAACCATGATGGCAGTTGAACCACAAATATGAAGAGGGACAGGGTCACGGTGTTTTTTCCTCTGGTTTTCTTGACGTTAATTGACACAAGCCCAATTTTAGACCACGACAAAGTAACATGGAGGATAGCAGCAAATAGCTTCCACTGGAAATCAAATCACGCTCACAATTAAACCAGTGTCACTGATAATTTGTAAATTACAGGCTCTCCCTCCGTGCTCAGCGTATCAACAAACCGCAGGCCCGTGTCGTTTTCTCCGCACATCCCTCATGTCAAACGGCCGAAACCATCGTCGGTAGGCACAGCTGGACGGCGGGCTACCGTAATCCGCATCCTTCCAGGTTTCCCGACCCGTTCATTCTGTTCTCCGCCTTCCAGTCTTTC
Source organism: Protonibea diacanthus (assembly GCA_028641955.1). Taxonomy (NCBI): domain Eukaryota; kingdom Metazoa; phylum Chordata; class Actinopteri; family Sciaenidae; genus Protonibea; species Protonibea diacanthus. Next base: position 20,841,704 of record CM053982.1, on the reverse strand, counting down.
ACCTCCTCCTCCTCCTCCTCCATCCACCCCGCTGCATCCTTCAGAGGTGCGAGAGCGCGAGCGAGCACCACCGCCGTCAAGTTACAGTATAAAAGCTCGCGACGTCCTGTAAGCATTTTCAAAATAAAACTCTCCAACTTAAATCTAGACCAGCAACCCAATCGGTAGAATTCTTCCTCCTTTGAAAAGCCTATGTTACATGATTTATTTATGCAATAAAATATTATATGTTCCATCGGGCAGTATATAACCATCATTCGTGTTTAAATCCTACATTATGCACGCCATACCACTGTTCGTTTCTCATAACGTCTTTTAATTTGAAGGCGCTGTCATGTCATGGATCTCTCCTCCTCTTCAGGATACGACCGTGGGACACTGCATTCTGGGTAATGAAGTTTTCACCGTGAATGCTTTGTGGATCACAGGTATTTCTACATTCCCATATAACATTAGGTATTGTTACCTGCTCTCACTCAGAACAAATACAGACATCTCCACATGAAAAATGAAAATAGAGGCCAAGATTTCAGATTGACATTTTATTATCTCAGACAACAATCGAATACATTGCAGTTGCAATGTTGTAGTAATATCTAATACTTACTGTGACTCTGTAATGCTCTTATTGCATGATATGCTATTATAAAGGCCTACAGCATCATTGTTGGAAATGTATTGCATTGTTGTTTTGGTGAAATATAGTTACAATAAATTAATTTTGTTAGGGAGACCACAAACTATATACATTTAGTATAAAACACACAATAACGTAAATGAGGAAGCAAGCAGTAGTTCAAATTGAATTCAAAGCTCAGTCAGTTTGCTTCTCTCTCCTATGACAGATTGCCTCTCTCTTGAGATGATCCTGGACAATCCCAGTAGTAAGGAACAGGGAGGAAGGAAGCAGGTGCCAATATACTGTGTCCATCTTTCCTCTCCATGGTGAATCCCACAGAGTCTTTGCAGTGGTGGAGAAGTCCACACTGCTCCACCAACAACGGGGCTGGCTCCTCTTGTCCTGAGGATGGTGGAGAACACAATCGGACAGATATTCATCATTAAAGTTTTTATATCCTTTATAAATTAAATCTGAATCATTAGCCGACTTCTGATTCAAATAATCAGATTCTGTCTATTAACCCAGCCAGCTCAATTGCTAAAAAAAAAAAAATTCATATTTACACTTATTGTAGCCTATCTAGCTTATACTATAATCTACAGGGTGATACTTACTGATTGAAATCTTTGTGCCCCAATTTTTCTGCCTGGTGATGAGGGGCTCAGCTCTGCCCTCTGGTGGACACCACACTGGTAGGTGTCCAGAGTTACCCACCCTATACACACACACACACACAGATACTGTATAGTTACACAAGCATAGTAGACAGAGGTGTACATGCCCATATGTAAATTATGCAAACCTCCTATAAATCACTATAATGATGTCTCTCACAGTTTTACCATACATGGCCAACAACCTCCCATGTGTAAACATCCTTTGCATACAAAGGTCAAAGATTAGCTATCAGCGAGGCTGCTGCCTTATCACTATGTACCAACTGATAACAGCGATGAAATGCACTGTGATCTAGTCATGATCTCAACTGATGTTTTCAAGGAAAGATGTGTTTTTTAATCAGGCAAACTGTATTCAGACCAGACTGGGTGGGTGACTGACTGAGACACTCACCGGTCCTGGGGGTCTGTAGTCCTGAAACCTTTAGCAAATGGGTTGCTAGCAATTTTTAGTTGGGTGATCTGAGAGAGAGACAAAGGGTAAAAAAAAGGGGTAAAATAAATGAAAAAAAGCAAAGACATTTCTCTCAAATATGTCAGTTTCATTAGTGCTCAGTTTCATTATGCTTGATACAAATGTATCAAAGATGTGTGATCGGCCTGAGTAATAGTCAGTAAAAAGCCAATAGATCCTGGGTTCCCTACCCGGTGGTTCTGATATGCAGTGACCGCCATAAAGCGTGTCTCGGGGAAGGAAAAAGAGCAGAAGTTCTTGTATGCGTTTAAATGACTGTTGGGAGTTGGATCCACATATACCACATGGAAGCGTGGCTGGTAGCGATGCATGGAGTTCAGTATCATCTGGCGAGGAGGAAGTTGGATGAAAACACAACAAGCAAATAAAAAAAAAGGTCATTTCTGTTCTTTCACATTGGAAGACAACACAACCTTTCTCTCAAAAGAGAGACAGGCATTGACTTACATGTCCGTTGTCATCGAGCAGGTTGTTGGTGAGCTTGAGAGTGTCGAAAGATACAGTCTGCTTCATCCACTGGGCTCCACAGGCGGGTGAGTCTGGGTGGAAATGCATCCTGCTTGGGGCCACAACATCCGCTCGCCCTGCCACCAACCAGGATGAGCTGTGGAACGCATATCTGATACAAACACACAATATTATAAATGTGTACAATAGGACTTGTATGGCAAGAGATCAAGGTAGATCTAGGTTATAAGAGGGCTATGATGGTCTGGAATAAAGAGATGAAAATACTAGAACGGATCAGAAATAATCAAAAAATGTTAGTGTGTTCGAAAAAGTAAAAAATCTCTGCATGTCCGACCTGTATCTTTTATCATCAACAGGGATAAAGTCCATGAGCAAGACATATTCAGCAGCAGGATCCATCCCGGAGATTTGCACCTGGAATGTTGGAAACATCCTCCTGCAGTTTGTGAATGTGTAAACGAACATAGTGCAGTCAGAGACACCAGAGAAAACGAAGTGCAAGATAAGGTAATGAGAAATATAAATCTGAATACTATTGTTACCTTCCAGCTTTGGTAACAATCATCTCTGTGCCCAGCTGGTCAAACTGTTGCCAAAGTGCATGCATCTCCAGCTGTACCCTAACCCCACTCACTTGGGGGGCCTTGGCGTTCGACAGTGACCCACTGTCTGCACAGCAGGGCAGGGATAGTTCATAGTTCTGAGACAGCTGAGGACCTAAAAAGAGGAGAGGAGAAAAGAGGAGAGGAGAGGTGTGTGTTGTTCACATTTGGATAAAAGCTTTTGTCTATAATCATCATCACACGAATGTATATTTTCTACATTGGAGCATAGACAATTTTGATCATAAAAACACACTTACCAGCCATCACTTGAAGGTGTACAAGATAAATAATATGAAAGAATTTGCTGTTTTGTCTCTTCCTTTGATATTTCTGTTCCCTCCAGTCAGCAACTCCTGTTTATACATCAAGACCAGTGGAGGTCTGTGGTAGGTGATGTACATCCAAGCATTAAGAGTGGCTGTTTGTGTCCAGGAACAGGCTGGTTTTATACACCATGAGACTCTCACTGGGGACCTCCATGCTTGCCTCATCCATTACAATACTCATAGTGCCACTGACATGCACTAATCACAGCTGCACACGCATGCAGGCATGCCGCCTTAAGAGTTGTGAATAGACTAGACAATGTGCATGCACACACACATGCACACAAAGCCTTTTTGGAGCAACAAGAAAACCTTGCATTTCCCGTTTTTTATAGCCTTAAGCCTTAAGTGGAGCTCTTCTTGACCAACCAGTAGGACATTAATAACATCCTAATCAGCCTTGGTGTGGACAGATAAAGACAGCAACAAACTGCTTTTATTATTCATAGCCTCTTTTTTTTTTTTTTTTTTTTAGCTTTAGAGTTTCAGCACCATACTAATTAAAGAGTCAGTTATTCCCTAAAAGTGGATTTTTCTGTTTTTTTTCGGTTTGTTTTTTTTCTGTAATTTTTAACCCTTCAAGCATATCTATAAAATTCAACATACCAGATTGTGTTAGGGATACATTGATAAATTCCTGGACTTTGCTGTTAATGTGGTTTGATGTACAAAAGTGTCGTGCAAGGTTATGTATCACATAAAGGCATGACTATTGCTTATAACACTAAGACACACAGATGATAAGACGTATGATCTCGATAAATCAAAGTTGCGTGGCTACAAATGCAAGTGTTTAGTGGTGTGGTTGGGATGTTTACGTGTGTGTGTGTGTGTGTACGTGCATGTGTGTGTGTGCGTAGCCTCATGTGACTCTATGATGGGACAGTGTTGAAGGGTTCCAGCCTGAGGGAACTTAAGCAGAAAAGTGGACTTTTTCCTAATAAAGCACAACGAGACTTTTAGTTTGTCAATAGGCCACTTCATACCCCCAAACTGCTCATTAATCACAGCTTGCAAGACCACGGGCAGAAATATCTTATATGTTATTGGGTGTCCCTCTTAAGTAGAAGTGATTGTATTAATATTGCTCTTTTCCAATGGACCTTGTGATCAATGATGACCCCTTACCCAAAGTGCTGTCTGTGTGTTATGACCTTATAGGCTCACTGAGGTCAAAAATACTTCAATAAAGCTGCTGCTATACTCTGGAGAGGGTCATTTTAAAGTAAACTGCACTATGTATTTTGATAGTTTAGATAAAATTGGCTGTTGTGGCAAACACGGATGTAATAAAGTGAATTGCAGTGTGTTATACTGTTATTCTGCCCTCATTACAGACAGATCATTTAGGAGAATGAGGAAATTATTTAAATATCTTTGACACTATTAGTCAGAGAGCAAAGTAGTAGTAGTACAGTCAGATGTTTATTGAGCTGTATTTCATCAAAGCACAGTTTTCAGACAAGCATCATTACACAGAGGTCCAGGCACTTGTGTTAATTCACATACAATTCCTACACAAAATGTAAGCAGTTGGCCATGGTATGCAAAGAGCAAAGCATGAAAGCATCTGTGTGCTGAGTATGCATGTGTCTGTGTGTGTGTGTGTGTCTTTGCTTGCATGTGCTTGAGCATGTGTGCATGAAGTAAGGTGTTTGCATGGGAAAGAGAGAGAGCAAGAGTCCAGCCATTTTGTTGTGAACGAGTGCACCAGTCAGGCATCGGCTTCATTTTGGGAGGTGTTCCTCGTGAGGAAAGATAGAATGGAGAGAAAGGTGGAATGGATCTAGAACAAAATGTGAGGTTAGTTACAAGAACAGGGTTGGGAGGATTTAGCTCTTGGTGGCGGAAGCAGCAATGATCTGGAAGATAGACTGAAGCTTGGCCTTGATTTCATCAGCTAAAGGTGTAATCTTTGCCCTCAGCGATTCTTCATCGCCGCTCTGGGCCTGGGTGTAGACATTCTTCAGCTGCTCCTTGTATTCTTCGACGTAGGGAGAAGCCAACTTCTTCAGAGCCTCCAGACGCTCAGAAAGCTTGGCACGCACTCTCTCCACAATTGGCATCAGGGCGGTCTTGGTCTCCTCCAGGTTGGTGGCCATCTTAGTCTGCAGAGACTCGACAATGGGATCCATCCTGTCCTTGAGGGCAGCCATGTCATTTGTGTGCTTCACGTAGTATTCTTTCATGATGGGCTCCAGCAGGGCTCTGTAGTCTTCAAGATGCTTGTCAATGACCTCTCTCAGAGCTACACGCTGGGGCTCGATGTCAGCCTTCAGTTGATCAATATCAGCCATCAGAGAAGTACGGAGATCAGCAGTGGCATCAGCGATGGTGCTGTAGACGCTGTCAGTGATTGGGGAGACGGAAGCCTGCAGGGCCTTGATGTGAGTGTGAAAGTCCTCTATGTGCTGAACCAAGTGGTCCCTGGGAAAGATCAGAGATGGGGGCACAAAACCATTTTAGCTTAAGTTAAATGAATAAATGTTAATTAGAGATCTGTAAAAAGTGACTTAAGGGAGAATGGACTAGTGAGGGACCAAGATAGGGACCAATTATAGAGAGTAGCAATGGATGAGTTGATTGATGAGTCCTTACTTGATCTCCTTGTATTCAGTGTCATCCAGCTGTGCCAGGGCTCTGCCGGCACTTTCCTTCACCTGATTCAGGTAGACATCCACAGCAGCCCGGACGTGGGCCAGCTGGCTGGGTGGATCGGCTGGCAGGGAAGCGGCCTGAGAGCCTGACAGGAGGAAAGGAAAGGTGGGGAGGAGAGGTGAGCAGAAAAAGGAAAAAAGAAAGGAAAAAAACAAAAGTAAGCAATCAGAAAAGAATATTTGTAATGTAATGTAAAATATTAGGTATATCTAATATTTAATTTAAATTTTGCAATCAGTACTCACCGACAGCCAGGAGAAGGGCAAGAGCGAGAGCCACAAATTTCATGATGATGGTCTAGAATGGAAAAAAGTGTAATGGTTATTGATTTATTCAGTGCATGTCACACTCAGTAATACAGTTTAAACAACAACAAAAAACATGCTTAAATTACTCAAGTAAATTAGCAAAAAACTATTTTAAAATGGTAAACCAATTTATACAACAAATCTTGAATTGCACCTTTGAGTGGGCTTGAAGCTAATGTTAAAGTTGAAGCTACACGCTCAACCCTGAATATGCCCAAATGAGTTCACGCTAAACATATGGCTGCCTCTTAAAAGAACCTGTAATCTTGGTAGATTAAGGGTGGCTACAAATTAGAGAGACAGCTCAAGCAGATTAGCTCTGCTTCGAAATCCTCTTCCAGGCTTTGCAGTAAATCAAGTCATAGAATCATCTTTCTGATCTTAAAGACAGTCTTGCTCCAGGAGCACTTAAGTTTTGGGATTTCTTGATCAAAATAAAGTTAACTACTAGAATATCATGACAGGCTTAACAGCGTGATCCCAGAGGTAAAATTAATTCAAAGAAATAACTCAAAACCACAATTCAAAGTTAACAGTGCAACTTTTCTTTCTTGCAGAGAAACTTATTTCTGGCTCCAGTTCACAACTTCTTCAGTTTCCAGATGAATAAGTTTTCCAACATATTCTTTTCTGACTACCTTTTCTACAGCCCAAGTCCCAGTTAGAGCCACAGAAGTTGCTTCTCTTACCTGGTGGAGTTCTTGACGAGACTGCAGAACTTCAGCAAGAGCAGACTTTTTATAGTGCTCGATGAGGGATGAGTCCATGTGGGGAGGAGGGGTGGGGGGGTGGAGGTGTGAGGGTTGTGTGTCTCCGTGGAGGTGGACCTCACCCCCCTGCCATCTCTCTCAGCAGGGGGACTGAGTTGAGAGTTCAATGGTCACCTGCTGGGAAGCGATCACTCAGCACACACACAGTCACAGATTAGCTATACATTGTCGAGTATCATAGACGTACTGCAACTTTTAGAAACATTGCTTAGCAATCCTCTAAATTAAATTAAAAGATAACAGGACATTTTACCTGTGCTATGTCTGGGATTTAATTTCTTTCTTGATAATGGTCTTTTGCCATTTGTTCTGTTGCCAAGTTGCTATTGTGTCAACTACATGAAAGGCTGACACAAACAAAAGGCGGCTCAGAGTGAAGACGGAGCCCTAAAGATTAGAAAGAAAGTTAAATTAGGAAAGAAGTGTGAATATGACACAAATGGGAGAGGGTGACAAGACAGAAGGAGTTTTTTATGATATCAAATAAAAAGTGGAGACCAGGAGGGGGAGAAGATTGGTGGAAATAATGGATTGTATGAAAAAGAGACGTAAAAAGGTGACAGAAATTGTTCTAATTCCCCTATGTAGCCTAAGTGAAGGTTTCGCACAGGGGTCTTTACTAGGTCCTGTTGTACTTTATACATTTTTGCAACATACACTTAAAAACAACAGTTTGAATCACTTTTATTGCATTGCTCCTGTTACAGAAGAATGTGTAGGAGAGGAAAGCCACATTATTAACAGTCCCAGTTTTGCCAAAAGGCTGCCAAGATAGACAAACAAGAGCAAACAGAAGACTGTGACTTGCTGTAGTCAACCTTCTGAAATGCAATCACAATCGGCATGTTGCTAAATCAGTGAGAATGAATGCAAATGCACTCACTGTAACTCACTGTAACAGTAATCTATAGGGAACACAGAGTATGAGGACAGACTTATCTCAGTTTATGGATAACAAGTTTGTGGCTCGTGTGTGTGATTAATAGGTCAAAGAGTGGTGTGTGCCATGCTGTTGTTTGTTGTCCTATCACCAATGGACTTTGTCACCATGGCTTCATGTAATTTGAGGATTAGGAATAAGTACAGAGCGTTGTCTCTAATTATCCACATATATCATGTGCATACCATAGAGACTGTAATGTACTCTGTCACACAAGCCTCATATTATAAACACTGATTCATACCTATTCTTTTAAGATTTGTCGTTACATCATTTTTCCTTTATTACAAAGAAAAAAGATATAAAGTGAAAGTGTATCATAAAATATAGTAACATATATATTAAAACACACTTTAATGCAGTAAAAAGACATTTTTACCTCAAACAGAAGGTCACATGATATACAGATGTTCATATTTTCTTTATTAACCCTTGTGTATTAATGTGCTTTAGAAATAATTCTGCACAATCATCTCTATGTGCTAATACATGTACCATGACATGCCATATCACAGCTGTCTGCAGAGTGAAAGCCAGTCTAATAGTGCAGGGTTATTAGGTGCAAGGTTAATCATTGTCATCAGTGGTCAGTGGCAATCAACTGTAACCAAGAGACTGGTCTGTGTTTCTTTACATATTATAGTTCCAGTAGCCAATATGCACTTTTCTCAGAATACCACTACACTAATGTTTTGTGCACTGTCAGTACTTGTTCTGGGTGATTGCAACATGCCATATATGAGGCAACATGTAGCAAGATACTACAGTAAGAGTACAATTCATGTACAGTAACATATGTTATATGCAACATTCAAGGCAATTGACTCTATGAAAGGGTAACTCTCAATTTTGCATATGAAAAACAAGTTCACCACAGCGAATAAAATATAAATGTTCTTAAATATCCTCTAAATAAAGTGTTCTCCACCAGCTGATCTAGTGAACCTTGCAATGTTCAGTTTCAATGTTCAAGATTGCATGAAAGGCGTTGACTCGTGAGGCTATAGCTCGTATGTTGAAAAGTGTTTCTAACATTTTGTTCCAACCTTGTCTTTTAATGGGGTAGATCACACAAGCACTCCATTTAGCGTGTTGCCTTAAAGCTTAGCATCCATTTGTTGCCTTTATGCAGCAGATTTGTGAAGAGTTCAAATCACAAAACAAAGTTCCAGTTTCCCTTTGTGAGGGTTTCACACTGTGTGTCTGCAGTAAATCCTCTGTGCCTATTTAACGGCCAAATGACATTCTTTCTCTGCATCCATTTGCCTTTGTTATTTATCATTTGCCACTGTGGTGTCTGTCTTCACTCTCACCTCCTACTACAAACTAATTCACTTCACATTTTTACAGAGAGGAGCCAAGCTGAGCTTAATGAGGCTGTGAAGACAGAGCGGTGTCAGAGCCGTTACCTATTCAGGCCACATCAACGCCTTCTCGCGTCACCTCTAACCTCTAAGTGTAATGGAAGCTTTGTAGTTAATCTGTATGACTTCATTTCTAGCTAAGATGTATCTAGTTTTGCCAAGCAAGAACAACCATGGTTTTGAACAACTGGCTGGACAAAACAAACAACTTGAAGAAGCTACATTGGGCTCTGGAAAAATTTTGACATTTATTATTTTTTTTTTTTTACTATTTTCTGACTTTTTTTTTTTCACAGAAAATCCTGTCATCACGACTCCTGTCAGAGGCTCCAGCTTGTACTGTCATTGTACAGTAGTCTTTAGGGCTTTTGCCCTGGCCCATGAGATAAGAGTGTCCTACATGTCAGCTGCTCTGAGCTCAGAGCTCACCAGGAGTGAAACAGGCCTTGTCAGAAGAATGGCTCTTATCTGGAACAGCAACCTTTGAGATTGCTTGCACTGCAGCACATTGATTCAGTATCCACAACGCACCGTCTATCTAGATTACTGCTGTCGTAATTGTTATCAATACAAATACTTAGTTGGCAAGACAACTGCTAAGGTTGCAGGTTTTTATGTTTAACATGTGAACACTCAATTATGACAACAAGAGACAAGAACATTTTAAATGAGCAAATGAGACACTAAGCAATTATAGTTGAGAAAATTCTTAGCTGACCACTATTTTGGGAAAAATCATATTATGCAGAGAGCACCACCTGGTCAGTGCTGGATTGCAAGCACCATTTGGGTTTGATTTAAGACAGCACAACTGCTAGACAGAGACAATAATGTGGTTAAAGCAAGGGTTTGGTCTATTTCGTAGAACTTCAGTGCCGTCATCAGTTACGCAAAACCAACTGATTTCTAGGCTAACTCATGTGATGGGATTTATCAATGCCCCAATAAGAAAAGGAAGTTCTTTGTTGATGATCAACAAGCTGTTTTACAGTGACCATCAAACAGCCAGGCAGATGTGGGGTAATTGCCTGGAGCTGATAAATATTTAATCAGAAAATCCACCATTTGATCAGGCCCTGGCTGAGGTTCAAAGGTCACGTCATTGTTCCAGCTGCCTCCATGATGGAGCACTGTTCTCAAACCAGCAGGGGAGGTTGTCTCAGCTGTGAGCAACAGCGTGGACAGCTCTCTCTCATTTTCTCCAACACACACACCACTTCAGATTGCTATACCCAAGTCTACTTAACTGTAGTGATGTGGTTTTGCAATGTCACATCTGCCGAGGTCGCTCCTGCTTTAATACAGATATTTGGACTGAAGCCCTGGTCGTAGAGAGTCACTGTAGGTTGCATCGCCCTGTGGGTTGTACAGCTTGACAGCAAAGCAAAGAAAATCCACCCTGAACTCAGATAACCTAAATCATTCGAGGAACAAGATGAAGAAGAATATTGTTTAATCATAAAAACACACAAATACAGACCAACTCTCACGTAATGAGCGAATAATGAGGACACACTTGGGCAACTACATGCCAGCCAACAAGCTGTGAGTTGTCGTTCTGATCAGGGATAGGAAACATTATCTTCTCCTTTTATGAGCCTCCATTTGCTGCTCTTAAACTGTTCAAAGATAATGCAGTTTATTGTTATAAGTGCATAGTTAAATGTTAGGGTAAGAAAAACATGTTCATGGTAAAACGCTGATGCATCTGCAAATTCTCCAGCACACAGTGTGGCTGTTTAAATGATCAAAAAAGGGAACATGCAGCATAGTGTAATTCTTTACTACAGGTAACAGAAAGTACTGGACGATTATGCTATGCATATGCTTTTTACTTCACTACATTTAGCTGGTGTAGAGTAGTGGTGGAGAGTAGTTTCACTGCGCCGCCTTCACTCACAGTATTTTTTATGCTTTTTTCCAGCTTTGAAACAATGGCTAAACAAGTTATTGAATCCATTAATTGTTGGGGAAAGAACCTGAACATGTTAGCTTGGTTGCATTACTTCTATTACTAATTTCATGAAATAGATTTTGGTCCGGTTGTTCACACCATCATAAAAAAAAAAAAAACAAAAAAAAAAAAACGATGAGCTGACTCACATTTTAACACCGAAAAAGAACAACAACATGGATACCACATTGTTTGCTCATTCACATACCGAAACTGATAGAGTGCATGATTCCTGTTCTAGGAAAAACACCCAATCTGTCTGTGATTTGTGTTGCTTATCATTATTTTTGTCAATCCAGTTTGGTGAGTAGGTGTTGAGTTGATCATTTGAGTTTCAAGGCCTGTTTGTAATTCTAAAGCTAGCATTGCCCAAGATGTAGAGGTCATTCACTCTGTTACTAGAACCAAGCCGCCCACACCATGGCAAACACAGGAATGAAAGACAAGTCATTTTTACTTGAACCCATGTCAAACATTCTAGATCATTAGATTTGTATGATCTAATAGTATGTACCTAACACCAAAAGGAAGCATGTATAATAAGTGAAAAACCAATATGTAACAGAGGAAGAAATACATGTTTAATCATAGAGGATAAATGTACTGCATTATGGCACCACATTAACATAATGTACTCAGTTCAGGACGTCACTGCAGCTTCTACGTCCAAGAGTACATGGAAAGGTGATCAGACATGTTGCATCAGTCCTCCCCCTCATCTGCTCCCTTGTGGTTAAAGAGTAAAGAGATCATGACAGAAGTCAGGCTAAGACTGAGTAATTTATTTGAAACTACTACAGTTCTACTCTGTGCACATACTATACCAGATATTTTGACAAGTCTTCTGTGAGATGGTGGACAGGAGACTTGTTCTAATTTAGCCTATTTTAGATGACAGTCAACAATAGATTCCATGAGAAAAGTGTCAACAATCTGATGTCACACCCTGGCTACGGGACTAGACAAATGCATCATTTAGCAACACAGTGTTAAAGCAGCCCCCAGCTGTGAATTAGAGGCTTGGGGACCATAAGTGTAATTTAACACACCACAGGGATCCTTACATTCAACGTCCCCTGCAAGGACACATGCAAAACATTTCACCTTTTCCCTTTGTCAAAATAAACCCTATAAGCTAAGCTAAGCTGCTTTAACACACATTAACACACAAGAGAACAGTTCTTTGAATTAGGAGGCAAAGACTAAGACTATTTCTCAGTGATGAGTTTAACATTAACATTACAACAGGACCAGGTTCTTAGCTTAAGAAACACATGAAAGCCATCGTGGAAAAGGAAATTTGAGGAATTTTGAATATATTTCAAAAAGTTTCCAAAATCCTTGGCTCCTTTTAAACCGAGATGACAGATGTAACTATGACACATTTGTAATTTAGAGTTTTACTGCAGTTCTCTATAATGGGTACAGGTCTGCTTTGCTTTTAGCTAACCCCTGACCTATGTTATAAAAGATTTTAAATCTGGAATTACTGATTATTGATAAAGCTGATAGTCCAAACTTAGATCTACGTTGTGGTACTTTGGAGTTCACCAGTTACTCTGCACTAGCCTTGTCTTTGTATATATGTGGAAAGAGGTTCTGGGGCTGCGTTGCTGATACATATGAAAACTAATTTGAGGAATCAAAAATGAGTAACACTCTCAAAGCCAAGCTTCGGTTCACACCACACAAGAGGGAGACAAAGGAGTAAGAGGAAGATGGATAGTTAGCCATAAGTTAGGATGATTGATAACTGTAAAGCTGCATCTCTGAAAGGCCTTCTTTGAAAGCTTATTGCCCACAACATACACCCGCAACTGTGAGGATGGCAAAAACAGATGGAGAGTGGTATTTGAATCACTGTGGATGTACAGTGATTGATGCTTTCAGGTGCAGCGCAAACACACAGAAGACCCAATTAAACTGTTATTGACCTCGATATTTTAATACAAACAAACGTATGGAGGATAACATCACGTGAAACACAGAATGCATTTCATCATAGGTCTTATATTGCTGATGTTCTGTGACATTTGTAAATGAAGCAAAAGTCGCTGACGACGCTTTTGCTAAATTTCGTCATCTTTTTACCGATGCAAAACTGTAAAACTCTTGATGAAAGTGAAATTTACGAGGACGCATGAACGCCTCGTGTGGCTCATGAGCCAGTAAGAGCCGCGCTCCCATCGTCAACAGGAAACGGGGGAAGCGTCCTTGGAGATGTTGTTGGTGCTGTTAACTTTGGCATCTTTGTCCCCTCTGCGTACACAATGTCTGCGTTAAACAACTGACAACTGACCCGCACTGTCTCAGCGGCTAATGAGAAAACGATTTAAAGTTTGCAAGGTAACTATTTTATCACGAATAAACACATTCTCCAACTACTTAGCCGGCTGAGCTAACGTTAAGTAGCTAGATGGCGCCCAGAGAGCTGACGTTCAAGTTAGCTGAGATGCTAATTAGCTTAGCTCATCTGTTCACTAGCTGTCCCACGCATTACTGTGCTTAAAAATGATATATTATAGATATTTTGTGTTATCGAGATGTTGGCGTGGCTTCACTCATGCACAGTCTCTCACATGTACTTTATAAGAAGCCCTCGCTTTGTATTTGCACAACATTAGCTAGATTTACTGGATTTGTTAATCTTATTAGCTGAGCATAAAGCCGAGGTAAAATAAATGTGCCCGTTGGGCACAGCATAGTGAAGAGTTAAGGCTGAGGCAGGTATAGTTGTCTGCCCCTGTGTTATAAACAACATATCTGCCAGTCATCCTGTTTTGCATTTCCCCCTGCAGTAACCATGACTGCAGCTCTCATAGGAGACCAGCTGATCCTTGAAGAGGACTATGATGAGACCTATATACCCTCTGAACAAGGTGCGAGCAAGGGTAATAACGTGGCAGCACAGGCAAAATATGACTGAGTCACTGTGCCAAGATTATCCCCAAATTAAAATATATAAACTCTCCAGACACAGGTCAAAATGATTTAGCAGCTCATTGGTGACCTTATTTCCTTCTATTGCCTTAATGAGCTGTTGAATCTACTAGATGTGGTAAAATATATTACTATTACAGTAATTCAGTTTGTCTCATCTCTTATCAGAAATCCAAGAGTACGCAAGAGAGATTGGCATTGATCCCGACAGTGAGCCGGACCTCCTGTGGCTGGCCAGGGAAGGCATTGTTGCCCCTCTGCCTCCCGAGTGGAAGCCTTGGTAAGTAAGGTGGAGAGAAGAGAGGAAGAGTAGAGCCCTGGGAAAGTAACCTTAACAATAAGTAACAAGTAACAGCGGTAGTTTGCATCTGTGTGTGGGGGCTGTGGTTTTTCAGTCTTCCTCTGGGTTTCTGTTCCTGTTGATTAAAGTTGAAAGCTACCATGAACGCTGTTGAAACCTCGTGAGGCACCTGCGATGCTGCCCCAGCAGCAGCTTCGAGTGTGCTTGACAGTGTAGATGAAGAGTAGGGGTGTTTGTGTCCATGCAACTAATCAAGCAAGAAAGTCTGTTCCTGACACCTGAAGGTGGAGGTGCATAGCAACCTTACCATAACAATCTCTACAGGGAGATGTACAGGAATATCAGGCAGATTCTACATGAAATCGGGTGTAAGTTGTAGGTTAAGGCGTAGTTCTAAGGGTTTGTGTAGGATTAATAAGCAACAAACTGCATTTCAATCAACTAGAAGCCTATTTCCTCTATATTTTAACCCACTATTGGGCCTTTTGCTCAAGCAAATAAAGGGAGAGAGAAGAAACTGCTAAAATAGATAAGCTTTGATTTGAGTTAGGGTTACTTATATAGTTCATGTGGTGCAGCGTTCAGTTCCAGGTGACAACACAACTTCTGGTGACATCTCTCTGTTCACCTACCCGTCCACCCGTCATCTTTCCCTCACCCACCCTCGTCTGCACCCTCCTGGGTCTTTTTGGAGGTGCTGAAGTGACCCCCCTCCTCTCCCCCCTCCTCCTCCCCCACAGCCAAGATGTGACGGGGGACATCTACTATTTCAACTTCTCCTCGGGCCAGTCCACGTGGGATCACCCCTGCGACGAGCACTACCGCCGCCTGGTGGCCCAGGAGCGTGAGCGTGCTCAGCTCGCAGCCACCACGGGAGGCACGGGGGCCAAGAAGGACAAGGAGAAGAAGAAGAAGAAAGAAAAGAAGGAGAAGAAAGAGAAGAAGAAGAAGGAGACGCTCAAGACTCCTGGTGTGAGTGGTTGTTTTTCACTCTTGTGTTACAAATCCTCCTGCAGCAGCACTGATGTACGTAAAAAGAAAATTTCCATTCGAAAAAAAAAAAAGCCTAGTTTCTCGTCATGAGAATGCTGTAGCCTCTATTTTCCCAAAAGAGCCCAATGACAAGTACAAACTGCGGGCACAGTTGTGTAACTGCAAGGTGCAATCTGGAATAGAGCCCAACGAATGGGCAGGTGATGTTTTTTGGGTTGGATTCATATTTTATTTTTGGGGACAGTATTCTGTAAATAGAGCCCCCTAAATCTGAAACACTGGACCAAAATTATTTCACCCATCTGCTCGGCTATTTATATAACTTGACAAATGGCAGGCTGACAGCAGAATGATGACAAAAACAGCAAAAGCACATCTTACTTCTTTGACTGTGTCTCTTTTCCTGCAGGCATTGAGTTCAGCCTTGGGACCCCTACCATCCCCACTGGGCAGCCTGGCTCCTCTGAGAGGTCTGGATGCCCCGGGCCCACTGCCTGGTTCTGCGCCTGCTCTCCGGCGCTCGCTCGGCAGCTCTGGGGGACTGGAGCCCCTAAAGACTTCCCTTGGAGTACGATCCCAGTGTTATATATTAAGGATCATGTGATATAAATTTTAGCCTCTCATTAACCTCTAACCCAAACCCTCACAGTATACAGTACGCAGTGTTGACTTTCTTTCTCTGTCAGGGCCCTCGGAGCAGCGGCGCATCTAGTGTTTTGGGCAGCAGGCAGGAGGAGAGGGTGTCCCTCACTGTGCCTGGCTTTGATGATGATGATGAGGAGGACCATGACGATGAGAAAGTCTCAGAAAATGAGGTACAGCAAAACAATGAAAGTAGTAGTGTGGTGTACTTTATATCCATATGAAACCAGACATGTTTTCTCTTTCAGCTGAGTCTCCGTGGTACAGACGGATTATTGAAGAACCTTCACCTGGACCTGGATGACCTTGGTGGAGGCTTACAATATGAGGTAGACAGGATACAATAATTCTACAGTAGTGTTGATTTTGATTCATTCTATAAAGCTACAGTGTTTTTAGGCATGAATCTTTTTTCTTATATAATGGTGAATCAGTTCCAGTGGAAAGTTTTAGTGTCCTGTGTGTGCGTGTGTGTGTGTGTGTGCTTTAGGACAGTGAAGCCAGTGGTGGAGCTCCAGCTGAGGAGAGGACAGAGCCAGAGTTGCAGGACTTGGCTCTATCTAGAGATCACAGCCTCGAACCACCGTCCCAACAGGTAAATACACACTGACATGTGCTGTCCACTTTTTCAGAGCCTCCCATCTTTCTTTTGTCTCTCTTGCTCATTCAGCCATTTCCGTCTGCTGTCTGTAACACCTGCGTACCACATTCTTTGAATGGCCATAGTATGTCTGCACTGTGATTAGTTATTACTTGACAGAAACAACAGCCCCGTCATCACAGGTAATATAGATTCATATGTAAATTTATAGTTATAGAGGTTAACACTGTTTCTACTGTATAAGACCAGAGTTTACTTTGAAGGAAAGTATTTTCAGTATGAGAGCTTAATAAATGCTAATATATACATGTATACATAAGCTTGGGGCAGTCCTAATTGTTTACACATGTCTACACAGCCTCAGTGTATCTCTACCATAGTGGACTTTTCTTCTTATCTCATGTAACTGTGATTCTAAACCATCTGTTCTCTTTCTCTCATTGGACCTCTCTGACCTTTAAAACCTCTCTCACCTCTGCACCGTGACCCGGGCTGTGTTTGGATCTGTCCTACGGGCACGGCTGCTGCCCCTGTATCTTCCTCTTTGTCCTGCTGTCTTCATACTGTCACTGTTACTGCTCTGCTGTCTGAAATTGTATATCAGCATCTCACGTCATCACAAACCTATGAATTCTATTATTTACTCTGATTTGTGTATTTAGTGCCAGTGGCATTAAATTAGATGTTCTAATTTATGAATAACACATTAATTACTAATGAAAGATGACAGTTCTGCTCCTGTGTGTGTGTGTGCCTGTGTTTGAGTGTGAGAGAGACCCATTTGTGTATTTTTTATTTGTTTTTCATGTGTTGGTTGTCTCACGTGACTCATTTTTTCCCTGCAAAATGCACGATTGATCCGTCGTTTTGCATGCAGTTGTGTCAAGATCATCCCCCTCCCCCCTCCCCTGCCACTGTCTTTCAATGGGGGTCACAATCTTTTTTTTGTCTGCTTCCTTCCCTCACTTGCCTTCCTCCGTCCTTTTCTCTCCCTTGTGTCTCTGCACGCCTTCCTTTGCGCCTCTGTTGTGGGATGGATGGACTGTTCTTCACATTCCCTTCCACCAAGGATTCTTTGAGGGGTCGCCACCTCCTCCTGTCTTCATTGGCGGGCAGTGGAAACCGTGTTGTCAGTGTGGAGGGGGCAAGTTCTGTCAGCCCTGAATCTAAACACTCTGCTCCACAGGAGGTAGCAGAGGAGTTAAATGAGGTGGTGGAAGAGGAGGAGGAGGAGGGGGGAGAGTTGGAAGACGAGGATGTTCAGAGAGAGAAAGGAAAAGATGAAGATGGAGGGGAAGCAGAAGAGTTTAATGAGGTAGTGGAGGATGAGGAGGGAGGAGAGTTGGAAGGTGAGGGAAAGGATGAAGGTGGAGGGAAAGCAGAGGAGTTAAATGAGGTAGTGGAGGATGAGACGGGAGGAGAGTTGGAAGATGAGGATGTTCAGAGAGAGAAAGGACAAGATGAAGGTGGAGGGGAAGAGGAGGTGGTGGAGGAGGAAGAGGGAGGAGAGTTGGAAGATGAGGAAGTTCGGAGGGAGAAGGGAGAGGATGAAGGAGGAGGGGAAGCAGAGGAGGAAGGAGAGGTAGAAAGTGAGCTGGAAGATGGAGAGGCACAGGACGATGAATCAGACAAGAGAAAAATGAAAGAAGGAGAGGGGGATGAGATGGAGGTAGAGCAGGGAAGACATAAAGGGATTGTAGAAAGCAAGAAGGAAGAGGAGGATGAGGTGGAGGAGGAATGCTGGGAAGGTGATGGTGAAGAGGGAGATGGAGGGCGTGGTGAAGTGTCAGAAAACATGAACCACAGTGAGAAGCAGGAGAGTGATGAAAGAGAGGAAAACGGAAGCGATGGGGAGGTAGAAAGACGCGTTGAAAGGCAGAATGATGAGACCACTGACGGGGACGAGAATTTGGAGAGCGATGAGCCTGCTGAGAGTTTAATGGAGGAGAAAGAGGAGGTGAAGGAAGAGGAGGAAAACTACCAGTTGGAGGAAGGTAGCGATGAGGTTGTGGAGAAATGCTTCAAAAGTGATCAAGATGGAGGGAGCGAGGAGGAGGACAAAGGGAGAGACGAGCTTGAGGGGAGCGTAGATGAGGAGAAAGAGCAGAATGAGAGTGAGGAAGTGGAGGTGGAGGTAAATACCGAAAGAGAGCAGGAGGAGGGAAAAGAGGAGGAGGAGGAGGAGGAGAGCGATGATGCTCTGGAGAGATGCTCCCTGAGCCAGAGGAAGCTGACAGAGAGTGACGAGGAGGAGGTGATAGAGAGATGTGCACAGAGTGAAGGGGGAGAACTGGAGGTAGACGAGGAATCGGATGCCCAAAAGCCTCAAACTGCGCCGGAGAGCGAGGAGGAAGTCGAAGTTTTTGAGACCGGGACGGCTCAAATTCGACCAGCTGAGCTAGGCGAGGAGAAGATGCCGAGCGACCATAAAACTCTTGACCAAAAGAGAAAAATTCTTGCTGGCATGATGAAGAACGTGACAAAAAAATGCCCCCTTTCTGCAGAGGTAGGGTTTGGTGTTGCCTCTGTGTGCACTCACATTCCCCCCAACCCTGATCCCGCCTGATGTCTGCATGTAGCTCCCAGAATCCAACTCCACTGCCTTAGGGGCTGCCTCATGCTGTGCCATACCCGGCCATGGATGCCATCGCTCGTGCACCGGTTAGTCAGTTCGTCAAAAGGCCAATCTGCTGGAGCCCCTGAGGACTGGATTGGATATTTCTGACTCCTTTTCCCACTGACAGGCTTTTGGGTAGTCTTATCTGCTTTTAGGCCGCTGCTTTGATTTGACTTTCGTCTCCCGCCATCGCCTCCCTCGTTCTCAGTGTCTCCTTGCTTCGATCACAGATCGGCGCAGCTGTCTGATTTTTTTTTTTTTTTTTTTTTACAGTTACAGCTCTCCGACCTCGCTTATGTCTGCATGTATGCTCTGCCTTTGCCTTCTGCTGCTGTGTGTCAGCGTTTAGTGTCGCTTGTGCGTTGTTTGCGTACACGTGCACGTCTTGTGTTCATTCGGAGCGCTAACCTTTTCACAAAATGCTGGTGCTGGTGTGTGTTCTTGCAGGAGTCTGAGGCCAGCAAGATCGTTGAGGACGCTTCATTCTCCATAGATGGCAAGGTACTCTAATCATGCGCACGTCCACCACCATTCATACATTTATTTGGCTGTTTATTGTCGACCTGTTTTGTAATGGTTCTGCTTTTTTTTCCTAAAGCTGTTGGAGAAAGTTCTGGACATCAACGACCTGTCTGGCACTGTGAGTCCACTTGAGAAGGATGACAAAGAGGACAGAAAAGAAGAAGAGGAGAGTGGGGAGGCAAAGACAAAGCAGGCAGATGCTGCCAAGAGGTTTGTTGTTGTTTTGATGTTCCTGGAAAATGGCGAGGACTAGATCGAATTATCCTTACAACAAGTATCTGTTGAAGAAGTATGTCCTCAAGTCCTTTTTGATCCAGCGTATCCCTGACAAATTCAGCTGTTTCATGAGGATTTCAGCTGCGAAATTGTCACTTGAGGCACCAAACGTTTCTCTGGAGGAGTCCCAACGATTACATGTATTGTGGTGAAGCTACTGTGTCCAAAGGAGGGCATAGGCGTAGAGAAATATACACAACACTGCAAGCTGTGCGCAGTCTCACTGTATTTTTTTTTTTAAACCTCGGTATTATTGTAACTCCTCTCTCCTTTCTCTTCAGGCATTTGCAGGCTGCAGATCCGAAAGTCGACCGACTCGTCCTCCACCAGTCCAGTCCTACTCCCTCCCTCTCAAGCCTGTCCCACTCAGAGCAAGGTGTCGGGCTCCAACTGAAAAACGAAGGCCATGGCACGTCTCTGGAGCTACAAAGGCCCGAAACCTCCCGAGGTCGACTAGTCCGCACTTTCAACACCCAGCTCGAAGACGCTGAACCCCTCTTACGAAACAAAGAGGAAGAAGAGGCAAGCAGGAGAATCTGGAAAGACAGGCAAAAGAAAGATGAGGAGGAGGAGGAGGAGGAGAGGAAGAGGGCGGAGAGAGAGGAGAGGAGTCTGAGAGAGAGGAAGGAAGAGAGGGAGAGAAGGATGGCTGATGAAGAGTTGGAGGAGGAGAGGGAGCATCTGATGAGGGAGAAGGAGAAGAGAATGCGTCTCCTCAAGGAAGAGCTGAGGAAAGAAGAGGAGGAGGAGGAGAGGAAGCTGAAGGAGGAGAGTGAGGAAAGACTGAGGTAGGCATGGAGAACAAAGAACAAAGATGATGTTTGTTTCCTACTCTTTGTGGGTGATGAAGTTTGGTTAAGACTCCTTTAAACACATCTCCATTTTACTTTTAAAACAATTTCTTTATTCATAAATGCATGTGTCTCCTCAGGGCTCTGCGGCGGCGTCTTTTGGATAAGAGGAGCGACGAGGAGGCTAGGCTGAATGAGGAGTCCGATAGGACACTGAAGGAACTCAGAGAGTCTGTCCAGGAGGAGAGGGAGAGGCAGCAACACAAACTCAGGTCAGACACGTTGACACAAAGGTGCAGATGAGCAGTGGTCTCTCAAAGCGAGGCTGCATCAGTTTGCAGTAAATCACCTGCGATCCACAAAATGACAATCGATGTGTGTTTGTCCTGTGCTCAGGGAGGAGAGCGAAGTCCTGCTGAAGGAGCTACGCATCACTCTAGAGAAAGAACGAGCAGCGGAACGCGACAGACTGGAGGCCCAGAAGAAGCAGGACGTCGAGCGACTGAAGGCAGAGTCGGAAGAGGAGCTTCGAGCAGAAAAGAGGAGGATCCAGGGAGAGAGGGAGGAGAAATTGAGCTCTCTGAAACAGGAGGTGACTGAGGCTGGCCTGCATGTGTCCAGCTCATTTTTGATTTCAATATTGTTTAGTCAGTCAGCATTTACATCTTGTTATTGCAACTGGTGTGACGTACCATGAGACTAGACACAAATACAAATGCAGCAAATAGCTTGACAAACTCAAAGATCATTCGAATTAAAGAAAAGTTAAATAGCTTTACTGATATCTGGAGTGGAAAGACTAATGATTTGTAGAGCTGCTTGACCCTCGCTGGATGTTAGAGGTTGGTGTGTTCACATGTAGGGGAAAACCTGAAGCCATTTTTGTGGGTGGCTACATGTTGTGTCATGCAAGTTCTGGTGACGCACACTGTTGTCACCCTTTTCAGCACATCTGAAGTGTTTTATATCAATGAAAGTATGCCTCTAGCACTTATTTTAGAAGTAAATGTTGACAGTTGAGTACAATAGGGCAGCATTTTTGTTGCTTTTTTTTAGGACATCAATTCTAAATATTTAGACTGTTAATGTTTAAATATGTCACATAATCTCCATGTAATATGTGACCACACTGTGCTAATGTGTTCTATTCATGTGACTATCAGACGAACTGGAAGTGACACGAAGCAAAGGTTTTCTGTTTGTTCTTCTTTGGTGGTAGGTACACGGTGGCATTGGACTCGAAGGACCCAGATTAATGACCTCTCTATATGTGTTTTTTTTTTGCTATTTTGTCTGTATAAAGGTCAAAATCTCAGAGAGGAGGAGGGAGCTCATGAGTCCACGACCTGAACAGCAGCTGGCAGAGTACCACCGAGAGGTTAGAGGATGTACACACACACACACACACATACACACACACACACACACACACACACACACACACACTCTGTGCAGACTTTCATCACCATGTCCGAATGTGAGTTCAGGTGTTTAATCTAACTTTTCATGTTCTAAACTAACCTTTCGCTGTCTAGCTGGCTGATGTTCTCCAGGAGGTGCGGGAGGAAGTGCAGCGTGATCACGAGAGGAAGTTGGAGCAGCTGAGGGAGGACCACAGGAGAGAGATGAACAACATCAGAGAGAAGTACCTGGATGAGGTCAGAGAGTGCTCGCATGTCACATTTAGCTGATGCGTGAGCTCAAGAATGCTTCTACTTTTTTTTTTATTAGGGATTTCTCCCAATCTAAACTATCAACAAAGATAGTTTTGGGTAACAATCTTATTATAAAATATTCTCTGGATGTGTTTGTGTGTTCCAGGAGACTACTCAGAGGGAGCGCCTGCTATCCACTCTGCAGGAGGACAGGGAGCATCTCCAGGCCTCGCATGCCATCCAACTGGAGAAACTCCACCTGCAGCTTGACACACAGATGCAAAAGACACAGCTGACACACTCGCGGAAGGTGACACTAATCAGATATACACTTTTACACACATTTACTGATGATGTAGTGCTTAACGTATGGTGCACATTACACTACCTTTCAAAGTCGAAAACCGATCCAGAGCATTGGATTGAAACCCAAATCTTCTTCTGTCTGTTAGGAGTCAGAGCTGCAGGAACTGGCAGATCAGATTGAGCTGAGAGCCAAAGAGCTGAAGAGCCAAGAGGTCATGCTGCAGAACAAGGTTTTTGATACGTTCATACTGTATGTACTATTAATCACTGACACACTAACCTAAACCAAGTGGACTCATGGTTTCTGTCTCCTCTCAGGCGGCAGATCTTAAGAGGAGGAGGAAGAAGCTCGGGGAGGAAGAGGACGAAGTGGACAGACAGATAGAGGTGGGACACATTTATGATAAGAGAGATTATATTCACCCACATGTCCATCTTTTCTTCATTTTTCCACTTATGCGTGTGTGTGTTGGTTCAGACCTTACCCAGGCTGATCCAGGAGAGAGACCAGTTGAAGGAGGAGCTGGAGAGGATGAGAGAGGAGAAACAACAAGCCAGAGAAGTCATCCAGAGAGTGAGGGAGGAGAGGAATCAGGTTAAGGAGGAGGAGGAGAGGCTGAGGGAGGAGAGAGACAAAGCCAGGAATGATTGCAGGAGGGCCACGGTGGACAAGGAACGACTGGAGAGCAAGGTGGCACTACTGCAGGAGAGATGCGACCGCCTAAGTAGCAGAGTCAGGTATAGTTTCCTACACAGTACATCTACTCATCCTCTGTTTTTACTTCAGTGTAACTGAGGAGGGCGCAGTGATTTTCAAGTGCATTTATTCATTTTGTCCAATCAGTGAGATGAAACAAGACGAAGGAGTGAGCGCCTCACCCAGACCTGAACCTAAGCAGGACAAAAAGAAGGCAGAGAAAGCAGAGGTGACAGCGCCCTCCAGTGACAGGAGAGACTCATCGCTACATGTAGAAGACCTGGACGACTCGCCACTCTCGCCTGTACCCGACAGCCAAAGCAGCATGGACGAGTAAGGAGAGGGAAACATAAGTCTGGTTTAGGCCTCTGAACAATACAAAGCTCTATTTAAATCATTACAATAGTAAAACATTTAAGTCACTTTACAAGATACTCAAAAAAAAGAAGACCCTTACATGATAAGTTAACCAGTCTAGAGAACCAAACATTTCAAGGATTTCTTAAAGGTGAGTTTTGAGTAACTACTTAAAGGTCCAGTGTGTGTCAGATTAAGGGAGCTCTTTTTACAGAATAAGGTAAAAAAGGAATAAAAAATGCATAATTATATTTTAATTAGTGTCCACCACGTTGCTACAGTAGCCCAGAATGGACAAATGTTTTTCACCACTAGATGACACTAAATCATACACAGTAATCCTTAAAATATAGCAAGATAGATGCAGTCACAGATTTGATTAGGGAGAGAGCTCCAGAGGGGCAGCAGCCCTCACTCTGGGTCCAGTTCTTGGTCCTGCATGGTGGAGATGGTAGAGCGGGGTTTGTGCCAGAAGAACAGAGGCTGTCAAAGGGAGTGTGATGGTGGAGGGTTTTGGTGAGATAGTATGGTTCCTTATAGAGGGCTTTGTGAGTGAAGAGAAGGAGTCTGTATTGGATCTGAGAAAGTGAAGCTGTCGATGGTGAGGTAAAAATTGTGTGTGATTTTGGTGAAGGATCTGGGAGGAATCATAATCATATTTGATTTGTCACAGTATTGTTTAAGGAAGTTGGCTTGCATCCATGATTTTATTTCAGCAAGGTGGTTGGCCAGGGTGTTGATGGATTTAGTGGAGATGTAAAGCTGGACGTCATCTGCGTAGAAGTGGAGAGCATGTGGCAGGTGATGTTAACAGTCTTGTAGAGAATAAAGACGAGAGAACCAAATACGGAACCCTGAGGGACACCTTGAGATTATTATTATTATTATTTTTGACAATACATGGGAGCTCAGAACAAGTGTGTATTTAACTTTAGACTTCATCCCCCAATCTAACTCTTTATGTGTCCAGGTTCAGACGCTACATCTCCTCACATGGTGCATCCATCCAAAAAACCAAACTCTTTCTGGAACGGGAGACCAACCGGCTGCTGGAGAGACAGGCAGCTCTGCGGGCCGCCCAGTCCACCTCCTGTCAGGACCCCGACCAGGAAGGAGGGGTGACTGAGGAGATGTTAAGAAATCTACAGCAGGTAGAGAGGAGTGAGACCCACCTCCTGATGAATTCTAACTGATTTGGGTTTATTTGAAATAAGTGTTGGTTACTTTTCCCCCTGATTGTGTCAGGAGGCCAGAAATGTGGTGGAGCTACAGCGGACGGTTCAGAGAGGGAACAGCCTCCTTCGGAGGAAAGAGGAGCAACTCCAGCAGCTGGAGAGCTCTATAGCTGAAGAGGTCAGGATCTGAAGTCTTATAGTACACTCAGTCCAAGTGATACTTCACTTTTTTACATTTACATACCAGTAAGTCAGAACTAATTGCACTTTGTCTTGTTGCTTTCTCCGATTAGCCACTGTTTGAGGATCTGTCTCGACTGGCAGGAGAAAGGAAGGTGACCTTTGATGTGACCGAATCTGACCTCAGCAGCACCGTGGACCCGCCGGATGGGACAGGTAAAACTTAATCAAAGAACATATTTCTAATCCTCCAGGTTATTACATTTTTCAGCTACACTGACGCTCTATTCCTCTTTCCTCCTCAGGAGGTCACCCCACTGTCCCAGACAAAGTCCAGGAGCTAGCAGAGTCCCTACAGCAGATCTCAGGCCAGCTCAACACCGTCCTGAGTGCGTTGGGTTCACTGGCCCAGAGGCAGAGCGCCTCGCCCTATACAACCTTACCTCTGCCTCTGTCTCAACCTCACTCCACCTCAGCTTCCACCTCCACCTCTGCTCCAGTCATGCCCCAGATGCACACCCTGGGCTCCAGCTCCTTAGCCCCACCTCCTCCAGTGAGGCTCTCAGAGCCGTCCTGGAACTGGGTGCCCCAGGGCTCTTCCGCAGGCACCCCTCTCTTCAGTACCCCCATCAGCAGTGGTCTGAGGGCCTCTGAGGACCTCATCAACAGCCGCTGGAGCCAGATATTTCCGAGTATGTCATTTTGCTTTAAAATGAGTGAAGCCACATCAGATGTTATCATTGTTGTTGGTCTTGACTCATTGTTTTGTTCTCCAGGAGCAGCTATGGATCCAATCACCTCCAGCACCATGAGGCCAACCTCAGCTTACTCATACACGCCTGCTAGGTAACCTCCAATAAACCTTTAACCACACTATCATTACCGTTGACCTGTTTCCAATGCGCTTGACAACAATCCTAAAACTGTGTGTGTCTGTGTGTTTTTAAGTGAACATGCTCGTAGCATACGCTCCATGCAAAAGTCGGTGGAGGTCGATGGCCAGAGGCTGCAGGGTCTGATTGACGGCAACAAGAGATGGCTGGAGATGCGTAAGAAAGACAGCAGCGTGTATCCTTCTATCATATACACACATTACATTTAACAGTTGTTGAAGTTACATACAGAGCACACAATCAACCTTATCACAATACTCCTGTTATTGCTATGTGAATGAGACAGATATGTCCATGCGCGTGTGTGTGTGTGTGTGTGTGAGAGAGAGAGAGAGAGAGAGAGAGAGAGAGAGTTTGACTTGTCTAATAACACTCTAATGCATCACATTGTTTCCATTGAACACCTAAATCACCATTGCTCATCAGACTGTTTCACAAACTCAGTCGTCGTCTTTAACTCTGCCTCCTAGACCTTTGTTCACACGCTATCAGGCTCCATCAACCAAGAGCGGCCTGGTCCAGCTGGGCTTGGACGATAACAACCAGATTAGAGTCTATCATTACTGAGGACATGTTGCGTAGTTCAGTCCAGTTGCACTGTGAGCATCACTGGGGACTTTGGATTTGCACTGATGACTGTGACTGGAGGTTAGAGTCCTGTGCCCTCCTTTTGATTTGTTCCCTTTTTTCAAACTGTCAGTGCAAATGTTTTCAGGCAAAGTCCGACTTCCTCTGCTGCGATTGGAGGATGACATGGCAATTCAGGGAGTGACACATCACAGAGGGCTGAGGACTTTTACCCTCCAATATGAGATACGGCTGTGAGCAACACTTTTTAAAAAAAAAAAAAAAAAGCACTTGAATGTCACGTTTACAGATTATAGCTCCATGCTAGACTTGGGCCAAACAGCTTTTTTTTAATGGCTTAGTTTACTTTGATGTCAGATGTGAAGTGACTGCTTCCTACAGGTTGTAATAAGTTAAGACAATCATAGACATATATAAGAGGCTTGTTTACATATTACACTGCTTTTACCTACAGCTTCCAACTTATTGTCATGTTCTCAACCCATTTGCTGCTGCAGTGAGGGCTTAACACTTAAAATCAGTGCTTTAGAGGTCAAACTTTATTTCTTGAGAGAGGTTACATTTGTATTTATGCCACTAGTTTTGTAAGCGACTTGCGTGTGAACTGTTTTTTTTAACTAATTTCTTCAGTTCATGTTGTTAAAGACACAGAAATCACTTGTTTTTGTAAAGTTGGAGCCAACCGGCTTTTATTCCACGTTACTTTTCTATATTCTATGGCGATTGATTGGTGTAGACTTTGTGCAGACAGATAAAGTCTTTTGTGCGTATATTTGTGTAAATAAATACTGTATTTTTCTATAAAATATTTTAATAAATATTATTTTATATATATGTTCGTATTTTTGTTTATTGATGCTGTGCATGTACCCAAAGGCATACACCCACACCCTGATTATTATACTGTAATCTGTTCACACACAGAAGAACCTGCAAGGATTCATAGATAAGACTCGGGTTCATCAGCTTTAAAGATAAGAGTCGAGTGAAGATATGAAAATGAGACCTTTATTCAGTAACCGCTCATTGAACATTGAAATCAGTTTTTCATACAGTACAGTGCAAAAAAAAAAACTTTCATTCAGACTTGAGGGCAGTCGAGAAGTAAATACAATCATCATCATCTTGTTCTCCAATGAGAAGAAGGACGGCTGGAGGATCTGACCAATTAGAGCACAGTATGTGACTAACGTGATTAGAACATTGAAAGGCCACTGGCAGACTGGACAGAGTTCTCACATTTATGTCTGTAAACTCACACTCACACTCGTACATTCGCTCACACAGCGTATAAACAGCATACAAACGGTCATTTCAAAATGCATTGACTTGCAGATCCAATATAATGCGGGCAGTATAAAATAAGTTAATTCGTTTTTTTTTTAGCAAGTGTGCACACTTCATCATCAGCAGTTAAGTAAACATCGATCACAACAGTTACATTGATGATGGCAGCAAGAGGACGAAACACTTCAGCATCACTTGACGTCGACGCAGCTCTTTGTTGGCACGTTTGTGTCCATACAGGTAGAGGGGAGGGGCTTACTGCCCCGTCCCTGACTGGCTGATTGACTGTGAGAGGCACAGAGGTGCCCATTGTACAGCCTTGGGGAGAGAGGGGGAAAAACAGGCTACTGGCTGTGCTTTTTTTTCTCTTTGTTTTTAAAGAACATGAAGGGAACAGAGAGACGAGGAGGGGGGCGATAAGGCAGAGAAGAAGAGCTGAGCTCATCACAGGAGATCTGACGAATCTAGAAGACGAAGATCTTGTCTCTCTGGACGGTGTCGAGGTCGTCGTCCATGGTGAGGAGGACCTAGGAGCGAAGAGGGATTACTATAGATAGTGTATAAATATACAGTATGGATGTTCCTGTTAGCAGATATTCATTTCAACAGTATATTTAAGTTTTAAATGATTTATTATTAGTTTTAATATTTAAAATATCACACATACTGGATATTTTAAAATATCAGCTGGCCAACTTACTGTACAGGATGTTATTCACATTCATTGTTTTAATAAGTGATCATACCAAGAAGGATCCAAACATGGCGATGGAGGAGAGGAAGTGCCAAATGTCGTGGTCGTCAAAGAATGAAAGCAGGATGCAGTCCCTGTTGTGCTCACGAGACTCTGCTGGAGTTTTCTGCAGCAAAAGAAAGAAGCAAACACACACACACACACATGCAGTAAACTAATGCCACATTACGCAGAAATTTGGAAGAATTTAGAATCGATGGGAGTGAAAGTTACTCACCTGCCAGGTGCTGAGCCCCTGGAAGAAAAAATACAGCGCGAAGCCCCACACCACGGCCGTGAACAGAATACACACTAACGCCAGACACTGGATTCTCTCACCACTCCGCAACTAAACACACGCACAGAAAGACAAACGGCTTTAGATGTGCAAAAACAATTCTGGTCTTTTATATAGAGGGATGGATTCACACACACCTTCATGATGATGTAAAAGGCAAAGTAGAGCAGCAGGTTGCAGATGGCGATGGCCAGCAGGTAGGAGGCAAAGTCATTGGGTTTCTCTATGAGGCCGTAGGCAGCTCTGCAGACAGGGAGCAGGACGGTGATGTCATCGTCAGGTGCATTGCTGTATATTTTAGTTTATATCACATCTACATTATATCTATACACTGTGTTACTTACAGAGACCAGTTGACTATGTTCCCCATTACGAGCAAAACCATCCGATCCTGTCAGACAGAGGAGGAAATACTGTTTTACAAGCCAATCCTGAATAAATCCCTGACATCTGAAGATCTAACTGCGTCTCCAGTGTCTCTGTATGAACTAACTAAACTCTTGAATACTGTGATTCCTTGTGAAAGAATAATGAGGGGAAATTCTGCTTCTTTACACCATGACATGGTTCTAAAAAAAACACACCAATGCTTCCGGTCCATTACTCACAATGTACATCGGTCCGCTGCACTGTCTGATGCTATCTGTGTAGATGATGTACACCATCCTGCGCAGCACCCCGGAGTCTGACACAGATATACAGATGTGTAAGTATTAAACACGAGTCCAAAGTGTGAGGATCAAATCCACAGCACCCACGCAGTAAACGTCAATGTGACATTACTCTGATGCACCAAATTGAACACACAGCAAATACTGTTAAACTGTGTTCCTGCACATCATGATTCCAGGGGCTGAAGATCTTACCCAGCCTCCATCGGCCCATGTAGTAGAGCTGCGTGCTGAGCAGGAGAGTGGCCACAATGTGGATCACTGAGAAAACGATCCAGAAGACTGTGTTTCCTTTCCCAAATACCTGCGAACAGACGGTCACAAACGTCAGGAGATATGGCCATGTGTATTTCTGCGCATGCTAAATGTGTGTGTGCATGTGTGTGTGTGTGTGTGTACATACCACTCCCAGCACAGAAAAGAAGATGACCGCAGCCAGGCAGGCGTAAGCAGTGTAAGCACTTGCGTTGATGTCCGGGTGCCTCTTCTGATACAGCTTCAGCATGCACAGTCCAGCGATCATGTACATGAAAGAGGTGTCTGCAAAGAAACATTACAACAGACGCATCTAAACAAATTCTGGGACTTCTGTGGGAGAGTTTCACAGAGATCGTACTGTACATTTCCTTTGTGGTGAGAATCTTTTAACATTTTTATTTCAGTGTGAATATAACACAAAGAGTAACCTGGAAGATCATTTCCAAGAAGCTATACAAAATATCAGCACAGAAAAGCTCAAGGAAACAAATGGAGCAAAAAAGAAAAGTTCAGGAAGAAACAACAAAAAGCTGTGTGGTACAAGAACTGTGGTACACACAGTTCAAGTAGGAAATGATGCAGTCTTACCAAACTGGAAGTTGGTGTAGTTGGGACAGACGTGGTAGCAGGCACTGAGTAAACCCTCCATCATCAGAGCAGTGCCCATGGCATAAAACAGACCGAAATGCTTTGGGATACCACATTCCTGGAAGGTGGGAGAGAGGAACATTGAACTACTGACTGTATCCTCCCTTGTTTGCTATTTCCAACACACACATTGTGAGCTAATCCATCCGTCTTACCAGCGCGTTGAGATCGTTGCGTTCCAGGGCGCGACTGTGGACGATGTCTCTTTTGAGGACGATGAGGAGGAAAAGTAGTCCCAGCATCACGTAACCGAGGTTACTGAGGATGTTGTTGAACGCGCTGTGTGCGACAACAGCCGAGAGTCAGTGACGACAACGCAGGTATGTAAATGTGTCAGCCATGCTGTGCTTGTGATAACGCAGACGCATGCAAACCTGAGCGCTCCCAGGGGGTGGGCACACAGGAAGTTGTAGAAGCAGATGTCCTGGTTTCCCGTGACGTTGACCACCTGAAGAACAGAGAGTCGGTTTAACATCGGTCTGCTGATATGTTTTATCATATCTAATATATCACAGCTGATGTCTCGTCGTACAGCGTACCGTCTGATAGGTGATGACCAGCTGGATGACTGGCAGCGCATAGAACACAGCGATAGTGGCGATGTTCCTGGAGGAAAGATCATCATTAGTTCGGTCAGAGGCTTTTTGCCTTTGGGTGTGTATAAACTAGAATAAAATCCACATCTTCCATCTCTAATTATTATTTGTTATATTCTGGGGGGCTTTTTTTAGACAGCTAGAGATAGGGACGCCATGCAGCAAAGGGTCCCATCCTTAATCCAGGCCTGTGTTGACATCCATCATGAACAACTCCTTTCACCCCCTGCATGAGACTGTGGAGGCCTTCAGCAACAGACTGCTACTCCCGCCATGTGAGAAGGAGCTCTTTAAGGACACCATGGTATGGTACATGGTACATGGAATGGTAAATGAACTGTTGATCTGACCTGAATGCAAAGCAATCATTGTTATTGTGTCATTGTAGGTGGTATTTGTCATTCGTGTCCTCACCAGAAGTAGATTTGGTATTTCTTGCTGAGGACCCTCTTGTCTTTACGAGCCAGGTCAGACACACATAAATATTTCTAAAGGAAAAAAAGAAAGTATGTTGTTAGATTTCATGTATAGTAACTAGTCTGAACTGCAGTGATTTGCGATTTGCAGAAACGTTGCGTGTATTGAGGTGGAGAGATGAGGCGCACCTTGGTGCGAACTATGTTTTTGTCCGAGTTGATGTCGTCCAGCGTGTCGTAGTCATCCTCCTCCACGGAGCTCAGAGACTCCTGCCTGCTTCGTCCAGCGCTTTCCAACGATCGCTCTGATGGGAAGGGAAGAGAGGAGAGAGGGGGAATAAGGAAAAGAGGCTTTCCATTCACTGGAGGGGCGTTGTGATTGATTAGATGGACGTCTGCATTTAAAAGATTTTTTAAGATGCAAAGGTGTTCGAACAAATCACACCTTTCAGAATTTCTTTGCGATTTTGTTGTTTTGCTGTTCATTTAACGTCATGACAATCTGGCATCAACATTTAAGTTTCACTGATGTATGATTCACAAAGTGCTGATTGGTTTGGTGCAAATCTTTAAACTGATTGGGCCGATTATGCGGCAGTGTGTCACCGATGCGGATGGCTATGTGGTGAAGGTGATTGACGATTGGCCGACGTTTGCAAGGCTCCTGTCCTGATGAACAAAGACACACAGAAAACCAGTGAGCGGAACCAGGGCTGCTCGCAGGAAGATGACTGCGAACCAGACTGTGGAGGAGACGTACTGCAAAAGTGACAGTGGTGGGACCGAAAATAGTGTGTGTGTGGGTGTGTGTGTGTGTGTGTGTGTGCTTGTCCATACCCATGTATCCATAGTTGTTGTCAGTTGATGTGGCACTGTCAGTGATGGCCTCTGAGCTGAGTGTGCTGCCGTTGTCAGCTGGAGAAGAAGAAGAAGAGGAGGAGGAGGAGAGAGAAATTATGCAATGTACACACAGAAAAAGACAGAACCAGAACCAGAACTGTGCAAAACTCACCAAAGGAGCCATATTCATATGGTGACGCTGGAGTCTTGCCTGTGGAAACATCCATATTAAACATGAGTGGATGTTAACAAAATGTGCACACACACACACACACACACAAACAAGCACCACTTGAACTATTACCAGTCAGTAGGGGTGTCATAATTTTTAATTTTCAAAAAAAAATATCGGTAGTTTTTTTTTGGGGGCCTTTTTTTCTTTATTGGATAGAGACAGCTGAAGAGTGACAAGAAATGTGGGGAGAGAGATGGGGAATGACATGCGGGAAAGGGCCGCACAGGTTGGGGTTCGAACCTGAGCCCCCACAGCGAGACTTCGCATATGGGGTGACTGCTCTATCGACTGAGCTAAATGCTGCCCCTCAGTATCAGTAGTTGATCCAAATTGAAGTTCTTATTTTTACATTTTCTTTTCCCTCTCCGATATTTTTATTTGAATTCACATACACACAAATGTTCCTGGAGTATGGCAGGATATTGCTGGTTGGGTTTTGTATTACAGGGTAAATAAACAACAAAATAGAGGAGAGAGGGACAGATTCCTCAGTTTGACTGAAGTATTTCAGAAAAGGTCCTCACACTTTCTGAAACCTCTTGTTTGTTTATTTGTTTGTTTCATCTTTTCAAGTCTAGACAGGACACAGCATCCCTTAACCCCTGAGCATGGGTGGACAGGGCAGCATCCCTCTATCTTTGTTCTACCACACATCTAGCCAAGAGAGAAGTGGACATTGTGAGGCATTTGGTTGGAGTTCGGTGCATGTCATCTACACCAGACGGGTTGGGCTCTAGTTTAAAATAAGGAATGAGGGACAAGTTGAGGAAAACATCTTTGTTTTTACATTTTAAATTCATGATTTAAACTTAACCGTGTGCCCTTTCATGTGATGCATGAAACCAACGACATGTTGGTCTTTACAAATCCAGACTCTGCAGCCTAACAATGGCATAGCTTTCAAAAAATTGGAACACCCCTACTGTTTGGTATCTTAACACACTGCATCCTAAAACAACACTGCAGCTGAAAGGTTAGTACACAGGCACAAAGAGACGACACACCACAAGCTGGGATCCAGTTAGAAAAACTGATGCCTGAAAAAAAACACACTTGAAATAATGGCTTTAGTATTTAGAATGGGTGAAAATGGGTGAGTACAGAGTGGTGCAGACAGGGGCTGATTTGTTATGAGGAGCTGTGAAGTGCTCTGTGGTTTAAAATCAAATCATACAACAAGCAACATACAAAGACTGCAACAGCACTTTTGTGGTTAGCTGTGCGTGAGTGACATGTGTCTGTGTCTCTATGACGCAAGCCACAAAAGCTTAACTTAACTTATTTGTATTTCATTTCATTTCTATGAATGCTGTTTATGTAACGGTTACAGTGCAGTATGTGAGCTAATGCATGCAGAGCATCTGCAGACGAGCAACGCAGCGTGAGAAAGTAAGTGCAAGACAGGAGTAACTGTGTCGATATACCATCTCCGTTCTTCCCAAGCAGAGAGGCTGAACCACACATTAGCATGAGGGAGAGAGAGAGAGAGTAAAAGACACATTCAGTACAGACAGACATGTTATATTTAAATCTACATAAAAAGCTCAGGAGTTCAATGACTGTTATACGGTATGTTAAGTCTAGTTTAACGTTAAATATATATATTTTGGAATCGACTCGTGACTTCAGGAAAATGGTATGCTCCACACACCCTCTAACTAAGCCCCTAATGGGCCAATCCATCATAGCTAGTTGCTGGGATACCTGTCTCAGCAGGCGACATGTCAGCAGGATTCTGAAACACCTCTCTCTTCTTTATTCTGCAGAAACAGAGGGGGGGACATGCAAATTCATATCATTTGTATGCAGTGTAGTTTCCTTATTGTGGTGCAGTTGTATATATCTACATTCTTCAGTCTTGGAGATCTAAACAGGAGAGTTAAACAATATATTTATAAGTTTGAACATTGTAAACTTGTAATTGAACTTCTATTATTTGTCCTTCTTTTAACCCAATTTATCCAAATGAAACCTAAATAAAGTTTATGTAATGGTCTCTAGGCTTCAACAGCTGTAATGAGGATTGTCTGATACAGGCACAGAGACGTGTGCTTCACTAAAAAGGAGAGACTTTTCAGATTCGCCTCGTGAAACGAGCCTGTGGATTTGAGGTGAACGCAGAAAAATAAGTGCAAAAATCTTACCGCCTATTCTGCAGACAGGCCACCAGCAAGGTGAGCAGGTAGAAGGAGAGGAAGATCCCCAAACAGAACAGCATGCCCATCACATACACCTTCACTGTGGAGAGTGAATACATATATATATATTTAAGCCTTGACAGCACTGCATTATGAAACTTGTAGCTATGAATAATTTCTTTCTCCAACTTTTACAGTTCTGCAGAACAGAACTTTAATCCATGACTGTTGGGGTTAAATCAGAATGTTGCTGCAGTTGTGTGCTTTATTTTGCTGACATGCACCAAAGAAGCTTCGACTGCAATGACATGAGCCTGATTATACCCAAATAGGTGGGTTGGATTTTTAGCTGTGATCTTTCTGGTCAAATCTGAAAAAAGTGCTACGGTGTGCAACAAATCTGGATGCGCTATACCTCTGTCTGTTCATATTTGGAAACAGGTGACTTACAGTCGATAGCAGGTGAGACTACCACATCAAGGACCTTGGTGCGGTTCCCGGCGTCGATCAGCTCATCGGGACGGAGAGGGTAGAAGCGCAGCGGGCCGCCACAGGCCTCATCCTCTGTTTTTACCACTACCACCACGTAGAAACTGTTGCTGGGAAAATCTTTTCTCTACATGACAGAAAAAGACATTAGAAGATATAATATGGTTCTGTTTGTGCGTTACTGGAGCACCATGTGCATTGACTATGTGTCACACACTACCTGCACAGTGATTGCGCCTTTTTTGGTCATAGTCTGGTACATCCCAATGAAGGCCACGTTGTTGTCAAGGTCATAGACAGGGCACTGAAAAGAAAGCATGAAAGGATTAAAGACTAGAGGGAACAAGACATGGACAGGACTACACAAAAATAGAACACAGTGACTACAATAATAATAAAAGAAGAAGATGAACAATAAAAAGCAGTAAAAACTAAAGTAAACTAAAGGTGTCCACCCTTTCCCAGCATTTGGTCTGCACCAGGGTTCAATCAACAAGCTTTTCATGCCAGTCATAACCAACCAGACTACCCAGATGAACACATGTTTTAACGGAGGTGTGAAAGCGCTCTAAATCTTTTTAAAAAGGTCATAAAATTCTCAAAGTTTGCATTGCACTGACACAGATGCAGTGAACTCTAGTCTGCCCTCATGTGGCTCAAGAGTGTTACTGCATGTTGACCATAATGCCAGGGGTTACTGGAGGACACCAGCTTGTACCTGGATGTCCTGGACGGACATAACGGAGCAGGGAAAGGTCATGTCTGAGTTGACCTTGACGATCACAGTGTCTACTCCATCCGGGAAGACATACTTGAAGTACTGAGAGAAAGAGAAAGAGAAAGAGTTAGGAAGGGGGGAGATTGTATGTAGGAGGATGTGACATTTCCACACAAGCAAACACAACACGATGAAACAAAAGTAGATAAACAGAAGTATGGGGTGACAGCGGTGACTGACATGATGGATTATTAAGATTTACGAGAGGAGCTACAAAGGGTGAAGCTCTAATTTGTTCTCTTTTTCATGTGTTGAAAAGCAGAAGTTGTCAAAGAAAAGGGAGAGAAAAAAGAATGTTGCTGCATGCTGGAACAATTGTGTAAAATCAGAAATGCCTTTCATTCCCATCATCCTCTTTTTCACACGTAC
Organism: Protonibea diacanthus; assembly: GCA_028641955.1. Taxonomy (NCBI): domain Eukaryota; kingdom Metazoa; phylum Chordata; class Actinopteri; family Sciaenidae; genus Protonibea; species Protonibea diacanthus. The sequence continues at coordinate 20,805,244 of CM053982.1, read as the reverse complement.
TTTCCACAGTTTCTCTCGTGTTTCTTGTAATCTGTACCCTCCACCCCCGCTCTCACCGTGTCTGCAACCTACATTTCTGTGACTAAACTTCCTCGTTTAAAAGTAGCATATGTCGTGTCACACTTGAAAACCCATAAAGCTACTGTATCGAGCTGTGTACCTGAGGTTGAGATGGTGACGCAGTGAAGCTGAATTTCTTGTCTGTCCTGTAACCAAGGAAAAAAATAGTTCTTGCTTACTACAAAATCATCATCCATCCTGATGGTTAACGCATTAAGCTGAGAACTCAGGCAGCTAGTGCACAGTGTGTTTGTGTTATTATATCAGATATGACTCACTGCAGGGTGAAGCTTTCAACGCGGCTGACCCTGAGCTGGTAGTTTGTACCCAGGCCGGACAGGGTGGACACGTCCACAAAGAAGTACTGGGTCTCGGAAGCAACCCGGGTCAGAGGCTGACACAATGTCCGGCCCACATGATTGTAAGGGTACTTTCTCTGGTAGCTGGAGAGAGAGAGAGAGAGAGAGAGGTTAACAAACAGAAAGACAGAAGGAGAGCGCTTAAGCACATCCCAAAGGTTTGAGTTTTTCTATTTCATTTGTACTCACTGAAAATAAAGATTTAATATTAGTGTCTATTAAAGGCCCCGTTTTTCATTCACCTTGACTTAGGCAATTTATGGTTGTATGAAGAAACAAATCAAAGTAAAAGGATGGACTTGTTACACTACATTCCTGAGGTTTGCTGCATCAGGATCAGATGACCTGACCAGATAATGCGTCTTCAATAATCTCAGTGCAAAATCAATAAAAACTCAGCTCTGTTCCTGAAAGCACACGGCAAAGCTCAATTCAAGTGGATTCAGTCAAAGGGTGTAACGTGACAGAAACCATGTGAAACAGAAGTGACCGCTCCGCCGACTTTGAGGAAACATGTTTACAGTAAGCTGCACTCCTCAAACCTACACCGGCTGATCTCGAAAGGAGGAAGTGAAATTCCAAGGTTCAGCTTAAACATGCCCGGAGAATACATAAGCAAGACTGTGGCAAGGTCATTCTGATGTTATGCAATCACAAGATTACCTACCTCAGAGTATGGGAGACGCATATCACATCACAGATGGGCTGTTGGCCAATGTCTAATAAACAGCTGAACGTCTAACCTGTTGTGAAATCCCACCTGATTAAGTCATGTTACAAAAGCTGGGTGCACTACATAACCACTGAGGTACAACCCAGAGTTACCTCCCCACAAAACAGACCAACAGGTGGCCTTAATGCTAACTCTATCTAGGTAAGAAATTATAGAAATTCTAGGAAATGTCCAAACACAACTACAAATAAGAGACTTTGCTAAAGAAATGCAGCTCCGCCTGCAATACATCTACAAATCTTCTTCACCATATCTTCAAAACATTTGACAACAGGCTCATATTTTCTTTTACAAGGCACCTAAGTGCACATTCAGCTCTAATTGTTTTACAGTCAAGGGAAGAACAGCAGTGACAGCGAGACACTCCCTAGAAGGAACCTCGTATGGTTACTTTATGCTGCGTCTCCGTGCAGTGTTAATCTGTCGTATATAAAAGGACTAGCGTGTGGCCTAAAGCCTCCTAAAGCCTGTTCAGCGCTGCCTTACAGTCCACTTACAATTGATTGGGTCTGTTGTGACACACAGCTAAACCTGTACCTATGAATAACGTGTTCCCTTTTCTTTGTCGTTCTCTGAGGAGGAGTGCGCAGATCAAATTACATTTGAATACAGCCATTTGAATATGTAATTACTTACTTATTGTTATTATTATATATTTAGGCCAATAGGCTGTTAGCAGACATATCATAGAACATACCAGAAATACTGTGTCATGGGGTGTGATGGGTGATGTGATTACAGTTGTTATAAGGTGCAGATACTCACAGGCCTCTTAGTATGAGAGGGACTTGAAAAGACAGCACAGCTTGCTTCTGTCGTACCACAAACAGGGTAGGACTCTCTCCCTGGGACAACACATCCACAGACACACGCACTCCCTCTGTCTGTTACCCAAAACACATGAAAAGGAAGAACATATCATATTAAACTCAGCATTACTTTGAAAGACAAACAAATGTGCTGGTGTGACGGTGTGAACTCACCTTATTCCTGGAGACAGTGTGATTGAAAGCATAAATCGTCTGGTTTTCACTTGTAACCGTGTCATTATAAGTGACATCAAACTCCGCATCTTTCTGGACCACATTTTTGGTCTCCCCCACCGCCCCACTGCCGCAGGGAAACTGGGTCACACATAACCAGAGCAGGGCTGCCAATCCTGACCGGATCCAGCAACGAGCAGGTCCAGAGCTGTTTTTATGTCGAGATTTCCAGCAACTCCTGAACACCATTTTGTCTGACACCACCGTCGTCCTAAACTGGCCTCTGATACCTAACGTTATTCTAGCCTGTGCGGCAATATTAATGAAAACTCCACCCCATTCAGCTACAATTGCTCAGATTGCAGGCTAGCTAACTGTGTCACTTCCAGCTACGACAATAACAGCAGCAGCGAACCGACAGCCGGGTGTTTACATTAGCTAAAGACGTGCCCCTGGTCCTTTTCACATCCGTAACAAAGCTGACAGCTGTAAAACAATTAACCAAAGTTTCAAGACAATGAAATGACACTGAGCTCCTTTTCACCTGAAACGCTAAAGCCAAGAAGGCTGCTGGCTAGCTGTGCTAAGGTTAGCATAGCTGGTTCGTAAGCTGGTCAGGCAGCTCCATGTTTTGATATCAGTCCCAGCTGCTCGGACCGTGTGGAGGGGAATAAAACAGCGCGGGGCGTTTGTCTGCAGGTCTGTCCAGTGAGAGAGTTGTTGTCACGGCCTGTGTTCGCGGCGTCCTGGCATTGTGCAAGTATTTCTTCGGAGGCTGCAGGCTGTAGGGATTCAAGCAGTGTGTTTACAGTGTACTGAATCTGTGCCATTAGCGCCCCCCCACCACGCTCCGACAGTAAACAAACCGAGTGCGACGTCATGACGTCACGGGCCTGCCCGCTCTTACTCAAGTCACCAGCACAGGGGCAGAAATGAGTTTTATCAATAAGAAAAATATTATTAATGTACAGAATGATATTTTTTATGATGCTGTTCTTTATTGTTTATGCGTCGGAAGAGTATTTCCTGTATGATTCAGTTCTTTTAAGTTTGGACTGTGTTTTTGTCTACCACCTGTTGTACCTCTGTTGTAAATAGACATACACAGGAACAGAAACATTTGGAAACATTAAAAATATGTGTTTACCGACGGAAGCATATTGCTGCCACGCCAGACACAAAAAAAAACAGTATCACGTTATAATCAATGACAGTATAAATAGGGTACATACTACATAATATAAATACTAGTGTAATAGTTAGTTACATCTACTGTATAAGAATGTTTAGTTACAGCTGTTCTTGAGGGAACAGGACACATTCTGTGTTTCAGTGGTCATTGTTCTCATGGATTACTTTTAAATTGACATTTTGATACTGACATAGTAGATATAAGTATTTTCATATGTACACAGACTTTGGTTAGGTCAGGTGTCTTTATATAATCCAGTACCAACTGGGTAAAAGCATAGATCAGTAGAGAGCCCTCAAGCAAAATGAGAACAAAACACACAGGAGACTACACAGGATGTGGGAGCTGTGTTATATTTGCTTAGAGGCCACTGAAACCAACCAAACCAACCAGTACTCCTAGTTAGTTATTTCTTTTTCTACTATTTCTGCAAACACAAATTTATTCAAGAATATGAAGCATGTTTCCTCAGGACTAGATCTGACACAGGCCAGATCTACAAGTCAGGGCCTTGAGTTATGTAATGTAGGGGCTGCCTTTCGGCATATAAAATTTCACCTGATTTAATAGTATGACTATCAAAAGAAACATTTAAATTAATCAAATTATCTCAAACAAATTGATGTACCCTGGGGCGTCTAAAACTCAGCAGCAGCAGTTGCTTGCTTTGCTCAGTTGGTAATCCAGCTTTGAGTGAATGCAGGAACTCCTCTCTGCCATGGAGTGGCGCTGTCTACAACCTGTTGACACAGCCACAGACCAGAATAATTGTATGTACTATGGCCCCCAGAAAACAACCTTTTATACCTAACATATCATAGTAAATCACCACTTTTATTTTGCTTGAATTATTTCTATTTTAAGTAATAGCCATTTTAGGTTATATTTTTTGTACAATATTTATATTGCATTACTTATTTCTAATATCTGTTTGGATCATTTTGTCCTTTTTATGGATTTCTATGTTCTAATGTCAAGTGTTTGGGTCATGTTTGTAACTTTAGCAGGTATTTAAGCACACTTAATTTGATTACTTATACAGTTTTGATCAATGTATTTATTATATTATTTTAATTAAAAATATTGGCAGTTTGTATAAATGTTGTGTAACCCAGTGACTCCAAATTAAGCTTCTGAAAAATCTATTTTCTATCAACATATGTATGCAAAATAAAGGAATTGCTCATTACACAGTCTTATTGAGTTGTATATTTAGTGTGTTTATGTTAATGATAAATAAACACACTAAATATACAACTCAGTAAGACTTTATTTTGTATCATATGTTGATAGAAAATAGATTTTTCAGAAGATTAATTTGGAGTCACTGGGTTACACAACATGGAAACTATTTACACAAACTGCCAATATTTTTAATTAAAATAATACAATAAATACATTAATCAAAACTGGATTAGTTATCAGATTAAGTGTGCTTAAAATCTCACAATTTTTTAATCATGATTATCACTTTTCACAGTATGGACAAATCAGCACGAAGGCACTGAAGAAGAAGATCAGTATTGTAATTTATTGATGGTCCCTAAGTCAACCCCCAGCGGTTAAACGCGAGGGCAGGGAGGTGAGCTGACTGTCCTCCTACTGCTCAGCGAAACTGTGTAAGAAGATGCCACTGGATGGAGTGAGCTTCGTGATTTGTCTTTATCTCTTCGAGTCACTGCAGAATCCATCGTGAACATGTCTTTGTGTAAATATTCACGATGTTGATTTCTTCGAACGTCATGATGGAATGAAATTGTGACTTGCTCACGTCTGTTTCCCTCAACTCGATTAGTTAAATCACTGGCTGCAATGTCACAGCAGCGTATACCTAGCTAGTCATACATAGTGCAGCAGTTTGCAAGGAATCACTGAATCATGGGAACCAGAGTGATAATGCGCACTTCTTTGTCGCCAAGGCAACCACAATACGTTTCTGTGGATGAAGTCATTTGTTACGCTGATCGTTACCATGGTTACAACCTAGAGAGGGCGCTGCGGAGGAGCGTTCACGTAAAATGACGCAGGGCGGGGGCGTGCCCGCGATGCGCGCTGCGCAAGGCTGCTTGTTGTTCCCGCAGAGAGGCGAGAAGATGGCGGCCGTGTCAAGCGGAGGTGCTGCTGGGTCTACTGCGGCCGGGATTACGCACTCTGCCCGACCGACCCACGCAGGCATGGGCTCCCAGAACCGAGCCCAGCCATCCTCCGGGATCAGCCACTCCAGTCGTACCAGCACGGCCACTGGGTGCATCACCAATCCTGGCCACACTTCGGCCACCAGGCCCCCCCCAGCCCGAGTGGGCCACTACGAAATCGAGCGGACCATCGGCAAGGGAAATTTCGCGGTTGTTAAACTAGCCACACACATCATTACCAAAGCAAAGGTAAGGCGGCTGATGTCCCGGCGCTAGAGGCGAATCATTATAAGTTGTCATTGTTTTATTTCAAGCCTTTTCGACCATGTACTCAGGATGACGCTGGGGCCTTCAGGCTCTGGAGACACAGCGGCCAACCCGCTTTGGTGACACCGCTGCTTGGTGTTGAGGGGGGTCTGTTCGACACGGGGCATCACCTCTAACTGCTAGATACAAACACATTCGGCACAAGTTAAACATGATTTCACCTAGTGATGTGGTAGCATTTTTAATGAAAGCTAGAAAGGCCCGGGGTTAATGTGTGGCAAAGCGCAGAGGACGGAGAGAAGGGTACTGACGAAGATGAAAAAGAGGAGACACTGTATTAGCTAGCTTAGCTTACGAGCTAATTAGCTGTGTGGCTAGATGCAGATATCTTTCAGACAGATGCCAACACGCAAGGTTAAAAGTTTGAGGCACCTTACTTTGTAACTTGAAATAAACAACGAACTTTCAAAGTGAATAGGTCGGGGTTGACTAAGCATTGATAGCTCAACGTTAAAGTACCGAAAACTGGTTAAGCCAACTGTGGCAGAGCCTTGTTTAGCCTTTTCATTTAGCTGGCGCCTGACAGAGAATGATTTAAAAGAAACGAGACGCTCTGCTTTCATTTACACGCGTTACTTTCTTACGGCTTTCTGGTGTAATGCAACCATTTTGTCGTGGTGTAACTTAACCACTTTCTCAGAGCTATTTTTCAACTTTGTGTACCAGTGTTTTTTTTCTTTGGGGTGGTATTTTGATAATAGATAGATATAATATAATAGATATTTTTATGAAGCTTCCCGGACACATTGACATGGTGAAATTAGTGGTTTCGAAAAATTGCCACCACACACGCAACCTCGACGCATAAACATCACCATTCTTGATGAGAAAATGTGTAAAATTGAGCTTTAAAATGACTCTTTTGGTGTTTGTGGAGCTTTTATGGACAGTAGGTAGGGAAAGTTTTGGGGAATTACAAGCAGAAGCACTCGCTCAAATATATCCTTGTAGTGTTTTTGCGTTAGTGCTGACTTATTGGATCACATACCTCAGTCTTTCTCGGCTTTATTTGCCTGTGAGCAGTCTGTTGTCACTCCAGATATGTTGGCTACATCTTCCTGGCTGGCATGATAGTGTAAGCCCAGCAGGGGCCAAAACAAACAACTGATCAGAAAGCCTCAGTTGGCGCATTTGACTACGACAGCATCAGTAAAGATATCTGCTAAGAACCATTTCTCCACCCTGCGCTTTCCCTGAGATGACACAAGAAGCCTTCCTCGCTGATGATCTGACTGTTGTGATCAGTAAGCACATCCCTTATGATGGATGCTCAGTTGAACACTCACAACAAATAGGAGCAGCTGAAGCCTACACTCGCAGACAGCTACTGCAGTGTAACTGTTTGTTGTTTTTCAGCCTTTAATTCTGATGGCACAAATAAAGGTGTGTCAAGGTGGCTGAGTGTGCAGCTTTACCTCGATGCTCTTGTTGACATACACACAGACAGGCAGACACGAGTCATTCAGGTGCTTTGCGCCACATAGCCCAGAGAACCTTCCATTTAGTTCCTTGAGGCCAAAATAAACTTTGGGTCAGTGAGTGCGATGTAGTGTTTTTCAACACTGCCCAAGACGTTTCCTGAAGGACATTAACTGTGCTGATATGACCATAATGTCATTCACAGACTAGTAGGTATGGGAGCATGCGTTCAATCTGCTACAAGAGCAATACAAAGATGGTAGCAAACGTTACAGTGAGAGATTGATGGGCTGGTTAAGGGGCTGTATTCCTAGTTGTGTATGTGTGTGAGCCTGTTTATGCTTGTCTGGATGTGTGTGTGTGTGTGTGTGTGTGTGTGTGTGTGTGTGGTTGTGTCTGGCTGTCTGACTGAGTGTGAGAGACAGGCAGAGGACAAAATGACAGCGCAGACACAGACTGACAGAATGAAAGGGAGGCCTTGTTTGTTGTCTGTTGATGGTGGTCACAGACAGACCAGTCAGCTCATGGGTTTTCATCGACCAGCTCAGGGGTTTCAGCATCCCCTCAGTGGCTCATGAATATCAGAAGAATAGGAGTGTGCTTTCTTTCTTTCTTTTTCTTTTTCTTTTTTTTTTTTTTTTTTTTTTTTTTTACATGCGTGGATATAATGAATATGGATATGATGATCAGTCCGTCAGATGAAATGCGCTTTAGAGCCTTGCTTTACAGGTTGCCCAGGTTTTTATAATGATCCAATGAAAGATGCTGACTGGTCAAAAATAGCCTAACAACGCTCTCAGTTGTTAGATGGAGCTGGGTGATATCCTGCAGTGCAGTCACACAGAAGAGCACCTAGTTATTTATACTTGGTAGTCAAGAAGCCCAGAAAGAGACAGTCCCTTCCTATGCCTCTCCTCTCCTCTCCTCTCCTCTCCTCTCCTTTCGTTGGCTGACACCTAAAACATTCAACAGGTCATTTGTTTAAAGTGTATTTCCTCGATACACAGCACCATTTCAACCTTGTGTTTTTGCAAATTCTCTGGGAACGGGGGCACAAAGGCAGTATCACACAACACAAACCTTTTGATGCCACATAGCTTAGTGTGCTGCACCTGGATGTTGTAATAGTGAAAGTTCATCTCTTCTAGGCAGGCCAACAAGCGAAGTGGAAGTCAAAACAGGAGTTTTGTTACTCTCACACAGACGCTATGCTGAGAGGTAGTTAGGCCACAAAGGTTGGTTTGACAAAAGTTGATTTCAGTGTCTCCATAAACTTTATTGCTGGTCATGACCATTCAATAAGGGACATTAGTTTTCTATTAGCTCTGTGGGACTCTATAAACAACTCATTTTAGATCTAGTAATACTTTCTGCTGTATGAAATTGGTTATTTTGTAGACCAAAACCAAACCATTGTGATATTTTTATCTCTCTTTTTGTTTTGGCTAATTTCTTCTCTCATTTTCAATTTTGATTTTTGAAAAATTGGGCAGTCGTCTAGGTCAGCCTATAGTTATTGATGAGTAAAATGTACATCACAATGTCCCAAAGCTTGATGTGACGTCTTCAAACAGCTTTCTGTGTCTGACCAACAAAAACAAATATATTAAATTTATAATCATATAAAACAGCAGAGATAAACTCCAGACAGATATGTTTGCATTTCTGCTTGATAAATGACAACACAAAACAATATTCTGATTGATCTTTCAAGACTGTTTTAGATAATAAAATGTTGCAGTTTGTATTCCATGTCTGTGTCCATTTATTAATGTAATCCGTTCAAAGGTTCCAGCGCGATTTTAATAGTAAAATGTCCTTGTAAACATGCTCAAACTTCATGAATATTTGAAAGCGACTTGTACAGAGGCTGTTAAAGACGTGTTTAGTTGATACACATGGCGCTTCTTGTGTATCACTCAAACATAGCCAAGTTGTTGAAAGATTTATTTTCCTGTTGACCGAGGTTATGGAACTGATGCCCAACACCGCAATTTGATAGGCTATTAATCAGGCCTGTAGTCGCCTTGTGTTTGAGTGCACTCTGCTTGAGATGATATTTCACATCCTGGCCACGTTCTTTACCACATGGCACATTTTCACTTCTATGGCCATTATCAACCATTGAATGAAATATAATTCTAAGCACAATTAATTAATTTGAGTCGATGATATTTTTATTAATATTCTGGCTCTGAAAAATCTAGAAATAGTGTGATACTTGTATAAAACAGGTATAAGAAAACATCTCTGGTCCTGGTTGGCCTTCAGGTAAATGGTTATTGCTAATATTCAGTGATTCTGTTGACGCAAGGACACGTTGGAGATCTTTACAAGCTATGCATTTATTTGCTGAAATTGTAAAAAATAATCAGTGCTCATCACAAGACTGTGAGGTGAGATTTCTTACTTCATGTGATCATTTGCTAAAAAAAAAAAAAAAAAGATTCCTTTGTAATACAAAACACTTACATAACCGGAAATGTGTCGCTATTCTTCTGTCATAATCTAAATAGATAAAATGATTATCACGATTTCAATCTCCTCTCAGTTCCTCTCAATTACTGACTTTCATAACCTCTACGGCCTGTGCTAGTTTTTGTCTTCCGTAATGTACCTGTATGTCTGCAGTGTGTCATATTTGAGTGGATATTTTAACACAGTGTCTTCCTCGTGAGTGTTTGTCATATTTGATAAGCTCACGGAAATACAGTGAATGCGCAGGGCTGCTATTGTATGTTTGTGTATGCGCGTACTTGTGTGTAATAGCTTGACAAAGGTGGTGCGGTCAGTGCCCTTGTACGACCCGACTAAGGATCGAGTTAAGACACACTTCGGAAAGCCCTAGTTGTGAGCGAGGCTGGTAAACGATGGCAACCGTACGACATGTCCTGACCCGTCTGTCTTTGGGGAATCAAGCCCTTTCCCCCTCGTTTTTTCCTGTCTTTTCTCCTTTCCTCTCGAGTGTTTTTAGGCAAGAGAAGGATGAGCAGGAGGAAGAGGGCAGGCAGGATGGCAAGCGTTAGGTAACATGCCTAATGTACTGTGTAACAATTTCGCTCACTCCCTCAGTCACACTCTCGCGCACAGGCGGCATCCCCTCTCTGTTTCCCAGAGTCACATATATACGCACACTCAAATGTGATTTTCATTTGGGTGAATAATATGACAAAGGCTGCGTTTCTGCTCGACTTATTTTCCTGCCCTCTAGTTGTCTTCTGCTGTATTCTTAGTCGTGTGAATCTGCAGCCAGCCTGGCTTCGAAAAGAGAGGAATCCAGTCCAGACTGTGTGTGTGCGTGTCTCTGTTGCACGACACGAGGGAGGACGGCGTACGCGTCGTCATTACGATCCCATTCCTTGCGAACCGCATCAGCACCTGTGTTTCTTCCCCCTCTATGATGCCAGTGGTATATGGCCGTGCGTGGCAGTTTAAAATCACAGCTCTGCGCCATCATTGTCCACAGTGCTGTTTGTTGTCCGAGGCGACTGTGTGTTGCCAAGGATCCTAGTTGGAGAAAGGTCGCTCCATTGAAGTCTTACAGGTTTCCATAGCGATGAGGATGGTTCCAGCCCCCCAACCATTAATTCTGAATAGAACTGACTTCCCATTGGCTTAGCTCAATGTCTGTCATGAAAACAGTGTGGATTGTGTGTTTTTGTTTACTGAAGCTGGATGCATTAGAGTTCGTCAGGCGCTCTTGGGTTTCCTCACCTTTGTTTCAGACAGGCTGAGTCCTTGGCTTCTGTTTGCCATTGAATTGATTGCTTAATGAAGATGTTTGTTGCTCTGCTCATGCAAATTCTTCTAGACAGAAACCACAGCTAAAAATCCAATACTGCCACAAAGCAGTCCTGCTCATTGTTCACAACGGTCTAATACATCCAGAGATATTAATCGAGTTAGCTAAAGTGTAAAGGAAAGCGCTGTTTCCCCCCATAATAGTAACCAAATAGTGACCAAGGGGACACACTGGCAGGCCCAAATGCCAAAGTTAATGTCAAATATCCATTCTTTTGTAAAGTCTTGTGTTTGTGGGTACATCTGAACCAACCTCTATGTCTTTGCCTGAGAAGCTCTTGGATGTGAGTGCCCCTACTGTCAGAGTTTCTCTTGAAATGACTCCAGGTGGCACTACCCACGGAGGGAAACCGGGAATGGCCAACCAAGTATATTACCATTCTTCACCACGGAAACGATATCAAGCGGAGTTTCACTTTCGTTTTCCAGCCGCCACCGCTGTAGAAAAGAAAATGGTGGATAGGTGGCTCACATGCAGCCCATATAAAAAATAAAAAAAAAATCAGAAGAAACAAACGTGAACTAGTTCGTTTTATTGGCCTGCATGCTTTGTTCATTTCAGCGTGTGTGAACTGAACTTTCAGCTCGCTGTTGGGAAGTGTGAACTTGCACAACAGTGGTTGGAACTGATTTCTCCACCGTGAACAGAGTCACACATCTCATCATTGCTTTTCACAGCAATATAAAGCAATCCTTACATTTCAGAATTTAGACACAGACAAATGGTGACTTTTGGTAGGGGAAGGCAGAACTCAGGAGCAGGTTGTAAGGAGAGCATTTGGGTACCTGCATGAAGATTTGAATAAATGGGCCTCCCCTGACAGAATTTCCATATCATGATGCTATGGTGAAACTTTTCTCCAAGCCAAGGGGGATAAAGTGCAGCAATGAATCATGCTTTATAAAGTTCAGCTGTTACACTTTTTGAAAAAAGTACTCCTTGTTATCACTTTGTTCCAAGTCTTGAATATATCAAGGGAGCAAAAATGTGAACACATAAATCACTAACCACGTCAATATGCCATCCTGCTGAATTTTTAAAAAAGTATTTGTGTAGAACCGCTTACCCCAACTTTAATCTGCTGACTATTTTCTCAAATAAATCTTAAGACTATGAAATATTAAATGGTAGTGAATAAACAGTTATCAAATTGCTTTCGGCTAATTTTCATTTAATCCACTAAAGTATCAACTAAACATCACAGCACCACTGCTGTGGGCATTTGATCAGGCAGAGGCAGTGATAGAGGATATATGAATGGAAGACCTGCTACAGCTAGTAATGATAGTTTGTAAAGCAGTGGAGGAAGTGGAGAGCAAAAATTAACTCTTGTTCTATGTTGCAAAGACATTGTGTTTTTGACAGACCGGAAGATAGAATGTCATGAAGTGTTAAGTCTTCCTCTCTTGGAACCTAATACCATACAGTCGATACAAATAACATGCAGCATTTTTTTAAAGAACAGGTAGGACATTTACATGTCGTCATTTTTGTCCCTGTCTGTGTGTCGTTGGGAAGCCAGTGCTAAACTGGAGCTGCCGGTATCTTTTTGTAAGAAACGTTCAACAATCACTTTCTCAACATGACGGCAATGCGGGCCACGCACACATGGCAGCTGTCTAATTCCAATTCCTATTTCTTCCCCATTCCATACTAAATTTGTTTGTTTCCTCCGTAAATAAAATGGTTAAGTTGTGGTCGTCATGATGGCACATGCAAATATTTGTAACCTGTGTGTTACCACATGCCGCTGGCTATTGTGATTCTACTGTATTTGTTCATCCAAACATGTTGCCAACTGTTTTTTGTTAGGTCTCCGTGTTCCTCAGAATCTACTTGGTGTTTGCTCTGCTTCGCAAGAAACTGGAGGGAGGGGGGGTGAAATGCAAGGTGCAGATGAACGTGTCATGTCCAGTTTTTCCACACAGTAGCACGTCCCTTGTCTGGTACTTTCATCCTGACACACTCAACTGAGTCATTTCCACACAAACTCGTACAAGTGCACAACACAACACAAGTAGAACATCTCTGAAAGGCATTGTGCTGACTCATACTGCCTGTACACTTTCATCTGCGTGTGCACGCGCATAATACAGTCATAGCGTTGACCTGCCGTGACCTTTTCTTGTGTGTACGCCGCTGTTTGGTGTCCTCGTGACTTTATACAAACACACACAAAAGGTTTAGTTCCATACCAAGCAACTTCCAGTTCACTAGGTTTGCAGCTTGCCTGCGTTTGACCTGTACACGAGCTTGTGTACACTTTAAAGTTAGTTAAACTCTCTCGCGTGCTGATATGGGTTAAGCCTGAGCATTACAGTCCCTGTGGGTGTTGTAATCTGTGTCACCTGTTGATGAAGGTTAACCTCATATGTAGTATCACCGCAACACTGTGTGAGTGTAGACGTTACACCATAGACCCAGTTCTCTGTTTAGGATTAACCTCATTATAGTTTGGGCCTGGGTGGATGTTTTTTAAAGTAAATATCCAACAGAATGATCGTCCTATGTAAATTCTTACTCACTGTTTAATGCTGCATGATTTTGCAGCTGTTTGGTTGTGTGACAGTCAGAGGCAACGGATAACCAGGACTGTGATGAGCTAACTGAAGAGGGTATTGTTCATTGTCCATTTTTCTCAGAGTTGCTGGTTTACCTAGCTAAAACTAAGGCAGCCTAATACAATCTCACAAAAATTATAATGTTTTTGTTGAAAGTGTCATATTTAAGGCTGTCATGTGCGAGACTTTCTTTGGAACTTGCTTCTTCTTCATGCTGTATTTGACTACAGTCAGTCAGAAGTATTGGAGATTTGCTGTTGTTTGAATATAAATGGTCAGTAGTACAGTAAGTTATTTTTCACTGATGTCAACATCTGTCATTTGTCAGAAAGACACAACTTTCCCCAGTATTTTCAGGAATCAGGACTCACGCATCATGCAGTCATCATTTGCACCTCTCTGCTTTTCTGTGTTACAGTTTCTTAGAAATGAGCTGCGTGCCATTCGTCATGTCCTTATCGGGACATGTAGTTACATATTTTTATGAAGATAAGTCAGTGTATTATGCTTCCTTAACATAGCTATGCTGAACCTAATTGCTTGTTCCTTTTTCATCAGCTTGTGTAGAAGCTCCTAACAACTAAGCTGCTATACGGTAGATACGTCGTCACACACGGACGGGTTTTTATTAAACAAGTTGTACAAACAGTCATCTAGTGTCTCTGTTATTCATTTAGATGAGACACGTCAGGATCGGCTTGATTCAGATGATGAAGTAATCAATCACATTGTACAATTACTTCACATTGGTTGGTCCGACCAGTGTGTTGCAATGTCAGAAAAAAAAACTGGTCTAATCGGGTGTCTGTGTGAGAACAAACTCAGCTCAGCTGCCTGTTAGGCACAAAGAAGCGTATTGTTACTAAGGTTCTGGCGAATCAGGACCTGGTACCAGCTCAAAACGTGTACCTCCAGCACCCATCCTTGCATTTCAGCGGCAGGAAAACGTTGCTTCGACCGTGGTGTGCGGTGTCACCGCCAGCAAATATGCAAACATGAGGGGAAGAACGAGTGGATTGTTCTTTACCTTTTTCATTTCCTGTTACGTTCCTGAATGTTTTGTGTGGCATAAGTATTTTATTCTAAATGTTTTGTTGCCATCAGCCACCATTACTTCTTGTGTACTGTAAAGCTGGAGTCGGTGTGTGTGTGTGTGTTTGTATGTAATGTACAGTAAATGGTCCAGACTCCTCTGCTGGGTGCCAGCTGCTCTGACATGGTGCTGTGTTGAGGTCACTGTCTTGTGATCGGAGGGGCTATGTGACACTTCGTCTTGTTGCAGCCGGCCTCTGAGCGGTGTGTGTGTGTGTGTGTGTGTGTGTGTGTGTGTGTTGGGTGGGTGGGGGGGTCGTGTTTGCGTGTGTGTGAACCTAGATCTTTTGACGGAAAATTCCATAGTCATGGAAGCTAGTGCAGAGCAGACTCAACACCCTGAGGCTGCTAAGGTACACACGCTCCGTCACAACATATTTACTGTACCTTGGCTGGTGCTAAAGTTGGAAACCCAACCTTTGAGATATACACTGGTCACAGTACAACTTACCAGCTACCATCAGTGTTTGTCTGGCTGCATCTTTGCTTGTTAGCGTCACAGTGCTAACAGGCATAATCTTTATTGTAGGAGAAAAACAGAAGTTGAGCAGCGAACAATATGTGAAACTCTTTCAACCCCACAGTGTCAGTTAACTCACAAACTGTCTCAGTCATGTAGCCATTGAGTCGCCTTGTTGGGATTTATATTCATACACATGCCTCTATAACAATTGTAATTGTAGCCTAGTTTCCCTATTTTCAGAAGGATTAAGTACGTAGATGCCGGCATACGTTAATTGTAGCTGTGTGTGTGTATGTGTGTGTGTGTGCGCGTATGTGTGTGATCCAGATGTCCGGTTGTTACCCTCCAGTAGATGCAGAGGGGAGTGATTACATCAACAAAACTGGCTGACCGCCAAAGCCAAGAATAGATTCCTAGAGCTTAAAATACCACGTAGATGCATCTTACAAACACATACGTACATGCATATATGGCAAGAGCTGCTCTTTGCATGGTTGTTTTTAAGATTTCAGCAGCAACATGCCAATAACGGGTGGGTTATAAGCTCATCCACAAAAAAACAACACCAACTCTGGTAACCTGACATCATTTGTGGTAAACGAGAACATTCAAGGAAGACAAAACGCATGTTTTCAACAATTGTCCAATGCCCTTGAAGGGAAGCTACACACTGATCTGGATTAATGCCACCGTTAGCTGTGGTTCTGTTCTCCCTCAGGAGCCCCCTCTTTGCTCTCCCTCACTTCCCCTTCCTGTCTGCAACAGGAAGTCAGCCTTGTCGGGCTTCAGAGGGCCTCATCTTCCTCATGTCTGTTATCAGGAAAAGGGAGAGCTTGTGATGGCACTCCGCAGAATTTAATGGATGAGGCGCCGTTTGTCCTTGCGTGCGTTAATGCAGGACGCATGCTTTTCATTTTTTTGTTTTTCTCCGCAGACTTCACTCTCATCTATTTTTGGGAGCCGCCGTGTTTTGGGGCTAGCCCCATTAGCCTCGCTTGATTAAGTCATTTAAGTCGCCTACCCATTCCAAAGTGGCTGAGCAAAAGCTCCTGTCACACACCATCACCGTCCACGCCGCCGGAGCCATTGTCAGGGGGCCTCGGCTGTTACGCAAGAGTCGCGCTCACAGTCGGAGGTCGCGGCTCAGGTCAGGTTACCCAAACAAGCTGGAATCCAGAGAAAGCACTGTGTTTGACAACAAGCCGTTCATCATCTTAAGATATGGCAGTATCTCCTTGTGGTATCTGCACCGGTGGCAGAGAGCTTGTTTTTGTGTGTTTGTTAATGGATTAAAGGTGTCAGGTCATGTTAGATTGAGTCTGGCTGGCTCACGCCCTCCCCTTAGTACCTTTGCTGGTTATTTTCTTGGCACTTTGCTCTTCTATGATTATTGTGTCATCACAGCAATATCGCAAGGGCACTGGGCCATGCTGTGGAATTGTTGCCTGTAATTTAAGTGTCAGTTAAATACCATTAATGTGAATATATTGTCTGTATTTTTTGCTGGTAAACACGCTGCACGGTTTAAGATAAACTCCCTTGTTTTCTCTCCTCACTCTCTGTCTCTTTCTGTCTTCCTGCCATCTCTCTCTCTCTCTCTCTCTGCGCCACTTCACCCTTCTCTCATCATTCATCCTTCTCTCTCCCTCCATCCTTTCCTTGTCTCTGTCTCTCTCTCGTCTCCAGGTGGCTATAAAAATAGTGGATAAGACCCAGCTGGACGATGAGAACCTGAAAAAGATCTTCAGAGAGGTGCAAATCATGAAGTTGCTGAAGCACCCCCACATCATCCGCCTCTACCAGGTACACACTCGCACTCACCCACAAAGCCGATAACACACTCTGCTCACGTCTTCCACCTGAGACCCATGGCCCAATAGGGAGAGGGCAAATAAAATATGTTGGGTATTGATGTTACCTTTTACCTTTTGGGGTTAATAGTACCAAACATATGCATTGGTTGATAATAAATTATAAATCCACCTGTCAGTTTTTACCCAGGGAAAATTAACAGCTACTTTTCACACTCATGGTTGCACATCTGGGGGGCTGCCCAGGACAACCACAGCCGTCTGCCAAAGAACTTTTCTCTGGTGAAACGAGAGTTTCCTATTTGTTTTCAGCACCTAGACTTTTCCAGCTGTATGGGGATTGTAACACCAAACCAACCCATCACAAGCCAACTTTTACAGCGTCTTGCCTGAAACAGACCCCGGCAGTTTAAACATCATCTCAACACAAATCCCTCGCACAAGCGTACATTGAACTTTACACAGTTAATGGAAGTTTTTAGTCTATTTAAAGCTTGCTGTTTTTATGCCAACAATGCTTACTCATTTCGTTGCATAACTGTTGTTACGCCTGTCAGAGGGTCCGTAGGTCCTCATTGTTATCATTTGTTGATGTTTTCAGGTGATGGAGACAGAAAGGATGATCTATCTGGTGACAGAGTACGCCAGTGGTGGAGAGATATTCGGTAAGTACGAGTTCCCACTTTTACCTCGGTGTAGATTGGTTTGTTTGCACTGCGTGTTCCTTCTTGAGTCACTGTTTTTCCATTATTTACTTCCTTTTGCCTTTGTGCCACTACTATTTGTAGAGTTTAAACTCCTCTCTGGAACTCTTGAGTCATATCCAGTCTCCTGCGTCCAATTTCTCTGTTTTCTAAAGGGTTAGGAAATCCCTCCTGTGTCCCGCCTTCATGATTGATGTTGTGATTTATTAGGCTTAATCTGAACACGGTCATAGGCTTCACATCCTCACAAGATATGACTGTGTGCCATTAAATATCCAAACTGTGCTCTGTCTGTGTGTGTGTGCGCAGACCATCTGGTGGCTCATGGGCGCATGGCGGAAAAGGACGCCAGGAAGAAGTTCAAGCAGATCGTTGCGGCCGTCCATTTCTGTCACTGCCGCAACATCGTCCACAGAGACCTGAAGGCTGAGAATCTGCTGCTGGACCACAACCTCAACATCAAAATCGCAGGTGTGTGTGTGTGTGTGTGTGTTGTGTTTTCACTTAAGAAAGTATGGGTGGGAAACTTCATGTAGTTGTTTTGGGCTTGGTGAGTGGGCGTGGGCAAGTGTCAACATGCGCATGTGGAGAATTTACTTGGCTTGATTGAATTTAGTCTGTAGAGGAAAGTGATGAGATTAAATGAACGTCTCTTCTCTCCCCCTCCCTTCCCCCCTGTCAGATTTTGGCTTCAGTAACCTGTTTTCTCGAGGCCAGTTGTTGAAGACATGGTGTGGCAGTCCTCCCTATGCCGCACCTGAACTCTTTGAAGGCAAGGAGTATGACGGACCGAAAGTAGATATATGGGTGAGTAGACTTTTAGGTATGAATGAGGCCGTGCAGCAGAGGGTGTAGCTAACTGGTTTGAACTTTCTAGGAAGGCAAATGCAAAAAAAAAAAAAAAAAAAAAGAATCGACTTGACATGTTTTTGTCTTCAGATATACCATCATATTTCTTCAAATAGTTCACACTGCTCTGGATTTATTAATGATTCAAAAAAACTGTTGAATCTTATAGTATTTTCCCACTGTCTTTTCTCTGTGTAGAGCTTAGGTGTGGTGTTATACGTGTTGGTGTGCGGCGCCCTGCCTTTCGACGGCAGCACTCTACAGAATTTGCGAGCACGGGTCCTCAGTGGCAAGTTCCGTATCCCCTTCTTCATGTCCACAGGTAGGGCTCCGGTCAGCTCTTTTCTCCATCTCATGTCATCTTCACTTCCTCCTCCAGACCATACCTTAATCAGTGCAGGATGCCACTCGCTTTTTTTCCCCCCCATCCTTGTTGAGTGCATTCCCTCTCTTTTGTTGCATCATGCAGTATTTATATCCATGTTTGCTTGCTAGCAGTGTTTTTCACTGCCTTTGGGACAGAAAGTATCCAAACATTCATCAAAACCACTCCGGCAACACATTGATATACAGACTGTAAACAGATACAGTGGAAAGGGTAGTGGAGTGGATGTTTTCCAGTTGCTTTAATATATATTATTATATTATATTATATAATATAATATTATGTTTCAGCTTCATGTCATGTTCAGTGCACCTGTATTGTTTGTGTGTTTATTGCAGACTGTGAGTACTTGATCAGACACATGCTAGTGCTCGAGCCCAGCAGACGGTTGACCATGGAGCAGATCTGTAAGAACAAGTGGATGAGGCAAGGTGACCCGGACCCAGACTTCGACAGGGTGAGGCCCCTCTAGATCAGCAGTGATCAGCAGTTGATGTCTTGACTTAAGGCAAGGGGTCACGTGAAGATGACAGCCTTGGTGTTGTGCACGAAGATGACTCACGTCGTCTCTTCTCCCTTCCAGTTGATAGCAGAGTGTGAGCAGGTGAAGACGGAGAGGGAGACTGAGCTCATCCTCGACCAGGTGCTGATAGCCATGTCTGAGATGGGCCTGGACCGAGAACGCACACTTCAGGTTGAACATACAAACATAGCTGACAATTATTAGAATTTTCAGCACTGCCTTTTGTCAGACATCAATTCGGGCAACTTATCCTGTTTTTTTCCCTCTCCAGTCCCTACAAACAGATGCATACGATCACTACAGTGCCATCTACAGTCTACTGGCTGACCGCCTCAAGAAACACAAGACTTTGCCCGTTGCCCCACCCACACCGCGCCCCATTAGTTATCCTCTTAACGCTGTACAGGTAAATTTATCGTCCGTTGGTTTGATGGTGGTTTTACAGCCTACATGTGTCAAATTTAAACACGGCTTGGTGATATTTTTTCATTTATTTATTTTTTTGGAGAGTCGTGACTTGTCTATGCTTACTTGTCTAAGTTTTACAGCTTTAATTGCAATTTCTAGAGCCAGTTGGATCATATAATTAGCTATATAATCTTACCTCCGTCTATACTATCAGTCATTGATTTGTGGATGTCCTGATAGCAAGAGATTCATAGTTGTTTTCATAAAAAAGAATGTTTGATTGTGAGAGCTTAAAGAAGAGTGGTTAATCAAGGGTGCCTTCCGGCGTTTTTCGTTTTACGCCGGTTTCATTAGCCCAACTTTGTGTCACTCTGCTGAATTGAGTTACTTGGTTTCAACTAACATCTGCCAATCCCTCTGCACTAAGGAGATTGTTAGAAAATTAGTGCAATCCTCACGTGACGTGTGTGCTTCTGTGCCCAGCAGACGGATCCACAGGGTAATCCCGTTAGCATGACTGTTCCGCACGTCCAGCTCATCAACCCAGAGAACCAGATTGTTGAGGTGAGTTGACCTGGTTGTGTCAGCCTGGCAGAGGATGAGGTTTGATCACAGGAGTGCCTGAACCTAGCGACAATTGCTACAACAAAAATTTTGGATGATTTGCACGTTTGTAGCTGTCTGTCCAGTATTTTCGCTTTTGCTACTACAGTGATGATCAGACACACATAATCACACATGCATGCGCACACACTCCAACATAACTCACACAGCCTCAAAGCTGACTCACAAATGCTGTGAAACACAAGAATGCGTCAGATCACCGCATTGCAGCAGGATTTTAACAGAAGACATGAACTTGCGTGTGCATTAGAATTAAAATACGTTCAAAATGAACACAAGCACACAACATACACCACCAAAGGGCTTCGCCAATGACTAAATATGTGCATGTGTTTATTGTTTAGACTGATGGCACCATGGCGCTGGACAGTGATGAAGGGGAGGAACCATCTCCAGAGGCCATGGCTCGCTATCTTTCCATGAGGCGGCACACTGTGGGGGTACCAGACCAAAGGTAACGCATAAACACACAACTCTACTAACACTGATGTTTCTTTAAGGTGAATTTCAACAATATATCCCAAATTCTACCAGTACAAGAGCTAATTTCTAGCACAAAAATGTAATAATTCCTTCCTGTTGTTCTTTCTCCTGCCGCCACAGGACAGACATGCAAGAGGACCTCCAGAAACTGCCACCAGGCTTCCCTCGTGGTGCAGTGCCACAGCCCCCCTTCCCCCCGCTGGTCCCCACCATGGGCCAAATGCACACTCTCATGCCTACACAGAGCTTGCAGCCCACACAGCAGCTAGAGTACAAGGTACAGTCACTTGGGTTTGCTTTGTTGTGGGGTCTTTCAGTTGGCATTAGAAGGAAGGTGTTTGCAGAAACCAGCTCATCAGGGGGTCTGCTTATCAGCTTTATTGATTTACCCCTCCAACCTGGCCTCCTGCGTCTGCTGATCCTACAGGAACAGTCCTTGCTACAGCCACCTACCCTGCAGCTGCTCAACGGTATGGGACCTCTTGGTCGAAGAGCTTCCGACGGCGGGGCCAACATTCAGCTACACGCTCAGCTCCTTAAGAGGCCCCGGGGGCCCTCGCCACTTGTCGCCAGCCCGGTGAGAATCTGGACCTTTTGTTTGTGTGCAATTAGTATATTTTTCCCCTCATGTTGGAGTGTTGACTGGTAAACTCTTTACCTCTCTTAGCACCCTATCCCTGCGGTAGCTCCCGTGGATGAAGAAGGTTCGGACGGAGAGCCAGACCAAGAGGCAGTACAGAGGTAACCCACGATGACGGTTTTTGGTGAAGGGCTATACTTTACAGAGGTGCTGTCTAAACTGGATACTCTGGGGGGCCCCTAACCTGTGACAACAGGTCGGTGGGATCAGTGTTAATGCTGAAATAAGGATAGCTAGCTTAGAAATGTTCTTAAAGCATCAAGAGTTTTTAGTTTGTAATACAGATCACTGCCTTTCATATAAGCCAACCCTTTACATGCAGTACATTATGTTCGTAGCCAAAAATTTTTAGATTAGGGGGGGTGTTAAATCCACTTAACTCAATACAAAAGAAGGCAAAAACACTGCTTACACAACAAATACCAGAACCATGCAGCAGAGGTTTAAAGACACGATTATGCAAGAATTTAGAAAAACTGTCCAAAATAAGAGCTTTGTCACAGAAGGAGCAGAAATTAGGCCAGTGTACAGATACAGGTGTTTGTATATTATGCTGTTATGGTGTTGGATTCAGAAGTCCAGGTTAGGGTTCCCCAGCTGGTCCTCTTCAGACAGCACTTTCTGTAGTCTTCGCTGGTGTCCTGGGTTGCTGGGAGTGAGTGCCTCTAGGCTGCTCTGCTTTTTATTTATTTATTTTTTTTATTTCCCCTACGGGTAGTGACCACCCTGCTGTGGTGCTCTTACCCCATCTCTGCTCCTTTCTCCATCGCGCAAGTGCCTTCTGCCACAGTTCCAATCTGCCACCAAATCCAGCCCTCCTATCTCTCAGAATCTTTGGCCGAGAGCTTTCTTTATCTTGCTTATTTCAGCCAGTGCCAAATTATTCTCTGGACTTTCTCACTCTTTCGCACACAGCTTTGCTAACTCTGACGCTTGCAAAACCCGATGATTAAATGGCAACCAGTCCAATCTTTTAATTGGAAGCTGGGGGCTGTGGGATACCCATAGGCTGTAACATCCATCTATGGTGTAATTTTATTTCATGTTTTTCTGATTGGCTAAGATGATATGAATGATGGCACCCATTGGCAGAGGTGGGAAGGGGTGGGCCTCTCTCCCCCCCTCCATCTCCAATTAGCCAATGAGGACAGTGAGCTGACCAGCGCTGCTTCCTGTCTCCAACCCTCACCCCCCCGTCCTACCCCCCCTCCCTGCGGCCCAGGTACCTGGCGAACCGCTCCAAGCGGCACACGACGCACGCGCTCACGAGCACATCGCATGGCGAGCCCTCGGCAGAGTCACAGCGGTCCCAGGGCCCCCGCCAGAGGGGGGGCTGGGCCCTCGACACACACACCCGGTGAGGGGACACGCCCGCTCCGAGCTGTATATGCACAAACACGCACACACAAACACACACTCACATAAAATGGGCACATCAAGCCTCACTCTGTCTTTTTCTCTCTCTCTCCCACACACACACACACACTTGCACACAAAGCTGATCTCTCACACACACACACACTGGTGATCGCACCTGGTGAAGGTTGTGCACCTTGCCAAACAAGGAGGATTTTTTTTTTGTCACTAGTTTGGAGGTGGAGGGTGTGGCACATGACAGACTCCACATCACCAGTAAACCAAAACCTGGAAAGAGCAAGTATGTGACAGGTTCACTCTAAAGATGTAGCAGACTGATCTTGTACGAGCAGCCTCCTCAAAGCTAAATAATCAGCTCTGTGTAGTTTCTCCCCAGTAGAGGCCACATTTTTGTGTTTTGGTGTTGTAGTAATTTTAGCTTCTTCCTCCAACTCAGTTCAGAAAGTCTTCTGCGATAGCTGGGCGTACTCTTTCTTCATTGTGAAGTTTGGTGTTCGGATGCAGTGGTAGGCAGAACCTGTTGTCTAAAATGTGGTGTGATGCAGATAGGTGGATTTGTGCCTGTTGTTAAAGGACACGTGCTCTGTGGGGGAGGGTCTCGGTAAAGCTAGAAACTGTATCTTTGGTTCGTGGAATTCTCTGTGGCCAGCATGTGCTGTGATCTGCTGGCCATTTATTGATGAAAACTGTCTCTCTCTCTCTTGATATCAGCTGTTAATGAAATACAGCGAACATGTCGTTTGCTTCGAAGTGATCAAATCTAGCCAATTTTGCATAGTCAAAATTCATCCCGTAAACTGTCGCCTCCTCTGTCATGACGTCAGAGTGGATTTTACAGCATAGCCACTGGATTCGTTTTAACATATCACTTGTGTGAATTTTGAGCTCCTGATGTTTTTTTGTTTGTTTTTTTTACACTCAACGTATCCTCATCAGATACTTAAACATGCAATATTTGTGCAGGTTTGAAGAGTTCAAGCTTCTCATGTGTCTGTTTGACTGATTACGTGCGTGTCGGTGTGTCTCTGTTATCTGTCATGTTGTGTCGTGTGTGTGTGTGTGTGTGTGTGTGGCTGTGTGTATTTGTGCACACACGCGTTTGTGTCTGCTCCTTGTGGTCCCCGACCCCCCCCCCCTGCCCCCTCCTTCCCACAGATCCAGCTATAAGGACTGTAACACCCTTCATCTCCCCATGGAGCGCTTCTCACCCGTCAGACGTTTCTCTGATGGCGCCGCCACCATCCAGGCCTTCAAGGCTCATCTAGAGAACAGCAGCCTCATCAAGCAACTCAAACAGGTACATCACTCCACTTGGTATCAAGGGGATATCGTCTGCTTTTTTTTTTTTTTTGTTTCCTCTCCACGCTTGCCTGGTTTCATGAAAAGATAAATTTAGTTCTTCTTTTTGTCTCTGTGGGAGAAAATGATGCAATATTTCTGTTGTGGGGTCATTGGGTTTATTCAATATCAATACCAAACAATGACTTCACCAGGTGCTGAGATTTCCAAAAAAATTTCCCCTCTGGTCTGTAGTCTGCTCTTCCCTGAACACCCCTGCCTTTTTTTTTAACCAATCATAGGAAGAGGACTGCAAGGGTCTTGCAAACAATGATGCAACACATTTTGGCTCTCAGGGCAAAAAAATAATAGTGACGCATCACAGCCAGTCTGATGCAATTTTGACTCTGTTAGGAATGCACGCCAAGATCCCTGGCACTGCAAATTTATTAGGTAAACTCAGTGATGCAGCAGGATGTGCCCCCCCCACGCCCCTCCCTCCCCCACACCGAAGCTACAGTAAGAAGCTAATTGTGAAACACCAGAATAGGGCTCAAGTCTGATTCTTCTCGATTATGATTAGTTCATTAGTTCTTCTTCTTTTTATTTTTTTAGTTAGCTTTTAGTCCCCCAATTTCTTCTTTTTTCCCCCTTTTTTGGCCTTTTTCAAGCTTTTATTTGACAAAAACAGCTGAAGAAGTGACAGGAATGTGTGGAGAGAGAGATGGGGAATGACATGCAGCAAAAAGCCACAGGTTGGATTCGAACCCTGGGCTGCTGCGGCAAGGACTGAGCTAACCAACATTAATCTGAGAATCCAACAAACTGCGTACTCCCCCTGGAGTTTAAATCAGGCCCGAGCTTCTAATGTCTCATCATCGGAGATGGTCTTATCCTGTATGCGGCATGGTGAAAGTACGCTAACATTAGATCAGGGGGTTAATGAAGTTAGGTGTGGGAAAAGGTCACGGCATTGTAGGAGAGAAGCTTAGACCTTTGTGATCGGCCACACTGCAGGAGACTAAGATTAAGAGATTAAGATATCAGGGAAATGGTCACAGAAGAGGCGTAGCAGCTACACAGAGCAGCAGAATTGGCAGAGCTGGGATCTGTCTTCGGGGAATATTGATGGTAATAGTGGCCAACGGGGAAAGAAATGGAAAAATTCTGCTCTTTTCCTGTTTAACAAATGTCAGACATGTCAGTACAGTAACAACATTCAAACGTTTTATCTTGAGCTGTCAACTAGAAGATAAGATATTTTTGCAGCATTCTTTAGTAAGAACTTTCCCAAAGGAGTAAAATTTTGGGGGCATTATTTTACCTCTCCAAAAAGTCCCTTCCAGGGAATCATGCTGGAGCCTGCTGTACTGAACACTTGTGACTGGTCGAGCAATCGTTTATTTCGACACATAGTTAAAGAAAAAAAGCTCAATATTTAGATTTATATAGCAGCATCATTGCGTTAAAGACAGCCATCACTTTTTCACACGTCAGCAGAATAATTTCCCTAATCTGCAGTGGAAATGCAGACAACAATGAGCTGAAAGGCTTTTAGTCCTTGGAATGTTTATCCTGGGACTAAATGTTCTGGGAACTTAGAGTGGAAATGTGGAACTTTTGAGAGATTGCACAAGTATAGCGAATAAATTGTAAAAATGAAATGGACACTATCATCCAAACTGGATTTTACGTTCAAATAGGGGAAGTGACCAAAAAACAAAAAAATAAAAGTAAAGCGAAAATGTCATCGTCATGATGACGGGGATGAAAGTCAGCTCCAGGTATCCCTTCACTAATCTTCAGCCTGCTTTTTTGCCGTTACCAATCGAGTGATGTCCAAACAAGGAATAAACTTGGTGAACCAACCCGAGCATTGTCATTAAAGACTGACAACAACTTCGACTCATTGCGATCTTAGCACACGGCATTCAGTATTTGTTGAGACCAACTGAGTCATGCACCTGAGAAAACCTCAAGCTGCTTCTTGAGACATTGCATCATTCGCAGTGACACTGCAAGATTACCTCACCCAGTCAAAGGCGTAGGTAGGGAGAAGGATAACCGTCATCTTCGCAGCGGGTGCTTCATCCTAGACATGTACTGACGTGTGGGGATTATCATTTCTCTCAAGTGTTAACTGGGTTAATGTGGACAGAAGAGAGGTTAAAACACACACGACCTTTGCCCTGGAAAAAAACCTCTGAAAAGCTCAAATGCTTTTTGAAGTGAATACTAATAAGGGTGTAGATTTTACCACTGGGAAGGAACTGTGAGCGCAGGGAGGATTACACCACCTCAGAGTACATCATGCGTTCTTGTAGTTGGTCATACGAGCTGTCAAGCCTGTTGTTTTCACGAGTTAGGACTTCACAAAGTGCTTAGAGACATTAGGCTTAGACATCTCAATCACACGTGGCAGGAAATTGGTTCGGACTCCTGCGAAAAGAAAGAAGATTTAGCAATTGTAACACAACTCCTTTTATTAACTAAATGTGATTAGCATCATTAACCAAAGCCTTGCCTAATTGTCTGAGGGCACCTGTGTTCATGCCATTTGACTAGCTTTAGGATAACGGTTCTAGACAGCTCTTCACTCTGCTCTGCGGAGAACATTGACGGATGCTGCAACCAGCCCCGTCGAGCAGCACGCGGCAGATCCAGCTGGCCGGATGTCAGACACAGAAACGACATAGAGAATCCAGTCAAATTTCAAAATAAAACACCCTGTGGCAGACAAAGGGGAAGCAGTTTAACTAAAAAACTTGTTCATTTTTTACATATAAATTACTGTTGGTGTCATTTTTATTTTAGCAAAACAGGAATAATGCATAACATTTTACATACAGTATATTTTGTCATTTTAGCCACACAAAACTACACTTCAGCTATCGTTTGATCAAGTGCTGGCTACTCGAAATGACTTCCCATGTCAGCATGAATAAATGAAATATTTGGGCATCCATGTCTATGTTTCCAACAGGAGTGCGAGCAGCTCCAGAAAATGTATGCTGCCCAGCAGGATGAGCGATTCCTGGAGCACACCCAGCAACAGCATATCCTCTACCAGCAAGAGCAACAAATCCTCCACCAGCAAATCCAGGTATTTGAACCTGTTGTACATCTGTCATAGAGATGTGATCACAAGCCAAACGGAAGCGTGGCGTTTACAGGAAGCACCACGATGATGTTTGTAAGGATGGATTTAGCTGTAGCTTGTAAAGCGTTGTGATTACTTGCATTGTAAAAGCTTATAGCAACTCCTCGCCACCCTTATATTATAAATGCATTCTATTGAGCTATGCAGATACCTTTAAAACATTTATAGAGTCTCCTAGAAAAGGCTATTGATTTGGTTCACCTGAGGCTTGGATATCCTGCACTGTGGCCTCATTTGTTGCCCACGGTCGTAATCCTTTTAACAAATCATTGAAGCTTTGAGTCAAATGTAATTCCTCTGTACCTGCAGGGTCTGTCTTTAGGCCATGGAGAGAGCCAGCCCAGTCACCTAACCCACCAGCTCCAGAGGTGAACACACACACAAACACACACACACACACACACACACACACACACACACACACACACACACACACACACTCTCTCACACATTACTCATCAGCTATTGAACGCTGCACAATGAACTTGATACTGTGGTGCAGTGCTATCGACTAAAGTGTTACATCATTGTCGTATCTCTCTCTTCTCCTCTCCTACTCTGTCCTGTCCTCCCTCAGGTTGCGTATCCAGCCCTCCAGCCCTCCGCCAACACATCCCAGCAACCACCTCTTCAGACAGCCCAACCAGAGCCCTCCGCCTGGCTCTGCAGGCATAATGCAAGGGCATGGTTAGTAATACCGCGTGCTTAAACACTTCTTATCTTGTAATTGATGTAGATGCAGTTGATTTTTTTTCTTTAACTTGGTGTTGTAGTAGAAAGTAGTGGATGAATTCATTTTTTAAGTAGGTGACTGCTGAGTTCAAAGCTCAGATTGTCAGACTGCCCAGTCACATCTTAGTCTTAGGCTTTTGTCATCCGTAGAAAAACACTGACATCCATTTGTTTTTGACGTCGCGTTATGAATAGTGCACTAAAAGGCTTAGTTTATGCTTGATTCTTTTTTTTTCCCTTCACGTGGGTCATAGACAGCAGCTGAGTAAACATAAAAAACCTGTGATTACTCTGTTCAGATAACAACTGATTTCCTTTGTAGGAAGCAAGTGTGTATGGCTTGTGTTTATTTGTTTTGATCGCGCACGTTCATCCAGTAATTGGCACAGGGGCTGTGTTTGTGTGGTTTCACCATATTTTACCTGTTCATTTGGTGGCGGGATTGAGACAAAGGGTGAGTTGGGCTTGGGTATTTTATATTGATCGCCTCGTCTAGTTTTATTATGTTGTATCTGACATGGCTGTGGCTCTTTGATTGTCACAGCAAGAGCCTGCTTACCCTCTCAGCTGCCTTTTTTAAATGAAAGTGGTCGCTACTGTGCCGTCCGAGAAAAGCAAAAAATTGAAAACTAGTAATAGACCATAGTTACAGTTGGTACCCATCCAAGCAAGCAAGCTTAAATAGATGGAACAAAGACCAGCTGGACTATGGAAACTTTAGACAGAAAGGTACACAAGGGTTAATGGGAAAAAAATTGTTCTTATGTCTCCTCCTCTCCTCTCCTAGGAGGTCCGTCGTCAGTGCAGTACCAACATGGTACTCCCGCACTGTACCAGGGCCAGAGTGGCAGCCCACCGCCCACAGGCCTGCAGCGAGTCCCTCTACCAACCAGTCAACAAGCAGCATCTGCTCGCCCCACCGTCCCATTGGCACAGGGTGTACCTCAGCAACAGCAGGTGACTGCAAAGAGCCAATTAAATTTTAGTTGTTTTGTTTTTTTCATTTTTTTCCCATCTCTCTGCTTGCAGTTACATGTTTTGTTTCTTAATGGTCTTACTTTGACTGTTCTCACAGGTGACCATTCAGGTTCAGGAAGTGGAGCTAGGAGGTGGGGCGCAGAGACAGGGCAGCTTTTTGTCCACGCCAGGGGGACACAGAGTCCTTGGGAAGCAGCTGAGCGCAGACAACGCCGAGTCGCACAGGTGACCCCACCCATCCTGTCACCACATCCCCTGACGGCGGCCAAACCCTCCCAACAAATACAAATGGACTCTTTCTGTGTCTTCCTTTTCCGTCTTGTAGTTTTAATAGCTTTTTATTTTGTTTTATTGCTCTCCATGACCTCACCTTCACAATATTTTTCTGTATTTTTATGTTCACCATTGTATGTTTCTCACCATTTTGTTTGTGCTTTACATTTCTGCCATGTTCATTGATTCTACACATTGTATTTTGAGACTTTAGACCGTAATACTGCTGGTCACGCCAGAGATTTTATTTGTTAGAGGGCAGACTTTGAGGACGCTCTTTGTTATCAGTATTGAAAATGCATGTAAATCCCTCATCGATTCTGCTGAGATGACATCCTCAACAAATTCTCCACCTCAGTATAGCTGGGTGAGTGGTTGGATATAATTGTTTTGGAAATGTATGTAGAGATCCCTGACATCATGAACCCTGTAACCAGGACTGCCTTCATTGAGAGAACGTACAATCGTAACAGTCAGCCTTTGCAAATGTAGTTACGCCTCTCAGTGAATACTTGAACCTGGACTCGACCTGAAGTGTTTGCTAGGCTGTCTGTGCGGTGATTTAATGAAGACCCTCTGTAGATTGTTGAAAGCTAGGTGATGTATTTGCACTGTGTAAAGAGGACTGGCAGTGTGTTGATGAGGTAGCTAATCATCCTCTGCATTCCCTCTTTCTTCAGTCGCAGCCTTGGCCGCTTCACATCGGGCTATGATCAGGCTCAGTTCAATCCCCACCTCTTCTCTGGCGACGCCGCCTCCCGGGGCACCTCCGGAGTAGTCGGCTCCTACAGCCCGTACTTGCAGGGCGCCTCCCTCAAAGTCCCTGGCCTGGAAGGCTACCAGAGCGGGGTGGTGGGGACCAGCAGCTACGGCACCCCTTCTACACTACAGCAGGCCCTGCTCTCCCCGACACCTTTGGACTACCGCCCCCCACAACAGCACGTCACTCCCACCCTGCAGGGCCTCCTGTCCCCCCGCCACTCTTTAACGGGCCACGCCGACCCCAGGCTGCCCCCGCAAGACCTGGCCGCGCTGCTGAAGAGGCAGAGCCCTCGGTCGTGCCAAGCACCTCCAACACCGCCCAGCGGTGCACCCCAAGAGTACGGAGAGATGCTGCTTCTACGCCAGCTGAGCCAGGGCGAGAGCTTGGAGCCGCCAACACCGCAGGGTGCTGCTGGAGGCCAACACTACCATCACCTCCTCCAGATTCGAACCCCGGAGGTCCAGCCACAGCAGCACCCGCCCCAGGCACCTTGCCCAAGCTTACCACACTCAGAGAGCATGGAGGAGGATGAGGTTCCAACTGGCTATCATCACCCACACGAAGGCCTGCTGGCCAAAGCCGGTGAAGGTCACGAGCTCCTGGGGCCTCCCCGAGGAGGCACCCCGCCCTACAACTCTCCTACACACAGGCATGGTGGCTACATAAGGAGTGCTCCAGCAGCTAGAGGTAAGACCTCTTTACGCAGCCATCCTAACTGATTTTTGTTGACAGTCTTTGACTTCTCTTGAAAAAAAAAATCATCAACAGTATTTTCAGTGTATATATATGTGCCTTCTCTTTTTTGTCAGAACCTGAGCATGTGGAGTGCAGGCCCCCAGGGCAGGCCATGGATGTGCCTGATCACAATGGTGTGGGCTATCCTCGAGGTCCCCAGGGTGACGCCTATAGGTCCCGTGGACAGCTACAGCGCCACCACACCATCCAGACCTGTGACGATGCCTATGTGAGTGGAATCTCACTGCTAGTTTCTACAGATCACACTCTATGCGAAGCAGTAGTTAAACCTACAGCATGAAAAATGACTCATCAAACTGGCCTTTTCAATGTGCTGTTAGTACACAAGACATAGCAGCCAGCTAATATTACTTAATAGTCCAACAGCAAGAAGCCCAGCTCAGCGTCTGTCTTTCTGCCTTTTATTTCACAAAGTTCTCATCAGCAACTAAAAATCAGTCCCAGATTCTCTGGGTGTCTGCCATTGTGTCCATAGAGGCTGCTGAGCCAGTTAATGTTGCTCGCTTGCCCAGCTCCAGTTCTGGCACGACATCGGCTCAACTCCCTGTCAGCATTCCCCCGGCCCCCGGGCCTTAAAACCTCCTCCACTAAAGCTCCATTGATACTCTTGAGTACACAGGCTGAGCTGTGATCATTGTGATTGCACACAAGGCACAAAGTTACATCTTGTAGAACAGGCATACGGGCTGCAGAGTGGCAACGACAGACACTAATTTACATGATTACTCTTCAGAGTAGCATCATCATGAAATCTGTTATACACAACAGGAATTTAAACGTCATGTTTTTTTTTTTGTTTTTTTTTCTGGTTTTGAAATGGTCTACTTTCTGTCCAGGATCAGGCAGACCCCATGTCTGGGATGAGCCTGTTGGCCGGGAAGGCACTAAGCTCCGCTCGCATGTCGGACATTCTCAGCCAGACGTCACTGACGGGAAGCCAGCAGCTGCACCAGCGGGAAGAGTCTGGTCAGTACAAGACATAAATTCACCTGCTTTCAAATATTTTTGAAAAATTGTGTAGATTCTTTTTGCCCACGTCACTGAAAAGATGTGTGCTCCTCATGCAGTGTGTGACGTCGAAGGGGAGCTCCATGCGGCAGCCTGCTACCCCTCTTCCTGCACCAGTGACATGCTCCTCAGCTACAAGCCCCCTGACCTGCAGTACAGCATGGAGCAGGCTGGGGTCTAGCACAGGTAGTAAGTTATTACAGGAATACTTTCAAACACATTTAACAGCTACATATACATACACAAATACAAGATTTTCTCATCTTTAAGACCAGCTTCATCCTAAAAGTGCAGGATAGAAGCCAAAGCTTGTCCCACACCACATGAATAACCACGTAGTAAATGCCTTTGACTGCTTTTATAGTTTCCTTTTATTAACTTTTTCACTTGTGACTTGTTTATTTTCGCTCCCACAAATAACAGAGTTTTTATACACAGATTAAGCAAAAAAAAAAAAAAAAAAACACACACAACAACAACTCTCAAATGTCAAATGAAAACCACTTAATCTCATTTATGTGTGACTATGCCACAAAATGATGGTGTTTTATTTTCTTCCGACTGACCTTACAATGAGGGGCTTTAAGTACCTTTGAATTTTCTATATTCTTTCCAAATTGGTTGCTTTTTACGGAACTCGTCGCTGTTCTGTTCTGTCTGTTCTGTTTTTCTTTGTCCACGTAATGTTGTTTTTCGACAGGAAATTGAGTTCCAGCTTTAGACCACCCAGGTCAGGTTCAGAGAACACAAAGACCTCCTAGAGGGCAAAAAGCATTTCATGTAGGTCATTGTAATAAGTGTTAAAAGAGTGTTTTCAGTCGCGTTACGCTTACGGTACGTAACGTTGCGAGAGACGGGTTGAAAGAAGAAGTAGCCTTTTAGTCTCCAATAAGGGTCAAGCTCCAAAAACCTTTAACACTCTTTCTGTCTGTTTTCTTTTTAGGACGGGGTGTATCCTGTGTACAGCGGTCCATATCAGCCATCCTGAGTTGTGTTGACTTGAGTTGAGCAGCATCACGCCAAACCACCGTCGTCTGCCCAAGCGGGGGCGCTCTACGTCCATCTGTCTGTCTCCATCTGTCCCTGGGAGGGCAGAACGAGAGAGGGGGGGTGTAGTGTGGGTGGGTGTAGTCATTGGAAGGGTGGGGACTCGGGGTTCACAAGTCAAAGTGCCAGCATTTTCTGCACAGACATCCAGCATTCATTGCCGCAGGTTGTCTCCTCTTTTCACCTCCCATCATGGGTAGATCGGGATTCCACTCCTCCCTCCTTCGACTCGACCCCCTCCTCACCTCCTCCCTTTTAAAAAACAAACAAACCCTGGCCCACGCACCCTCTACCACTGAACCCTACCTGCTGCCCTGACCTAATCCTCCCCTTTCACCCTGCGTCTTCTATTAACTGTTGGCATACTTCATTATGTGCCTCATTGGCCAACGCATCGATACAGCCAAACCTGCAAGAACATCCAACAACACAAAGAAACATACACACTGCTGCCACAAACCCAAAGTATTCACATTAGGTTTGAGTGTGTGTGTGTGTGTGTGTGACTGAGAAGAAGAGGTGAGCGGAGGGGAAATGCGTCTACGAGGTTCAGTCTGCTCCACCGTCTCCCCCCTCATTTACTTTCCTGCTGTCCCGCAGCAGATCATTCCGGAGCGGGCTGAAGTCTCAGCAGCAGCAGCAGCAGCAGCAGCAGCAGCAGCGGCGGCCCCTGTTTTGTTTCAGCCAGGTGGCGGGTGTGTTTTTTTGTTTTGTTTTGGGGTCGGGCTCCAACCGGGCAACAAAATCGCTCTCTCCAAAGATGGAGCTCAGTGACATCGCACAGGACAAACCAGCTCTCATTACTTTTGTTTTCGTTGTTTTTGCTTCTTTTCCCGCATTCATTTTCTTTTTTTTCTTTTTTTTTTTTTTTTTTTAATTTTCTTTTGAAATTCATTTTTACGGCTAATGTCCATGTAGGCATTATGGTCAATATTGTTACTCTTATTGTTATTACTGTTTTCTGTAAAAGAGGTTTTATTATAATGAATATTATTATTATTATTATTATTATTACTATTATTATTATTATTAAAGGAAAAACAGTTCTGTGTTGCAAGGAAGACAGCATTGTTCTTTGATTACTTAAGTAATTCTGCACTTTTGGTTCAAGCTATCCTCTCTGTCTGTTTCCACCCCCCCCTCACACTTCCTCGCTCCGTCATGCTGTCCACCCTCCTGCAGCCCTAACTTTCCCCTCCTCCTTGTGTTACCCCCTTTTCTCCATCCCCCCCGTGTCAGTGACAGTGTATTGCATTGTGGGTAGTTTTACCAGACATTTGCTCCTTTCCTTGTACAGTGATGCCATGTATAGAACGCTATTGCTATTTCTGTATCAAATCTTACTTCTTTTTTTGTTGTTTTTGTTGTTTTTAGATGTCGCTGGGGAGGCTTTTTTTATATTGGTATTGTTTATCATTTGTATTTTTGGATGTCTTCAAAATGTTTTTTTTTTGTTTGTTTTTTTTTTTTTGTTGTTGTTTATGAATCTTGAGATTTTTAGCCAAAAGTGGACAGAGAGAAGAGAGACAGTGCTCTCTCTCTGTGTCGTTAAAAAAGATTGTTCTTATTTGTTTTAATATTATTATTATATCGAGACACTTGAATAAGAGGAGAGTAATTATTTTGTGTTGCTTTTTAAAGTATCATTTCAATCGATGTTGTTGTGACTGTCATTCTTGTTGATGTTAGGCCTGTTTTCTGTTAACGGGGTAGTTGTGGCAGGCTATACAGGGTCAGGCTTCGGGGCTTTGTCTGGGTTGGTTTGGGTGCTACAGAGACACTCTTAAAATAACAAACAAAACAAAACAAACAAAAAAAAAAAAGACAAAAAACAAGGGAATAACTTGTAAAATAGCTGACATATCATCCTAAACATCACAAGTGTGGAGACGGACAAACCCACTACTCTTTCTTCTTCGCCTATCTGCTGTGATCATCCCGCCATCTTTTACTACATCGGCTTCTGATCGGATGACGCCTTACGGACATTGGCCCAGCCCCCTCCTTCCAAACTAACCATGTCACTATGGCAACCAAGGAGGAAACTACCACGACTATTACTCCACCCCACCCCCCCAGTTTTAGTGTTTTCTCTTGTTTTGGGCCGCGCTTTGTTCTCCTGAAGGGAAGATCGGATGCTGCGTTTCACAAACAGTCAATGGATGGTCTGGTTGTAGTCGGATACACCTGGATGCACCTGCCGATCGTGTAAAAAAAAAAAAAAAAAAAAAAAAAAAAAAAAAGGGGAAACATTTCAGGAGGAATGATCTGTTTTGAACTGGACTTCCACAGCAGAGGAATACAAGGTTGTGTGATCAGAGCGCGCCCACCCCGAACACGTCAACCACGGTCTGTGCCATAAGTCGAGTCGGGCTCGAGCACAGCCAGATGGAGGCTACAGCACACTGGGGAGCACAAACAGAAGATTGAACCCCCCCCCCAAACTCCCTCCCTTTTTTTTTTTTTATTTAATTTAATTGCATTGTTTGACCTCAATTTATCCTCCTATATACAATAGCCTTGGATATCCAGTCTATATTGGGCTAGCAAGAGACTGTGTTGCAAAGAATTAAGCTCCACTTGTATGTGTTTGTACTGGCCAGATTTTACAATACTTGGCTGCACGGTTGACTTTTTCGTACGCTATGTACATCTGAGAGCTGTAGATGATGTCACACAGCGCCTGTGCTTTCCATTCCACACACACCGCGTCACTTCCTGTTTACCAACTTTCATTCTTTGTCAGAGCAGGTGGGGATTTGAATCGCCAAAAAAAAAAACAAAGAGTTTGAACGGCGAGGGTGGGATGGTTTTGCGAAATGAACTCCACATGATGCGTTTTCTTGTTCCTTCCCACACTGAGTCAGCGTCTCATCGGGCAGAAGAAGCTGGTTTCCATTCCATTCAAGTGCTCGTTCATTCCTCTTTCAGATCTTCCCTCCTGTTTTATCTCATTGTTTACGCCAAGCCAAAACTGAGATCTGGGAGAGAAAGAAATGGAGTACGTGTCGGGAATTGGAAAGGAAGCGTCTGGAATGGAAGACATCGCATGTGTCTTGTCCCACGGCAGGATAGAAACTCTAAAATTACCACCAGTGGCTCCAGTTTGTCTAATAACACGACCAGTGCCAGAGCTGTTAAGTAGAGCAGAGGCTCACAGGAAGGGACGGCACAAGTGAATGGAAAGCACTGCAGATGATTCAGAGGTAACGGGGAGGAGAGCGCTGTTTCACACACGTCTTCTGCCTGATCAGACTGACCCTTCTCCTCCTTTTCGTCCTCTTCCCTTTATTTCTGTCTCTTCCACCCCCCCCTTCCGTCTTTTTCTCTCCATCCCAGCCCTCCCTGCTCAGCAAGCCAGCTCTCTGCTCCACTCCTGTTTCTTTAGGTTCATTTTGTTTTCTATTGATTCATTTTGTCTTTTTTTTCCTTTTTTTTTTTGTTTTGTTTTTATGTTCATTTCTGTTGAGTACAAAAATACTAAAGTGCAACAACAATGATTAAAAAAAAAAAGATTATCAACCAAACTGAGATGAATAAATAAATATATATAAATAAAGAAATAATTTAAAAAGGTCACGGCTCGTGTCTCTTTGTCTTACCTGCTACAATAAATCTGCTAAAAACTTTATATGGCACTGTGGTGGCTTCTGCTATGTTCTCTGCAGTAGGAGAGGGACAGGAAAAGACTAAACAAACTGAGGAGGCCCAGCTCTGTCCTGGACTGCCCCCTAGACTCCATTGAGGAAATGGGGGGGAAAGGAGGATGTTAGCAAAGGTGATATCCATCATGACAACAGACTGCTACTCCCACTATGTAAGAAGGAGCACTAGGCAGGTCCTTCATTCCAACAGCTGTCAGACTTTCTTATCAGCTTTAGTGTACGTGAGCTGCTGTTACAAGTGAACTTGAGTTTGAGTGTGGGATAATTAAAGTCGATCTTATAAGTTAAGTCCTACAGTGCAGTTTCAAAATTAATAAGAAAGATGTTAGAAGTGTCAGACACACCTTAAAAGGACCACCATCATTTTCAGTTTTAACATTGTACTGTTAAAGAGTTTTCCCATCTTCCGAGAAGCCAACGATTTAGTTCACGTCAGGCTGAAAATGAGTTTGATGAACGTAAATTGGTTGCATTTAACATACTCAAAGATACTCTGTTAACTGTCACGAGAGGAAATCCTTTGAATTCCTACTGAGGAGCTGTTGTTAGTTTTGCTTGAAATTCATAATCCCGTTAGAAATGCAAACTAACACCTTTACAATCTCAACTAATACAACTAAATCCATAAAGAAGTAAAAAAAAAAAAAAAAAAAAAAGAGGGTGAAGTGATTAGAAAACATACTAACATAACATGATTATAAACAAAATTAAACATTATATGCATATCTTGTGAATTGCTACTAACAATGTAATAATCATATGCTAGAGGAAGTGAGTTATTTGGCTCATCAAACAAATTTTGTGAGAAGAGGATTGCGTTGCAATTGTGTCATAACCCTACACTGGATTTTTGAGTTTAGATATATTAGCTGATTTTGTTGTTGCTGTTGTTGCTATTATTATTTTTTACATAAACAATCATGATAAGAAGAGATTTGTTCATTTAAACTATTGTGAGTGAGAAAGTGTGCAGACTAAAAATCAGCTTGTCAGTGCTCCCTGGTGGACGGACTGTAATGGTGTTTCTGAAGGACTTACTTTCTGCGGTGCAATTTCTTCAGCCCTGTCAGCTGACATACAGCACACACTCATATCAGTATATCTGCGACAGTCTTAATCATCTGATTTATCTGATGATTGCCTGGCCCCCCTGGCTCTGGTTGCAGTATGATGGTTTTCCTTCCACAGCTGAGTTCCCCTGCATCTGATGAAAAACTTCTAGAAAGTAGTTCTAAATCTCAAAGACATTTCCGATAAACTGCAGCTTGGTTCACGTTATCTGTATCTGTTTACAGTTAGAGACTCTTGGTTTAACGTG
This sequence comes from Protonibea diacanthus, assembly GCA_028641955.1. Lineage (NCBI taxonomy): Eukaryota > Metazoa > Chordata > Actinopteri > Sciaenidae > Protonibea > Protonibea diacanthus. The sequence continues at coordinate 20,767,336 of CM053982.1, read as the reverse complement.
TCTTGAATATGCAGCTTGTGTCATCGGCGGTTGAATCTTAGACGTGCCCTGACCTTCTGCTGACCTTGTTTCACATGACTTGAAGTCACGGATGCACAGCTTTCTGAACTTTCCATCGAAACAGGCAGAGAGAAACTTGAGTATCCTCAGGAGGATAACAGACATTTTCAGAACAAAGCCAACAACTTTTATTTTGAGGAAGCTGGAACAAAATATAAAAGTCTAGTATTTCCTGAAGAGTAATATCAGCTTGAATTTTTTGGATTAGAACATGAAATACATCCCTGTTTTATTTTTTTATGTTGTTTCTTTTGTCTGCAGTGCTCTGCATGCTGCTGCTCAGGTCTGTACAGCTGCACTGCAGAGGCTTTTCAGTCTGAAGTAATTGAACTCAGACGCTGTGAGCCTTGTGGAGGGGTCTGCCTTTGTTTATTAGAGGGTACTTTAACATGTCTGATGATGGACAGGGGTGATGGAGGACAGGAAGAGGATCTGTCCATCCCTCTAAACTGACAGTTTACTCTCCTCTATCCATCACAACGCCATGTTCAATCACATAGTAGACTGTTTAAGCTCCTCTCTTCTCCTCTCCTCTCCTCTCCCACTTGGTCTCTTTTTGCTCCCCCCCCCCCAACTTTTGCACCCGCTCTCCTCCCTTCCCTTTCTCCCTGTCTCTCCTCTCCGCCTCCATCTCCTCTTCTCTCTCTTCCCTCCCCTCCTCCCCATTCTCCCTTTCCCACTCTCCCCGTCCTCGGAGTGGCGGCAGCGTGACTGCTTGCGTCAGCCATCCCTGCCAGCCACTGCCAGCTAGTGAACGCTGCTACTGGAGCTGCCGTATCCTGCAGAGAGCGTTGTGTGTGTGTGTGTGTGTGTGCGCGCGCGTGTGTGAATGTGAGAGAGTGTGTACGCAGATGGGAAAGCAACTGAGTCAGGGAGGGCTGCCTCTCATCTCCTCGCTGTTATCACCATCCTTCACTCTCCCTCCTCTCCTCCTCTGCTGCCATGGAGCTCCAGCAGGCTGAATCACAACAGCGTCTGCAGAAAGGGCTGAGGTAAAACTGTGTGTGTGTTGTGGAGGACTTTCTTTCTGTATTCAAGCGCACGCATCTGCATTGAAATGCCTGCATGCAGCCTTACAGTGCAGTGTGTGTACGTGTAGACTTACAGTGTAATGCATAGCCCTTGGCTGCCTCTCATATTGCACTGCAATCCCAGCATCCTCAGCCTGAGGACAAAGAACTGCAACACCTCTTCTATCATGTGTGCATGTGTTAAAGACAATGATCTTTGTGCAGGGTTATGAGTGTTTCCTTGATGGCTCAGTTCCTGCTTTCGTCTGAGGTGCTCACACAGATCACATGACCCAGAATGCAAGCAAGCACTAGACATTACTCATTCCCCCACATTTACTGTTTGTGCGTGAGCGCCATCGAGCCAAAGGGGCCTGTGAGTGTTTTGTGTTTGCAGTGGTGGGGTAAGTCTGCAAAACAAAGCTGGACTGTCACTGTCTGTGGAAAGACTGTTTTTGTTGTTTTGCATTCAAGGTGCCATTTCAGTAGCTCGGCCTGCTTCTTCAGGCTTGTATCTCAATCTCCCCCAACAGCTGTCATGTGTCTCTGAAGGGTGAATTCACCAGAATCATAAACCAAAACCTGTATCCTTATGTAACCCCAGTGGAAGTGTTTTTTCTTTTTTTAACGTGCCTATGTTTTGAGATATCTGTCTCTGAGATTTCTGCCGGTGGTTCCTCTGAGAACTTCATTATCAACATGTGATTGTCCACATTTCTACCAAGCAGGTAGATGTGTATGCGTGTGCGGTGCTCCGGCCAGTATGGGGCATGTGTGTCTGAGAAGGTGGGCATCGGGCTCTGCTGTCGTGTTCCTTCACACATTGGCCTTATCCTGGACAGGTAAGGCACAGTGTAAGGTTATTACACTGCACCTGTATCAATGCTGGGCTGGAGGGCTGGAGGTCATAAACATGGCTGTTGTCTGAGCTAGTTTCACAGTCCAAAGAATCATCATTCAGCTTGTCATTCTCCAAACTTTTATCTTAGATTAAATCTTATTTTGAGTTGTTCATGTTAATGTCTAATTAAAGCCTCATTGGCTAGGATGCAAAAGATAAATACAGAAAATCACTTAGACCCTCACCAAAAAATATCTCATACACCAGCAACTTTGTCAATGTTAAGAATAACTTCTTTCTTGCCCAGAGTTAGAGATTTGAGGATCAGTACCATTATCATATGAAACAACAGCCAGGAGACAGTTAGCTTTGCTTAGCTTAGCTTAGCAAACAGCTAGCCTGTCTCTGTCTACAAACAAACAAACAAACAAAACAAAATCCAACTTCTAACACCTCTAACTCACTAATTACCACATTTTAAATTGTTTTCTTAACCCAAAACAAAAAAATGAAATGTAAAAGCAACAAGTTGTAGTTTTACTTGCACAGGAAAGGCCTGCTCCCAGTCTCTGGGCTAAGCTAAGCTAATCTGCTACTGGATGTACCTTCATGTTTAAAGGACAGATATGAGAGTGATATCAATTTTTTGATATCAAAGTTTTCATGTAACTATCTGCAAGTAAACAAATTAACATATTTCCCAACAGCTGTAATATTTGTGTAAAGCCATACATCTATAGAAAGACAATTTATCAGTTCAATGTTTTATTGTATCATGTTTTGCCCACATGGTCCAATTACATCATCCTGTACTCACTACTCAGGTGCAATTGAGCCCGCCCCCAAAATTGACGGACGGCACCGGGCAGCTGTGACCCTGCAGGAGAACGCGACACACCGGTTCAACTGCCAGTCAGATGGCTGGGATCCCAATGCCCCTCCCTTGCTAACTTGGTACCTTAACGGGGAGCGGCAAAGAGACCCATCACCCAACCGTGGGCGCCTGGTAATGACATCGCAGGATGATTCTAAGGTGATGAGACCGGAGCTCAATCTCAACAGCACGTTCTCTCTGCGAGCCAAGAAGTGGGACAGGGAGCTGGTGTGTGTCGCATCAAACCCCAGGACGGGAGAGAGCTACAATGCCACGATCACACTCAACATCCAGTGTGAGTCTGTGTGAAAGGTTTCAGGATCGTAGGTGAAAGCTGTGAATACAATTCTGAATCGCTCTTCTCTTCTGTCTCCCAGTTCAGCCAGAGATCCTCAGGGTTAACGCCCACTACAGTGAAACCTCAGACCCTGGCCTCTCCCTGGTCCTCTTCGCCTTGGTGCGGTCCAACCCACCTGCCACAATCACCTTTGTAGACCAGTATGGCCAGCTGGTGGCCAACACCTCTGACTTCCTCATCCTGGACTCACGAAGCTACCCATGGTTGACCAATCACACGTTGAGGGTCATGCTCAGTAGCCTATCAGGGAATGTCTCACTGAACGTTAGCAACAGTGTGGGAACGGTGCAGAGTAACCTCACACTGGCAGGTCAGTGATGGGAAAAGGCATCAGCCAATAATAAGTATACTTCCTAAAATGTTTGACGATTCCTTTAACTCTCTTCTCAGAGTTCCTGCAGTCTCGTGTGGAGGTGCCCATGCTGGGAATAGTGACTGGAGGAGCCATGGCCTTCATGGCCCTCCTCATCCTCAGCTTGATAGTTCTCTGCCTCATGCAAAAAAACAAGACCAAGTCCTTTGGTGAGACTACACTGTGCTTGTAGTATTGTAGTATTATAGTATACTACAATCATTCAGCGGGATAATACATCTCCTTGTATTATGTTACAGACGAGCCAGTGGAGATTCTGATGACCAAGAAAAGGTAAATAAAGTCATCAGACTTCTGTCATTGGATATTTGTGTGAACCACCTTAATAAACCCAGAATGGAGTCCAATATCTTATGGTTGATATCAGATATGTGGCCTGCCATATTTGGCCTTGCTTCCAAGAAGAAGAATAAGAAAATAAGTCTGACTAATGGAAGAGAGACATTGGTTTTGTTAAGAAAATGTCACCATTTCCCAATCTGGGAAAAGTAACACATTTTTCAAATACATTGGGACTTTGTGTAAACTGTCCATGGAGGCCCATCTAAAAGAATGATTGGACATTTTGCTTAGTTAGATAATAAGACTGATCCCACTCTTGTGTTTGTAAAGTAAATATGAAGGTACAGCCAGAGGCTGGTTAGCTTAGCTTAGCATAAACACTGAAAACAGTGGGAAACAGCTAGCCCGGCTCAGTCCAAAGGCATCGTCCGCCTACCAGTAACCACCCTTCACTCACTCCACTTTAGTTTTTGTACAAATAAAACAAATGAGATATAAAGTTAAGCTGTGAGCTTTAGAGGTGGTAGTAGGTGGATTTTGTTACTGTTTCTGGCCGTCTTTCCCCTTCCTTCAAGGCTTTGTGCTAAGTTGAGCTAGCTAGCTGCTGGCAGTAGCTTCATATTAAAAATTTAGCAAGAAAGCAAATATGCAAATTTCCCCAAAATGCTAAACTATTTCTATAAAATGTCACATATTCAATCATGGTGATACAGCACCCTGCACACATTTTGAACACTGGACACAAGTTGAAGGTGTCTGTGGATGCTAATTAGCATTAAAACACAACATTACCCAAAATCACATCCATCTGTCACTTGTAGAGAACGCAAATTATTTGACGTTGATGATAATCAGAGAGGGTTCAGGTTTGTAGGATTTCTAACAAGTGGTCATCCCCAAACTTTCTGTTTTTATTCCTAGAACCACCTTGCTTTCATTGACACACACACACCTATCCTCCATCTCATCTGACTGATTTCCATCTCAGCATCACTAGTGTTTTAGAAAACACTGATGAAAGCATTTCTGTACACTTATGAATACTTTATGTACATCCTGCAGAGCGGTAACACATCTAATCCAAGTTGGATATTTGTTTTCCATATTTCCTGCACAGTGACTCTGCCAATCTGAAGGTAGAGAAAGCTGATAAGACCCACATCCCCAGAGACAACATGTCTCTGCCTTCCAACATGCAGCTCCATGACCTCAGCACTTTGAGAAAAGGTAAGAAGTCTTAGAAGACAAAACACCCTGACCTCATACACACATAGGTGGAGCTGTAGGGGGAGGGGGCAGACGCTGACCTAGTACAGTATATAATAAGAGAAATATCAGTATCTGCACATGCAATGTAGAAAATATGTACTTAACATTGATAGCTTAAAAATATACAAGGAAATTATGATTTCTGAATTGTTTAGTTGAATTAATGGGTCATAAGATGGCAAAAGTCTGAGGGTTAGCTCAATTAAAACATAAATCAGTCAATAAACACCACTCAATACAAATATTTTTGCTGTTTTCACGGTCAAACATCAGTGATAAAGGTTGACCTCTTACCTTACTCTTCTGAAGTGAATGACAGCAAATTTGGTATAAAATGCAATCATACTTGCAAGTTATTCAAACCATAATTCCTACAGGACTTGAATGCAGCATAAAATGGCCGTTTAGTCAGGGCTGCATTACAAATTCTGCTCATAGGTCCCAGACTTTTGGACTCTCTCTGTGTTTCAGTAGTCTGTGATAATTATTTTCCCCCCTGACTCCCTAGTGGGTCAGTCCAGCAATGCAATACAGAGGAAAGATTAATATAATTAACCAGTTTCCGTTTGTGTTCCATGTTCTCCATTTCACCTGTTCTGTGGTCTGACAGAAACAGGGCAAGGGGCAATTTAGAGTCACCAGTAAAGCTGCATGTCTTTGGATTGCGGGAGGAAGCCAGACAGTGCAAATTCCACCTAGCCAGCTGGAGGGGGGGTTTGAAACAGGAACCTTGCTGTGAGACGACAGTGCTAACCACTGCGCCGCTGTGCTGCCCAAGAGGGGTCCAGCATTTAGAATATTAATTGTGCATAAGTGAAATGAAGTGAAGTATCAAAAAATAACAACTAAATGTGTAGCATACTGTGGCTAGGATAACTACTTGATAGACTGCTCATCTAAAGTTACATGAAATTCAAATTCATGTGAAATTAATTCAGAACTATGACAGAATAGACATCAGACATCAGATAGACATCAAGTCTATCATGTCACAACTCCACAGTTATGCAGTGATGTTTTCTGGGTAATGTATGTTGAGTGTTGAGTCTCTATTTTTGATTTGATCTATTTGATTTGAGTTTTGTGGCGTTCACTGGTCAGTTCATGGATAAGCAGGAGCAGCTCATGAAGAAAGTGGTCTGTGTAAGCGATATTCATGAACTAATTGTTACTTCATGATCCGTTCATACTCATCGGTACATCTCTTTTGCATTGTCCTTCTTGCATCGCTTCTTGTAGCTCGAGAGGCCGTGCAGCAGAACAGTGTGGGAGAGAGGAAGAAAGAGGAAGAGGAGGAGGAAGATCTGTCTTTAGCCTACGCCGCCAGAGGTCAGGGGTATACACTCTACTGTTGCATTTTTCATTATTTATACTTTAGATTCGGAGCGGAGGAGCAGCGTTTTGTTTTCGCACTGCGTTCAATCCTGAATGCTCTTCCCCTGATGATGATTCCCAGGTTTTGCCAGATATCCGATGGTGGGCTACATCTACAAGGTGAACAGCACAAGCAGTGAGGAGATCTGGCTCTGACTGACCTCAAAGATACACAAAAAAGATCACACACACACACACACACACACACACACACACACACACACACACACACAAACATACATACTGTACGTGCATGCAAAACTACTTCCAACAGTGCAGCTTTCCAAGAGGAAACCCAGAACAACTGCCAGTCGGTCATTCAACCAATCATCTGTCACCTTCAAGCTGGACCAGGATGAAACCAGAAACTATCTTTGTTGTTTGTTTCTGGGCCACATACAGTACCAACACACTCTGCTCCTCTGACAAGCTCACCCAGGAACTTGAATTTCTTGTCCACAAAACAAAACTGTCGATGTTCTTGTCTTCCTGAATCAAGTCTGTACACTGCTGATGTGCTGTCCCAACAATACAAGTATGAAACCTGACATAAAAATACTCATATTCTGTATGTTTTGACATGATTTCCTCCTCCTGTAACCACATGCTCATAACGTCCTCCTCCCTGTCGCATTATTGGAATGCATTAATTGTTCTATGCTAACACCAGAATGTCCGAAATAATGTACTGTACATGAGATTTTGACCATTAATATCCAAATAAGATGGTACATAATTATAGAGTATGTATTTGTATATGGACATGTAAGATGTCATGTACTGTATATTTGTATGCATATGTATATGTGTATAAAAAGAGGGTCTCTAATAAAGATAATGAAATTATATGAAGTAATTGTTGGACTTGGCTGTGGTTTTATTGGCACTCACCAGGGGGCGCTATGAGGTGCTTTATAAGCACATGAGGAAACATGGATGACTTTCTGATAGTCATGAGGCTGATGTGCATTTTTGACATAGTGATGAATGTGAAAGCAAACATTGCTACATTTGGTGAAGAAATAATTCGATACTCTTCTTTCTGTAAGAGAACAAAAGAAAGAAAGAATTCTTTCTTTTGTTCTTTCTTTCTTACTGTCTTTCTTTCTTTCTTTCTTTTTCACAGTAGCAGGTGCAAGAGACAAATAATGCATGACTTTAGGTTTGACTTTGTGTGTGCCAGGTGTTCGCACTAGGTCACAGATTGTTGTGGCAGGAAGCAGAGTTGGTGTTGTGGGAGCATCTCTTCGCTCTCTCTGTCTCTCTGTCTCTGTCTCTCTCTCTCTTCCCCCTCTCTCTCTCTCTCTCTTTGCTGCTGCTTCTGTGCTGAACAGGGAATGTAGTGTGTCACACACAGTGGGACAAACGTTTACAACGCACAGGGAATTGAAATATTGATCCGAACACACACGGTTGTGTTCATGTCTTTGTTTTAACAGACGGAGCTGCTTCCACGCATCTCCCAAAGCAGCTATATATCAAGTAGCAGTCATGTCAGCTAATATATGGCTGGTAGTGACTTTCACAGTCAGTCTGAGGCTTTTCCTCCACAGATTGCTGCTCATGTCTTCTGGAAAATGAGGAGGCTGCTTTGACAAATATTAATAATGTAATGATTGTAAAATCTACAGTGGAAATAGTGAACGTTCACCAGCTGTGATACATTTGAACTCTCTGAACATGTAGAACAGTAACATAAAGTCCAGGTCAGTGCTTGAACAGATTAAACTGTCAATTTAGTGCACATGTACTAAATATTACATACATGTATACCTTCGCATCAGTAGTGGAGGAAGGATTTAGATCCTTTACCACCCTGATTCAAATTGTCTAAATGATTTGCTAATACTTTTTGACCTATATTCGGTTAAATACAGTACAAAGACAAGATATTTATTGTCTAAACTGATCAACTTTATTGTGTTTTGTAAGTATACGTTGATTCTGAGTTTAAAGCCTGCAACATGTCCCCCCCAAAAAAGTTTGGAAAATAGCTAATTTTGAGTGTTTTAATACCAATGAATCACATGATGCAGTGCATTATTTTGCATGCTAATTCTTAATTTGTTAAGAAATGAGTAAGTTTAGCTGTGAAATAAAGGTAGGCCTGTGACATTTCTCTTGAAGAATAAAAGCAGCGTGAAGTGGAAATACTCATGTAGAGGACTCCAGCGTCAAACATTTGGTTTTGCTGGAAGACACCGAGTCGTTCAGATGTAGAAATCAACAAAGCCTGCTGAGACGGAAAATAAACCAATCACACTCACTTCCTGTCTCATGCACACACACACACACACAGACCGAGACACTTCAACAGACGTGGATTGGATGCTTTGACAGCAGGGACACGGCAGCTCTTTATTTTGAGGTCAGTACTTTTTTTTAAAATTTGCTGTGGATATCAAGTTGTGTTTTCACTTGATGTCAGACCGTGTTGGGCACTTTGCATATGTTTTGATGGTGACGAAGACAAAATAATTGTTTTTTTTTTTCTCTCTCTTTCCCTCTATTTATATATGTATAAAATCAGCTAATCCTAAAGTCTGGGTTTGTATTATAGATTATCTAACATGACTTTCGTCATGAGTTATAATACGTTACAGTAAGTTGGGTAAAATGGTTGACTGGCAGCAGAAAATGGCGTCCTTCCTGTTTCTGAGTGTGTGTGTGTGTGTGTGTGTGTGTGTTCGCTCTTACTAACAGTGATCTGAAATATCTCCTTCTGTCATCAGTAGAACTCAGAGGAGTAAACACACAATGCAATGCCAGACAATTTTGCCTGCCTGTTTGCTGCTGCTCTGGACAGGTAGGCCTCTGTCATGGTTTTTGTTTTTAATGATCATTTAAATATCTTACATCAGTCGTAAAATCAATTATTTTAACAGTGCTGTGCTAATAATTTTTTCTAAATTTCTCCTACAGCATCTGTCAGTTGTCAAGGTAAGAAGCTTTAACAATTAAATGGGCTTGCATGATAATCACTACATGGGTGAAATTCGGTTTCAATCCGTCTTTGTGAAAGTCATTTGTATGAAGCAGTTTAATAATCAGCACACAGTTAAGGTTTATTGTCTTCTTCTTGTTCCTCCACAGACTCAAAATCAAACCCCAAGATAGTAGTGAAAACTGTCTCTGATGGGATTGTGCTGTCTTGTAGAAATGGAAATGTATCATACAATTCAAAATATATTACCAACGGAAGAGTGAGATACGAAGATGCCAACACAGGAGAGTACTTATGTGATGACCATAAAATCTTTGTGAAGTTTCGGAGTAAGTTCTGCAGCAAAACTCGTGTCATGTGGTGGAAACATTGATTTCCTTTGTATGTTTTTAAGGCTTTTATGTGTTTTTGCATTTACACTGTTTTATGAGTGCAGTAGTTATTGACAATAATTATACTTCAAAAAAGTCAGACACTCAAAATGTGTGTTTGTGTATGTATGTGTGTGTGCGTGTCCAGAGTGTGAAAACTGCATACAGCTCGACACGGCTTCCATAGCTGGACTGGCTGTGGGAAACGTGGTGTCCACGATTGTGATAGGAGTGGCAGTCTACCTCATCGCGTCTCAGAATCGGATCAGCCCGACCACCTCTCACAAAAGTAAAACATCTATCAAATCTCTCCGTAAAATCCATACTCCTTCCAGTTCGTGTTTTCACCGTTCTGTATCTGTAGCCAACATGAAGCTTCCTCATCGAGTTACTCAAACGAAGTCGTTATTTTTGTTGTTTTTCATTTCCTCGTTGCGTTTCCTTGTCGAGCTGCAGTGGAAGGGTATTAACACAGCACAGACTGAGGGCTGTAGATTTGTGTTCACAAGAACATCACAAAGGGATCTTTTAACATCCAGTATGGACAAGAAGGGATGATTACAAGAAGCAAGTCCTGTTTTTTCATGCATATGAGCACCTTACTACTCTTTTAAGACAGAACTGAAAAAATGTGAACTTATCCTTTAATAATCATTTTCATTCCTGCAACAAAAAACAATCATCATGGATGACTGTGCTATCAACAGACAACAGACACCTAAGCACCACATAAGTAAATATTACCGTTGTCAAGCTAACAATAATCAGTTTTGTTGGCTGTGCCAGAGTGTCTGCTTCAAATTCCAGATCATTTTCTTGCCCTATTTGGCTCATGCTAGAAATGTCATGAGAAAATTGATACCACTCTTTCAAAATGTAAACACAAAGCTACCACAAAGCAGGCTGCAGCTGTAACCAAGCTGTACTCTCTTCACAGCGGCGGACGCATCAGCGTTAGCCGACAAGCCACCTTCTATTCAGACACACAGGATTTTTTCCCAGTGCTTCTATCAGATATGACAGATGGGTTACCAGAGGAGTTTCGGTACAACTTCACCACAGCGCTTAGTCAACGCAGCCGTGACTGTACTCTGCGTTAAGTAACCCATATTGCAGGCATGGCTATAGCCACAATGACAGCAATACTCTTCAGCTGCAATGATACGGCTGTGCAGCATATAGCAAAGGGTACAAGAAGAGTTCATGCCAGCCCAGCTGTTTCTGCCTGTGTCCATTCTTTATGATAGGCTAAGCTAACCAGCTGTTGGCAAGAAAGCAAAAGTGTATTCCCCAACAGGCCAAACTATTTATTTAAGAGTGTTTTAAATGTGTTCTCAACATTTAAATGATAAGTTGACCAAAACTAAAACAATCTCATTAAACATCAGTGTATTACTTTATCCAGTCCACTAAATCTGGACAGTAAAAGTAGCAATAGTCTATATTAATTATATTAAAGCGATTTTATGATCTAAATACAAGTAAAAATATGTATAAAATAGTAGTAATAATCAGATTAGCTTTTGTTTGCCAACTCTACCTCTGCTCCTTGATATTAATATATCCATATTATCAATCCACACAGGCTCTGATCGACAGCCTCTTGTTTCAAGCGAAGGGAACAGCAGAGCCCCCAATGACCATTACCAGGTAAGCTGAAACATGAGGGCCGTTCGGTACGTGATTACCACACGTGAACATGAGAATGATAAATGACACTTATTCTCTTTGTCACTTTACTTTCTTTAACACAGCCACTGAAACACAAAGGTGGTCACAGGGACATGTACGACGTACTCAACAACACCAACAGAAGATAAAGAGGTGGTGGCTCGCTGCCGGGGATCCTAAACCCCGAGCCGAAATTGTGTGCCCTTGTTAACTCAAACTCCTGCAGGAGGGAAAAGTCTGTGTGTTTTGATGGGTGTTTCTCTGTATCATATTGCTTTAGCTTCACTTATCACATACTTACTAACTTACTTTTCACCGTGCCTGTAAGATGTCACTTTTAACAGGCCGCTCACATAATGAGTGACGTGTTGACCTGTTGCATAGTTTATCAGCTGTTGTTCTTATTTTGGTAGTAATATTATTATTCGACTGATGTTGTGTTTTTGTTAATTGTCTATGTTTTCTGTAAGTTTCTGTACGTAGGGCTGCTACAACAGCCACCTCATATTTCAGGTGTTTATTTTGACGAACCAAACTGTTACTATCCTGATGCAAAATAAAAGAATGAGGAATAAAAAAAAAAAACTGTGCTTTGCCACCTGACTTTATATTTCTATATGAATTCATTTAAGAGGTAAATATTTAATGTTTGACATTTATTTGACAAGTGATTAATAGTTACTTTTCAGATTATGATTATTAAGATTATTAAATATAATTATGAGAAGCACTGGTATACAGCCCCACCCTGTTGGTTTATGACTACTTCAGAGAGTGGTGTGCAGCTCCAGAAATATATACAGATATTTCCTTTTAAAACCACTCGGATGATTTTATTTTTTTCACCTCACAAATCATCTCACGCCAGTGATCTCTGGGTGGAGAACCACTGAACTGCACTACCAAACTTTATATTACAGTAAGCAGATAAAACTAACTCCACCCCGAGCAGTTGCCACAGAAAAATACTGCGTTGACGCATCAGTATTGACCTAATCATATAATAGTAAGAGATGCCATTTTGGGGACATTGCTCACTTTTACTTTTGGTACTTCTGAAGTTACAATCTTCTAATTACCTCTCTATACAGCGGTTTTCATTTTTAAGTGGCGGACTCCGCCATTCAGATGGATTATGGCATGCATGCAATCTGCGTTACTGTTTGTAATTCTATCTAATTTATATCATCTCAGTCTTTACAGTTCACTCACCTACAGCCATGTCGCGGCTGCAGTATAAACCACACTTGCTGTTACCACCAGCGACCACAGGTGTCCCCAAAACAACCAGAACAAAAAGTCTAAAGGATTATGAGCAGATATTAATGATAATAATGTACTTTTATTCAGGCAGGAGTTTTAATTGAGGTCTTTTATTTATAATGGAGTATTTTTACATGCTGTATTTTGCTAAAGTAACACACAGTATATGAATGTTTCCTCCTCGACCTTCTTTTGCTGCGGTACTCCATTATCGTGCCATAGGGGTGAGTCTTTCAGAGATCGATTGAAGTCAAAGATGTGAACAGATTAGAATATAAAGAGACAGAGAAGCGTCAGAAAGAATGGGGTGATAAGTAGAGTGCAGACAAAGTTAAACACAAAGGTTAAAGAAGATGAGGAGGAAATAGAGAAGAAGAGGAGGAGAGAAACTCTTCCGCTGGAGAACAAATAATAGCAGAAAATGGGGTCCTTCCTGTTTCTGTGTTCACGCTCACTCTTACAGTGATTTGAAATATCTCTTTCTGTCATCAGCAGAACGGAGAGGAGTAAACACACAATGCAACGCCAGACAATTTTGCTGCTGCTCTGGACACTGACAGGTAAGCCTCTGTCGTGATTTTTGTATTTAATGGTCATTTAGACGTCTCACATCAGTTGCAAAATCAGTTGTTTTAATATTTTTAATAGTGTTGTGTGCTAATGAATGTTTTTTTTCCCTAATTTTCTCCCACAGCATTTGTCAGTTGTCAAGGTAAGATGCTTTAACAGTTAAATCATAGCTGCATGTGTGAATTTATGTCTCAATCCGTCTTTGTGAAAGTCATTTGTACGAAGCAGTTTAATAATCAGTGCACTGTGAAGGTTTATCGTCTTCTTCTTGCTCCTCCACAGACTCAAAATCAGCCCCCGAGATAGTAGTGAAAACTGTCTCTGATGGGATTGTGCTGTCTTGTGGATCAAATGAAATTAAAAGTCAAAAGGGTAAATATAATGGAGCTTTGAAACTGGATTACAAAGATGAGAATACGGGAGAGTATGCATGTGTGATTCCTGAGACCAGTGACGAAGACGAAAAAGAAGAACCAAAAATATTCGTGAAATTTCGAAGTAAGTTCTGCAGCAAAACTATCGTGATGAAACACTCATGTATTTTGTTTTTTTTTTATGATATGTGTGCTTTTGTACTCACTTTTCTCTACTCATTTACATGAGTACATGCTTTATGACTACCGTATTTATTGATAGTAATTATACTTCAAAAATGTCAGATTCTCAAAACATGTGTGTGTCCAGGGTGTGACAACTGCATAGAGCTCGACATGACTTCGATACTTGGAATAGTTGTAGGAAATGTGGTGGCTACCGCTGTGATAGGAGTGGCAGTCTACCTCATCGCGTCTCAGAATCGGACCAGCCCTACCACCACTCCCAAAAGTAAAATATCTAATATGGCCTCTTTCTACCAATTAATTCTACTTCTTGATATAATAATCCATAATATATCCATATTATCAATCCATACAGGTTCTGATAGACAGCCTCTAGTTTCAAACGAGGGCCGCAGCAGAGCCCCCAGTGACCATTACCAGGTAAGCTGAAACATGAGGGCCTTTCAGTATGTGATTACCACATGTGAACATGAAGTGATGGATCACACTCTCTTTGTCACTTTACTTTCTTTACCACAGCCACTGAAACACAGAGGTGCTCAGAAGGACACGTACGATGTACTTGCCAACAAGAAATAGAAGGGGGGTGGCTCACTGCCTGGGATCATAACCCCCCAGGTAGAAACATGTGTCCTTGCAATTCTTAACTTAGCTCTTATCTTTTTTTTTTTCACTGTGCCTGTAAGTTGTCGCTTTTATTAGACCGCTCACATAATGAGTGACTTGTTAACCTGTTGCATAGCTCACTGTTTATCAGGTGTTGTTTTTATTTTGGCATCTTAATCGACTGGTGTTGTCTTTTTATTAACTGTTTTCTGTAAGTTTCTGTAAGTAGAGCTGCTACAACAGCCACCTCGTACAATATATGAAGTGTATCATGATGCAAATAAAAAATGTGTGCTTTGTCACCTGACTCGAATTCTTTTCGCAGATTAATATTGTTTAACATTTGACAACTGATTTAACAGTTTATGATTATTAAAGCAAGTACAATAAGCTGTTGGTTTGTGACTACTTTAGAGTGCTGCGCAGCTGCATAAAAGAAATATTTCTCTCTAAAGGCACTCGGGTGGTTTCATTGAAATAACTGTTCCAGTCTTAAAGTGATCTAATGCAAGATTTCATAGAAAGGTCTAAAAATAATGTATTCACAAATGTATTCATTTCACAAATAAACAAAGATCAGAGTAAAAGCACTGAACTACCTAACATGATATTACAGTAAAACTAGCTTCTTCTCATCAGATCATATGATATATATTAGTCACATGGGCCATTTTTCTGCATAATGATCACTTTTACTTTTGATGCTTCTTATAATCTTCAATATATCAAAACCAGTTTTTCATTTGTTTCTCAGCAGTTGTCTTTGAATGTATTTAAAGCCTCTAATTACCTCTTTATTCAATAGTTTTCAATTATAAGTGGAGTCCGCCGTTCTCAAACTCATAATAATCAGTAATCATAAAATATATAATAGTAAGGGATGGCATTTTGGGGATAATGCTCACTTTTACTTTTGGTACTTCTGAAGTTACAAGCTTTTAATTACAGTTTTCATTTTTAAGTGGCGGACTCCACCATTCTCAAACTGGATTATGGCATATACGCAATTCTGCATTACTGTTTGTAATTCTATCTGATTTATATCATCTCAGTGTTTACAGTTCACTCACCTACAGCCATGTCGCAGCTGCAGTATTAAGCCACACTTGCTGTTATCACCAGTGACCACAGGTGTCCCCAAAACAACCAGAACAAAAGTCTAAAGGATTATGAGCATGTGTATGTATTTTGCAAGTAAAATACACTGCCCGTCCAAAAAAAAAGTCGTACTCTGATCGTTGGATCAGATCTTAGTTGGACTGCCTTTAGCTTTGAGTATGAGTATTTGCTGTGGCATTGTTTTGATAATGTTCTGCAATGTCACAACATTTATTTCCATCCACAGTTGCATTAATTTTCTGCCGATTAAGATCTTATATTAATGAAGGGAGAGTCGCACCCCTGAGCAAAGTCTTCTCCAACACATCCCAAAGATTCTCAATGGGGCTGAGGTCAGGTCTGGACTCTGTGGTGGTGAATCCACGTGTTAAAGGGCAGTCTCATACTCCCTGAACCACTCATTTACAATGTGAGCCCAATGAATCCTGGCATTGTCATCTTGGAATATGCCATCAGTGAATAAATACCTGGTCATTCACTATATCCAGGTAGTCAGCTGACCTCATTCTTTAGGGACATAACGTTGCAGAACCTAGACCTGACCAACTGCAGCGGCGCCAGGTCATAAAACCGGCCCCCACAGACTTGTACGGTGGGCACTAGGCATGATGGGTGCGTCGCTTCATCCGCCTCTCTTCTCACCCTGATGTGCCCTGAAGATGATGTTTCACCACTATCCTTCCAGGTATTAATAATGCATTGGACAGTTCTTAATCAGATTTGAGTATTTTGAGCGAACTCCTTAGTTGTTTTCTTTGCTTGATGCAGGCCGATAGTTTGACCCTTCTGAAAGTGATTAACATCCTTTCCATGACCACAGGATATGTCTTCTGACCCTAGCTGCTGCTGCTGCTAAATAACTTGTTGCTAGCTGAAACATATTAATCACTGCAGTAATTATCCAAAGGAAGGCTTTTACCGATTTGCTTAGCTTTTTTTTGGACGGGCAGTGTATGTGATTACTTCCTTCTTGACTTCATTTTGCTGCTGTACTTCATTATCGTGTCAAAACTTCGTTATTGTGTCATAGCGGTGGGAGTCTTTCAGAGGTCTATTGAAGTCAAAGATGCAAACAGATAAGAGTATAAATCGAGAGAGCAGTGATAGAAAGATTTACACAACAGGGGCGATGAGAAGAGCAGACAAAGTTAAAAACAGAGGTTAAAATAGTGACAAAGACGATGAGGAGGAAATACAGAAGAAGAGGAAAAGGAGGAGAGAAAACTCTTGCTGGCTTTAGAGGAAGCCTCCCCACATCAGATAATCTGAGTTTAAATTCTTTGATCGCTAGTCTCGAGTCTTTCGCCTTCTTCTTGACGCTCCTGCGACAAAGCTACAAACTCCAGTTTTCTACCCGAGGAAGAGAGATCAAACAACGAAGCTTAGACAGCTCGGCTCAGAAACACAACCTTGATCAACCCACACACACACACACACACACACACACACACACACACACACACCACACACACACACACACACATCAGACTCTATACATGTGCACACATGTCCATGCACGCACAGACCCACAACAAGTGTATGCTCTCGCACATCGCAAGTGTAGGTTCGTGCACGGACAACCACATACACTTGTCGAGCAGATGTAGGTTTGTATGTGGGAACGGTTTGACTTAAGACTGTCAGATTGTATACAACCTCCACCCCATCCCCCTCTACCCCTTTGTTTCTCTGTCACACCCAAACAGATGTAGATGAAGAAGAACTCAGCAGTAAGTGTGGGAGTGTTTTCCACTAAACGCTGCATCTCATTTTATTACATACGGCGTGAATAAATGATCATTTATTTGTAGTCTGCATGATGCTTCTTGTTTCTCGCTTTCATTTCCATCAGTATAGCTCAGTCACTGCTGGGAAGTTCAGTTAAAGTTGCGCAAAAACAAGGGTAAGAAAATACGACACAACATTTCCATTGTGCCACATTAGATATAAAATACATGTGCATGCACCCAGAAATGTCAGATGTTTCCAAAGACATGATGGCATGTCAGTCACATAAGAGAGACTTTAGTGATGAAGACATTTTGATGGTGATTGCGCTCCGGATATGAGCTGTGGCTTTTGAGACCACTTATAGCACAGAGGTGTATCCGTAGAATCATGTCAGTGTTGTTTCCGGCCATGTGCAAAGAAAACGACAAGAGTGTTACCTGTGGTTTTTATTTATTAGTGACACATACCCTGCCCGGCACAGTAACAAAGAGATCAACGCAGTAGATTAGATCGAAAGCAAAGAGGAAAAAAAAAACCCAGCAAGCAAAGAAAACATGTTTGTGCAGTAAAATTTTACACTCCTATTTTTTTTTTTACAACTTGATGAGTCAGAACTTGTGACATACAGTATGTACAGAAAACAGGTATGGTGAAACGACAATGCAAGTTAGGATTTTTATATCGTTTTAAATTAGACAGTACTCTGCCAGCGTTTTCATATTGAAAACTCATAGTACTACATATATATTTATATATACAGTCAGTAGCTTCTTTATTAGGCACACCAGTACAATCCAAAACAATAGTTTGGCCAGAAATTCTACTTTTACGAAGCTTATGTTACATTTTCACATTTTTCTCGACTTTGTTGAGTGTGTTGAATGTGTACATCTCTTTATGTGTTTGTTAACTGGGTTACAGTTAAAGGGAATATTCAGAATGCCTTGTGTATGTGACTAGGAAAGACAAAAAATGATTCTCAGTACATGATCTCAGTGCCAAAAGATGGTATTTGATTAATACCAGTACAATGGTGTCAAACAAACTAAACAAAACATTATTATAGGCATCATAAAAGTAAACTTTATGGCAGAACAGGTATATTGGATTGCACTAAGCTGTGAGGGTGTAAGTGACCAAAAAAACAAACAAACAAAGCACATTTCTGTCCAGCCATGCAGATAGTTTTGATTTTATTCATCCAGCTATCCTGTATCTGAGATTTATGCCACCACGCCAATACGACGAACATGAATGGATGGATGCTCATTTGTGGCGCTCACAACTTTGAAAACATCTAAAATAGCAACAGTAATAGTTTTTTTTTTTGTATGACGTGCCTCACACAGCCCTATCAGATAGCCCCAAGTGTTTGGGCTGCATGTGATGGGTTTATAATAGAAAACACTGCAGACATAGTGATCCTGAAATTGTCGATGCCTTTGCTTTTGTTCAGTATTCAGTGAAGTTTATATTCATACTTCTAACACAAAGCAGTTCAGCCAAGACAGTAACTTAAAATAACATTATTATTATAATACTGTTATTTGAAGTTACTGTTAGCTTTTTGTTGGCTTTTTACTTACTACTGTGGTTTTCACACACTCTCAGTTACAATACTTGGTGTCAGTGGAGTGCAACTGACTCAGTAGAAAACTGTGAGATAATCGGCGAGTTGATAGATTACCGTGAAAATAAATACATTAAAGATTAGCATCACGCTAATTTGTAATCCTATTTGTGTGTTTAATTCTCTCGTTAGCATAAATATATTATTTAATCATGATTTCGATTCTTTCAAATTAGCCGAGCGACATGATCTTCTATTTTCTTTTTTTCTTTTTTTTCTTTCTTTTGTTTTTTTTCCATTTAGGTTAAACAACCTTTTAAATCCAAAAGAGCAGAAAGCAAGTGCTTGCACAGTAATGCGAGCATGATTGCTGTTCACGGTTCACGTATGTCTTTTGCGAATGTTTGCCTTCATCCGTGCAGCTTTTGAACCAGTAACCCGGCGTAGTCAGGTGACTTGCGTCTATCCCGTCCTGTTCACGATGGAGTAGGTATCCTGGGAGCGAGTGTGGGCATTCAGTTGCTGCCAAAACACAACGATGAACAGAGTTAGTTCGATCACAGAGTCATATAGCTTCGAAAAATAGGTGAATATTTCTTTTTAATAACGGTTGTAAATCGTTTCCAGTTGGTTTCACGGGGATTAGTAAACTTTGTCAAGAAGCATACTAAATATATGAACTAAGAAAATTAAGTTTTGCTCATTTTGCTTTTATGCTGAGAGTTGGATGTCAAGATTTTATGATGGGACTTTATGACGATGTGCTGGACTATTTCGTGGCCGGGCGCAGTAACTGCTTAAAAACTCCTATGCGTTGTTTTTACACTTCATTTTTTGTTTGGATTAAAGAAAGAAAATATAACATATATAAAAATACAACATATAGTGTTTTTTTTTTTTTTTTTTTTACAGATACAGAGCTGGGCTAGCAGTTCCTTTGCTTCCACTCATTATGCTAAGCTAAGCTAACCATCCGTGACTTGGTTTTAGCTCTTACTTTTACTTCTGGCGAGAGAGCAAATAAATGCCGAACAGTTCTTTTAAGTTAAAAAATGAATAGACAAAAACGACTTTCTCTTTTCTCTGCTCCAATTCTATGTTTGGACTTCTGGTCTCCTCACGTTTGGTTATTTACAATCTTTGGTTGGAACATAAACGTTACTTTGGAGAAGAAAATGAGTTGAGCGTGACACGTGCAAATGTAAAATGCGTCTGGAATGGGTAGAAAGGCAACATTTTTATATGCAATTCCTACCTCATAGTCAGGAGATGGGACAGGTGGACCCCGCCCTCCAGGACGAGCAGGTGCTAGAAGATAATGACAGAAATATGTGTGTAACCAATCACTTGTGTTATAGACTTACTTATGCTTTATGGTTGGTTGTGCAAGCATAAAGACACATTATGTGTTTAAGAGCGAAAATAGAATTTATGTGATGAGTCCACACCCAGTTTAACACTTAAAAATAAATGAAATCGGATTTGCAAGAGCTGCATCGGCTGCATGAGTACACATTAAATCCATCTCAATGGCAGATAAGTGATAGAAAATAAGTGTTTCAGCCCGAGCGACGTTTGCTAACATTTTAGATCAGTATGTAAAGAGGTGTGATCCTTTGCTTTTTTGTGATCTGCTTGAGTGCATTCTTACTTTTGGGAGGGTGAGCAACTCCAGCTGGGTTCTTCTTCTTGGTACACATGAAAATGATTATCATCACCACTGCTGTCAGAGCCATGTCCATAACGATGACCAGCCCAAAGAGAGCCGCATTCAGCTCAAAACAGTTCTCACACGCTGGAGGTCAAACAACAGCAGTTGAACGAGTGAAAGCTCAGCAAGGACAACTGACACAGATGGTACATGATGAGAAATTGTTTTTACTCACCCTTTCCTTGTACAAAGAAAAAATATTTTTTCTTGTCTCCATCACCAGCAGCATCATATTCACAGTAATAAGGGCCTTTCTTGTCATTTTGATACTCAATAGTCATTTCTGATGTAGGTTCATTTGGATCCGTCAAGTTTTTATTTTTGGTGAACCAAGTCCCATCTCCTGGACAGCTCATTGTGAACGTTGTCCTCCAGAATGTTACATCTCCTTTAAACATGTGGACAGATATTAAGTTATTGCAGTGTATTTGCTTCAGCTCATCATTTCATTTAGGACATTCTTCTCCATTACTTCAGTTAGAAAGGAAGATGATCAGAGGGTGGTGGTTCAGGGTGGTTTGCAAAACGCAACTCATCTTGTGTACATCTGGATCTGATGAAATTTCTCGGTGTTACCGTTATTATACAACTAGTGATTCTTCCATACTTTTAGGGAACCAGGTGGCATAAAAAAAAAAAAAAAACATACAGGAAAATGTTGTACTTTTGCAAAGCAAAGACCAGTATATTGAAACTTTTTGACTTTAAATGATGAAGTAAAATATAACACAATGCAATATTTACCTTCTGGTTTCTGCGCCTTCACGGTAGCTAAGAACAGGAGGACGACGAAGACGACGAGAGGAGCCTGACAAGCCATGCTGGTCATTTTCTTATGACAACCTTTGTTTTTTGTACTCCGTTTCTTGAGCTTTGTGAACGCATCCACTACGAGACATAAAAAAACATCAAGCTGCCTGATTAGTATGACAAAAAGAGTCCAGCAAGTAGGCTTGGTGTCTCTCTCTCTCTCTCTCTCTCTCTCTCTCTCTCTCTCTCTCTCTCTCTCACACACACACACACACACACACATGTTGCACCCCACAGGAAGTGTTTTTTTCAAGATGAATTCACAGTTGAACCTCAAAATGAAGTCAAACTGGTAGAGTATGGTGGTGACTCAAAAAGAGAAGCTACACTCTACACAAAGTAATGTCTATTTATCATATTTTCTGTCCTTCCTCTATGACTGTTTTTCAGTATCTTCTATTACTTTCTATGTGCTCTGGTCTCACTTGACTCAGTTTTCTCTATTATCTAATTATTCTCTATTCACTTTTTCCAAAACTTTTCACACAGTCAGTTCAACAGAACACACTATTTTCTTTTTCTTTTTTTTTTTTGCAGCCCAAATTAGCATGTTCTATGTCAAAACAGATTATTTTCCTTTGATAACTTAACATTACGAAATCCATGAACTCCTAAATGAGCACTTATTGTCATTCCTTGATGGCAAAATGTGTTGTAATTGTTTGGGACGATGTATTATTTTGTGGTTATGATTAAGAGTGATTTCTGGTCCATGCTAGGATGGCGTCACTCACCATCTTACTCTCCATTCTTTAACTCCTCATGGAGTTAAAAAAAATATGACGACCGGTTATATGATCAGATGTCCCTCATCTGCAGAAGATTGCCAGGAATGATTTTGACTTTTAACCTCTTTTAGTACGTACTAGTGCGCCACACTAAAACTCTCCCCACATTTTAAAAAACATTACGTTTACAAAATCATTCTAACCAGATAACCGGTTTAGTCTCAGCCCCATCTACACACAACATCTTCTGAAAGATATCTAAGTCGTTATACCCAGCCCTAAGGGTGGAAACCAGAACTTTAAAAACAGAAACTCAAGGTCCAACTGCCCTGAGGTCAAGAAGCCAGTTCAGCCTGACCAAACAAGAAACACTTTCATCCTTCGGGGAAACCCACTCCCATCTTTCCACAGAACGCAGAGTCCAGAATCCAACAAACATAACACACAATGTCATTTAATAAACGCACGATGGACAGATTAGGACCCCCCCTCTCGCTCTCTCTTTAACACCATCTGCTGAAGATCCCCTGACATCTTTGAAAGAGGGGGCTTGTACAGCACCGTTCATCTCAAACCTACTGTAGTTTGTCCCTGCCACTGATGCTCCCTGACCTCCCTTAGTGCTGTTGTTGCAGGGTTGGATCAGGAACAATAAGATTATTTCCCGTGTGTATTAAACGGAGGACTTACAGTGTGTAGTTTTATATTGCATATTTCTTTAGGGGACTGATTAAACATTAAGTGATTAAATACAACCACAACAGCTGCAAGAGAACAGCCTGAATGAGATACTAGCGCTGCATAGATCATACTACAGTAATAAATGTCAATGTTCATGCTCATGTGTTGCAGTAAAACATAAAAAACATATTACTTACTCTCTGAAAACACATACAGATATTAAATGGTTGTAAGTGTACTTTGTAGAGTTTTTGCACACTGTGTAATCAATCAGAACTGCATTTCCCCACATGTCTTCACAGTCCTGTACTGCAGGTGATTTATGAATCAATAACTGAGCTTTAAAGACGTGTGATATAACAGATCCTCAGCTCAGTTCTGTGGAACAATATCTTAGTTTTGCTGCTGCATTATTAACAGGTGTACATAAAGGCGGCTGCGTTTAAAGGTGTTACAGATGCTGAATGCACATTCTTCTGCTGCTTTGGTAAAATGTTCATTCAGTTCATGTCACAGCTCACGAGCTCGCAGGTTGAAAGCTGATACGTAGCAGTTCATAAAGTCAAACATCCATACAGGCTACAATTAAGGTTGTAAAATTGGTTTGTCTATTCAGATGTTTGTGAAGGTAACATGAGCGCAAATGCATCTTAATATAAATGAAATGTCACTCATAAAAGTTGAGACCTGAACAGCACCAACTTTTATTATTTATTTATTTTTTTTAAATCTTTCTGGTAGGACTCAGACTTGAATACATCAAAGTGCAGCTCTGCCCCCAAGTGGTTCAAACCAGTAACCGACCAGTTTGTGCAGCTTTCTGCAGGTCTCCCATGAGAGAGAGAGGACCCATTAAAATCATAACTCACCGTGTGTTATTGCTTTTTATCCTTTAATGTGGAATTCCCCTTTACCATCCTTGTTCCTCTCTTAATGTGACTTCATTGACTGAAATTGGCTTGTCACTACTTTGATTTAATGATTAAAGTCAAAACAAAATCAAAAATGAAAACAAGATGACACATTGAACATGTCAAAACCTGCCATAGCCGAAAATATGAGCTCATGATGTGACAAGTCACACAGAGGCATTACGAGACTTTGTCTCACGCCACGGCACAGCTATACACATCATGTTGTTGTGTCACACATCAGCTCATAAAACATTAGGTCATAATTAGATCATGCGTGGTATTTAATGTCTACACAACGCTTGTGAACTGTACTGGTTGCGTGTTTGCGCAACATCTTTGGTACGGCACCACATGTCTGTTTTACGCAGCAGCAGAACAGGTTGGATGACCATCAAGAACCAGTAACATGTGTGTGAGGGAGATAAGAAGGCAGCGAAGAGAGTGGATGACTTTGTTACTCCGCCCGAAAATGTGGTGGGAGGGTGCTGAAATGAAATGTATGAGAGCAGCAGCGAGTTGGGACGCGTCTTTTGGAGCGACAAGGTGGAGGAGAGGAGTCACCATAACTTCACGTTCACGGTTCTTCCCGACAAAAGGGAATCCACACACTTGTCAGTTTCTTCAGGTTTCTTGTCACTCGTGAGTCGGCGGAGGAGTCTCAGTGGGTTAGCTGACTGACGGTATCTTGGTCATCGGACAGCCTGCCGTCCATCCAATGTGCGTAAAGGGGCTCTATTTTCTCACCGTCCTGTCTGGACTCGCAGCTTCAGGTGAGAACCCGGTGTAGTGTGAGTGGACAAACCGATTGAAAAGATCATTTTGAGTTGTTGGTGGTATTGTTTCACAGTTTATGTGTGTTGTGTTTCATACCCTCGTTCATACACAAGTTCATGTTTTGATTTTTACAAGATTTTTTAAAAACTCAATCAATAACATGTTTTGAGTGCTCTATGTTCATCCTAGGATCCATTACTTTACACGTGAATGGTCTAAATTCTCCAACCATTATAGAAAATGAAATTTATCTACAGTATGAAGTATGTTTTATCTGTTTGGCCTTGTATCTTCACGTCTTGGCTTTCTAAAAGTGTACATTGTTTCCAAATCCCAAGGGTGTTCTTGAGACGAAACAGGACGACCCTTTAGAGAAGCTTCCGACAGTTCAGCTTCAAAGTAAACGAGAGAGACCCTGGTTGTGTTTCCATTAGTGAAAGCTCCACAGGGACCTCTAACCTCCATCTCTGAGCGGCCGTCGTGCGTCATTGGGAAGTAGAGAACTTGGCACAGTGGCACCGGGAGGGCCACTCTCAAGAATTCTCGTAATGGCTTTAAAAACAAGCCACTTCTGACAACATAATGACTTTACAGTATTTACCATCAAGTCCGTGGCCTCATTGTTGTTTGGATTTTGTGGAACCGTAGTCATTTCCTGGCTATTAATGCGCATCCGTGCTTTAGAAGTGGCCCGCTAGACGCAGATAAGTCCACCTGCTTCCCGTACAAAGGGGGGTGAAGTGGTGGGAAAGAGGGGGCGGTGCTTAATGTCAGGATGTCATTTGGATCATGACAACAGATACACACAACCACAGAGATAAACATAAACACTAATAGACTACAGTGTATCTGATTGTTGTAGCTGCTCTCACGCACATGCTGCGACTGCACAGCTAATGGAAAACCTTTTAATATCATAAACTGGCGTATCGGTGGCAATTCATTCAGGTTGTTTAACCTTGAAGTAATCTGTGTCCATCCCTCTTAAGTGGATTATGTTGATTGAACATGTCCATCCACCGCCAAAGCACCATGCAGGGATCCACTATAGTAGCAAGCTGCTTATGTTTACAAGGAGCATGTGCCTGCAGATCAGTCATAACAGTCACAGGCTGACAGAGCAGGAGGATGACTAAATATACCGTGTGGATATAGAGGGATGTGCAATCAAATAACAGCATGTGGATGAAGAAAAGCGTGTTGGAACTGATTACAGCTGAGCAGCTTCTTCTTGGTTCTCATGTCTGTTATGCTGTAATCACTTCCATTGCCTTCGGCTTTATTGTGTTGGCAAAGCGTCACGGCATGCTGAAACAAGCCAGCAGGCCCATCTCTTTCTCATGAGACCCCGCATGGTATGAAATTCCAATTATGTGTGCAAAATAATTCAGATTCATTTCTCTCTCTCTTTCCTCCCGCTCTCTCTTACCCCATCGCTCTTCCTTTCAGGTAAAAACCATGACATCAAAACAAGCACAGAGCTAACACATTAGTCCATCAGACCTCCGGTGTTTTGACATGAATTGCTGTTAGTATTAATTTTCTAGACGTGCTGTAAAAGAGCATGTGTTTAAAGAGATACGATATAGACCAAACAGAATAATCTCCCTCCAAATGCAATCCTTCATGCCTCTCAAAGATAAATGCAGAAAACAGGAGGACAAGGAGTCATTCCTTTGTGTGTTTTCTGAAGTGTGTTTGGCAGGAGTCTTTGAAGAAAAATACAATAAATCATCATTTCTGTCGAGATACTTTTGGGTGTTAGCTTTTTGCTTTACACAACACCAAGAATGGAATTGCTTTCTAGAACAGATGTAATCATTACCAGATTTGGACTTTTGGACCATTTGTGAAGGATGTTGGATGCAGTGCTAAGTGAGAAGCTCTCATGGAGGTGGAGGCACAGCTCAGACAACCCCTGTGATAGTCAGAAGAGAAGCAGAACATCTGGTCACAACAAAACACACATTTACTCCAACATGTTTTCTACATCGTTTTCAGGAACCGTTCTTTTTTTTTTTTTTTCATACATCCCTTTAAAATATTCATGTTATCTTTTATAATATTTGGAGGTTTTTGAGGTTCTTGGTTACAAGACCCGAAAACACACCACACTGTATGTCTGTGATGGAATAAGCTACTGAAGTTTTGATTCGATTTAATGAACACAACTTTCTTTAATATGAGCAAATGGGCGTTAAATACCGGTATTGACGCTAACAGTGATACATATAAAACATGAACTATTTATATCATGTTCATTATGATGATATTGTGTAGAAAATCCAGCACCTATTAACTCCTTTCCGTTTC
Source organism: Protonibea diacanthus (assembly GCA_028641955.1). Classification (NCBI taxonomy): domain Eukaryota; kingdom Metazoa; phylum Chordata; class Actinopteri; family Sciaenidae; genus Protonibea; species Protonibea diacanthus. Next base: position 20,740,559 of record CM053982.1, on the reverse strand, counting down.
CTTCCATTCACGCCTTGTGGTTCCCACTCTGTGTTTGCTTTTGTACAGTTACCGTTACAGACTCTCTCTCCACCTCCCTACGCTTGAGTTTTTGGAGTGTAACTCATTTGCCAAAAAGAGACAAAACACACAATAAAAGTTTTCTATAGAAATTGCAAACTTTTTTTTTTTTTTTTGGCCATGATAATTATGTGAGACAGGGCCAAACGGAGGACTCACTTTAGCTGATATTGTACTTAAGTGGTGCAAGTTTTCAATTAAAATGACCAAAAGTAATAGACATGAAGTGTTTGGACCTCTGGAGTCCCTGGGGCATTTAGGCTCTTTTCCCAGAGAAAGAGAAATGTTTGGACCTTCATTAAAAAAAAAGGAAGTAATATTTCAGACTAACTGTTGACACTTCTCTTCTCCACAACCTCCAGTTGTTCTCTTGTTTTTCGCTGTTGAAATGTTTAGAAAGTAAAAGTAGGGCTTGAGCTGTAGCCTTCCATAGATGAACTCCCTTGGGAAAATCTCGATTTTGAAGTGAGATAGACAAGATAGAAATCTGCATGTACTTCAGTGTTCTGTATTGGTATCTCAAACTTATGTTCTGAAACTTAAACATAGTTTATCTTGTAAATAGCTACATTTATACATAGCTTTGTACCGGCGAAACAACAACTCAGCCACACACTGTGAGTGCCTCATTTAAAAAGGAAACACACTGAAAACAAACACTAGATTCATTTTAATGATTTATCTGCCTTGACCAAACACAGGCAGGCGGCTAAAAGTCTTTTCTTAACATTTTCTGATCCCCTGCTGTAGATGATTTTTTTTTTTTGTGCTTTTACTTGAATTTCTTTTGTCCTCCTCGAACATTTTCTTCTTCAACAGAAGCCTGAAAGGCTCAAAGGCTGACGTGTGCCAACCTGTCCTGATTTACAGGTTTAGCGCACGTAGACACACACACACACACACACACACTATTTCTGACTGCAAACAGCATACCAGACACACACTGCTTGTTCAGGCTTCAGATTAACTCTATGAGGTTTACAATAAACAAGCATCCTCCTGTATGACTTATGAACAGTTATCTCTCTGCCTCAGCAACTGTAATCTCACCACAATAATAGGTCAGTATAACAAAGACTTACTGTTGTTTTTGACATGCCATGTCAAAACACCTAGGAGGACGCCTAGCCTTTGTGTTTGGCTGATGGGATTGCCTGGGGGTGTGTAGAGTTGACAATGACGCGCTTATGTACAAGAACACACCAATCCCCAACACACTGGGCTTAGGGCACATCTGTGAAGTGTTTGAGTGCGAGTGCGAGGCACTCCCTGCGTGATGTTTAACTCTTTAAGACTGCGCTCGGCTCCAAGTGTAAACAGGGATTTGAAACACATTTCTCATTGGGTGGAAAATGTTTGTGTTCACGCACATGGTCAGCCTTCATCTGGATCTGTGCAAATACAGATACAGAATATTTGCTAGCATGGGTTTCCGTTTGTGTAGTCACATTCTTACACACTCCTTTGGCTTGGTCACTCGTTCTCAAAACTGTTTGGAATGACGGTAAACAAGCAGACCTTCCCGCTAAAGCAACACCTCCAAAAGGTTTACAGCATATGGAATAAATCATCTGTTTCCACATAATATCAGCAATTCTTCCTGAGTCATCTGATTTGCACAAAGCCTAGAGGAATTTCATCATCAGCTGCCAATTGTTGAATGTTTGTGATTTAACCCTCATCCCAGAGGTGAGACTGAGACACTGAAACACTGAGACAAGATCAAGACTTTGAGAAGTCAAGACCAAGACCAAGGTCGGACACTATGTAGCCTACTTAGGTAGTTAACATGTAGCTAATTCTAAATCTCTTTGGTTGAGGTGTGGTCTCAGCCTTCTTAGTGAGCGTGCATACTGCTGTGTGTTTTCTTTTGGATGCTGTTTTCGTTGATGAACTCTGGTTTAAAAAGTCAAATTTTATTACAGATGGTTTGGATGACATCTCCTCCCAGAGAGCCACAATCAGTTTCTTGGAAATCAGACCACTTAGGAAGGCTAGAGGCTTGTTCCCCCAAAGAAAATGTTGTACATTTTAAAGTCAGATGCTTCAATCTGGTGCACTTTGAGAAGGGTTTTATGCTCTTCTAAAGAAATCTGACTTAAACCAGAGCAGTTCACACCTGGATATTCGAAACTAATATACAGAATTTTCTGTTCACGTTCTGTGGTCGTGGTCTAAAGGTTAAACCTCGACCTGAACGCTACTTTCCTCTGTAGTTTTCTGTGCCGGCTGTCATCATTTGTTTTACTCTCCACAGTGATATGCCAAAGTTGTTCTGCCGGTACATAAAAAGTGTAAAAATATTTTCCTCTTTGTCCGAGACAGAGACTAGACTGAGTAAAAATGCAGTTGATTACTAGATTCCCACAAGAGCTTAAAAAAAAAAAAAAAATCTCAAGTACTTCAATAATACCTCATCCTACTGCTTTATTCTGTCATTCCAGTTTTTCATGACTTTGTCAATGATTGTGTTCCTTTTGACGTCACGTCATTGTTTTCTGTTTCTGTTCCCTAATGTTGGAAAGATGAGGGTTAATGCAGAATTGAATTTCCCAGGCTGGGAAGTCACTCTCTTTCTTAATCTCCTTTTCTTTGATTAGTGTGTGACTTCCGCATGTCCTCCTCCAGCTATTGTTATTAAAAACGCTGACTAATAAAATGTGCTCTACATTGAAAGAGTATCGGAGGGAGCTACTTATCCGGTTTTACTCACTAATTATCTGTCACTGCACTGCACAGAAATGTAAATGAATGAGTGTAAGTTAAGAAGAAAAGGAGTGGGGCCAGTGGGTGTGGCAGGTGAAGGACAGGATGCAAGGGTTCGGTCACATTTACGCACTTCAATGTTCTCTACACCTCTCATTTGTTTCCATTAGCCTGCGTGACTGACATGTAAAAGTGCTTTTCCAGTTTCAGTGTGAGTTCAGGTTAGCTGTGGCTCATTTGCAAAAATGCATATCCTTGCTCATTATAACTAACTACATAGGAATGAATACAAAGATATCTAAATTATTACAAGTAGATACTTTATCCCTTCAGCCCCCTAATTATGTGTGACTGGGAATTTAAGTGAATCTTTACTAATTTAGCGATGTGCTTTCATGAAATTTAAGGACATTTTCCAAAGAACGATCACAATTAACGTAGCAGAGGATGAGACATCCTGATTTTTAGTTCCTAGTTTGACTAAAGCTCCAAAAACATTGGATTCTGCATCCTCCAAAATACAACCGAGTTCCAATTTTCATGTGACATTGTAGCTTTTGCTAATCAGTTACTACTGCAGCCACAAACGACAATTGTGAGATGACGCTAAAATGCTAAACGCTAACTGTAACAGTAGCAGAGGTGGAGAAGAGTCAGAAAGTCACTGAACTGACTTGATAATGTAAGTAACACAGCAATATCGATCTACCGATTTCATTAAGCATTAGCATTCATTCTTGTGAGATCATGCAACAGTCCATCTTGCCAGGCTTCAAGCTACTTGTGTCTGAACAACGTGCTTAAGGACCATTGAGCTCCCTATGGTGAAGTACTGCCTGCTACGCCATGAACTACAGGCGTGGTTTATAACCAGGTGTGTCCCATGACGTGTGTGGAAAGTGATTGTTTGTTAAACAGGATTCGTTCAGATGCTTCTTGCATCAGTTATATCATAACTGGAACGTGTTTCATCATTGCAAGAAAGGCAATGAGCGGTAGTGAAGGTTCTTCTCGTGACCTTCTTGACGACATTATACGGTTTGCTGATCTGATTGCTTGAAGTCTGCACTTGATAGGTGGCAGATCATTGGATGACCATCTGTCCATCGGCATGTATTTTTTTTGAGAAAGCCTCCACTTTTCCAAACTGTTTCCAACCACGACTTCCCAGATGGTTCTGTGTAATAAACCATGGTTACTTGACAGCTGGATTGATTACAAATAGAAATGTATCAGGTCCGTCTGACACATGTACTGTAGGATGACATGGCCGAAACTCTTTCTGTGTAGACACATAGTGTGTAATACTGAAGAGTGGTTAATGTTTAATGTATAATTGCTTGTAGCTGGTTTAAAAAGGCTGACATTAAACAACTGTTTACAAGCTACGTAGGACGAAATATGACCAACAGACTGACCTTTATTTTTGAAATTGGTGGCGTCCCCGTTTAAGGCGGAAAGTGAAGAGCAGAGGTCTTTGGCTTGCCTCCTCCACAGTGTAGTTTCTGATCTGTGTATATTGTCAGTAGCTGACTTATTCTTCTGCTCAGGAGCAGGAGGTGGAAGTCACAGGGGGACTGGATTCACTCTGACTCATAGCCCTGCAGGACACTGAGCATACGGTTAATCGAGCCTCGTAGTAAATATGTGAAACTAAGGGTTGTCTTTTAAGGGTTGGACCGTCCTTCCAACAGAAGCCTGTGGGTGTGTTGAATCGAAGCGTGCGCGTTAGAACCCCCCTCAGGAGTTTGTAATCCCGTGGAGAAGTTGTTGAGTCAGCTGCGAAGTGGGAGTGAAAGAGGTTTGATGGATTAAACTCTTATCCTCACTCACCCACTACACGTTTCCTCTGGACACCACCGCCTGATGAATTACAATTGGCCCCGAGCAGGAGGAGGAAAGAGAGAGGAAGAAAGAGTTAGAAAAAGAGATTGATGGTTGGTCTGTGTTTGGAATGACCTTTACAGTGTATACAAACACATTTCTGTGGTTTCGTAAAAAGTTTGGTGCAGTTCTTACATCTATAGGACTCAGAAATGAATGAAATAAAAGCAGCATCAAAATGGCAGCTTGTGACATTTCCATCCAAAGAAACTTCTGTTCTTTCTCTTTCAAAATAAAAAGTGATTCCTCGTAAATCAAGCTAATGAAAGCTTTTGATTTGCAGTTGAAGCAAACACCCGGTGTCTGGTTCATGTCTCTGGTCCTGATACATTTTAGGCTTCAGCTTTATTTGGAGCAATAGGCCTGAGGGCCTGAGTAAGGATAGGCACTGTGGATGAAAGAAAACAGCACCACCTGCAGAAAGTCAAACAAAACATCCAGAGGAAGTTCGCCCCGCTCCGTTTGATTGACAAGGGATCTGTGCCAAGTGTGTGAAGGTATGTGGATGCTTGAATGTTACACCTGTATGTGATAGTCGCACGTGTCATTCCAAAAACCACGTGCATAGATTTATTGCTTTAACAGCCTTCGCTCGTCAGGGGAAGCTCCCATTTAGACACAAGAGCGTCAGTGAGGACAGCAACTGATGTTGAGCAAGAAGGCTCATGGTTGAGGTTCAAGTTTATCCCAAAGTTGTTGGATAGGGTCTGTGCAGGCCAGTCAAGTTCTTCTATGCCAACTGAGGAAAACATTTCTGTATGAACCTGGCTTTGTGACATTGTCATGAAACAGGAAAAGGCTTTCTCCAAACTGTTGCTACAAGCACATGGTCTGAATATTGTGTTGCTTTTAACTGGATAAACCATGAAAACAGCCCCAGAACAAAAGCCCATACATGCCTTTGGTGCTTGTTTTGGCCCAACTGTATGTTCATAACTAAGTGGAATGAACGGAAAGACGTATGGAGAAAAAGCACTGCACGGTATGTTACGCACAGTTGTGTCCATTTCAGTGGTTCCATTGCACCACTCAACACTCACCCTCCTCCTCAACTCTGTGAGAAGATATAGTTACCTGAACCTGCTATTCCCAGCCTTAGTCCAGCCCTGTATGAAAGCCAAGCCTTGTTACAGAAAAAAAAAAAAACAGCCGAGGCTTGTGAAACGTCTCACAGCAGAGAAGAGGCTCTTTGTGATCCTCTGAGCTCTTTGTGTGTTTGGTCCTGTCCTAAGTGTTTCCTCCAAAACCGGTGCAACAGAGAATCGAGTTTCCTTTGGTGGTCCCTTTGTTTCTGAGCCATAATGAAGACAGGAAAGGCACAAACGCACATCGTCTAGGAAATAATGTAATGAAACCAGTTTCCTGATTTAGAAAGTCATGGCAACTACTTGATTTTTGTTTCCTACTCTCTTGTAAAGCCCAATAAGATGTAACATCCTCTTGGCAAAGGGAAAAACCATGGCTACAGTGTATGATGTAAAGGAAACACCTCTTAAACATTAATCAGTTGTGGTATCCGGATATCTTCACTACCTGATCATGGATGTTATTATACTATGAAAGCTATGTTAAAGCCGGAAAGCAGCTCCGTTTCTTTTGTTTCTTTCCCCATTGTCGTGTACATCTTCATACTTATGAATTAAGGCAGTAACAAGCCTTCCAGCTCCTTGAGATCAACATTTTGATTGTGCAATAAGGCGGACATGGTTTGTCCACTCTGTGGATTGTTTTTAAGATATTTAAAGAGGAATATTTAGAATTCCAGAGAATGTTTGCAGAGCAGTTATGACTCAAGTTCAATATACCAAGCATGCCTCGCTGTCGTGTGAAACGCACCCAGAATGGCCTGAAAAATGCTAATGTTTTGGAAAAGCCATCCATGGTAACCGTATGTAACCCATCTGATGAGACAGTTCTTTGTTTGTTTGTCTTTTAGCTAGCTGAATATGGTGGACAAGTGTGGTGGAAAGTCCAGTCCTGGTCTAAGGAAGATTATTTTTTTGGTGCAGACATACATCAGAGAGTTGTTGTTCAGCCTTGGCAGGAGTATACACTATCTGAGAGCACTGTTTAACGAGATGATAAACATTGATTTTAATAGGGCAGCATTGAGAATTGACTGTCCGTTACACCACTTTGCCAAACAGCAACTGTCAAATAATAGCTCAGCAAGAGTTATAACTGTAGGTACAGCAGACCTGTCAAGCTTTGGATTTTTCCAAATGTCAGAACACTCTGTACAGGGCTGTAACTGACACTTTGAAACACAATAGCAGAAGTGTCAGGAATGGATTAAACAGTGCATTTATCTTCTCTAACATAAGCTGCTTATAATAGAATATCTGGCTAACAAGGTTACTGCTTACAGGTGTTGTACAGTGTCACTTGTAAGGCTAATTTGTGGCTCTATAGGTTCGCAACACCTCCACTGTTTAGTATTTCTGACTAAGTGGAACCTAGTCTTTTATGCTATTAGGACTATAATTAGTAACTCTGGTCTTCTGGATATGGGAAAGTTCATACTTCATCAACCCTGACCAAACTGGATGTATGTTTGTCAAATACATTGGTTAGTCCTCATTTTGAAGCCTTTGCTTGCTTGCTGTAATACTGTAATACTTGTAGACTACTAACTGACTCTAAACTGCAGTTTGTTTATTTCTATGTCCTCTGCATGGATCATTGACTGGGGAGGATGATGACTTTTTACTTGGGACTATAGCCTTTGAGCACGATATCATATATGGAGCCATCAAGCTCATTTCAGAGTGCATTTGTAGAGGGTTGTTGTGTTAAAACAGGACAGAAATATTTTAAAGATCAGCTAGCCAGCTACAGTTTCCTACAAACTGTCATTGACATTTGTCATTCCAGAAAAAAAATGTCAGTAGGGAACATTTCTGACCCACTGAGAACACTTCATATGACTTACAACCATCATGAAATGCATGTGTTTTTGGCTATAGCTGAATAAAAAGGGCTTCCCCCAGCCCTTTCTTCTGCACTGATGCATCACATGCATTTATATATTACTGTACATCTGGCAATGTGAGACTAAAGACTTTGTAAAGCATAGTAGAGGTTATGCGGTTTTAAACCTGCCTGCACTCTTTCATATTGGGTGAAATATTATAGGGGCAGGTCAAACACTACTTGATATTTTTTTTCTGTCTCTTTGGAAGGCTTTTATACAATCTTGGGATGACTGCCAAGGCAAGCAAACCTAATCACTCTTGAGTGGGCTTGGTTTGATTATTTTACACTAGATGAAAGTATTTGTCCTCACGGGCCAGTGGGCCATTGCAGTTTGTAGCAGGTAGTGTTGAAAGGTAGAGTAAAGTGCATTAAAGGTTCAGCAAGTTCATTTTATTGTGATATATTGGATATATTGACAGATATTATGGACTAATGCCAACGCTGGTGCATCTAATGGAGAAGGCATGTGTGTGTGTGTGTGTGTGTGTGTGTGTGTGTGTGTGTGTGTGTGTGACGAACACACACACACATGCATAACAATGGGAAATAATGTTTTACAACCTTTTCCAGCTTTTCCTCTTGCCATATCTGTTCAGAAAATAGACACATCTGGAATGTACATCGACAAAAACACACACACGCTTTCTCCAGAAGTTTGTGTTTGATAAGATGCTGACCTGAGGGCAGACCCCATGTGAGAAAGTGATTAATTGTCACTGTAGTAGTTTTAAAGCAGCTAAGCTTCGGCACGCTTCACATAAAGACTAATTCTGTCTTTTTAATTACCAGTGAAGAGTGTAATAGATCTCATTCACATGTTTTATGGTATTTAATAACTTAAATGAGGGAAATATAGAGTAGAGACACAATCTTAATGAAGACTGAGATTTGTTTTGCTCTGACTCAGCAGTACTTTTGTGCCAACTTGACAGACCTCAGCGTAGAGACAGTGCCGATCAAACAGATTAGAAGTACTTAAAAGCCTCCTCCTACGGCATGATTATAAAAGAGCTTTAAAAGGTGTAGTTATGGAGTTGTCTTATGCAAATATCCTGCAAGAAAACTACAGCATGCCAGACAATGTCCGCAATATCTGAAACATAATTTGGATAAATCACAGTATGTGTCTGCACTCTGGCCCTGCCCTCCACTTTAGGGTGCATAACTCCATCTTAATAAGCTGTGAAAGCTCTCTCTCTCTCTCAGTCTCTGGACGCTGGGTGTGGTCAGCATTGGCCGGGCAGGATGTTCAGATATAAACAAGCTTATACTGGACGGAGAGCCATGCCGGAGTAGAAAAATGGGCAGACAAACAAGCAAGCAAACAAACAGTATTACCTTATCTCCTCTTTACAGCCTGCAATTATGTAACAGAATACATTTCCCATCACAGTATGAGACCCTAGCAACATGCAACCATCATTCACTCCTTCATCTACTCTTTCTCATCACTTAAGGTCGCTCTTTCATTTCTGCATGTTTATCTCGTTTCTCTCTGTCTCTAATTGAGTTGCGCTCTTAATGTCGTCACTCATGTAATGGCATGCGTCTTCCTCAGGAATTAGTGCCTGCTAATCACCGATTAAATAGCGATCATGTACTTTTAGCCGCAGGGAGAAATTAGTACTGTAATTGAAGCACTATATAGACCTAAGCGCTCTGTCATTCTACTAATATCTATTTTGTCTTCAAACAGGCCTAATTAACCCTAATTCTTACGGCGGAGTTGAAAGCGACTTACTTTTTTGTTGTTGAAAGCAGATTAGCAACGCTGATTTAAATTCATGTACTGTAAATAGATTGGCTAAGGGGAGAGGTTTGAAATGAGGTGTTAAGGCCCTGGAGGACCCGCTCTCTTGCTGATACATAAAGCATGATGAGTCATTTCAGCATGAGCTTTTAAACAATTTGGTAGAGGAGGAAAGGCACTGCTCTATATTACTCAGCTTATCTTCCGTGTGCGCTGTTCTCTCTGAAATAAAGATGGAGAAATGGAGGGGTTTAGCTGTGCATATATGATGAGTGATGACTTTTATTACAGAGATTTACCTTCTAAAGTAGACGGAGAGTGGACAGCGTGCTCAAAATTGCATGGATGCAGAAAGCATTGCCGTGTTTCCTGTCTTAATTTAGCACGCTAACATTTGCTGATAAGCGACTAAACACAAACCCGCAAACGGGAATGCAGGTGAAATGTTGACGCAGTGATGTTGCCATATGAAAAGTTTAGGGATCACAACAGTAGGTTAAGATTCATCCTGATGGATGCCTGAAATTTTGTGGCCATCCTGTAAAAACGTCAATGTCATTGTGGCGCTACATGAAAAGTCAATAGGGCCGATCTTGTGGGGACCATTAATGTCCGACATGGTTATATATCCAACAGTGAACATATTGACTGACTAATATTTCCATCCTAAGCCTATGCCGCTATGGCTAAAAACAGAGCAATGTGTATTTTAGATTGAAATGAGGCACTTGTTAACAGGACTGTCATTTCTGTGACACACGCAATGGAACACTTTCTGCCCACTCCCCGTCCTCTCCTCCGTTCGCCCCTCTTTCTCTTTGTCAAGCTTCACATGTGTTATGGAAAATGAAACTTTTACCTGGCAGTCCGGACTCTTCTTGCCGAGTTTTGACACACACATACTCGCCCAGACACACACGCACACACACACACACTTGCAACTCGAGCCAAAGGGGGAGTCATTACTGGCTGTAGTGATAGAGCCAGTGCTGATGTTATCTGCCTAATGAATATCCTAAACACAGGCAGTTTAATCCACTAACTTCAGTGTTTCCCCTGCCAGGTAGACGAGGAAGCGAGAGAAGGGTGGCAGAGGAGGCTTGTTTTTTTCCTCTGAAGTCAATCCATCAAAGTATTATTCTCTAACATAAAAAAAGTTAAAGTCATATTTTTCCTCTGTGAGCAAAAATATCTGCCAGTGGGGAAAGATGCAAACCAAACTGTTTGGACATCTTTCTTGACTTAAATAGCAATTTATTGAAGCAAGATGTACTACCTGTCTTATTTTCAAGAAAATGATGTGGAAACAAGAAAAAATAAGCATATACTTCAGTCTCACCGCAATATACATTTTTTCCATTCCAGAAAAATACACTTTTGAGTCTGATGGTTTTCAAAGATAGACATTTTTTGCAGTGTGTACTCTGCTTATATTGCTCACTTGTATGCACTCCTCCCAGGTTTCATCGGCCTCATTTAAAACACATTAGGCCGTTAGAGCGCTGTCAAGGCTCAGTGATGAGAGAGAAGCCTGTCTGTTTAATGCTGTGCGGGGGCCGTCTGGTCGCCCCGCTCTCTCTCATCCCAACCCACAGGAAACTCTCTCCAGCCTGATAAGGAGCAGAGAACACGCTGCCGGAGGAGCCAAGCTCCTGCTGACATTTTCCTTAATGCCCACTGTATTTATAATGCAGGGGGAATGTTATGGCTCAATTTACCTTCCTGGACTTTTTTTTTCTTTTTAATTTCTATGCCTGGTTCCTTATATTACCATTCAACATAAGGCAAACCCATCTTCAGACACTTAAACTACATTTTAAATGGTAGAATAGAGCTTAACATCTTTATCTACGATAGTAAGCACTGTGCAACCTAAACCAGAGGCATAACATCTTATCCATTTTACATCAGAGTAACAGAATAACAAGGTGATTGCATTAACAAAAACTAATTATCTCACATAAAAAAAACTGAAGGACTGGGATGGCACACGCATTCGACCCACAGACAGCTTGTCTGTATCTGATAGTCAAAGCTCTCATCAAGTGTTTGCCTTGTTCTGCAGGGTAATCATACGGAGTGTGCTAATGACATTAAGACAAATCTTGGCTACCGTGAGCGGACGGGACGGTGCTGCGTTCAGGGGAATTGACTTTAATAAGGCAAGACATAGCTCCGGATATTATTAGGATGTATAGAGCTCTCTCTATAAATAGACCAGGTGATTTGGACTTGACAGGCTGCGCATAAACCTCTACAGAGACTTAGACTCATACACACATACTCACTGGGTTGCTTTAGAAAAAAAAGGTTTTACCTTGATAGATAAGACTCTGCAAAGTCAGGAGGTGAGGGAGATGCGATCGGCCTGTTCCTGATGCGATGTTGACCGGCTGCCAGACAAAAACTCAGCATTAAGCATGTCTCTGTCAGGGACATTGCGTGCATGTGTGTGTGTGTAGTATATGTACAGTGTGTGTGTGTGTGCCAGCGCTAACTCCATTCTAGGGAGCTCCATCCATCATTATGTGGAAGAGCCAAATCGTTGCCAATATCCCTCTCCAGTCTTCCAGTCCATTCATTTTCCATCTAATAGGTCTACCACATATACTGTAAAGATTGATATAGTCCACATCCATGTAATATACAGCAGACTGTCAATTCCAGCCCTGTCTCAGCTGTAGCTAAAGTGGCTATTATTCATTAAATGTCACAGATTGTGCCTGCTGATCTGGAATCAGACTTTCAGGATGTAATGAAACAGACTGATTGCAGATCTAATCTCGCACATACAGCATTTTGAACTAATCTGTGAGATTTCGGTTTACACTGTTATATATGTATCTAATACAGCTATAATGACAACTTAGAGTTAGCGATTTTTCTTGCAGCAGCACTGCGTAGGCAGATGGAGGGTCACTGGGTACACTGCATGCACTCCCTACACAGGAATTTACTGATGAGGCTGAATTCATACTGCATATGTTGCGTCGTATATTTGTGTTTCTTTCACAAACCATTAATCTATGTATAGATTTTGCTCTGTGCGCCCCGCATTCTGCTTTTGAAGTAAACTCGGCTGCTGTGCCTCATGTTTGTGCCTTGCAGGCGTGCTGCGGGTCAGCGGGATGCGTATATACACCTCAGGGGAAGTGGAGGCAGTCAACGGGACGGATGTTCGTCTGAAATGCACATTCCAGAGCTCCTCGCCCATCAATCCCAACTCCATCATCATCTCCTGGAGCTTTAGACCTCTCAAGCCAGGCCGAGAGGAGTCGGTGAGTGCATGTGTGTCTGTGTGTGCATTCGAGAAAATGAGATCAAACCTCAAACCTCCCTCATTGTGTCAGGGAGCATCCACCCCCTCAGCCAACTGAGAGAGAAGTCGGTGAGTCATCAGGCTCCCTACAGACTGTCCAAGAAAGCTTGTGTATGTTTATGTGTGTGTGTCTGTGTGTGTGTGTGTGTCTCTCTGTGTGTGTGCACATATTGAGAATAGAGAGAAAAAGCAGCAGCAGGTCTGGTTTTATGTCTTGTCTTTCTTTCTCTGTGAGAATAAAATTGCTTCCTTCCCCAGACTCAGTTTGCTATGACTTTCTATCTATAACAGTCCAACTAATCAAACCCATTATTGCTCCACCAAATCTATCCATTCTCTTTTAGGTGTTCTACTACCACCAGCGACCATATCCTCCCGTAGAAGGCATTTTTAGGAAGCGCATCTCTTGGGCTGGTGATGTCATGGGCCGCGACGCCTCCATCATAATTCAACAGGTTAAGTTCACCTACAACGGCACTTACATCTGCCAGGTGAAGAATCCACCAGATGTTCACGGCTCGGTTGGAGAGATTCGCCTGCGTGTGGTCATTTCAGGTCTGCAGTGTATATTTTAGACAAAATACTTCTTTGTATATATATATATATATATATATATATATGACATTAATATGTTTTATCTGTGCCTTTGAAAACATATACATCAGATCCTCTCTTGCCAAATACGGGAAGAAAGCAGAAGAAAATATAATTAAATTTCAGAGAAACTATTAGACGGGATTAGGATTCATGTGGAGTGAGTCATAATTTGAACGGCAAGTCTCATAATTCTTGAATTGATCGTGTTCGGTAAGATGTGGTATGAATTTTAGATTAAAGCAAATCTTAATCAAAAAGACTGCAAATGTTCCAGACATATTGATTTTTTACAAAATCAATAACAATTAAATGGTTATTTTCAAATTAGTGTTATAATCTTTGAACAACTGTTGGAAAAAGAGGCTGCGGCTGTACAGGTACAGCCTCCGCTGTGACATTCAGTTATTAATGATTAAATGAGATGTATTAATTACACATTTTACTCTTTTACCAAGACACTCAGAACTATTGACCAGAGATACATAAATATTTGAACAGGCAACAGCATGTCAACAAGATGGAGCGTCTCCAGCAAGGCAGTGCTTAGGCACAACAATGCTCTCTGCTAAACGCTAATATCAGCATGTTGACACGCTCGCAATGTCAATGCTAACATGCTGATGTTTAGCAGGTGTGTGTAGGTGTAGTTTAGCATGATAGCATTTTCTGATTAGCACTAACACTAAACAAAGTGCATTTGAGGCTGATGAGAATGTTAAGTATTAATCATGGACCAAAATATCAAACAAACTGAAATGTTGACCTGATGATGGCACTACAGGAAAAGTTAGTGGATCAGCAGTGTAGGATTCATCCTCTGGAGACCAATAATGTGTGTACAAAAAAAAAAATCCATCTAACAGTTATTGAAACATTTCTCTCAACACCACCATAAAACCACTAGAGGAAAAGCGTATTAATAACTACAGCAGGCACACATCATAGCAAAAACGGCTCTGAGCAATGATGTTTCTGGACACTCAGCCTGTGTTTCCATCTCACCTACAGCTTCTTTCTCCGAGCTTCTCCTTCTGGCGCTGGCCATCGGGGGCGGCATCGCCGCTGTTGTCTTGCTCCTCATCATCATTTTTTCCTGCAGGCGGTGCAGGAAGAGGAGACAGAGACAGCTAGAAGGGAACGAGGAGGCCCCCCGCAAAGAGAGAAAAGACCCCACTGCGTGGTAAGACCAAAGAGAAAGACAGATGGAGAGGAAGAGGGGGATAGAGAGAGGAACAGAAGAATCACACATTTCCTCTCTCGCTCTCCGTCTAACTCTGGGGATCGGGGCATGTGGCGCTCCTTCTTGGGGCCTTGGGCTTTTTTCCTTCTGGACGCTTCACTTCCACCTTCCTCTCCAACAGCAGTCTTTGGATGCCAAATCTGGACAAGTTCATGGGCAGCTGTCATTCAGATAAATTAAGAATGTACCTTTGTGTAGAAAGTTGTAGATATAGAACTTTAGCCAGACTGCTGTGTGTGTTTTATATCACCATGTGCCTTTCATTTCTCATTCATCTATTCCAGCTAAATGGGCTCCAAAACACATTTCCTGTTGGGTGTAAATGTTTTGATGATGTAGAGGTAGAACAATGGTGTATTCCTGCTGTTTACTTCCCCACTAATACATTTCATACTCCAACATACCAATGCAGTACAAACCACGTTTGATATTTCAACAAACAATAGACTGTGGAACAAAGAATGAGCAGTTTCCTAGCTCTTCTATTGAACTTTGTTTAATTACCCAATGATCGGAAACATGATGCAACCACATACAAAGCTTTCACCAACACTCATTTCAATGGTCGTATATTTCAGCTGTCTGACCGACATTACTGTGGTTCTTTTGAATCTGCAGCAGGATGCTGGTGGACGTTTCTGTTTTGTTTTCACTACTGAAGTTATATCGCTGTATTTTTCTACGACTCTGTGGTGTTATTACCCTGATGCTGAGACTCCTGCCGAGATAATCAAGGTGCTATGAAATAATCAAATCCTGATGGAGAGCACTTGTTGGAAACAGACATTTCATGCAGTACTTTTGTAAACACTTTACCAGCACAAATTTAAATGCAATATCACTGACAAAGTGGCAAATCTTATTACCAACTTGTAGCCCCTCTGATGGCCGATTGTCTGTTTTGAACAATGAGCTGTTTTCCGGGCACGTGGGACTTCTTTGTTTCTCTCTGGGGTTTTCAGATCTTTCTGCAATAGGCGCCATAACTTGTTACTGTCAAAACTGGTGTTGCGATGACTCACTGTGTGCAGCAGACTTTAAAAGCCAGGCCTCTCAAGGAAAAGTTGACAACTCTGCTGTCATCTTGCTTAATCAGATTTCCTCAGGCTTCAAGCTGAAGACAAATCTTTCATTGAAAACGGGAAATGTTTGTGCCCCAATCAAATGCAGATATGTAAACAGAGATTTTGATCAGCCTTCACTCTCAGCTTTGGACGATTTACCCTGCGTGACACTAACCCTTCCACCCTGCTGCTGTCTTTGTGTTGTCTTGTCCTTTCCCTGTTGTGTGTGGCTTATACACATGCATGTACATGAATAATTCATGGATGTGTCATGCATGAATTCATATCCCTGTATGTGTGTGTGTGTGTGCTATGTTGTTCTTACCTCCCCCTGGTGCATGTCTCCTTGTCCCCTCTGTGTATGCACGTATGTATCCTAGCCACCCAGCGAGGGCCGTCCACCTCTACCTATCAGAGACATCCATAGAGATTGACAGTTCAGACGGCATGATCTCAGAGGCCAGCACCAAAGACCCGAGCTCCTCAGAGGAAGAGGGCCCGAGCTCGGATGACGACGACGGTGGTGACGACTCCGACTGAGAGAAGGTGGGGACAGACAGAGAGGCAGAAACACTGATGTGAAGCCAGACAGGAAGCTTGCTGGAGGGCTTCCCAGGTGGCACCCATGGATCACGGTCCGCGGTTCTGCTAAGTGGATGCTAGATGAAGGGAGCTCTGCTGCTGTTTTGGGAGGAAAACGAAAAGAAAGTTCTACGTGAAACTATCCGAATAAGAGGAAAGATTAGAGCTTGCGATGCTTTTGATGAGGGTCAAGGCTTTGAAACAGGATCAAAAAATATAGGAACTTTAACTTTTGAGATAGTCCAGAAACGCTGGATTTAATCTGAAGTGAGAGGCACTGTAGGCCTGGAGCTTGGCTTGGCTCTGTCTCTTGTTAAGTGTTGGATGTCAAAACCAAAATCAGCTGCAACATGCAACTGAAACTAGAATGAGGGAGATATTTTCTGCCATGATAAGTCATGTTTACATTTTGAGGGTGCCTAACTTTTGCAAAACCATTCTCTGGTTTACTTAATAGTGTAGAATTCATTTTTTTATGTCTTAATTTTACAATTCAAGTCATTCAAAGTCATTGGGGGTCATGTGGGTCTTGCATTTCAGTTAGTTCTACATGCCATCGTAATACCTGCCAGTCAGTGCACTTATTAAAAGCTTTTTTATCTTCCAACTGTAGGCTGAGGGGGCTTGTGTCACATCAGATTACTTGGATAAAAAAAAGCATAAAATGTGATGTAGCTGTCAGTAAGTCTGAAGGCCATAGGCAATACTTGATTAGTTAGCGAGCATCTGCATGCCAGCACCTGTCCTGCATGTTGTGTTGTGTGGAAGCGCACAGTCAGATCTGAAAACCCTTTGATTGCAAAACGTCCTTGAGAGCCTGTTTTCTCTCCACGCGTCTGTGAATGCATCATACTAACAAATGATCGCAATACCTGTCCTTCCTTCTTTTTATATGGCCGAATTTTATACTTGTGATGTAATACTGAGCAATACGGTTATAGATTTTTTATTTTTTTCTATTGTTTTATTTTTTTTAGATCATGCCAGAAGTATTTTACCACGTTGGTTAAAATGTCACTCTGTGTTTGTTATAGAGCGTTTGTAAAAAATAAAATAAGATGTTCTAATAAAGATGCCTTCAAATCTTTACCGCATCGTGTCACATAAATCACGCCACACAAATTGCAGACACCGGTTGGCACGCGAAGCAGACAATCGCACACAACTTGGCACGATTTGATAGAGCTCATCTATAATGTAAGAGAGGAATCTTGTTATCCATCATTTATTATGCAGCTTTATCTTTAATGCACTACCTCCAGTCGTGTGCTTGTGTTGTGTCTGTCTGTCTTCACTTGTTTACCTTGAAGCATTACTGCAGTGAATTGCTGTTTAATTTATTGCAGGTCCGGTATGCTTATATGTCTGTGTCTGTGACTTCACTCTGGGTTTGCTTGTTTGTTGGATGAGGTTGTTCATGACTACGAATATGTTACTCTATATCTTTGTGTGTGTGCGACAGAGAGAGCCTATTTGGGTGCATTGATCAAAGTCTGTCCCTGTGGAGACGGCTTTAGTTACTGACTGACAGAGACAGACTAGAATGTGTTCGTGTGTTTGAGTGTGTTGTTATTCGGGACAGCGTGGGGTTGACTAAACACTAAGAAGAAGGACTGGAGGGACGGTGGGAGGTGGTCTGTTTATCCAAGCTGAGTAATTACATTTTGCCGTAGAGAAAGGCCACTAGTGTTGAACTGATAAAATAACAGTGGAGTCCCTCGATAATCTTGTTTGTATCACCAAAGCTTCTGTTAATTACTCTTGCAGAGCTTGGACATTGGTCTCCAAATGACTGAACAGCTGAGCTGTAACCGTGGTGAGGAAATCAACATGTCCAGAGCTCATTTTATAAGCGATTACAGGAGTTTGTTCATATTAATGTTCATAAACAATATGGCAGACGCATACTGTAAATGAATGTTTTTGTTGTCTAGAAATTAATTTGATATCAGCATATGAATATTGCATTTTATTCCTATTCCTTTGTAGATTTGCTATCTTCCCCAGTGGCTGCATCCCGAATAGACCAGAATGCAACGCAACACACAGAACACTTTGCATTTTCAGTGTTTCAGTGACTGCTACTGTGTTATCACTCTCTCCAGCCCGGCGAACAGAACCACATCTGCATGGCATGAAAGCAAGTTCACGCCCATTCTCTGGCGACTGCCAAAAGACATAAAGTAGGAAAGTATGTTGGAGGGAATGAAAGGAAATAAACATTCAGCACACCAGACAGATGCAGCTCTTGTTCCCAACACCTCCACCTTCTCCTGACGATAGATTTGGCACTTTACCAAAGAAGCATGAGTCCAGGCAGATTTTTGTGCATGAACATCTCTCTTTTTTACTGTTGTGCCTAGAGCATGGGAGCAGGTAATGTGAATCAAACTCCTGGGAGAGGTGTTCTCAACCGTTCTTCCTTCATGACTCATTTATTAAGCAATTTTCGACCGCGATACGATACTGTGACACAAGTAAATCATTTCTATAAAGAATGAGCAAACGTGGGCTTTGTTTCATAAAGGAAGAGCAGGGAAACATTGTGTGCAGTCTTTTACCGAAGAGGAATCTCTCCTGCTTGCTTTCTCTCCTCAGTCTGCATTCCACACCTCAGAATGGGATGTACCTGGCACGGTGATGTGGAGAAGCACTAAATTCCTTCACACATACTTACACACACACATACACACAAATGGGCTTGGCATGACAGGTGCCGTAAGAAGAAAACAAATCGCGTCACAGGTATGTAAGTATATGACTGAATGTCGCGCTGTGCAACTCGTATTGACAGCTGTAGTTCCCTACACACATACACACCCATGTAAGCACTCAAACGTTACAGTTAATCCATTTACTCTAAAGGTGGAGAGTCAGCTTTACTTGCCTCAGTGTATTGTAAAGAGTACGGCCCCCTATAGCCATTGAGGCTAGTGATTAATGCTGTCACACTTGTCTATGAAAGGCCTGAGAGAAGTTTCAGTTCATGTGAAACCTTTTAAACCTTAAAGGTGTACTGGAGTGCAGCAGATTTAACTTTTCATCAACTATTCAGCGCATATAAACTGATGAAAAGGCCGAAGGACTCTCATGATTTTTGGCTGAAGGATAATGGTTACATACACCGTCTGGCCCCAACAATTTAATTCACCTTTATTAGTCCCCTGCAGTGTTGACAACAGAAGAACAGGTCTCTTGTTGACCAGAGTCGCCCCAAAGCCGGTAAGTGGGGAGAGCCTTCATTGTGACCGAGAAGATTTCAGCTGAAATTGAGACCATGCTACTGTAACCAGACAGAGAGCCCCTGTATTCACACACAATACACAACACGGTGTAATGATTTGTGTGTATGAAAGCGCCCAGGTAAGAGCTGTAAGACTTTATCTTCCAACGGAGGACGGGGGAGCCTCTATCAAGCACAAGCAGATTATATAGAATAGTTAACACAATGCAACGCTGTGTGACGCGGAAGTTGTGAATGATCCTGAAACTCAGCATCTATTGAGAAAAAGGAAGCTGTATGCCTGCCTCAGTGTGGGAACTGTTACATAATGTTGTTAACACATACAATACAAACACTGTACTTGTGAATGGACGAAGGGAGGATCAAGCCTGTGCTCAACTTTCTACATCTTTATCTCATATCTGAGATTTGCATTGAACTTGGATTTTGCAACCAAACATAAACACAACGTACAGCCAGAGCATGAATCACAAATACCATGTACATGGATGTGCCTGTCCAATTATTAATTCCTGGATCTCTGTCAAATAGTCTACTGACATACATCTTCTTTTGATAAGATTTTTCTTTCTCTTCTATCTTTTGATAAATATCTTGCACATATAAAATAGTTTGCACATTACCTTGTGAATACTTTTCTGTACTTTCCTGTAATTCCTGCACAAATTGTACAGCTCTTTTCATTCCTTGATGTGTTAGTGCTTTATTTAAATTCTTTATATTTACTTATTTATATACTTAAAGGTGGTTCAACATAGTGGACTCACCATAGTATCTGTAGATATAAAAAGCAGGCAAATCTCAGGCATCAAAAACATAACAATTCTTATTTTCAGGTGACTATATGCTAATGAAAATAGAGTTATGAATATTATATTCAATATCTACCATATTCTGTAAATAGAGCCCCTAAATATTACACACTGGACCTTTACTATGTTTTGTGTTTTATGTTTGTTATGCACCAAACACCAAGGCAAATTCTTTTTATGTGAAAACCTCTTTGGCAGTGCGACAACAGTGAGAAAACATTGCTTTCAGAGACATAATTTCTCCCAAATTTTATCTGTATTATATCTCAGTCTCACTGTCCTTACTCACAGGAATAATCTCCACATGGCCTGCTGTAAATTAGAAGTTAGTTTCAGTGAATCAAGCAGACTAATTTCTATTTATTGTATGACAACACTTCTTTTTAGGGTGCAATGTTTAACATGCGGAGTAAGCATTTTCCCCCAACTCATTAACTCTATATCAAATTAGTTTATATGATTAGATTTACACAGGGGTACATGGGGGATTATTATTTAAAAAATGTTTTTAATAGCCTGGTGCTGTTATGTATTCAACTCCAAATCAAACATCCAGCTATTCAGGCTGTAATTCTGTCAAACACTGAATCAGATTATGACACAGCTGATACATACACTGTGTATTTGAGTGACAAAAGGCCCAGGAGTAATAGAGGATGCTGCTCTCATTCAATATCCTCTGATGTGTCATGAAATGAAACGAGGTTCTGCAACACCACTACGACATCACTGTTGTCAGAGCAGAGAGAAAACGCTCCTGGCAGACGGCAGATGGATGTAAGGATGGAAACTGACAATCCGGACCAAATAAAGGCATAAATAAACTTCAAAAGGACTCTGTTCAAACATGCAGTGGAGAGATAAAGCATTATGCCAGTGTGAGACTGAGCTAGCAAAGGCTAGAAAAACAAATAGCTTCTCCCATTAGAGATAATTACAACAGTAAAGAGACAGGAGATTGGGGGCCGGGATAGTGGAGTAATATGCCTGGAAATAGCAGGGGAGTCCCACAAGTGCATCTATGGTTTTATACGGAATCTGGCTGGGGAGATAAGGCAGGGACTGGGCCTCAAGTCTCCACACCCAGGGGTTATATGAGGGGAAAGGGATGTGTAAAGAAGCAAATGTATTATATTTGAATACGGTTTCATTTTAGCTCCACAGACCATGCCTCTTTTAGAGATGTGAGTCACACTTATGCCCATGAGCAGCATCGATATCTGGACGTTAAACTAAGTCACTAACACTACACTTAGCAATAATTTAATAATTCATCCATATGGATAAAGCCCAAGGACCCTTCGGACAAGAGACAAACAGAACAGGGACCCCCACATATTTTCAAATGTGTCACATTTTAAGCCTGGCATAAAATAACTTTCATATTTACTTCATTCAAGTTTTATTTCACCTTATTAACCTATTTATATACTGGGTTATTAGCCTATATGTGTTCATGATTGATAAAAAAAAAAGAAGTCAGAATTATTGTTATTATTAAACGCCAAGAGCTGTGCGTCTTTGTCCACTAATTCATCAAGTTGGAGTGCAAATACCTCCACTGTTTGTAGTTTCTCAACTATCTGCACCCTCACATGCATTATTTTGTTGAAAATTGTCAATTATTATAACAAAAATTGGCGGACTCCCTGCAGTACCTCTGAGGACCGTCTAGAGGTCACGGACCCCTGGTTGAAGACCCCTACTCTATACTATATAGACCTACTTAATATAGTAGTAGATTTTCTGTTTAATTATTGACACACTGTTCAGTCACTACAAATGATATTTCGTTTTATTGTAAACAAAGCAATGTGTAGTTTTACTCCCAGTGAGCCAGCAGCTCCACTTCCTGATACACCTGTTTGTCAGGTAGGAGTTACACCGCAGTCTGCTGGCGAAACGGAGACTCTGAGTCACGACGAAAGAGACCATGGAAGGAATTTCATCGATGGTTTGACGCAGCTTCGACTTTTTGTTTCTCTTCCTATCGTCATACGAGCGAACTCGTTTTCACATCTGAAAATGCGTCGACCTCACCGGGGGAGCACCGCTCTGAACGTCGTGTTGCTGCTCTACCTGGTCACCTTTTTCGGTGAGTTAAAAAAAAAAAAAAAACACACACACACACACACACACAGGCCGGAGCTGCTCTTAGTTTCAACACAAGTTAAAGACAGAAACTCGTTTCATGTTTGGACGAGTAGACTGGACACACACGGCTCTTTTTTTTTTGGGCTCAAGAATTTCGAAATGTTTACTCACTTTGTACACTTTCAATAACGTGTTACATTTACTTACTTTTCATGTCTACACGTCCGAGCAAAGACAGGCCCAGTGGGGGAAAAATTCCACAGCTCTGTGAACCGCCATGATAAGACTGCCCTCACACTGAACGATAAAGACCTGGCTTGAGCATTTTATATGGACACATACATCTACTATAAAGTAGACTTCATAAGAGAATACAGCAAACATTGTTTTGAAGTTGTACTGAACTCCACCTCACACACGTTTAAAGCTATATGTTAATTAATGTGTGTTAATGGGTCTAAATAGCTTATAGAAAGGTAAACAGACGTCTTACTGCCGTAGTGGACACATAAACAGTCCATAATAGTGACAGGACGGTGTAAAAAGCCAGGCTCGGAAGGGATTCTGACAACTGGTATGCAGTGAGTTAAGAGCACTGTCTGTTTGCCAAGTACCTTACAAACATGGCTGTGAACTGTGGGCAGTTGTTTGCCTCGCTCTGAAAGCTCTGACCTGTTATTGAAGACTTGGAAATGATTGTTACATACAGTAACAGTGTATTGCAGGGTATTGCAGGTTTAGTCAGAACACAGGCAGCATGACAATGTTGGTGCATATGATCCTGCTTTATGTGAAAAACACACGTATTTTAACCCAGAGCATCGTCTACCAGGATGTCTGTTTCCTACCAGGGTCACGTCAGGACAGCAAAGGAAACTATCACAATATGATATTGTCTTCCCTCTGACTTTCAGTTTTTTCTTTCTCGTGTAAGACGTCTTGTCGGAAGTAGGTGTCAACGTGACTGCTGATGAGCTGCCAACTTTCCTATCCCCCCACCAATTATCCCACAAACCATGTCTTCAAGTTCAAGAGCAGTTCAGCTTTCAAGGCTTCTCTGCTTTCATGAAGAGATAGCTTTGTTCATGTTTTCGTCTCGCTCACCCCAGGGTTTTTGTAGATAAATCGGGCTGATTGCATGATATCTCTGAGACTCTTTATTGTAAGATAAACTCTGTCCTAATCACGACTTTTGGGGATCTCAGATCAAACCTGCGGTGTCAGATCCAATGTACCGGCTGATGGTTGGGCTGAAGGCGGTGTGAGGCCTTTTCTTTGAAATGTAGGACTGTTTCCTTTGCGCCCCCTTAAAACAACTGTTTATTAATCTCATTAATGAGGTGTTGACATGCAAATATAGGCAATCTTCCACTAAGTAGTTTCACATTAAAGGCCAGGGGGACAGTGATACACTATGATGATACTGTTTTTTTTTAGCCACACTAGTGATAGCGAGTCTCAGTCAGACCAGACTGGAATATTTCCACAGCTGTTGGGTGGATTGCTGTGGAATTTGGTCCAGATATCAAAGGACTTTGACTTTGGTGACTATTTATCTAGCACTACCATCAGGTCAACGTGCAAAATGCTGCTCATTCCTACAGCATTAGCTGCTTTGTGTATACTACTAATTAGCAAATGTTATAATGCTAACACCCTAAACTATGCCTTAACCTTATCAGCAAAATATCATCCTTATCATCCATACTATGAGCATGTTCACAGGCTTATGTTAGCACAGCTGTGCTTTGAGCTACAAAGCACAGCTGTGCCTAAGTAGAGCCTCAGAGCTGCTAGCACGTCTGTAGACTCTTGTGTTTCATATGTTCGGATGAAGTAGAAGTGATCATGGCCTGAATAACTGACATGTATCCAATATTTGTATTCTAGCTGGCGAAAAATCCTGCCATAACAAGGGATTGTGAGGGAAAGGCGGGTGGATTTGTCTCATTGTCAGTTTGTTGACATCGTCCTAGAGACCAGCTGTCCTGACATGCTTGGCTTCTGCACCTTGATTTATGGAAATCAGCTGAACCCAACATTTATTAATAAAAACACCTTATTAATGTCTGGATGTTGCTAAATATTTTAAGGTTCTCTCTCAGGACAAGCTGTTCATGTGTACAGACGAGCAAGTACTGTTTGCTGCAGATGCTGTAACAATGAACAAGCATCTAGAGACACAGGGGCATAGTCTTACCTGCAGCTGAAGGTGTCGGACAAATGCGTAGCAAGTCCGACACAACCAGAGTGACTGGTGAGAACCTTGTCTGAGAATATCTCCCAGTTCAGTGTCTACCAGAAGGAATTTGCTGTGCTGTTCCTTTCGTTAAAACCACAATGTTGGCATTTGTAGATGCTATCAGGAGTTTTATTTTGCTTACAGTTGATAAAATGTAACTCACAATGTGTCCTGCTTTGTCTTTGTCTGTTTCCTAGCTCCTTCCCTAGTTTCCTCGATCTCAGTGAGTACTCCAGCAGAGCTCCATGCGTCTAAAGGGGATACCGTCACATTTTCCTGCACTTTCACTTCGATCAAGAGGCCGACCAGTAAGATGAGTGTAGACTGGTCTTATAGGCCCCAGAGTGGAGGTCCTCCGCAGACAGTGAGTATACTTTTATAAGAGAACGTGGCTGTATTATGTTGCTGCTGTATTATGTTGCTTTTGCTGCAGTTGCAGCAGCTGCAAAAATGTAACTTTCAGTGGAAGTTTCTGTCCCTATATAGAAGTTTACTTTTCCCAAAAATATGTGGGCAACATATTCTCCATAAAACTTTTATTGACTTGTTTTTGAATTTGATTCTTATACATATTATTCAGATA
This sequence comes from Protonibea diacanthus, assembly GCA_028641955.1. NCBI lineage: Eukaryota > Metazoa > Chordata > Actinopteri > Sciaenidae > Protonibea > Protonibea diacanthus. Next base: position 20,715,406 of record CM053982.1, on the reverse strand, counting down.
CACTTTGAAAGGTGAATGTACAAGAGAACAAAGAAACTGACACTGCACAGTGCACCAGCTAAATGTTGACGCTGTGCAAGTTGGCAAATGAAAGCCTAAATTAGGTAGACCCACGCTGTGTATGGGTGGAGGCGTTAATGCAGTGCCACAAATAATGACTATAATACTTTTGTTTTCTCCACAGAATAGTGACCGAACTACCTACACAGGATTTTGTGACTAATTGATTAGTGATTGATGTGATTAGTTGATTATTCATGCATTTCATTAACAAATATGATGATAATTTATTTATTGTGTCAGTATCATTTCATTTTTTTAAAGAAAATCACAAAAAAATCCCTGCATCCAGCAGTCCAGGTTTTCTTGACCCACTATGACAGTAAAATGAATATTTTTTTGATTTTTGGACTGGTCAGGTAAAACTAGTAACCTGAAGATGTCACTTTGTGTCTCACACACACACACACACACACACACACACACACACACACACACACACATTATACATATATGTGTTCCATTAAAAAAAAAAAAAAAAAGCAAAGAGAAGTAATCATACCAAATAATTAATACATAGAAAAACTATGATTTTCAATGTCATACGTATGATTCTTATGATTTCTTCTTACGCCATAAGTTACCAGTAAGTTAACTTGTTTCTAAATTAGTCAGAGAAAAATACCAAGTAACATAACTTGAACCACAAAGGAAAATAATAAGTAACTATATAACAAAACACAAATCTTCTTTGATAATAGAACTTTCCCATGAACAGTTACATAATTCCCCATCATCTTTAAATGCCCCTTTATTATATCTTATTTTGGCTTTTAATGCACTGGCCAGGGATGACTGGATTGAAGTTATAGGCGGACATTAATGACTTACATTGTAAAAATTCAAACTTGTTATTAATAGTTAAAACGTAAAACAATATTTCTGCCGTTTTGTAGACTAGTTGATTAATCATTAAATGCAGCCCTAATGTGTTTTCAAACATATCGAAACTCATTTTAAGAGCTCAAACAGACTTGTTGTGTTCACTGTACACTGATGTGACTTCCACTGCTTGCTCTGGTCAAACACGACTTGTTTGAATATCTGGTTGCTTTATTTGCATTCTTGACCTGCTTGGCTTCTCTTGATTTCTAAACCCACGTGAACACCCTAAAGCGCACTAAAGGAGGTCAATCTCAGTTTTAATGTAGATACTGTATGCTACCATTATTAGCGCTGAGGTATTGTCCAGGCTTTAGCCATCCACATTCCAGCCCAGCCCAGCCTTTGTGTCTTTCAAAGTCCTCTGCAGGAAACCCCTTCTGGTCAGCTACTGTTATACCCCTTCCTATGTGGTTCTTTTGTGGTCTTGTTCGAAATGCGTTTGGATGTATCCATCTCAACCCATAACTGCACTCAGTCCTTTAAACTCCACATGCTTTGGGTTCAGTTTCAGTGGCCAATCCACCACATGATTTAAGCAGTTCCATTTGTACTTGAAGGTTCCCATCAAGTGTGGTTCTATGTAATTGCATTTGGACCATGGGAATCCATAGTGTGGTAGCTGCAACCTTATATGCCATCATTTCCTATAGGAGCACTCAGAGTTAAGTGGAGGCTAATGTTTTGTGGCTCCGCTGATATGGAGTGCTGTTGGTTTAGTCATTAAGCTGCAGTTGTCTGCTCTCAAAGTGTGTAGTGGGAGGAGGAGAAAAAGATCTTGGTGCATGTTGAGTGGGTGTTAAGACGGGGTGTGTATGCACGTGTGTGTCAGTCAGCAGATAGCGTGGTGTCACAAGGCTACACAGGTATTAGTAAGCAGGCGTGCCACCTGCTACTTAAGGGAAGGCTACACCAGCGCCTGTATGTCTTTTGACCCAACCCAACTAGTTTGTTCTCTTTATCACAGATAAATAATGTGAGGCATTTTCTTGATACGATCCATAGATGGGACCAAGTCTAGAAGTTTTTAATTTCTATTTCTAAGCCTTCATTTACTTTCCATCCAATTTCATTAGCACTTTTGGCTGCTTTATTGGCCTGTGTGTCCCCGGCCGTATATCACACTGGGAAAGACCATGAATAAGCATGTGAAAACCTCCATCAGAAAATATAATTTTGCAGCCAAAGCTTTAGTGTCAATCTGAATTGCTGCAGTGCTTCAGTGGCCTGCATAATTACCTCAGTCCTGATGAGAATTAATTTTGCAGATTGGAGAAGAGAGGCTAAATGTTCAATCAAATATCTCTGGGAGCTGATGGTAATTGGAGGATTTGGCAATTGAATTCTGCTGAATAATGGAAAAAATAAATCTATTCCGATGATCTAAAACGACAGTCAGGCACTGTTTTAGTGTTTGTCAAGTCGGTGAAAGCTTTTGTCTAAATTATGAGATAGATTTATAGAATAGGTGGCCCACAATGAGAAAACAATCCAGCCTTCTCTTGGCTGCTTTTCTCATGAGTTTAAAGGGATCATTGAGTTTAAGGTTTGTTTCCAGACTGAAACACAGACTCTTGTGTGGTCAGTAACTTTAAGCTGCTGTCACGTAAGGCTGCCAGATCCTTGAATGATCAGCCGTTGGATGAATAACTGGAAGGTGACTAGGTTTATCTCTGCCAGACCTCCAGTCACTCTCTCAGAAGAATGCAGCTGATGCATAGACTGTTGTAAAACCATAAAACTGTATCAGTGTCTGTGATTGTTCAGGTGATTGCGTAAATTTATTGAAAGGCCATATAATAGTTATTCATGTTGACATTGTTGCTAGTGTGTAAACCTCCAGGCCGTAAATGTACTCTCTTGCACGAGGTATACATTTTTGCATGATTGACATAGGCTGTACCGTTACTTCATTCTAGGACAGATGTTTTTTTTATCTTTTTGACACTGTTTAAATAACATTGAATAGTGCATTTGTTTCAGAAAATTATCTTGTATCTTTATAATTTCTTGCTAAAATAGAAATGATTTATTAGCTGCAGTTATTTGCACAAGACTTGAGGAATTTATTTAGAAGCTGTGCAAAGTCAGTAGAATATATATATTTTAAAATTATGATAATATCTCAAAGAGCCTCAGCTTCTTTACTCACTTAAGTTTATTACAAAGCAGTCTGTATACAAAGATATTCCTAGTGGGGCATCCTGAATGGACAAACATCAAGGACCCGCTTATCATCATGAAGGTGCTGGGTTGACTTTATGCTGGTGTCCTCTACTCACTAGAGCAGCTGTGTGTCTTTTTTAGAACACTTTGGGCTCTATTTTCGGTGGTGGTGCAACGGCAAGCACAGGCAGCGCTCCGACCGTTTGATGTTTTCCTGACCTTGAAATTCGCTTTGTCCATCTGTGTGGTGTTTAACATGCAGATGTCTACCGAGTTTACCTTGACTAAATTATGTGCAGATGACACAAGGCTGCAACAGAATAACAACACACGCCTCGACACACCCCAGACTGGTCCATTGTAAGTCTGTATTTTACCGTTTATGTGGGAGACACTGGATTAGCAAACCTCATTAATCCTGTGTCACAGCCTTCCTTTTAACTAATAATGAGCAATTAGTTTGGTCATGTTTTATTTTTTGAAGTAAATGCTGCTAAGATATGACGCAATCATATCTTACCACTATTTTTTTAAATTTTTTATTATTATTTCCTTCTGTCATCATTGCACTAATTAACTGTCAAAAACCCCCATGCCATCTGCCTCTGGTTGCTGATTTGTGGTGCTGTGTGTTTTATAATGTTCTGCACCATCCAGACAACAATGTGATTTCCAGGAGAAGCCAATTCTTCATTTGCTGAGCTGTTGTTGTCGTCACGCGTCACCGTGACAGCTGTTTCAATACGACGGGACAAGTTATGTGACTGGCTGACATCTATCTATTGTGACAATCCCCCCGCTTTGTTTACTTTGTGTTCCTCCTTCTTATGTGTGCGCCTCGTTCCTGAGGGGTACAGCATGACCGCCCTAGTTGGAAACACCTGGGTTTGGTGTTTTCTTGTAATATAAACCACGCCTTTTTGACCTTGACACTCTTTCTCTTTTCTTCCGTGCATTGTTGTCTTGTTTTCAGCCATCCGACATCTTACTCTCACCACATGTTGCACTCATGCGTGCACTCACCTTCACTACTGACTGACAAACGCTTATCGAGTCCTTAGTTCTGTTTGCGTTCGCTGTTATCTCCTTTGTCAATGATAAATCACCTTCTTATTTTGCCTTCAGCCTGCATCTCCCTTGTTTTGTCATTGCCTAAAAGCCAGGTCGTGACACTGTACAGCAATATTCACCTCCACGCGGCCCCCTTGCACTTTGCGCTGCTGCTAGAGTGACTTTTTGACTAATTGAGTACTTGAACGCCAGCTCTTTTGATAATTGGTTAGTGAGTAAAGTAATTCATGCAGAAAATGATGAAAACTGAGTACTTTTGGGTTTTGGACTGACAAATCAAGGCATTAGATTGGACATTTTTCACCATTTTCTTAAATTTTATAATTATTTTAGATTAATCTTGGAGATTTCCACGTGTCTGTGCGCCCAACATATGCCACTTCGTGCTTGCCATTGCTCTTGCATGATTACCATGAAGCCTTTTAGGTCTAATATGAAAGGAGCTGCATAAATTGGCTGGATGCTACAACATCCGTGGTGATTTAAGAAGAAATCGATAACTCTCTTCTGCTGTGCTTTGAGCATACAGAGGCCATGCAGCTCTGATCTTATCCTACAAATAAACTAAAAGCCTCTTGGTGCCTTCATGTTCCTTATCCGACTCAACCAGTTCAGTATAACATGTAGACCGGAAGAGTAATGTCAAGCCGCTCATGTTACGTGACTGTTTACTAATTGTATTTCTTCTTCTTCTTAATGCAAGTCCTTCATCCTAATGTTGCTCTTCTGCTCTAGTTGAAAGTTTTCTCCTTTTTGAACCAATCGTGTTTCAACCCCTCTGTCTCCCTGCACCTCCGTCAAATCACTCGTCATTTTCCTCTCTCTCGTCTCTGTTTACTGATGACTAACTGTGGTGTCATGAAACTTAAACACAGTCTCCACACTCTTAGTTCACTCTGTGAAAAATTATATATCCTGTAGTATTTCCGCATTTTTATTCCCCCTTGTCCGCCCACACAAGCAACACGCTCATACTCCGGATGTTGTGCTTTTTGAGGGGTCTGTGTCAGGACAATGTGGGAGTAATGACGAGATGGAGTTTGTGACTGAAAACAAACTTGGCTTGTGGTATAAATGTTCAACTAAAAAGTGAAAAATCCAGTTTTTCCAGGCAACTGCAGTTCAAATCCTCTCTCTCTCTCTGCGAGGCTCGTGCACACGCATGAATTTGTTTGGTTTGTGCTCGTGATGAGATTTTTATTCATATTTCTGAGAACTGAACAAGCAGCACTCTTGCTCTGCTGTCGACAATATTGCCAAAAGAAAATGTCCCACCGCCATCTGTCCCACCACCTGTTGCTCCAGACACTTGAGAAATGATAAGATAGATTTAAGAGTGATGGTTCTTATTATGTGCTCTCTGAATAAGAGAGCTGAACATTGAGATGCAGTTTATTTAGGTGTTGTTCTCATGGTGAGACTACTATACATTCTCTTCCCTGAAACCCACCTATCCAGCTGTGTTTGTCACTAAGTCCGTGTCTTTTATTCTCCTTCCTTTCAGCATTCAAAGACTTAATAAGATTAGAATTTCACACCCATGCTCACCGCACTCTCTGTTTGACCACACCCCTCAGTTTCATACAAATAACATATCATTTTTTCTCCCTCCAGTTCTTCCACTTCTCATCACGGGCGTTCCCCCCGCTTGACGGTCAGTTTTCTGGTCGCATCCGGTGGCAGGGAAGCCCGGCACAGGGAGAAGCTTCCATCTCCCTCATCAACGCCACGTTGAACGATAATGGGACCTACACATGCTCAGTCAGAAACCCTCCTGATGTCCACGGGTCCCCGACTTCACACACTGTACTCACTGTCACACCAAAGGGTAAGGTGGTGCTCATTCCTTCACACACTGTCAAGTGCACACTTGAATTGCATGTAACATAACAGTGGTCAAATCTGGGCTCCATCCAGAAGCATTTTTTTTTTAAATGTATGAGCATATGTATCCTCTCAAACATGGTATGGTATCTTAATTTTACCTCAGGTGCATAGATTTGGCGTTTCTCAAAATTAATTATACACTGTGCATACGCAGAGACAGGACTGAGAAAAGGAAGTTTAAACTTCCTCTGCCAGCCACATATTTTTCAGATTGCAGCCTAATCCAAATATCTATTTATATGTAAGCCTGTCATGATTTAGCCATATTGGCTCACACCTCTGCTGTCAGCAGACTGTAGATGGTTAGAGACTGGGATGCAGTGGAGAGTAACTCATCAGATCAAAGTTATTTTTCTTTTGACTGAACTAAATGTTTTTGAAATAAATGTTTGGTTGTCGTCATACTGAGAGTAATTAAACTAATTGAAGATAAATGGCGACAGGGGCTCTTTAAGGACATTCAGTCATTTTGGGAAATGCACTGTTCCAGAGTCTGGCAAGAAGAGCCTGGCTGTCGCTTCTGACAGCACACACAGCTCTTTGCTGCTGTCATCTGAGTTTGTGATGGTTGACCTTTTTCAACTTGCTGCTGCAGCGTGTTGTGCAACCACGAAAGCTACAGAAACTACAGCAACATCCTGATTTTACAAGTATTTGAGTTCCCAGAATGATTCGCTTCTTCACAGGCAGAGAAATGTTGACTCAAATTCAAAGCCAGTTGATCCGGTCTGGCACAGTAAACCTCTTCTATGATACTAGTTAGCAAACTCTGCTGTATCAATTGCTGCGTGACGAGATAGCCGGGAGCCAAGGCGGTAAAATTGCACTCTGCTGCTCCCGATTCAAAACGCAGATGTTGCCAGGTTGCAGCCGCTCTACTGTAAATGAGAAGATCAATACCGCTATCTGACTGCACCTCTAAAGCTCATTAACTAACATATCATATCATGTTTGTTTATTTCTTGGCTGAGAGCTGTTGACGGGCAAAAGAGACTCCCAAGAAGTTACTGGTCCAAGCCAGTGAAGAGTCTGGTACATAATCCCATGTGTTGTTTCTAAAGTTGTTCAATATTTCATTGCAGCTCAAAATTCACTATATTGGCTGCCATACTGGCAATCAATCTAAAATTGGTAGTGTTCTCAAATCCCATACCAGTTGGACTCTAGTTATTAGACTCTGTTTGCAGTGTTTATGCTAAGCTAACAGGCTACTGGTTCAAGCTACATGTTTGCTGTAATGTCATGAAAGGGGTATCATTTTTAAGAGAACATATCTATAGGTAAGAAGTGATTATTCGCTGCTAACAAGTCCGGGGTGATGCATATAGAACTGCTGTATGTGCTGTGTATATGTCTGTAAGTGAGTATGGCGTGACATCACGTGTGGTCAGAAACAGCTTGTTAATGTATGACTTAATGACCCTGTAATGTCTTTAACCTCCTCCTCCCCAGCACCCAGCATTCGGTTCTCTGATGTTGCGGTCCTCCTGGCTTTCATCCTCCTCCCCTCCGGTATCATCACCCTCATTCTGATTGGACGGATGCTCTGCCCCAAGAAACGGCGCAACCAATCGAAAACCTACAGATCGCCCATAGAGGTCACAGAGGGGTGAGTGGATTTATTCAACCAATCACTGCTGTGGGTCTCCTGGGGCTGATGCTGGTTACTGCGGTCTTCAATGGCTATAAATGTGCTTCTTGATTGCTAATTTGATGAAGGTTAAACAAGAATTTAAGTTTGAGTTAAAGCTTTGATTTCACTTGGTGTGCTTTTTGTCATGAATCAGTGAGGAGCACTAAAATCTGAAATTAGCTGATCTTCAGGCTGGTTTATAGTGTTGCGGTGTTACTCCCTGTGGTTTGAAGTCACACAGGAGCTGGTATTTGCTCTTTTGGTTGATTTAATACAGGAATATAAATGTTAAAAAAGCCAGTGCTGCTCTAATACATGTTGAACAGATCACATAAATTGTAAGGCCTGCCTGTGTAAATAATCAGCGGCAAGTTTATTTTAGGCCCATTAAAAGATTTTTTTTTACTGTTTATTCTGCAGCTATTTTTAATTCTCTCTCTCTCTTTTCTAGTGCATTAAAATACTTCTGTCTAATGCCAGCATTATCTGCAGTTGGGTTTAATTTCTTTCCATTGTTCTCTTTACTCGGAGCTCCCAAAACCACAACAAGATGACCCTGTTAAACTGCACTCAAGTATATCTTCTTACAACAGGAAACAAAAGACATTTTTGAAAGTGTAGTGTTGCATTTTGGGGAAATGTGCTAGAACTGGTACCGCTTACATTTGTGTACATTAAAGGAAGCTGGAGCCAGCAGCTGGTTAGCTTAGCTTAGCATACTGGTTAAGAAATAGTCTGACACATAACCCATAAAACCACAAATTGTTGTTTTTATATACAACATATTTAATTTGTGACTGGAAGACCAAGCTAGCTGTTCCCATATGTTTCTAGTCTTTGTGCTAAGCTAAGCTAACTGGCTGCTCTCAGCAAGCTAGTGAATAAGAGTATTTCCCCAAAATGGTGAACTGTTCTTTTGATGTGTATGAAAGGCCATATTTTAGAGAAAGTAGAGACTGTGTCAAAATGTTACAGGCAGGCTTTTTCATTATAACTGAGAGTGTGATTGCTGTCAATACTTAACTTAACTGTCCATTCTGCATTCATCAGAGAGGAGTATGGCATCCACCCACCTGGGGACAAAGTAAAGAGGCCCTCATGCTGTGACCTATATCTGATGGTACAGTACAAAACATTTCATTATATCACACTGTATTCCAACCCATAAATAACTTAATGACATGTCTGACATATCCCTTTCACCTTAAATTTTACATGCCCACTATGTCTGACAACAGGACTTGGAAGGTTTATAAAATATTGATTTTTTTTTTCTCTCCAATGTAGCAGTTGTTGTTGTTGTTGTTGTGTCTAGGTTTATATATATATGTGTGTGTGTGTGTGTCTGTCTGTTCGTGGCTTCATCTGACTGCCTTTTTGTCTGCTTTGCCCAGGACTCAGAGGATGAAGAGGTGTATTACGACCTAAAAAAGAGGCCTCATATGGATGAAGGCTACGCTGAGTCTCAGTGCTAGAGAACCCTGCTGGCTGAGAGATGTAACTGCAACATCTAGACCTACTTTTGCCTCACATGAGTGAGGCACTGAATGAAAATGAATGCTGGATCCATGTCTTCTTTGCCACAGTCAACCACTTAACCCAGTCACTTTGGTGTTGTTTACTTTTTGTGGTGACTGCTTTGGATACTTGTATTTTTGTCTTGAGACAGTCAGACTTATGCATCTGCAGCATTATATTTCCACTATAAAATGTGTCAATGATTTGATTTACCTTTTTTGGCCTACAAGCTCTAAAGTTTCCAGACCAGCAGAGGTGTCAAAACTAAACTTTAGAGCTTGTAGTCTTGATGAAATTTGATGTCTGTCTGTAGCAGCTGACACAGATGAGCACTATATATATTTTTATATCTTGATGATTTATACACGTCACTTTTCTTATTGTGAAGGAGATAAATACATTTTGTCTAATTTATTGTGTGTGTCAGATGGGCTGTATGAAATGTGTCAATGTCTTTGTTGAGGTGGAGTGGAACATTTCTGTTATATCCTGAATATTCAGACAGAAAATAAATGGTTTGATTTCAAAATGAGACGACTTACTAATTTATACAGTATATTGTATATACATTATGTTTTCTATATTTTCAGTGTCTGTACATTGTTGTACCATGTGATGATTTCTGTAAATCTGTGTATGTCACCTTGCCACTCATTTGGGGATGTGTGAAGCTGGATGTGGTCTCTCATAAATGTGGTTATGTGATATAACAGGATGGGGTTTTGGTTTTGGATGCATAGCTTTGCTTTATTTAATGTTTAATTTACACATTTGCCCAAATAAATAGTTTAAGAGATTCTTTCGGCTCTGTGAGAGGATGGACATGACTTTTTAAAAAGATGCTCCCAGCGAGATAATAACGATCATTTGTTCATTAAACTGGTGAATCTTTGTGAGCAAACAGAGACGATCTGTTGGTAAAGCCAGCTACCATTTTCTCCTCTGCTCTGTCTTTGTTTGGTCTGTTGCACTATTCATGAACGTTGTTGAATATTCCTTTTAAAAACTCTAAGGACAGGCTGGAGTCCCAGAGCTTTACTCACAATTTGTGGCAGCATCTGTTTCATCTACGCAGTCGTGGGACTCGAGAGTCATAAAAAGACCTAATAAAAACCCATCAATGGAGCACACACAAAACGATAAGTTCTCATCCTGTCTCATTCCTTTTCTGTTTCTCATTCAGCTCATTCATGCCCTCTAGGTTTTAATAATTCACACACTGCTATGGTAGAACAATTATCATTCCTGCTTCATCTCAACTACCATGGCAACAGCTTACTCCTGTCAGGCAGGAAAAAAAAAACATTTAAAAATTGATTGAAGAAAGAAAGTATGCAGCTGACTGCTTGGACTCTGGATTTTTCTGGACAAATGTTAGGAGGGGGGGGATGATCAGATTTTCTACTCCCCAAGCTGAAGGGGTATAATATCATTACTGCTAAATAGTCAGTATCATGTACCGCTTTACTACTGCAGTGTAGATCTCAGCATTTCTTTTTCTGAGCGCTCCAGTAAGGCTGTGTTTGAAACATTTGTTTTTATCATCCTAAATTCTACCACGGAGTCCAGCAGAGAGGAGGCTCCACTCCTCCCCTCGATGAAGTGCTGTAGATTTGCCTTATTTACCCAAATTTATTTCAGCTGTCGAGTATTGTTACTGGGAGGAAATCTTTGTGGATATGAAATGTGAATACAAATCTTAACAGTCAAATGCAAAATCCCCCCTCCTCTCCCCCTCCTCCTCCTCTTCCTCCTCCTTCTCCTCCTCCATTGATGGCTGAACCTCAAATCAGCTCCACCCACGCCACAGGGAATTCATGTCCGGTGAGTGAGCCTTTAAGTGATGTGTGCATGATACAGGGGTAAGTAACATTATATTCAGATTGGAGAATCAAGTGTCACACAATTTTTATTAAGTCCTTGAGTTTGACATATAAAAGGTGTGTTTCTCAGGCAAGTGTGTTACCCAGTTTAATCTTTAACCAGGTAGTTCTCAACCTGGTTGTCCCATAATCCACTGAGCTGATGTTTCACCAATTGATTTAAAATATTTCACTATTTTTTCAAATTAACGTGATATACCTGCGACTTTTACCTTGTCAGGCCTCTAAAAGCCATTTAAGGGAACAGCTCCCTCACTCTTGTTTGGACTGTTCTCAACCCACACTTAGACTTTAATATGCTATTGTGTCCTTCATTTTAAGGGTCACAGTTCAAAAAGGTTGGGAGCCATTGCTACATGTTGGTAGTTCCAAAATCTATGGAACTGTGGGTGTATCTGACTGCACTGTAGAGAGAGACTTCAACCACAATGTTATTGATGAAAAAGTACTGAGAGAAAGTTTGGATCAGGCTGCTCTGTCCTTACACAGTAAATTTTGCCCTTATGGAAGGACCCCTGTGTGGCATTGTGTGTGAGTGCAGCTGTGTCAGACGTGGAAGACAGAAGTGGACACCTGGTCCAATTTTATTTTATTATAGCTGGTGGGAAAACCTTTGACTTTCATCCTCTGGGTCATTGTTGTCTGCTGCCTGAGATGATGCTGAGAGAGAGTAACAGAAGTGATCTTAAAAGCTGTTTATGGCCAAACTAAATGTTCAGAACGTTCATGCAGGTTCATGCATGTGCAACAGTGACTGTGACTAGAATATAAACTTACATTTAACAGTAAGTATAAATCTGTATAAAGTAGTATAAATGAAAGTATAAACAAGATACATGGATGGAATGAAGCCATGAATATTTCATGAATATTTCTCTGCAAATGACTCAATTTATTTTGTGCTCCTGGTTAGATGGCCAGTTGAGTATTTCACTGTCATAATTTAATGCTGTGGCTTTTGCGGTAGAGTCAATTGGGAGTTTATATGCTGACAAAATGTGGCAGAGCAGGCTATTGAGCATTAGGAATTTGACCTTACATCATTATTATTTTAGCCTTTTAGCTTAGCATGCGTTGGTTAATATACTCTAACAGATTTGCAGCAATGAATACTCTGGCCGTGCACACTTTTTCTGAATATGTTTTGGAATTTTATTGCAGCTATAGGTATTTTCAAACAAACCGTGTGACAGATTGCACTACTAAATTCTTTCCTCTCCATTTATCTGTTCTTTTACACTCAGCTAGCAAAGGTTTTGTTGTCATATTTAACCAGCCAGGCATACACATCTCTTAACAAAGGCTTCACACTGATGCTTCATTTTGACATTTGGTCTAATCATACTCTTGCTCATTGATTGTAAGTCCTCCCCCCAATGACACTCAATAAAATCGGCTCAACAGTGAATCATTTTCTTGTGTGTGACATTTCGGCAGTTTCCACTTTTCTACCCCCAACAGCCCCCTCCACTTGTATTGGTGCTAAACCATAATAACACCCATAATGCATGACCTAGAATGAGAAAAGACACCAGTCACTTTGCAGGTAATAATAATGTTTAGTGCAAAAAGGTCACCTGTGGTGACTGTGACACTTTATGTTCTTTTCGATAACACGGCAATCTCTCTAATCAAAGTTCAACAACACTACGCTGTTGGTCATTAGACAGCAGAGAGAAGGCTGCGGCTTCTGGGCTTCACATTTTCGAAAACAAGCGCTTCTAATCTTAATTTTGTGTGTTACGTTTTCCGCAATAGAAGTTTGATCTGTGCACTAATGAGCTAACTTCTACGGGGGATGTTTTTCAGTCAAGTTATAGGACAGCATGCACGTTGAGAGTCTTTGATGCTCCTGCAATTATTTGACCACCAAAAAGAGTCGCTCAAGATTACTTTTCGCCCCTCGTAGATCGCGCATCATTTCAAACATACAAAGGTTTCATTACATCAAAGGAGAAATAAAGCACCTGCGGTATAGTTTGCATAACCTTTTGACAGTTTTCAAAACTATATTTTAATTTGATGCTGCACTAACAGTAAGCAGCACAGCAATTCCTACTCCCCGTCTCTTCTTATAGACCCTATAAGCACCAATTTTCAACATCTTCATAATGACCAATTAATTGATTATAATGGGCGAGAACATTTCGAGATAGTTCGCAGTTGGTAGATTGCATGTGACTCTCATTGCCTCTCTCGGATACAGTGACCTTTCATAGTGCAAATGAGGCGCTTCATCACAGTAAGTCTGAAAGCTCTCTGCATTGTCGAGGCACAACAGAGATACACTTTAGATTTTCATGTAAAAATAGGTTGTCTCACATATGTAATAGCATCTCGTTTAGCTTTAAACAAAGAACAAAATGATTAATGTGATCTTCGGGGTGTTGATGGCGGTATAAAATGACTGCACCATAGCGCTATTCTCCAGGGTGTGGGAAGGCACATTTGGAAGCGGCGCAATACTCGATATGCAATGGAGTGTGCTTTATTTAAATATAAATAGTTCACAGGGATAAAGAGAAGTAACACTGCTCCAAAGGAATGCACACTTATGCAGCCTGAGACACAAATAACCCGCCATGAGCTGACGATGTGACAAAGTCTTGTGGGTGGAACAGAAATGGAAAGGCGATAACACGTTGTGAACTTGGTGTCCCATTTTTGACTTTGTAATCACAGTGAGTAACAGCAGCCTACAGTAAAGTGTTGTCAGAACATACCTCTTGACAGCTTCTCGATACAGCGTGACAAGACAGTGTGACATTATTGATCGCTGTGGTCGGCGCAGCATTAGATTCAGCTGCTTAGCGGGACAATCAAATGACTGGACATAGATTAGCATGCTAAGATAAGTAGCAGCCACCGGGTCAGTTTGCAGTCAACTGCTGGCCAACCTGCTGCAATTGCAGATGGATTGTTTTCAAAGACCAACCCACACACTCTCTCTCTCTCTCCCTCGTCTCTCTCTGTTTCTTTAGCTACCACCGCCCCGGCCCCAGCTTGATTTGGCTCTTGGGGATTTGAGTGTTTGGATTTTTCTTTTTCATTTAAGCAACCCCAATCATTTATTGTGGAATTGTGCTGCGGTTTTTTAGTTTTTTTATTATTCCTCTCCTGAAGGACTTGTAGCAGCCTTCCCAGTGTGGGGATTTGATTTGAAGTGATTCACCACTTGATGTTTAAATGTTAATGCTGTAAATCTTTTCAGCAATGTGTTAAAACCGAATGGATGCCTTTGGATCAAAATCAAGTAAATAGGACAGAATAGCATAATGCATAATTATGTACAGATGGATGTCAAGGGTAAGGTGTTGGGCCACCAGAATCGCTCCAATCCTCCTTGGCAGAAATTCTCAAAGTCTCTCAAGATCTACTGAGGGATTTTGACTGATTCACTCTAAAATCTGTCGTTGGTGTTGAGTTGGGTGACTTCAGTTTTGGGTTACTTTCGTTTAACCTGCCAATTATATTGTTAATAAAATGACTGGTTGATAACCTGTTTCCAGATATGGAGCTGTCATATTAAATGACTTGTTTCGTCTCACACCCAGATGAACAAAACCAGCAAACGTTCACATCTGAGGAGCAAATCCAGTGAAATAATTGGCATATCGTACTATAAAAGGACTACACACATCACCAGTTATGAAAAACTGTTGTCATATTCTTTCCCTTATCTAATCAATTAGTATATGAATCATCCCAGCTCTATTCCGGTGACTCGTGAAGGTCACAACCTGATGATTCACACTCGTCTTTATGTTTCTTCTCTCATTTACTCATCCCTTTCCTTGAATTCTTCACCTGTTTGTACATTTGAAGCTTCCGTGACAAGTAACTTTGTAAAAGTAAGCGAAAGTCAGTCTTCTCCCTGAAGCAGAGCACTTATCTCCTAGTTATTCCGGCAAAGTGACCCAGCAGGGACTGTGAACTGGCAGCTGTATGAATGTGCATAGCTGTATAGAAGTAAAGCAGGGCAGTGCTGAGAAAGACCATGCGTACTCAGCAGAACCCTGCATTATTACAGCGTCTGTGTCATACAGCCTCTTACAGAACATGATGACACATAGTGATGATGTAGTACAGGCGAGGTAATGGTGCTGGATGTGCCTGTGTGGCAGCAGCGACCACCGGGAAGGCTGTGGCTCAGCGCTGCAGGTTAATGATTTCCCCTCAGTGAACTGGATGTGGAATAATCCTGTAAGAGAGAAGAATAGCGGAGTGCTACCCCACAGGACCCTTCCTCCTTCTTTCCCCTCCATCCTCATACCCTCTCTCTCTCTCTCTCTCTCTCTGTCTATCCTCATGTCCTCCATCCCTCCCTCCATCCTCATTGTGTCTGTAGCATCTGCTGGTGCGAACTGGTGTCAGAGCGGGGGTGGGGACTCTTCTGACACCACCAAAGTGTGTCTGTGTCTGTGTGTGTGTCTCTGTGTGTATTATGAAAGACAAATAGTGTGGGTGTTTGCATGAGCATGCGCCTGCAAGCCTCACAGTATGGTAATGGTTATAAATGCAGTTGTGGGCATAATGCGTGCGTTGTGCCCGCTCATTAAACCAGACTGTGCAAATGTGGGCACACAGGGAGGAAAAAAGAGGGGGGGGGGGTGGATGGAGAGAGAAAAGGAGGCAGTTTGCCTTGCCTGCCTGTCTGCCACACCCGGCACTCTTGCTTCCTCCTCCTGCCTCCATCCCTCTCTCTCTCTCTCTCTCTCTCTCTCTCTCTCTCTCTCTCTCTCTCCACACACACACCTCCTCCTCCTCTGCTCTTCTAGTCTATTTGCTGGTGTTCCATGAGAACAGAGGCGCTGGGTATGGGGGGATGGGGGTGCGCGGTGGTGTGGTGGTGGGGGTTTGGTGGTGGTGCGGGTGATGTCCTAAGAGCACACATTGTGTGTGTGTGTGGCGTGTGTATGTGCATGCATGTCCTCGCTGCTCTCTTTCACACGTCTCTCCTGGCAGAGCTGCTCCCATTTGTGCCAGAAAACATGCTTTGGCATCGCCGTGACAATTTGGACCTAGAGGGATTGTGTATAACACACACAGTCTGAGAGGGAGCCTGAGCAATCAGGAGGAGGCGACTTCCATTTGGGAGCATCTTCTTCTTCTTCTTCTTCTTCTTGTTTTAAGACACCTCTTTATGTGTGTGGAAGGAGGGGATATACGGGTCAGTCAAGGTGTTGAAGAAACAAACAAACAAGAAGCAAAATATTAATAATAAGATATATCAGAGTGAAAAAGGGTGGAGTCTCCAGTCAGTCATTAAGCAGAACCTTTTTAGGGTGGGGCAGCTTTTGCTGGAGCCTGGATGAAAGAGGAGGGAGGAGGAGGTGGTGGGAGAAGAAAGGTGGGGGTGAGAAGATGTGAGAGGAGTGCTGATCTAAGGAAATTGGGTGAGGTGGGGTTCATCACTATGAGCCAGAGAAGAGGAGGGAGGAGAAAGAGGAGAGGAGGAGGAGGAGGAGGAGGAGGAGGGGGAGGAGGAGGGGGATAGTGTGAAGGGGAGAGGGATGGAGGGAGCGCGGAGAAGGGAGGGGTTTAAAGGGCGGGCTTGTAGTCATTGTCAGGCTGCGAGTAAGAGGGAGAGAGAGAGAGTGAGAGGTGTGCCCAGGCAGACCGACTGAAGAGCGCGTGTGTGCAAACTGGGATGAGTAAATGCACTGGGCGACTTAGCTGTTGATACAGCCAGAGAGAACGAGAGAGAGAGAGAGAGAGAGAAAGAGAGAGCGAGTGTGTGTGTGTGTGCACGAAAGCGAGCGAGCAAGAGAGCGCGAGAGAGAGAGAGAGAGAGGGTGAGAGAGAAGAAGTGAAAGGGAGGAAAAAAAGGGAAGAAAGAAGCAGAGAAGAAAAAGGGAGGATACAACAACTACAACTATGCTGTGCTGCATAAGAAGAACCAAACCGGTAAACTGCTCTGATTTTGCTTTATCAATATTTTCTTGCTCTTTCATGTGACAAAATGATGCGTCTCAACTCTGAACTTTTGCGCCTGTTGGTGTGTAGTCAGATCTGATTGCTCGAGGAGAGAGATTAGAGAAAATGTTGGTGTAATTTCCTTTGACTCTGGGCCTGCCTTGTCTTCATAGAAGTCTATCCACAGAGCCCAGACACGCCTAGTTAATGTGATTATCCTGCATGAATGGATGTTGCCACAATGCCTCCCAGACCTCACACTGTACTTGCAGAGAGGCACAAGACTGTAACTCGATCTTTGGGAGTCTGGCATTCCCTCGTATTGATCAGCCACTTGACAAAAAGTGAAAGAATATCGAAAGGCACTTGATAGATTCTGTATTGTCTCCGCCACTGAAGCTGAAACACTCCCTCGTTTATTCAGGAGCTCCTCTGAACTCACAGCACAACGTTAGTGATGATTCAAATGAATTGTGCTCCTAATTGGCAGCTTAAACATAGGCTCTGTGCTGTATTCTGTACTTCTGTTATCTTGAGCACAAATGGGTGACACAGGAAAGTAAATTTCCACAGAGAGGAGGAAAAAAAAAAAAAAGAAAAAAAAAGGGCGGGGTACGGATTGAGTGAGCAGCACCATCATGTCAGTGGCCTCGGGGGGATACAATGGGAATAAATGAGTCTAAATGGATTATCATAGCCCTCCAGCTTTATAAGTGGATGTTGTCAGTGGAGGGTACTATGGAGTGTGCACTCATTTAAAGGGTGCAAAAAGGGTAGTTTATAATAACCCATGGCTACTCCAAAAAAAAAGGTGTTGCATGGAAGCGGGTGGGTCTGGACAGTAGAGAGAGGAGGCTGACACTCCTGTGCTTCACTCTGCTCTATTTCAGCAGCTATCGTGGTGGTTTTGTGTGCGATCAGGGCCGATTCCCTGCTGCCATCTCAAACTGTGATTGATTTTTATCGGACTCATCTCACACTGGATTCCGATGCCACTTGATTGCTTCTTAAATGTTAGTCTGGGTGAGTCATATTAGCTCTGACAGGGAGGAGAAAGAGAGGGAGAGAGGGAGAGAGAGAGAGAGAGACGGAGAGAAAGGAAGCAATGCTTTCCAGTTGGAAGACATGCAGGAAGAGCAGGATGCAGAGAGGCAGGCATGCAGGGAGAAAAAGAGCAGCAGGGTGGAGTGGAGCTCGTGCACATGGAGGTGGAGGTAAAGAGTAAAGGGAACCTGGTAGGTGAGGAAAAAAAAAGGTAAAAAAAAAAAAAAAAGAAAGACAGGAAAATGAGGCAGGGAGGGAGGTTGGAAGGTACGGATGGGGGAAGGTAGGGAGAGGCAGGCATGCAGCAAAGCAGAGAGGCAAAGAGGTAGTGAAACTGGAGGGTGGCTACAACCCGCGGGAACTGTGGTGGTGACATAGTGAGGGATGATGGTTGGAGGAGGTGAGCAGACGCAAAAGGTGAGAAAGATCAGAGAAAAAGGGGAAGCCGGCGCGCTGCACACTGCAGCCATGTGGGTGAGGCACCGGCTTTTCCCACAGAACGCTGTCACTGCCTCGAGCGAGCGTGTTTCTACACACGGTAAAATATCTCCCCGGCCTACAAGCACTTATCCTCCTGGTCCTGCCTTTGAGGAGCAGAGGCATAAATGAATCCAGACAGACACCATGGTCTTCATGGATGGATGAGCAAAGAGCATGGTTTCCTGCTTTAAATATTGCTTGTGGGTCCTGCCATTGTGGAGTGTTAAGTGCTCTTGCAACGTCTCCACTATGGGAGTGGCTACTAGCACTTCATTTGAGTGTCCTCGATGGCCCCAGCTCCCGGCTTTATCTTGAGTTTTGTACAGTTTTAAAACAAAATTCGCCACCACAGAAGATGCTCAGGGTTCTGGGGAAAGATCATCGCTCAAGTTCAGGGCTGTCATAGGTCCAGGTCTTCCTCCACCACCAGGCCTACCAAAAACTGCATAGTCTTTAAACCAGGAATTTCAAATCCCACCCATAATGTGCTTGTCTTCAACTCCGCCCCAACTCCATCTTTGGTCCTAATCCTAGCACCAGGCATCTGCCTGTCCTGTCTAGCCCTGCCTCCCCTTCATCTTGTGCCTAAATAATTTTGGACTACACTCCAAAGTCAAGACCCAGTCTGCTACCCTAAAGACGATTATCTCCTCTCATATTGTGGCTCCACCTGCCCTCAAAGCCCCCCTTTCCCCCCCCCCCCCCCAGAGCCTGGCTTCAGTCAAAGCACCAGCCACAGCCCATATTTCCATTTCATTGCCCACCATGTCCAACCCAATAGCCCCTTCCCTCAGCCCCACTGCCCCTCTCCCCATCCTCATGCCCAGCCCCTATGAGATCAGTGGCGATTGCGGAGCCTTTGTTCAGGCAGAGAGTCTCTGTAATTGAATTAAAGGCAGCTCCAGAGGATGTAATGATGTTGGCATATGGCCGCTTATTAGTTGCTCCGGAGCATCTTTTCCTGGGTTGTCGTAAAAGAAAGAGTGCATCCTTTAACATCGCTCATCAATTCATATCGTCAAAGGACAGAGAGAGAGAGAGAAGAGAGAGATAGGGAGAGAGGGAGGGAGAGATGGCGAGCGGGGGCTGTGGCAGTCACCACCTGAGCCCCCCTCTCCTCATCTGCAGGAGATAGCTGGCTAAAAGGGTGTGGTGCTCCGCTGTGTCTGTATGTATGTGTGTGTGTGTGTGCGAGAGAGGAAATGAGTGGGTAGCAGTTTGCACAGTGAGGAAGAGAGTGAAAGACGACAGAAAGAGAGAAATAAGGAGAGGGAGATATTCAGCAGTTGCAGACAGCAGCCAGTCTTTGCTCTTTGGTGTCTGGATGGCTCCTGCAGAAAAGCAGACAGCCATTGAAATCATGCTGTTTTTTTTTTTTTTCTTAGGAGAGAGGTGTCATTGCAGGAAGTGTGTGTACCACCAGCAGGGTGGCTAATATTATCTCTCCGCTTGCTCAAGAACTATGGCAATGTGTGACAAATGTTTTTTTTGGGGGGAGTTTTTTCTCATTTCATTTAAATTGGCCAGTGCACATTTTATTACTGATAACAGGTTGAATACACACACATCTCCAATACTTACACATTACAGTGACTTAAATCAAATAAATCCAGCAGCTGCACTTGTTGGGTTTGTGATAAAAGGGCCTCCTGCAAGGCAACGTTCTGTAACTCCATTAGAAATGCAAATATTACCTTTAATATTTCTCTCCCCTCTTGCTAGCGGCTTCGATCCAAGGCTGGGCGGAGCGGCTAGGTGAAAATGGAGTCTCCCGCTTGAATGGATCAGAATAAAAAAAAAAAAGAAAAAAAAAAGGACAAAACATGATTATATTCACGCCTGGTGCGTGCATTAGCGTGAGCTGTGGTTCTGTTGTAATTCAAGCAGCATAAACCCCGCCGTTCCACCGTGTCTTCCCCCGTTTCTCCTCCCTTCGCTTCCTCCTCCTCCCCCCTCTCTCTTGAAACAAGTCCCTAATGGCACTGGCAATGAGGCAGTGGGAAGGTGGTGGATTGTTACTGTGTGTCACCATTGGGGGATGGTGTCCGTGTGTGTATGTGCGTGTGTGTGTGTGTGGTTATGGATCTGTCGGTAAAGCCATTGACTCTCGGGTGTGGTTCTCACGACAGCCGGTGCCCACCCAAGGACAGAGACAGACAGGGAGAGAGCACAGACTGCAGCCGATGGGCAAAGCGGTAATAGACACATCCAGCCGTCAGATAATGTACTGAACACATTTTAGCATGGCCATTTATTACCTTTACAGACAGGAAAGACAGAGGCGTATGTCCTCTGGTGAGCGCCACTCTTGTATTTAGATAAATTAACCTGTGAGCTATAGTACATTTACATTCTGAACATGAAGATGGCATCCATTATTTGTCACCTACATATACTAAAATGTCCTACAGGCAAGGCTTTAATGTTGCTACATTGTACTCTTACTATTATAATTGCAGCAGGGTTGCATAATCTGTTTCACAATCATGCAAGAAAAGCATTTTTTTTTTTTATATTGCAAGCATTCCACTTTTTGCCAGGTAATAAAACCATTTAGTGTATCTATGGCAACCAGACAAAAAAAAAGCAAAGCAAAAAAAAAAAGACAAAAACATGTTACAAAGAGGAAGCACCGCGAGTCATTTGATTAACCTGATATTGCAAATATGTTGTCTCGCTGCAAATAAATGAAGGAAGAGTTGAAACGGCCGTGGTGTGAAGATTTAAAGGGAGTGTACCTCGGGAGGTGCTGCTGTATTTATGAATGAAAATGTGTGCCGCACAGACACCAAGTGGAATAAGCGCCTGCGGGAGGGTACGTGACCAGGGTTCAGTTACCAGTCAGAGTCTTCAAGAAGCGATTCTTAAAGGGCTTGCAGTAATGTGTCTGTTTGGATAATACCAGAGTTTAATGTAGCCACTATCTCAGTCATTAACTACTGGTGCATTGTATTTTACGGCATAATAAGTTTGATATGACAGGTCAAAGTAGATCAACAGTGAATCTTATGGTCCGTGGAAACAGACTACAGCAGGTGGAAAATCACAGCGCAGCACTTCTGACATATCAATAATTCAAATGATGATGCTACAGTTGTGGTCAAACCATGATGGTGATCTTTCTTCCACCCCCGTCTTCATGCGCTAATATGAGATCGCTTGGCACTCTTGCTGGTATTTTATTACATTTGCACTCAAACACACCCAGATCTCTAAAGTAAATGACATCCCCTCTCTTCCAATAATGATGTCATACCTCCATATTCCCAAACACCCTCATCCATCGCTTATTTCTTTATTTCTTCTCTCTGTCTGACTCACTGTAAGCAGCCAGTAAGTAATTCTATTTAGAGTTAAGTGCATGGGTCATTTTTTTTTTTTCAGCGATTGTAAGCACCCATGAGATCAAACATAATAAAAGCCCAAATAAGTCACTAGAGACCTGCATATTATTAAGAGCAGAGGGTGTGCCGGTGGTGCTTTGTCTGTCTCCACAGTTGCTATCTGTTTTGATAGCAGGACACTTGCTGAGGTTTATTTCCACAATTAATAGCTGCTTGTTAAGGAAACAGCCGTAGTTTGGCTTTTAAACACAAATCACTATATTGGTGGGGGCAGCGCAACGCCCCTGAAAATCTACTATGCCCCTCACAGCCGGCAGTACCATGCCGTTTTTTATTTTAATATTACATTGCACAAAATTGCTTCAGGAAGACGGTGTATATTGAAAATTGCAGGAAGGCCAGAGGCAGGATTTATACCCTGAACTCTGGGGATGGCATGTGAATAGAGGTGGAGGAGGTGAATATACCAACACAGCTGCACCTTGGCCTCTCTGCTCCAATATTGGACTGACACACTGACCCTGAATAAGACATGTTGGTTTAAGGCCTCTGGCTCTTAAATCATGTCACGCAGATGTGATTCCTCACACAGGCAGCTGTCCAAGTCAAACCTCATATCCAATATAATGACACTATTAGAGACAGAAGGTATCAGGAAATAGACTGATGGATGTAGCTATCAGGTCGCATCTTGAAAACCATTTCCACTGAAATTTGCTGACCTTAAACAAGATGCTACCGATCAGTGACACGGAATGCCAACACTGACGCACACACACACACACACATATAACCCCTTTGCCACCCCCAACCCCCACGGGCCCTGCACCCCACTCCGTCACTGCATCATACACGACCCCTCCTTAGCCATGCTGATTGCTCCGCCTGATTTACGAGTTCCCATTGGCCTGTTTCCCTGAGGGGTCAGGTGCACTGCCAATCAGGATGACATATAGTCTTTCATAGCACCAACCAGCAGACAGCGTCGTGATGAGTTAGCACTCTGGTTGTCAAGGTAACCTTTGATGGTTGGGAGGGGTATGGCAGTGAATGCTGAGGAGATTCTAGCTGGCAGCAGCTTGTTCCCTAGCAGCCAGAGATGGAGCAGTAGCAAGCTACTGTACCTAGAGAATAGAGATTGGCTCATTATTTTGGAGAAACAGTCACAGTTTCGAATGCTTACATTTTGCTCGCTACATCATTAGCATTGAGTGCTGGCAACATTAATGAATGCCATGGAGAGGCTCTACATTTAAGTTTAATTATTCACTAAATCTATTTCAGCACCATTATCAAGAGGACAATATCAACCTCATGGCTGGATTGAATAACCCGCAGTAAATGCCTAGAGTCATTTGTCGTGCCCCAAATCCCAGTGTATCCAATTCATTATGCAGAGACAACCAACCCACACACAATTGTCATGATTCACAATGGCACTAAATCTCCACATGAAATCACAAAAGGCTGTGCGTCTGTTATATTGTCAGACCTGGGAGAACAAAAAAAAAAAAAAAAAAACGCTCAACAAGCATTCCGATTTTGCAGTTTTCACATCTTTATCATTTGGCTAACTGATGCTGCGCTGCCTGCATGCTTCTTTGACAATTTGTGTTTGCTTCATGCTGCTTATTCACGTTCATTTAAAGTGCACACACAAAGCTTTTGATTGGTTGAACCTTGGCTAGAGAATATTTTACCTTGATTTGCCTATTCATTTTGAATGTACTGATTCATTTTGTTTTTCCACTTTCAGTGCTCATCATTCATTCCTTTATTTGATTTGATTTCTTTTCATTAGATTTATATGACTCATAGCACAACCCACTATTTGATGGACAGCTACTGTATGGATCCAGTTACTGAAGGTAATATCATGGAACCCCTTTCAATATTACATGTGTACTGTCCTGTTCCTAACCCTGTTCCTCATACAGTCCTTTTACTTAAATCCAAACCAGTCCTGAAACCCTAACCCACCTTTTCCCAGTCTTTAATACATAATTCCACAAGTTAACCAAATAAACAGCCCTCATATTATAAACCTTTGTCTTTTTCTGACTTCTGACCTTTCAGCTCCTGACATATTGTACTTATCTTTGGTAGGATTTTAATCACAAATGAAAGTATGCCAGCATGATATTTTGGGATGATTATCCTCAAGCTACTGTACAGGGATTCTTTGCAAGCATTAGCATAACAACCAGTACAATTCCTTGCTGGTTTCCAGTGGGCCTGCATGATATTTAAAAGTAGATATTAACCAGCTGTATTTTCTCTTGGCTGCCAGGTGGAGAAGAATGAGGAGGCAGACCAGAAGATTGAACAGGATGGCACTACCAACAAACCCGAGGACAAGGCCCACAAGGCTGCCACCAAAATACAGGCCAGCTTCCGTGGACACATAACTCGGAAAAAGATGAAAGATGGAGAGGAAGAGAAGGAGGGAGACAGTCCTGCTGCTGCAGAGGAGGCGACAGAGGGAGGAGAGGAGGCAAAGAAAGCGGAGGGAGAAGAAGCACCTGCAAAGGAGGAGGAAGCTGCAGGAGAGGAGGCCAAGAAAGAGGAGGAGACAAGCCAAGCCAAAAGCCCAGTGGCAGACAAGCCAGCCAACTCTCCGGCAGCTGCTGCGGCCTCTCCCGCAGGCGCGGCAACGTCTCCCGTAGCGGCAGCACCCGCTGCTGCCTCTCCTACGGCTGCCACGGCACCGTCTGAGCCCCAGAAAGAGGAGCCAAAGGCGGAGGAGAAAACCGAGGAGAAGCCCAAAGAGGTGGAGCCCCCCGCGGCGGCAGCCAAGAGTCCCACCACAGCCACAGCTGAGGAGAAGAAGGAGGAGGAGAGCGAGGAGAAAAAAGAGGAGGCCAGACAAGCCGATGTGCCTGCTGCTGTCAGCCCGACAGCTGAGAAGGAGGAGCCTAACCAAACAAAAGATAAACAAGGTATGCAGATTATAGTAAAGCCTTTAACATCCATTCATTAGAGTAGAATTCATTTAAAAACGCACATGGTCAGAAGCACAAGCCAAGTAAAGTAAGCCCACTAAGATGGGACCTATACAAGAAGGCTCTCAAGATCTCCGAATCAAACAATGAGGTGCGTGCTGTTATCGAGGGCACTGAGTTCAGAGACAAAAACAATTCCAGACACAATCAAGAAGCAATTACTTACTATAAAGTCCTAATACAGAAGAATAGGTGAGCTTTCCTGTAGTCTACTTGGCAGGCACTACAGGAAATAACTGCTTGTTGAGTCTTTGGGATTTAAAGATCTTTGGCAGTGCTCCACCATTCGCTGGTTAACACAGAGACACAGCTCAATATTAGATTAGACAGCCTTGTAGCTCAGCCTCCGTGAGATGGAAACTACATACTTATAAGGTGGAGACTGGGCTAGAGATGCAGGGTTGGAAATGATTAGCGCTGGTGCGGAAAGCAGGATAGTGTTGCGGTTTGGTGATTCATAAATGTTCATGAACACCTCAAATGGGTTTATATGAATTTCACGATAAACAAGACCAACATGCATTTATTCCAATTAAATCAACAAATATTGGTGAAAATTGAGAGCCCCATTAAATCCAAAGCATATCAAAATATTTGAACTTCCTCAACATCTGAACCTCCAACATCAGCCACTAGATTTCAGAGCAAACCACCATCTGATCTCCAATTAAAGTGGAAACGTATATGTGAGAAGAACATTATAACATTGACAACAGAGGACTGCAACATATACTTGACATGATCTCATATTTCTGGTCCAAGGACTCTCAGACTGGGTCAGACAGGTAGTTAATGGAGCATGCTCAGTCTCGAGTAGGTGGGGGTGCGAGGTGGGAGACACACACATACACATCCACAGACACACACACACACGCACACCAACTGGAGAACTACAAGGAAACTAGGTCATCTAGGCAGCACTGTCTCCCTGTTGTCATAGTTACCACCTCGATGGGATAGCTGGCCTGCATGGAGCAGAGCGGGGATAACAGGTGCTCTGATTTCAATGAATGATTAATGATCCCTACTGGTCACGATCCGCACCAGGGAAGTCTGTCACAAACAAACACTACCTGACAAAAGAACTGCTAATTAAAAATCCACAATCTGCTTTACCAACCGAACTGACTCCGAGAAGGAAAAGTCAGAGAAAGTCACTTGGTTGAGGTTTTGTCAGCGCACAGACGGGAGTCACATCACAAGGACACCAGGTACTCTGATCTGAATGATCTGAATAATGCATGAGGCAGACGGATTATGATCCAGATTCTCCACCAAGGATAGTCCATGTCACTGGTTTTTACTTAGTTACATCTGATCAAGCTGTTAACTGTCAAAGCATGATGACATAGCACTGCACAATCACACATAGTTATATAATAATCCACTTTATTTCACCTATCTCATATGGAATGCATAAACAATGGTCATTGTAGTGAAGGCAGTGGAGAGGTTATAACAGATCTAAAAAAAGGCTTGTTTTAGCAGTGAACTGATGTTGCTGCCATCCGATTCAGAGGCAGTGAATTCTACAATTTGGGTCCAAAACTACAGACAGGCTTAACCATACCTCTGTGGATCTGTCAGGGAAAATACAGTGTGTTTTCTTTCAGTCAATTAAAACTCTGGCAACAGCATTCTGCGTGAGTGTGAGTGTTTCTGATACACAAATGAAGCTGGAAAGTTAGAGTTATTAGTGTTGAAATAGTGTTGATACCGTAGGCATATCCTTTTTCTTTGCCATTTTGGACCAATAACAAGGACGTCTGTGTTGTTGTAAATTAAATTGAGGAAATGTATCCATAAATTGAGACCGAGTTCTCAAGGGAGTAAAACCAGCTCAGGTCATCAGGATCAACAGCCATATAGATTTGAGTGTCATCTGCATAGCAGTGAAAATCAATAATGTGCTTATGGATGAAGACCTCAAGTGCTAAGGTGGTGGACCCAGGACAAAGCCTTGTGGCACTGTCTGTTCTTTTTCATGAAAAGCTCTTGATTTGAGACAAAAAAAAAAACAACAAAAAACTGAGAGATATTTATGTTTAAAAACAAAATTACAAATGTAAATGGAAGTCAGAAAAAACAGATTATGTGCAGATGGTGGTGATGCTGATGCCAGTCCTCAACTCCAGCTCTCCTCTCCTTCAACTCCAGCTCCACTTTCCATCTGAGTTATAAGTTTCACAGAAAACTATGTGTCATGCTCTCATTAACATTGTTTACTGAAAACTGTAAAACCAGTGGGCAGAATCAAAACAGCAACGGTCACTTTGGAGTTTAGAGTTTGGGCGTTTGTTTTACCATCTCCAATTCCTATTTACAAATACATCAATAAAACTAAAATTTTAGACACTGATTGGAGACACTGATGTCAGAATACCCGAAATGACGAGCTTTGGCTCTGGGTGAAATCGCATTAGCATCACACAGTCCAGTGACCGTAGGGAAAGACATTCTCAAGTCTGTCATACTGGCAAACAAGCTAATTACCTCTTACCTGGAAGATCATGCTGTTGTGAGTCACACTCACACATCCAGGCACTAACATGATCGCCCCACTTCTCTCTCTCTCTCTCTCTCTCTCTCTCTCTCTCTCTGCCTCGCCCACACAGACACTCACACACACACACACATAGGCTCTCCATCACCCTAACCTCCAATGCAATGATGTCATTCTTTGATGTCTACTCTTTCTATTAAAAGAGAATGAGATCATCATGGTATGACCTCACCGCTCTCAGTGCACTTAAGTAATAGGTTCGGTCAGACACAATAAAATGAATGTCCCAAAATCATTGTAGTCCATATACTATATGACATCTTATCAGGGAATTACACATTTTCACAATTTATATACAATAGATAGACATAATAATAATTCCTTTGCAGCAAAATAGCATAGCAAAGAATCAAAGCAACAACAAGCTTAGTGATGTTCATGGGTGGTTATTCAACAGTATTCACCTCTTAGTAAGCCACCGGTGGATGTTATTAGAGTGCAGTACACTGTGGGCATCACACAGTATCAGATATGACGGGCCAAGATGTTACTGTTAGCGTTGTGATGTCAGTTCAAATGTTTCATGGGTCCATTAGGAGCACTCTCTTCCTTTATTATTTACACAGCCAATGTGGGATTTCAGACAATAGGCTGCACCTTCTGCCTGATGTGCTGTCAGGTTTAGTAGAGTCGACATCTTGTCAGTAACATGGAATCACATCGTTCCCCCACCCCCCCCCCAAAAAAAGAAATTATTCACATTTTCATGATTTTTGAATGTTACCGTATGCTAGAGAACCTTCCGAGGTGAAATATTTAAAACATCAAAAGTAGCAGCTTTGATGCTCAGAATCTTGGAAGACCCAGATCGAGCTTTATTATTTCAACCTCACAATGTGAGCCTCTCCGCGGGCTAATTCTCTCTCTTCCTTTCTCCAACCAACCTTTTTATCTATCGTGCCTCCCCATCTTTACCACCCTTACATCTCATTTTCCTTCCTCTCTTGCTTTGCCTCTTTACCCTCCATCCTCCTTCCCTCCCTCCACCCAGATGCTGCAGAGGAGTCTAAAGCAGAGGAGGCCACCCCGGCAGATGCAGCGGCGGAGGCCACCGAGTCCAAGGATGACTAAGGCAAAGTCTAACCTAAAGAAAGCAGAATTAAGAGTATGAAGAATAACACAAAAACAAAAATCTTAAAAGGTTGCTCTTTGCCTTCCCAATGTGAAGGCAGTCCGTTTCTATTTGTTTGTCATTTTTTGTGTGGCAATGATTTTCTCATGTTGGGGGAGTTTCCAGCGTGAAGTTTTTTGGCTCAAGCTAATACTATGACGCAGTGATGATGAGGATGTTGATGTTATGAAAAAATGATTGTTACCTTCATGATGATGATGATGATGATGATGATGATGATGATGATGATGATGATGATGATACTGATACGGAGGAGGAGGATTTGATTTGATACATCTTCACTATCTATTATAAGCAAATCAGTGGTAGAGTGAATGCTCCCAACTGGATATTTCCACATTTAAAATGCATTGTGAATGCACCATATTTTATATGCATTGCAATGCACTTTCTTTAAACACATTTTGCAAATAAAATCCGTTCTTCTGCAAATGCACGCACAAAAACAAGCTGGTTTGAAAATGCAACTCCTGTTTTCAATGCAGAACAACTGTCTTGAGAACGCAGCAAAAACAAATAATGTACTGACACATCGGATGGAGAATAGAATGTATAATTAAATGTGTGACATTTCCAGTTGGGCAGCTTTATCCTGATTACAAAACCCACATATAGGACAAGACTATTACTCTCTCTCTCTCTATTCTGCTTGAGTCATTCAAGCTTGGTTTACACCCCTTTTACAAACTCTGTTTACTCACATATACAATAAAGGACCTGTTGCTATTTAAATGACATGATCGTATAATAAACTATAGAAATCAGCTATAGTATTGATGTAACTGGCTCTTACATGACGATTTGTGTTCTGACAACCAAATGTGAGGACAGTAGCATGAACCATCGAACCAGATGCATGATGGGAACTCTCCCTCTGAGAGGAACTTTTTCGCAGTCACAAAAACTTAAGAGGTGTGGCGGCTTCTTTTTGATGTCTTTGGTGTTGTTATGACAGTTTATATGAATTGGAAAAAATACTCTTGCACTGATGTTACAAAAAAAAAAAAGTAAAAATCAAACAAACGAGCAAACAAAAAATACTTTTCCCATGTTCCAGTGAGTGCAATGTCCAGTTTCAACCTTATCAAGGAGTTCAAACTTGTGAGAAAAAAAAATATGAAAAAAATAAAAATGGTTTCAATGTCTGTTTTCAAAATAAAGCAAATGTGCCAATTACCATCATAAACTGTGGAGTTTGTTTGAAGATGTGTTACATTTATGCTGTTACTTCAGAGAGTAGAATATATTTAGAGAGCGGATAGTTTGACATTTGGGGAAAAGTACTTATTTTCCATTCCTGCTGAGAGTTAGATGCGAAGATCAATACCACTTTCATGGCTGTCCATTCAGTATGAATCAGACACAAACTGGCAAACTGGCCTGACTCTAGAAGGTAAACACCAAATCAGCCTATTACAAGCTGCTCTTACACACACTACTTATACATTGTTCGTTTATTTGTACAAAAACTGATTTGTAAAGACAGTAATTAAGAGTCTTATGGAGGCTTATGGGGTTGGACTATTTCTGTGACTTTTTGGAGAATCCACTGTTTGCCAAGCAATCTCATTGTGTCACATAGACATAATCTGTAAATTAGAGGGCTTTAAAGGTGCTAGTAGGTGCATTTTTTTACCTTTGGAGAGAGTCAGGCTTGCTGTTTCCAGTCTTCCAGCTAAGCTAAGCTAACTGCTGGCTGTAGATTTATATTTACCATACAGATAAGAGAGTATTATCAGTCTTCTCAATGATCGAACACCCAGATAAGATATTTAAACCTACGTGTCACACATCCTATGCTAGGATAAAGCTGCAATATGGTCTATCTGTGTTTCTGAAAACATGCAATACTCAGATATCTGATCCTAACCAGGATACTAGCGTGCATGTTCATGCATGCAGGTCTTCAAAATGTTCATCTTGCTGTATATATTTCTCACATCAGAACGAAATAAGTATTTAAATATTCAACTGAAAGCCACTGGAAACAATAATGATATGCAAAGTGCCTGCGCAATTGCAGGGAGATAAAATGGGACTCCTGTCAAGACGGCATAGTCGGCTACAAAGAAAATGAAAAATAATTACTCCAAGGTTGACGTAAATACCAACCTCTGTCTCACAAAAGTTGTATGACCTTCACACTAATGAAGCTGGTTTGCTGAACAAGCAGTCCTGGAATGAGGATAATTTCTCTCGAAAGTTTCTTGTATCAACCTCCACCTTTCTCCCTTTACTCTTAAATTAAAGTCGAAAATAAGATCCATCATTTTCTTTCTAAAACCTCATTTAAAGGACTTATTTGGTCTCAACTGTTAATTTTTTTGTGAAAACTGAAAAAAAAAATCTAGTTTGTCCTGGAGTCTTTCTGGATGTCATCAGTTATGATATATAGAAAACCTACAGTAGCATCTACTTTCACTGCCCAACACTTCCCTAATGTCCGGGTTTATGCTGGAGATGTAGCTATAGGCTTGTTTTCCTAACCTTTGACACGGCTGCATTCCCTGTTCGTCTTCAAAGTCAGAGGCCAATAATGATGCAGAATAATGTGCTGTTGCCCTCATTCTGCCAAATACCAGGACACAGCAGGGGCATAATTTGGTTTGCTCTGACACCCAGTGGTGAAACATTGTACTGCAGCAGTGCGCTTCACAGTGATGGTGGTAGGAAGAGCCTGTGCCATTTTGTCACTGATGTGTGTCCATATATGGTGCTGATAACAACAACCAGTCTTACCTCTCATCTTTGGCACTAATGAGTGAAACTGGAACATCTCCTTGATGACGAGCTGAATCTCACCCTTTTTTCACGTTCCGTTTCTCAGACTTACATACAAAAATGTCTTCCAGAGAGAATATAACAATACATATATTATTTTATTTGCATGTTACATGGTGATAAACACAACAGTACCATTGAAGATTCCGTGTGTTCCAAGCTATCTCCAGAAAAAAAAGGAAGAAAAAAAAAAGAGGTTACGGGCCCCGACATCTCAAGTCACATTCAAATACAGAACATTGAATTCAAACAACTTTATTTTGTGTTATGAACATTTTCTCATATACCTTTATTACATATGATTTTCTTCTTTTTTTTTTTTTTAGAAACTGACTGCAATCACCTTATGCCATAATAAAGTAAGGTCAAATAGAAAAAAGAAACAAAAATGGGACATTGCTGTGTCTTTAGCCATGATTGAATCTTTGTTTCCCACGACTATGGGAAGGGACGTATAAACGTGGTAGTTACATTTTCTGTTGAAATTTTTAAATGCTGAGTTGTATAAACACGATCTTATGGATTTGCTGACTTTACAACATTCTACTGTAGAAACATCATACTGTATATACACACAGAGGAGGAAAAGAAAAGAAAGTAACTTAAAAAAAAGAAAAGAAAAGAAAGGGTTACCACTGTAACCATCAAGCCAAAGAAAGTAGAAAGTTAGCTGTTTGGCCAACTCGTCATGTATCTTATGCCTCATATTAATTTCTCAGGTAGGATAAGAACAGAATCAGAGTACACACGCGCACTTACATAAGCCAACAGTGAAGCAATGGTGATGTTTTGAGGCTATGCTCAATAGTAAACTAGATAGCTGTACCTACAGTCTCCAGTAGATATCCAGGTCTGTCTATAGGGGGCGGGGGTTGGTGCTGCGTCCATAGGCTGGCTGTTTTTTCATGTTGTATGGATAAGACAGAGCTCCATGGCTTTTACATATAGTGGTCTTAGTATCAGTCAGTGCTTATTGGCTGGTTTTAACCTGCATGGGCCCACACTGATGAGGTCTGCCTCATAAAAATCACCTGAATGGTAGAAAGTTGAGAAAACGACTTCCTCACTGGATCTGACTTGATGCAGTGAACTCTACCCATCATGCACTCCATGCAAGTTAAAATAAATGCTGAGCACAATTTGGAGATATTTGACCCGTGGTCTTGTAGTCTGTGGTCTCCTCCAGCTAAAAAAAAAAAAAAAAGAGAGAGTCTGCCCAAGGCCAGCCTATAGCACTGCCCTGAGGTTTTTCTATGCGACACATCATGACAGACGGACTTTACTGAAACAGACATGTAAGCACAGACCACTCTCATGCAAACTGATCGTGAAGAACTATTTCACCACAGCTTCCAGATCATTCACCTCTTACTACGGTAAGACGATAACTGCCGCTGATGAACTAGCATCCTCAAGTATGGGCTAGTCAGAGTGCTAAAAAGCGGTAAGAGAGTCTGCAGAAACACCAATGTAGTAGAAAAACACCAGGAGGCAAGTAATCCACGTTAAAGTGGATCCACCAGATTTGCTTAGTTGTAGAAAAAAAACACACACACACACACGTTAGATGATGAAAGCATGAAAACAAACAGCTTTCTTATCACGTCCTAGTCTGAGAAATCTGAAGCTATTGATTTATTATGTTGTGGCTGATGGAGGCAACCGAAATGTCGCTTTTACCGTTTAAATGCTTCACCTGTGATTCGAATTGTTGCCTGTTTCAGTCCTTGTGCAGCTCTACTTCTACCAGCTCACCCACATGAAAATAAGACTGGATCAGATGGCATTATCAACACCACAAAGTCACACAGCCATGGCCTCAGAAGCATTTACAGTGAAAACACTGGGATCAATGTCTTTAATGCATGACAAGGATGACATTAATTACACGTGTGTTTTACAGTACTAGTACTATCTCGGCTTGGTTGTTAGAAGAGCGGAGACGTCAACACACATCCAGCTGAGGAGCTCAGCTGGGCGCTGGAGTCCATACGCTATTAGTCACCTTACAGTAGGTCAAAATAGATGGCAAAAAAACCCAAAAGGCAGCTAATAGTGCACCAGTTTCAGCAGTTCTCGTCAGAACAGCGATGCCCTCGGAGCTGCTCCCTCAGAGAGCTGCACTGAAAGATCTTCTTCTTGTGAGTTTTATAAAACATGACACATATGACCATTTTGTTCATTAGGAAATCGGTGATCAGTAAGTATTGGAGAGGTGTGATGAGAAAATCTTTCTGAAGGACATGTAATTTAATGGTATTATTTTGTTAAAGCCGCCCATTAGCGCGCAGTGGCCTTGATGGCCGTTGAGGGGAAATAAGCATTCAATATTCATTTGTTTTCTGCTCTCATATTGAATTCCTGGCATATGAAAGAGCATTACAAGCTTAACATAATTTTCCATTCCCTATAACATCGTGTGAGCCAGCGCTCGTATCATCTCACGGATAGGTACAATAATAACTGCACAAAACTATCTTTCTTTTTATGCTAGACTTTTTTTAAGAAAAAAAAAAAGAAAGAAAGAAATTCTTTAACGTCATTGTCTAATGGGCTTCAGTTCACATGATAGAGCAGGGCAGCCACTTCAAGAGATCTACCGAGTCATTCATCGTCAAGAAATCGCTACCCTACTCAGAAACATGACACGTAAAATTTGCTGTTTCATATAGTATATAAGGACATTGGATTCAAGTATATATACACACACACACAACTAAAATGTATGAGGTAAAGACAAAAAAATAACTTCAATATCAATACATTATGAATTTTTCTGTACCATTTCATATTAAAACACACATACTTCTTTGAAAGAGAAATAACTAAAAAGTAAGTCATTCATTGGTGTCATACATTTTTATCCAAATTCCAGCAGTATAGAAGGATGATCCTATAACTCATAAATTAAAAGCAAACACTGTATGTGGTACAGTATTAAGTAGCTAAATGCGGCGCAGCCTGCCATGGAGCAGAGACAAACTGCGCAGTATGGTTGGTTGGTTGGTTGCCAAACAAGCAGCAAACACTGCAACAATTGTCTCTGGTTCCTGTTGTTACAGTGGCAGAACAAGTTGTCTTATCGTAGAGAAATACAAAATTGTTTTACTATGTACAGTACGCATCATTATCACCTACTGTGTTTTCTTTTCCTGCTGCAAAAAGAAAAGAGGAAATCTTTTGGAATAAAGGCGAGTGGTTGCGAAGCCACTGAATGAAGATGTAGGTATCCATCACCCGGATAAACAAATTTTCCTCATGTTTGCACGCCGCATGGTTTAGCTCAGTAGGATCAAAGTCGATTCTATGCACTGCGTCCTCAATTTCAGGGCTCGACAGCAACAATCCGAGTGACTGCTGCATCTAGAAACAATGTCTTCGATTGGAGAGATATCTGTCTAGTGCTCTATATCTCTGAGTCAGTGTGGTAGCATCGGATTATGGTAGTACAGACTTTAACATCAAGCTCTAATCTCATTACAGAAGTGTTTTCCCTTTGATTTCTGTGTGTTAGTTTCAAATCTATATACTTTAAGGATATTTGGCAGATATTTTGCATGTTTGCTCATTAATACACTGGTTACACACTTGGTTAAATCTAAACTTTAAGTTAACACATAATGCATCTATGGGAAGAAGAAATACACCTTATGTCTTCAGTACTTCTAGAGACAAATGATTGTTGGCATCGTTGTGAGCCTCTGCTTTCATTCCCATGAAGACAAAAAAAAAATAAAATAAAATAAAAAAGAAATACAACGAACCCCATCCAGACCCCAAAGACAAGATATAGCAGAAACAAAGAAGTGCATATGAATTAAAAAGAACAATGCAGTTCTTTAAAAGAGCATTGTTTGCTTGTTCTGTCCTTCATTTCACTGTTTTTTGTTGTTGTTGTTCTTATAACATTTTACTCATAACCCATCGCTTTTCATTATATCTGTAAGCAGTGCTCGAGAGCACATAAGGTTTTCGTATCATGATGCAAACAGTCTGGGGTTGGGGGCGGTAAAGTTGGTAATAAGGTAGCAGTAAGGATGTCGGTGAGTTGGAGAGAAGGAGAGAAAGAGGAGGAAGGAAGGAAAAAAGGCAAGAAGGGGTAAGAAGAAGAAGAAGAAGAAGAAGAAGAAGAGGAAGAGGAGGAGGAGGAGGAGGACAGCAGTATTAACACTTAAAGAAAAGGCAGGCGAAGGAGGCCAGAAGGAGCCACAGTGATTGAGATACACAGGCAGAGCCGTTGATATCTCGACCTGTCCCGGGTCCTGCACGGAGAAAGACAGAGAGGGAGAGAGACAGAGAGGAGTGTTAATGTAGAAGTCACTGTCAGAGAGCTCACTCTGACTGGTGGCAGACTGACAGCCTGAGAAAAAAATCAAGATGCAGGATGACAGATATTTGGGTGTCCACCGGTTTTTGGTTTTCCTGAGCATTCAGACAGATAATATTGATAGTTATGATGGCACTGTGGACAACAATCAATTTTGGAGATTGACAGAAGAGTAATACCGCTAACAAACTGATTATTCTGGTGCCATAAAGTATTTCAGTGACTACACAGACTTTGAGAGGTGTTTGGTGACATCTGGTGGTCATGTTGCGCTGTAATGGAAGCTCAAACCAATCCATGCTTCAAAGAGCACAGAAGAAGCATTACTCTTAATACTTAAAAACACATGCACGTGAATAAAACAAACAATTGAACAACATTTAGGAATAAAAATATCATGCAAAGTGACAAAACATAATTAAAAAACAAAACAGAAAACACAACCTAATACAGAAATGTTGTACAAAAATGTAAGGTTGTCATGGAGGGATGTGTTTCTTAAAATATCCCACTAGTCATCTTAAGTCTTGGACTAATTTTTTGATTCAGATATGATGATTATTATTATTTTTTTTATTATTTGCTGTTGATCTAACATTCAGCCATTTGCTGCTTACTAATCGAGCTATTTAAATAACGCTACATAATTTATGAAACATGCAATCAGTATGATAAACAAGACAAATAATTTACTTTGTTAGCTCATTTTCATAAGGTGAGTTAAACTGTTTTTAAAACTAGTTTCTATGTCCTATGCAACCTGCACAAAAAAGCTTCTTCTTCTTTTGTTTTATTGCATGTCTCCCTTGCTGGTACAGTGCATTGCGTTCTTAGGGCAACCATAGAAGTAAGAGTTTAAAAAGTGAAAATGAACATTGTATCACAGGGAAGAACGCTGTGGTTTGTAATGATCAGTGTCACAGCAGATGTTTCTGGGGCGTTTGTGGTTCAGGAGGGGGAGCGGGTCGGGTCTGCATGTCGAAATGTCCTGAAGTGTACTGAACCTGAATAGCTCCGGAAGGCTGCTCCATCAGTGTGTGAATGTGTGTGAATGACTAGCTCCCAAACTGATGAGCAACTGGCAACTTGCATGACAACATTGAGTCGTCAGAAGACTAGAAAGGCGCTATATAAGTACAATTACCATTTACCTTTAACTTTACCTTTCTATGTTGTGGCACGGATAGGGACAGCAGCTTAAATGGAGTGAGTGCAGTTGGCATAAGCAGCAGCAGATATGACACTGACTCTGTATCCGCTGATAATCAGACACCAGCAGGAAGTGGAGATCCTGTGGTGAACTTTAAATTTCATTTTTACACATCTCTAAAGTGTTGGCAGAGTCAGTATGACACTTTTACATCTGACTTCAGACAGTACCAGCCACATGAAATATAATGTATCGATGCTGCTGTTTCATGCACCAAAACACAACACAACACCAGCTGTGAGATCACTAATTGGGGTTGGGGGAGTGTAACATGCTTAAACGCGTGATCCTATAATTCAAACGGTCTTCTGCCGTTCAGTGAAACCACTGTATTAGACATCTAAAAAGTCTATTCAAATTAAAATTCTTGATTTCTGTCTGATGTGAAGTCAGTTTTAGTGCCAACATCATCAGCTCTGTAGCTCTATTGAGCTTTTTGGCATCTTCTGACTCAATTTCCCTCTTATTGTTTAGTCTGAGCTGCTCTCATCAATCTCCATACTCATTACCAGCAAAACGGCTCTAATAAACTCCCTGTACGCTACTCATGGCAACTGTTACTGCGTTGCAGGTGAACATATTTGAGTATGTAGTATGTAAAATATGGTAACACCAGTGTGACTGCAATCTAAACCAGTGACCTAATCATATTTTAAATATATATTTCTGACCTCTAGTGGCCAAAATTGATTATGCATCTATAAAGTTTAGATTTAAATAACATGAACATGACCATCTTATGAATATGACGCAGTTATTACTGACATTCACGTAATCTAAATTAGATTATGTGAATGTCAGTAATAACTAAAAATAAAAAATAAAAAAAATAAAATAAATTTCAGATTAGATTAGATTATCTAATCTAATCTAATCTGAAATTTAGATTTGGATTATTCGTTTGAGCCCAAAGGACCTCTTCTTTAAATTAAAGCATATGAAAAAAGCCTTATGTTACCAACATACAGATGTCACCTTCCCTCTCCAGCCATATTCCATTACACTTCCATGAGGGTTCACTTAAAATGACTCATGCAGAGTTAAGCACACATTGCCAAATGACTAAAAACTGACAGAGGAAGGCTTGAGGTCACGCAGCTTTAAGCTACAGAAAAGCACACAGCTACAGTGAGCTACTGCACCTTCCTGCTGATTTTCAGTGATTCAATCGGAAATTAATTAACACCTCAAAGTCATCCAATCTCACCTTGGAACTCACAATGATATGAATGATGGTTTGCTTAAATAAAGATGTGATACTTTCACCTTGCTGTGATATTTCATGCTCAGTACTTTATCTGTGTTCTGAGGTATACATTCCCTAGACGTGTCAGCTGGTAAAATATTCCATTTTGGATTGGGATGGCAGAAGTGTCTATTAGGGTTGTGAACGATAAACCGATGCGACTGGATAATCGGTTTAACAAGTGGCTGCGTCGGTAGCAGCCTCCTCAATCGATACGAATTAGCCATGAATTCCTAGATGAATCGGTTGTCATGGATCGGTTATCGCGAGACTTGGAATTGGTTGGCGGCTTCACACACTTTTGGGAAAATCCACCGGGCCCATCCACAGTGCGTTGCAGAAGCGTTTAGCCCGCCAGACTTTGTTTACTTGCTCAGATTTTCCCGGTGTATGTTCTTCTAAACATGCTTCTACATGTGTAAATATGCTACGTAGTTAATTAGTTTGTCTTTTGTCTGTTTTTACGACCGGCAGTTTGCACGGGGTATTTTATTTTGAAAATCCACCGGATTCTCTCCGACAAATGATGTTGATTCAGCCAGATTTTTTTGGTCCATGTCTAAAAATAAATTTTATAAAATAGATTTAAATAAATTTTATTTTTGCCAATGCCATAAAACAACAATGCTTGGGGATATGTGGTCTTTTACATATTTGAAAAGAAAATATTGTACTGTACTGTAAGATAGTCACTTTCATAGAATTGGCTTCTTTATTTTATAAAATATCTACAACAAATATCAACCGTAGAATCGAATCGAATCAAATCAGTTCTCACACTGTATCGATTTTTGTATCAATTCGGTCTGTAATAAACGGATATCGTTTTTGGATCGAATCGTAACCTGTGTATCTAGATGCGTATCAAATCGTTTATCACAGAGAGATGTGCAACCCTAGTGTCTATACTCACTATAGAGGAAAACACTGGCATTCTGGACGCCCAGTCGGTTCGTGGCCACACAGGTGTAGTTCCCATAATCCTCTTCGGTGACGTTGGCGATCATGAGGATAGTGGTGGTGCCAAGAATTTGGATATTGATGCCCTGGGCATTGATCAGCCTTGAGAGGAGAGACAGACAGAAAATAAGGTCATTTTAAATAAATGGCAAAGTATTGAAAATTAGAGGAGTGAAAGCCAGAAGGGAGTTAGTGACATTTTGGACAAAATGATGAAGGGTCACATCAGCAGAGCTTAATCAACCAACAAAAACTACAGATTTCATACTACAAGAGAACACACAATTATTAGCCAATTTCGTCACAACCTACTTCTGGATTAAAAATAGACTTTCTTATCAGCCCTACAGCAAAATGGCACTTCACACAATATGGTTAACAGGATTGAGCTGTGCTGTGT
Organism: Protonibea diacanthus; assembly: GCA_028641955.1. Lineage (NCBI taxonomy): Eukaryota > Metazoa > Chordata > Actinopteri > Sciaenidae > Protonibea > Protonibea diacanthus. The sequence goes on along the minus strand of CM053982.1, from coordinate 20,675,901 downwards.
TGCTGCAGATTTCTGTGAATCTCTTCACAAAACACCTTTCTGTTGAATTTATTCACGTATAAATGATATTCAGCTATATTTTTTAAAAAATGGGACAGCTTATGCAAAACTACTACACACTTAAAGCCGTGATTAGGCATTTTAAAAGAGCCAAATCCATGTTTACAATATATAAAATAGGCCACCAATCTCAAAAACTGTTTACAGTATTATATGTCTATAGGTCTTTAGATAATAACATTAATTATACTACTTATAGTTAGAACTGTTACTATGAATATATAAAGTTATATTTTTGTGCTGGCACTCACTCTGTAAAAGCAGAGGTCGTGTCAGTGAAGTTTCTGAGTATGGCGTTGAGGTTGCTAAGAGGACAGATAAGCTATTCTCATTTTGGAACGAACCTTTTTCATTAACAGTTCGACACGCTGATACATTTACCAGAAGGCAATCCTTGACCTTTGGGTTAAGTGGTGTGCAAAAAAAAAAAAAAAGCAACAGAGAAGCAATGTCAGTGTCCAAGTTGTACATTTCTATTCTCACTGAGGCTTTTGCAGCGATGTAACAGCTTGTAAACACAAATACGGAGTGCAAATATGAAATAAACATTGCTTATAGTGATGCTTCTGCATGGATATTTAGTCTTGCTCAGCAATTTAAATGTCACTGTCCTCTTTTATTTTCGACAGATTACTGTGTTGCCAAACAGGATCATTGTTATCTGGTGTCCGGATGAAAGATTAGTATGCCTCTGAAGTCCTTCCCCTGCACCTCTGGGAGTCTTAATGACCACCAAACTTCTGACAATCAATTACGACAACCTTGAACCCCTTGCAGCACAAATGAATCAATACAATTTGCTGACTCAGACTGTGTACCTCTCTGATGAACTGCTCTTTACATCATCACAACTAAACAAAACTCTTTTAATAACGCCGCGCACTTAATGGATTGTGCTTGTTCTTGGCTGATTGAGCCCTTTCGTATCATGAATGAGGTGAAGTTCATTTAAGGCGCCTCAACTTAATCCTGCTTAAGTCTGGGTAATGTGGTAATCGGAATTTGAGCAGGCCAGCGAGAAGTTTATGCTGACACGTACTTGGCTGATAGGAAGTATTAACATAAAAAGGAAAACGCACATCACGGCGCAGCATAATTTGGCACACTGGGGAGCGGGGACTTGATAAAGTGCTGAGGTCTTTCCCATAGGGACACCTTGGGAATGGTGGCAGTATGTGTGTGTGTGTCTCTAAAGTTGAGAGAGTGAGAGCAAAAGAGAAACCTAAGGGAGGGCAAGTGCACCAACAGTGCCCCCCACTTCATCTAAAAGCAGAACCCCCCCCTCCCCGCCTTCCACGATAAGGCCAGCAGCAGATATATTCTCCAGTGTGTCTTCATGAGAAGTGACTGCACTATTAAAAAGGCCTGCCTGCCCACAGAGCAAGTTGAGAGACCAAGATAATACACAACACCACGGGGAGCTGCAAGCAAACAGCTATTGCTATAGATTATAGCGCATGATTGTAATGCAGTAGCGGGGGGATAAACTGACCTAAACAGGTCAAAAGAGACAGAACTCTTCTGTTTTCAACAAAAGAACCTTCAGTTTCAGGTTGGAGCCATGCACACATGCTTTTGAGTTTAAATACCCCACAGCAGAAAACCAGCAGTGTGAAAGACAGGAATCTGGATCTCCGGCCTCCCAAAGTGCGTTGCATTTCCTATTAGCATTTATTAAGCTCAACATTTCTGCTGCCCATTTTAACTTTTAACACGCTGGCAGATCTGCTGCCGGCAACTTCTCCCACTTTTGATTTCAAGTTCATCCTCAAATATGCCTGTGTCTCTGCCAGCTTCTTCATCTGGCATAATAGACTGGAATACATTATCAGCGAAGTTGGCAGGGAACGTGTACGTCAACCTTTTCTGGAGGGAACTTTTTCAAGTGTTCTCATCATTACTGTATCATGCTTGACGTGGTTCCTCACAGGCAGGGGGCAGCAGTGCTCTTCTGGATATCTTCAGCGATCACCTTTTGATGCACAGAGCCACTCTGTTACATTAAACCTCAGATTGAAATGACTTGACCCCTCTATTTGACGAAGGGCATGCAGTGTGTGCGCAGTGCTGCGGTTGCAGGCCGGTAGAGATGAAAGACCAGACCGAATCATCAGACGGATAGATTTGATTCTGTAGCGTGTGGGAGCATCTAAAGTAGGTTATCACTGCCAGAGAAAGTGACAGGCCTGTTATGATTCAAGGCTGATGATAAATGAAATCAAGCAGAGAGTCCTGCTGAGACTTGTAACCCAGAGATGATTGAAAACGGTCCGGTGGCTGTGGCGGGCCACGTATCAGCTGACAAAACAACAAACAGATCTGTCTGTCACGTCAGCTAACAACTCACTTTGGATTTTCTCGTCTTATAAACATGGATGGAGTGATTCACTGCAGAAGGAGCAGCAACATCCAGCCTTAAAAGGATGCTTTTCTAGACAGACAATGCGTGATTCTACAGGCACAAATCTCAAGATATAAATAATGAATTATGGAGTTCATAAGAGCTACTGCATAAAACTGGAAAAATATTTTCTCTCTGATTTCAAGGTTCTCCTTTAGGATTAGGTTTTACGAAGAAAAAAAAAAAAAGGGCTGAAGGGGCATCCAATTTAAAGTTTGATTAAAATTCCAACATGGACAGCCAGCGAGAAGAGGCAAAAATATGACAGCCAGGTAGTAATAGTCATTTATGAACTACTGGCCAGCTACTTTAAGATCATGATGCATCAGTTTTTACTGAGGCTAATTGGGTCTCTAAGCACCACAGAGACTCTCAGATCCTAGTGAAGTCAAAGATGTGCGATGATTCATTTATGGTTCAGGGGATGAGTAACATTTCATCAGCTGAGGTGGTCTACATTTTTATGTGGATATTAAGACTGACAGGACGGATATGTATGAGGTTAGGTGATTAAACACTCTCTTGTCAGAGGAGGAGACAAGAATGAGTAACCAAGGTCTGGTTCACTGGCTTGTGCCAAGCAGTTTGTTCAGACTCTGGAGTGTTTACTCCTGCTGCTTGGTTTGTTTGGGCAGGTAGGGGCAAAGCTTTTCGAACTTGGCACTACATAACCAGACCAAAAATGTGTGTCTCGATCAGATTCGAAGAGAGCTACTGTGCTGGTTTGTTTTGGGGTAACATAACCTACCAAGAGGAATGAATGAGTTGGAAGTTGTTAAAAAAAAAAGCAGGTCTTTCCCAAGAGACAAGAATTAATTTCAAAATGTGGGGTAGTCTCTAAAACATTATTGTACTTCACTTTGGGATTAGGAATAGTTTTAAAGGTCTAGTTTGTAGGATTTAGTGGCATCTAGTGATGAAGTTGCAGATTGCAACCAACTGAATTTGAACTCACCCTGCTACAGTGGCCGCAAAACTTGTGACAAATGCAAAAGCTTTTAGAGACAGTTTCTAGGCGACTGCAGAAACATGGTGGATTCTGTAGAAGCAGACCCACGGCATCTGGATAAGGCTTATTCAAATGTAACAAAAACACAATTTCATATAGTCATATAGTCAATATCATGACTATTATATTCCATTTCTACCATATTCTGCCAATAAACGTCAACACTGGACCTAACACTAACTTGCGTTACCCAATTAACAAAGCAGAAACAAAACATAGAACAAATATAATAGGGGATTAAGGGAAACAGTTAATTACAATTAGGGTGAAACTTTTCTTAAGTCCTGTATCTGAAGTGTATCAGTAATTAAAATATGAAACATACACACTATAGTTTGTTTGTCAAACAAATAAAGGACGGCATTAAAGAGGGTTTAATTGAACAAGGGACAAACTGTAGCTTAAAGAATGTAGAAAATATCAAAGAATATTGTTCATATTTGACACTGAAATAATGAGAGGCAATAATCCAAATCTATCAGTTCTAACAAGTTTCACTGTCTTCTCATTGTTTATGTGTTTTAATTACAGCATGATTAGAATGGGCGAACTGTAAACATATCAGTTGTTAGAGCAGATGTCCGCACCTCTGATTTGTTCTGCTTCGAGAAGGGATTTGTTTGGACTGTCACTGCCAACATGATAACCCTGTGAAAATGGCTTGTTCTGACCGAATAAATGGTGCCAGTCCAGATGAGCACAGATAATGGCTACAGTAACAACTGACTTGGTTTATATATATATAATACTATATTTCAAAAGTAGCCACTTGGTTTGCTGCCCAAACAGCCCAATCATAGCTTAACAACTACAACTAGACATGGCAGGTCTGTCAAGCTTTGGATTTCTCCAGGATTTTCAGGCTTTCTGCTTGTCACAGTTGCTGTAAAAACAAGGCTGAAGGGGCAGATTAAGATTGATGCTCAGCATTTGAAGAGTTTGGAGGCTGTCTTTGTCTCGTCAGAGCCAAAACCACATGAGAAAAAGTGTAAGGAATGGATTAACCAATGTAAACTGCAATCTTTAGCGTGTTTGGCTTGTTACTGCCTATACCTATAGGGGTTAGGTATTGAGCTACTGATTCGATTGAGTGACTGTGGTGATTCATAATAATCAGTTGACTTTTTTGTTAATAAGACTTGTTCCTAGATGTACCTCTAATCTGTCTGTGATCTGGGACATGTAGCTTTAAACTCGAACATTTAGCACATCATGCATGTGACAGCCCTTTGACAAGGTTGTCATTTTGAGGCGCGAGGTGGAAACATTAAAAAGTCAAACAGACACTTTGTTTTCAACTATTATCTAATGAGCTACAGCTCATAAAATCTGCCAACAATAGTTGTCATTTCAGCTGGCAAAAATCAATAGCTGTTGAACAGGAATGAGATGACTGCTGTTGTCCACCTTTGAAACAAAGAACCCATTGTGTAAATGAAATAGTTCCGAGTGGTAAATCTGGCACTGTCACTATAAGCTGCGTAGGTGCCGAAATCGAAAACTTGACAGCAACTGTGACTAGCATACTTTCTTTCTAATTTAAATGCAGATTTCAGCTGCTGGCGAGGTTAAACTGATTAAAATGGAAACACACGCAGGGGCAAGACCCCACCTTAGCACTCAGGTAAATAAGACACAACAGGCTACAGTGCATTAGGTTTAATTCTTGGGGAGGGGGGTGATAAAATTAACTAACCAAGCGAGGATAAATGATATTATTATGGTGCATTAACATCGTCATCCAAGGAGAAAGCGCAATAACACTTTCCACAGGCGCAGAGGGAGAAGGGGGCCATAAACAGGCACATAGCCAAAATCCTCCAGGGGACAAAACAACTGAGATAGATGGAGGTTGGAAACAACAGATAATGCAAAATATTTCAACGACCATAAATCTTTCTTTTCGAGCACTGGCGTGATAGGCCTATTACTTTAGAGACCATATCCGTGATAACACTTGTGACACTCCTCCGGTATTTTTCTCCCAATCTAACTAACTTTTTCTGCTGTAGTTTTGGGGTGCGAGTGAAATTGCACGTCACGACGCTCTGCTTGTGTTCAATTTTCTTATCATTAGCTGTTTTCCATTCAAGCCTTCGCAGTACCAGGCTGACTCATGTGGCGAGTTTGCCACAGAGGATGTAATCTCTTGGGTTATTAAGTGACAAGTGTTGAAATGGAGCGACTGGTTTGGCGTCGCCTCGGAATGTTATTACACTAAGATCCTCGTCAAGTGTTTTCCAGATACATGCATGACACTTAAATTGATAGCTTTCCAATGAACATCTGTGTCTGGTCACAGAATTTGCAATTTCACAGGGGACAGTACAGTGCGGGAAGCCTGATTTCCATTTCAGTGGAATTACTTGTGCTATGAGAAAAGGGTTACTCAGATTTTCAGTGACTACGGGATATAAATTGCATGCGGGAGAACAGCTGATCTGTTCTCCTTTTTCTCTTCTCAATAGAATATCACAGAATAATCCACTGCTGTCTTACACTGTAATGTTCAATTAACAATGGAATAACAGCCTTGTGAGTGATTAAGTGGGTGATTAGTCATTATCAAACTACACAGATGATGTCATCAGAAGATCATTGGGATGTGACAATGGAACCACTGCGAGGGCAGATTTGACAAAGGGATCAAAGGCATCCATTATAACCACTGAATGAAATGATACAGAGCGTGCCCGGCGCAAGAATAAAGTGATGAAGCTGCTGCCACATTTACGAGATGAGCAAGAAAACTACTTCGGGAGAAAGTAAAGTTGTGATCCCAGGCCTTTAAAAAAAAAAAAAAAAAAAAAAAAAGAGTTGCTTGTCGAGAGATCACAGGCTGGACCTCAGCGTAGGTAGAAGACAGCTCAGAGTTTAATCGAATCCTTGCAGCAGAAACAGTGTTGAATATGATTTTTAATTTATAAAAAAAGAAAATGCTATTCATTAATTGCCACTTAATTGTGCTCATACCAGGAAACAGCAGAGCCTCTGTACAGCTGTCATGGTCATGCCTAAGTAAATTCAATGTAAATCTCATTACTTTGCCTCATTATTTTATTTGTAATGGTGGCAGCAAAAAAAAAAACAACCCCCCCCCCTCAAAAAAACAATCTAGCTCTTTGCCTCAAGGCAAGTCAGGTCGAGTCAATTCAAGGTTATTTCTGCAACCTATCATCACATGCACGTCACCAGCAGGACTCTATAGCTGGAAGTAACAATCATGACAAATAAGTTACTTTCAATGCAAAAGGAAAGGACACAACACGCTCTACTTAAATGTTACAACACAACCTTTCCCAAACTGTTGTAATACATGCAGTAGGAGCTTTCCAAAGTGTTGTCAAGGCATATCGTTTCCAGTAGTTCGACATGTAGTGTACTTGAGAGAATGTTTCCCATCCTGGAAACATTACAGCAGATCATTACAGTAATAAAGGAGTGGATCATTCTTACGGTTGATCTACTTGTTTGTGATAAAGAGGGCTAATGGATAGTGCTCTATTTAAAGGCTTGTTTGACTGGTATTTTAGCACACTCTTTTAGCCGATGATTGGTCTTCAGCATAAAAAATGCACAGACTGTGCTTGCAACATTATCTGGCATCAGTGTGTTAATAATATTTGATCTATAAGTAGTGACTGCCAAGTGTCTCCATCAGTATTTCATGGTTATTTGATCTTGAAGTGTCTTCGCACAGAATAAATGATTCAAAATCTGTCCAAACATTTTGACATCTCGGTCCATCTGGAGCTTTGCTGTCATTTTTTTTCTGAGGCGGGATGAGGTTGAGGATGAGGTTTTTAAGTGTGGCTCTTTTGTGAGAGTGATACATGTGTAGTGTCAAATTGTTACCTTTTTTCGTCTCTGTACCATTCAAACTCTGGTGTGGGCACAGCCACGGCGTCACACTGCAGTGTCCCCATGCGGCCCACCTGAGTCTCTGAGCTCTGGGTTTTCTTTATTGTTGGAGGATCTGGAGAGTCACACAGTGTTGACACAAGTTACATCTTAGAAGCAATGAACAAACCAACACTGAATGCAATCAAGCGTTATGCTCTGCCTTAATAAAATGTTTCATATGCTGAAATGTGTGCTTTTCTGCCCTCTTCCTAAAGAGGGAATTCATTTTATTTTGTCAAGAATGTCTGCAAAGGGTCATTGATATAAGTCTGAGACAGAAGAAAAGGATGACAAATGCTTTATATCGAATCTCACTGATAAAAGCAAACAAACAAACCAAAAATACCTTTGATAAGCTCAAAGAACAGGCGGTGTCTTCTCTGTGCTACATTCCGTAGTGTAAACCTTCTACCTTCCTATCTTTAGGTCTCCAAGCTCCAAGAACCAATCTAAGATATATTACTTGGAGCTTGAAAAAGAAAAAAAAAAAAAAAAAAAAAAAAAAAAAAAGATCACTGCTAAAACTTCAAATCCATCAACTTTATAACTTTCATCACACATAATGATTTTTTACAAACATCACAATGGCCAGAAACATGGATTAATGCCTGTTTTCCATTTAGGATTAAAGACTAAAAAAAACATGTAATAATCTTGGCTAAAGTATGGTTTGGGCAAACAGCCATATGTGATCTGGTTGGATCAAAGCGAATTCTATAACTTCTCTGAGGGGGGTCAGGGTTTGTAGTTTGTGATGTCTCATGAGCTGTTCTTCAATCACGAACAGCAAATGTATGCATTACGCTCGTCAGATCCACCATGGACCCCTGACAAGAAGTAATTAGGTGATCTTGGTTTGAAATGCTAAGTGCCTCTTAAATGATGCTGCAGTACCTGAGAATTACCATGGAAATGACAATTGCAATCAAAGATAGAGATGTCTCTCTCTCTACCTGCATTCATCTTGAAAAGACTGAAGTGTGCTCCAAAACTTTGAAGATACAGCCGCCCGTCACACTACATTCTACATGTCTCAACACTTAACTTCAATCTTGACTTTTATATGCTTTTATCTTTTGAGTGCATCTTCTTCTTTTGAGCCATGTAATGTGCTGAGAATACTGTTCAGTGTTTGGTCTGGAATACAGCGAGCGCTGCAGTCTGTCGTTACTCACAGTTGACAACCACATTGACGTATTTGACATCGGGCGTGGCGACATCATTGCTGGCCTTGCATTCGTAACGACCCGCTTGGTTTCGCACGATGCCTATAATGTCCAGGTACTCTTCTCCTTCCAGTGGCTCTGCTGCAGAGAAGAGAGGGCAGGGAGCGATTGAGAGAGGCAAGAGGGACAAAGAGAGGGACAAAAGAAAGAAGTTTGAGCTCTGTTCCAGAGAGTTACCTTTCCCAGTGACTCTAAACCAGAATAATCTATTGGACCTGAGTTGGAATGGAAGACAAACTGACTGATAGATTTTCGCTGGATGATCACGTTAAACAACCGATTGCAGTAGAAGAACTTTTGTACTTTTTTGAGAAATGCACCCACTCCTGTTGAGATAAAAATATTGACACCAGCAGGTTATCTTAGCTCAGCATAAAGACTGGAAGCAGGGGGGAAACAGGCAGCACGGCTCTGTCCAAAGGTAAAAAAAGCTCACCTAGCAGTGTCTAAAGCTCAATAATTAACATGTTATATCTTGTTTGCGCAGTCCGTACGGAAACAGAAGTGTCAAGGTGGCAAGTTGATGGAGGGAGCGTGGGAGGTTACGTGCCGGCACACTGACTTGCAGGTTGCCTGACAACATCACAGTTAGTGCATGACTCCAGGAAGCCACTGCTTCTGGTAAAGTCAGTTTGGACAGCAAAAAGTCGCATGGAGTCACATTTCTTACTGTATATTTACTGTTTACTGTGTCAACTACTGCTATTGCTAAAAAAACGGATTTCATTTTAATTGTATATAGATATTTTTTTTTACTGTTGAAATATAAAATAAATAAACAAAGAAAGTGTCAGTGCCGTGATACATGAGTAAATCTGGTCTCCCCTGAGACTGCTGCTATTATTTTGCCACCCACGTCAGCTTGGCATAGCCACCATTAGCACAGAGGATATGGTACTTTATTAAAGAGAAAGCAAAATGGCTAACCTGATGAGGAGATGTACTCAGAACTTTCAGGAAAATACTGAATTAAAAAAAAAGACAGGTGCAAAAAGGAAAGTGACTTCTTTTTAACACTGCTCAAGTGCCATGTTTCACAGTCCCACACTTTCACATATGGCTTCATTAGTATGCTCAAACCAAAGTCTTTTAAGTGATGTGTTTAGAGCTGCTCTGTGCAGCCACAGCGGAAGGTAGGGTAAGGAGCCTGCTGTCATAGGGAGAGGCTTACTTTATCACCTCCACGCACCAGCAATGACAGTGTGAAGTAGGTTTGCTCGGGTTTTTCCAAAGTTGTCGGATACAGGCCTCCAATTTCCGGCACTGGAAAGGTGCGTGAGGAGGACCATTCGGTTAAAGCATACTGACAGATTTAAGTCCATTGAGACTTGCTTTTGATGAAGGGCTAAATAAATAAGGCAGCAATTTGAACTACAGCATGCCTGGACACTCATACTTACTGAGGTAATTGGAATTCACAGTCAGGTCATGCTGAAAAACACTGAAAGACTCACTTCAACTAAAGGCACGTTTAACATTCAACAACTTGTCGAGCTGACTTTTATTAGTTGTTTGTCTGAAAGCTTCAATTAACAGAGGAATAATATCTGCAAATGTCAGACAAAGCATCGGAGAAAACCACAGAGGCTATCAGACAGATATCTGACTAATTGTTTAATGAGCAATCCAACTAATTAACCATGTAAAGAACACAGCGTCTCTCTGTCTCATTAGGAAAGATGCCATGTCTTATTAAAGCTCAGTGGGTCAGGAGGAGGAAATGGCAAAACTTTTGATGTGCTGCCATGTTAATTGCACTTCGCCTTCCATCACACACGAAGACAGCATTGGTGTGAAGTCCCCAAAATATCTTTATATGTGATAACAATTGATTCATTTGGTGGATGTGTGCGAGACACTGTAATTCTTTCCATAGAGATGTGATACTTAATGTTACATGTGATAATCTTCTATGTTTGCACTTTTGCAGCTTGTTTATTTGGCTTGAAGATCCATTCTACACGCGTTTCAACCTGATGGTTGAAAACAAAAAGGCAATAACTTAATATGGAAGCCAGGACATTCCTCAAAAAAAGATACAATTATCTGCAGTGGATAAGCGAGGGAGGGGAGGACGCCAGCAAACGTAATAACTACCATAACAACAACTGATACTTCCCGTAAAGTAAGAAAATATAGAGCGATGGAATCTTGGAGGTGGAAATAAATTGCATAGAGGAGATCTCTGGGGCGAATGGAGAAAATCCGCTGTTTGTAAGAACAGTAAATGTCAGTAGTTGCAATTGTGGGCAAGTTCATGCTCGTGTTACGAGTGAGGGGCTGCAGGCTCTGTGAGAACGCAGCAGAGAGACCTGAGAAATGAACCGGCAACTACAGGGACTCTGATATGAGAGGTTAGTTGAAAAACAGCTGTTCTGCTTTGGTGAGCACACATAAATGCTGTGGCGTTTCATGCCATAAAGCTCACAAAAACACACCAGGTAACAGCAACCCAAAAACATCTGCCTTGACTTTATACATGCCTGAAGCTCAAACGATCTAAAATATCTACAGAACCGAGTTTGATCTCATTGTTTGAAAAAACTGAAGGAGAACGAAAATATAACTAAATGATCCAGATCAAGTGTATGACGGAGATGGAGGTCAGCTGATAGAGCATTATTCCACACTGACTGAAAGATCAGTGAGATCATGATCAAAGTCGAAACCAGATCATATACAGCTCTCCCTGGACGAACTGCCAGAGTAAGGTGATTGGAGAGGTATGATTGAAAATCTGTTGCCATGGAAATGCTATTGAAGCTCAATCTCTTCTTCAGTGCTTTGGTTTGGTGCTGGATAAAGAGAGAGCGAGAGAAAAACAGGTGACTGCAAAGATCAAAGAAGGGAGAGAGAAGGAGAGGAGAGAATTTAAATGAGAGATGATGAGGGGAAGTGGCTCGACTAGTTTTTTTAAGCACCGCAATTAACTGTCAGTAATCTCACCTGGTGTGCATTGAGAGCAGCTCAATCATGGCGGATGAATGGAACGCGATGTATTGTCTGAAGAAACAATTAATTACAATGCAACATTCCACGCACAATACCACTTCCTGCGCATGAAGTGTGTGTTTCACACGTTATCTGTTTAATGAAGCGTAATGAAGATAGATTGGTTAATCTTGTCTAGGGGGAATTGAAATGTGTGTGTGTGTGTGTGTGTGTGCGTACAGTAAATGTGCGCATGTGTGTGTGCGCACGAGCCCGTGTGTGGAGGCGTTATGTCTCTATGGTGAGTATGAAGCGTGCATGCATGACTTGGGGTGAAGACACATTTCCATGAAGGTTTTCAGGGAGCACTAAGAGCGATGGCTGATTCAAAGTGTGCACATTAGAAAAGCCTCATGAAGCCTGGCATTACACTACATTATATCATATCACATTTCTATGCTAATCTGGATAGGAGGAAAGGAGAGTGGGTGAAGGAGAGGAAATAAGTAAATTAAGTAAGGTGAGCAAGAAGTGAGCATCATTTTTGTTTTTCATATGCATATATTTCCCCTTTTTTTCCCCAGATATATATTAGTATGCATCATGAAAATGCTAAATTTCCTAATTAGTGCTCAGCACAAAGTAGAGCTGAGGCTGAATCATGAATTTTGAAGGTATTTGGTTATAAACAAAAAGTATTGGACGAAAAAAAAGTTAAAAAATCAAAAGTCAGGGGATTGCCAAAGTCAGCAGGATTCATTTTCTGGGCACCACGGATTCCTGTGCCAAATTTCATGGCAATCTGTTCAATAGTTGTCAAGACACTTCACTAAAAATGAAAAAATGTCAACCTCATGGTCGAGCTAGGAGATAGATTGGGTTATCACCAAAGTCAGTAGTGTTGTGGAGAATTCTATTCATCAATGGTCAGTTCAGCACAGGAGTCCAAGATGTCTTGTGCTGAAAGTTTATTGAAGCTTGGCCAAGGAGAATGGAAGATTTATCAAAACGCTATTAATACGCCGCCTCCATTCTGAACAAGCTGTCCTCTCTCTGGCTCGTCTACATGCCCTCAGGACAATGACACAATAAGTACTCTATGTCTATGAATGTTCATTAGACTGCAAGCAAGGAAATATATTTACCCTTACTGCTCTGACATTGTTATATGACCCTGTAGAGGCTCCTACGTTTATTACCTATCTGTTATGTCTTTGTGAGTGAGACAGCCCTATCCTCTGATAACCACACCACAGTAATGATCAGAATTTTGCTTTCCTAAAAATATACAGCTGTTCTGAATCTCAAGATTTAACACTATCCTTACAGTGACCTCAGGATACATGCTTGATCTTGTTTAACCCCCATATGTGGCATGCTAGAATAGAAATTTCCCTCACGATTGGGTTCATCCTCTGGGGACCATTAATATAAGCACAAAATGGCACAGCAATCCAATCCACACACATATCTCACATTTAAGATCATTGGAATTCTTATCATAATGGTGTAATGTACATAATGTTCAAATATAATCTTGATATTCAAAAGTGCCAGTCCGTTAACTGTTAAAGTTGATGAGTTAACCTGAACCGTTGACAGCTGACAGGTCTGCACTGCAGCTGCTGAACTTAACACAAGCTTCACTGACAATTTCCTGTGAATACAGAAGGTCTCAAATTAGAGCTTCAAATCAAAAATGATGATTATTGATTATTGACCCCGTTTACCAGCTGTCTTTCATTTACACTGGTAAACTGCGGAGCTATCCGCTAGCTTCCTGAAATAGGCACGAGGCAAACTTTCTACACTATTTATTTTGTTGCCAACTCACTGAAAACTCTGAGTTCCTTCCTAAAACAATATTGATTCCAGAAGTTCAATTGCAACTTTTGCAATTTCTAACTTACACACTTTCAATATTGCAATGTTGACGAAAAATAATGACTCTTTTAGCTTAGATAGCTAGATATAGAGAAACAATGGATACATTTGTGACTTTGAAACTCTGCTAAGACAGAAGGCTTTTTTTGGCAGTGCCAAAAATCCTCCTATCTCTCTCTCTCTTTTTTTTTTTTACTCACACCTTCACACATAAACATACACACACACTCACTCACACACATATGCTGCCACTTTCACGTGTAAATCTATGAATGCAGGTCATAATCCCTGCCAAACAGCAGTGTGTTTGTTGCACATCTTTTGATTACGTTTCCATGTTGGAAGTCTCCTCCAACTTTTCTCCTGGTATGCTTGGAGTTAGGGGGGGGGGGGGGAGCAAGTGTCAGTAGCCTTGAGCTACTCTAACAATAGAATTCACAATGAGGAACACAGTGGGAATAGGTGGCAAAATGCATGGTCTATTTTCTACTCTGAAAGAATAGCATTAACTGGAGTAGAAACTTGCGGTCGCACACGGTGTTTTAGACCACTGAACTGTGGAGGTTTTGGCAGATAAAGCATCACCCTGTCAAAAATATAAACTGAAACTCGTCTTTCGTCTAAAATATAAATGTTCTACTGTGTGTCATCACTTGGATGCTGCTATCATTATGCAATAAAAATGCTATAGTAAGTGTCATAATTTGTCCCCATTTTGTGCTTGTAATATTTTCTTTCAAGAAGTATCCCATTTTTGGCGGCTGCATATCTATTTTTAGAATGAAACTCTTCGATGATTACCAGGGAGAACTGTATACCCAGCTCACAAAAATCTAAATTAAATTACCTTTGCTGAGCTGCCTGTTGATTGGAAACCATTTCTTTTCAGAAAGCATTGTTGTAGGAGCTGTTGAAAAGTAATACCTGTGATGTGGGAGTTTGAAATGCTGTGGATATAAGCCCTTAGAGTCAGAGATGCATGGAAAAACCACTTTGCTCCAAAAGGATACCGTAAATGGAAACCTTGTAATAACTGAGAATTACAGGAAAAATCTGCAAATAATTAAGTTATACAGTAACCTGCATTACAGCAGCCCACAGCTGAGAGATGATGGCCTAAATGAAGCACTTCAGCCAGCTTGTCTCCCCAGCCATTATTGTTTGAAAGCTTATGAAATTTGTTGGACAAAAATGCTGATGAAAGATGAAATAGTGAAAGGTTTGTGACTGTCCAAACTCCAAAAGATACAGCATATAGCTCAGACTTTAGAGCTGAGAGTCGCAACACACCAGTTATTGCATATTTTAATAAGATCTTTAAAACTGCTCTTCAAACCTACCTTTCACCTCTTCTTGGACACCTCGGATTGTTTTTCTGCCATTCTCTAATTTGCCATGCCGCTTGGTGTTAGCCATGCTGAAAAGGCAGTGCATATAATTGCTGTCTTTTTCCACACATTATGCTGTTGAAAGCCCTGCGGCCTTTGGGATATGCAACAGCGGGCTTTTGTAAGCGAGCTGAGGAGGGTTGAGGGGCCTGGAAGAAGCACACTACAAATGCCTGCTGGATACTGATTTGCACTGCACTGGCAACTTTAAGTTTGTGTGAACAACTACAAAGTTTTCTTTGTCAATTAAAGTACTCCGTAGGAGTGAAGGACAGCTGTGGGATGGGCACACCAAAACACATTCTGTACGTCCATGCACACACTCCATGCCGCCACCCTCCTTCCACACCTCCTGAAGCAAGATAGGGGACCAGAGAGGGGAGGGAGAGAGAGAGAGAGAGAAAGGGAGAGGTGGAGGAGGCGGCGGGGTGACGGGGATGTGAATCACAAACCAGCAACTTCAGCTGGCAACTGGATGGTGCTCATTTGCATATCCTCATGCATCATTCATCAGCATCACTTTACCACAGTGCAAAACATTACATTTATTTTGCAAATGCTAATTTATGTTAAGCAGCTGATTTGAGAAACTTCAGAGTTGAGGAGCATAAAAGACCCTTCGACATTTATTTTCTTTTGTTTGTATGAGTGTGGCCGTGTGTGTGTGTGTGTGTGTGCTCGTGTCTGTGTACATGCGCACACCGATCCCATCCCCTCTGGACCTTCTCCTCTGTGTGCTTGTTTGAGCATGTGTGCATTTGTGTTTAGACAGTTGGACCTTGCTTTGTGTTGCACAGCCGCATAGCAGCTATCTTCCTGTCAGGAGTCGACGTGATTTAAATGATGGGTCAACACATAATTACAGAGTAACTATCCTCATCAACGTGTTCCTCACAGTGGAGATAATGAAAAAATGACTGAGCTCAGAAGCTAAATTAATCTTAAGCTCACTTATGACTCTATTGACAGTGTCTTGCCAAAACCAATCGAGGCATGCAATGTAAATATTCATCTAGAGGGCTCAATACTGCAATCTTAAAGGGATACTGCAGCAAAAAGTACACGTGCATGTGATTTCACTGCGTTAGGAACCGGTTTTAAATGACAAATATGATTTTACAGCAAGAAAAATGCACCTTAAACATTCCTGCTCTCTAGTTAGTTTAGGATAAATTACTTGCAACCTGAATTATCTTAATTTCTTTCAAGTGAACGCACCGACGATATCCTTCTGGGACTCCTTGTGTTAATGTGTTTTGTTGCTTGAATTCTAATGTCCTATTACGCTTGGCATCAATTCTGTATATCTGAGAGGAAATCCATCACGAACAATATCTTTTCAGTGGGGCCGAGGACAAAAGGAGAACTTCCACTTCTATTCACAAGCCATTTGCTGCCACTGCTGCTGGCGGTGCAGAAATAACACAGGTGTTGGAGCCAAAAACAAGACGGCTGTTTATTTGCCGCTTCTTGAGCCGAAGAAATGATACGCACAGCCGAGCAGTGCAGCAGTCTGTTTTTCTCAACGCTGTCATTCCTCCCTCTATCTCATTTTCCCATTCTCTCCTTCTTCTTTCTATGCCATTATTGCTGTTGTTTTCTTTTTTTTAATGATGGAGCTTCGTTGTGGCTTCTCTTGGCGTGGCCGCACATTGTACTTCACTTCATACCGTTTGGTTGTGTGTCCTGTTCATGTCTGAGGCTTTAAAAGGAGATTAATTGTTGATAAAACAGAACAGAGGTTAGTGATTGAATTCCCATGAAGGCTAGTTGGGTTGTCTCCTTTCTCTTATACTTGGCTGATAAGCGGTTCTGTCCCATTGTTGTGGGAAGACTTCTCATTTACTGTCTGGAGAGATTCAATGGGCTTGTGTTTGCCATGGGAGAAGAGGCTTTGTGTTAAGCAGCAAGAGCAAGGTCAGGCACAGAGTATCACTGCTTATCCCTCTATCAATGTTTTTATCTGCGCCCTCTCCTTTCTCTGTTGTGCACGCACCGCATCATGCACATACGCACATGTGATTATTCACACACCCACACTTATTCATGGCAGGAACTGACAATGACAGTGAGATAAAGCTCAGAATTCCGCTGCCGGTAAGCATGTAAGGCTTGAGGATTTGCTTCGGGATAAATGTTGTCAGAAAGCTCACATAGCTATAGAAGTACACGAATGTGTGTGTATACATGTGTGTACGCGTGTGTGAACATGTGATGTATTGTCAGTAGGCCAAGGTTTCTCCCCTTGTCATGTGCACTCATCGCACATGACCGTGACTCTATCAGTTTCATTTAGTTGCTGGACGTAGCTGCTGCATAATCGCTTGTAAATCACGTTCCTCTTGCAAAAAGACATCTCCATTTTCTGAACTGTAGCTGACAGATGACATTGCTCCATGTCACACCCCGCCCTCTCATAAAACTGTCTTATAATATCCTATTCTTCCATTAAGACACATATCAGAACTGTTCTTTTCAAAAAAAAAAAAAAACTAAATTTGGATTTTGTTAAATTTGTATGATTTTGAGCAATTAGTCAGAATAACATAACAACTGAAACATTGTCTTGTTACTCAGAAGTCCCACAATGAGGTTATTTTGAAACTGAGACATAACCTCATCAACATTTTAGTCAGACTAAGTACATTAATTATAACTTTATTCTCAAAACGTTGTAACGCCTTCCTTAAAACATATGAATAAAAACTTTATTCTTCGACTATCAGATTTTATTTTCCCCAGCAGTGTGCTCATTACACTGCCCACACACAGAAAAAAATAAGGAAAAAGTGTCTGAAGCTAACTTCATTTCAATTAGAAATCAGTCTGTTTACAACTCGTATAATCTCTTGTGGTCTGTTCTGCTCAGGTAACCAGGTGAAAAGACCTACAGATGGCAGAAATAGTAATTATCACTATACAGAGTCTTTGTAACAAGCATTATTCCTGAATCTGAAGGTTATAAGTTCTCACTTTGGTCTCAACAATTTTATGGTTACATTCAGGGATGCACGCTGCAGACTCTGGTGCACAACGCACCACCTAAACAGTGATGGAGGAGGTGTGTGGAAAAGCTCTTCCTGTGAACACAGCATTACTGTGATGTTATTCCATCGGCAGCATCCAGAACGGCTTCAGTCAAGATTCTACAACACAGCCGTAGAGATGGAGGACCTTCTCGAACACTCCCCAGATGATCACTTACGTTGAGTTCTGGGGAGTGCAAAGGCCTGAGCTCTATTCACATATATTTTTGTACTCATAAGCTTTGACTTTTGCTTTGGCTTTTTGCCTTAAACATGCATTCTCTCTTATGGTCAGCAGGGGGCACCTTCATTGGCTGCAAAAAAAGGAAAGCAGATTATTGAGTCTTATAGGGAAATGACCCTGTGCCCCTATTGATTTATTATCTCAGTAAACAGTTTCCTCATGAGTTTATGGTCTCAGTGGTGAGTTTCAAGGCTTCTTCCAGACAGCATGATGATCATTTTGTAAATCACGGTCCCATTTACAGTAAAAAGGACAATAAAGCAGGGTAGGCTTTGGGGTGTGGCTAGCTTGTGACTGACAACTCATTCTCAGTGAGTCTGTCCAGCGCTACAACATCAGGCTCATGAAACTGTGAAAACCAGGCAGAGCTGATGAAATATGAATCAAGGGGACCGGGGTCTTTCTGTGTGGAGTTTGCACGTTCTTCACGTGTCTGCTTGGATTCTGCCCAGGTAGTCTGGCTTCCTCCCACAGCCTAAAGACATGCAGGTTAATTGTTGACTCTAAATTGCCCGTAGGTGTGAATGTGAGCACAAATGGTTGTTTGTCTCTGTGTCTGCCCTGTGATTAACTGCCGACTTGTCCACGGTGTACCCCGCCTCTCGCCCAATGTCAGCTGGGATCAGTTCCAGCCCGTGGATCATGATGGTGATGATTCTGTTACTGCATTATTTCTTACTTTAAAAGTTTTCAGCAATATATATTCGTGTACTGTTTAGCTATGACACATAGAGAATATTCTTGTCAGGACAATATTTTTTCTTGGGTGAAATCACCCACCAGCTCTTGTCTAAATATGGTCATTTCTGGCTCCAAAAATACAAAATGGCAACAACTATGATGCCAGACTTGAGGGTTCAAAATGGTCCACAAACAGTCTTCATTGTCCTCCCCCGTGTCTATTTCCTTACCTTGCGCAATAATTCAGACGACAAACCTTCAAATCACAAGTTCGCTTCACCTTCAGGCTACTGAGTCCCTTAGGGCCTGTGTGACTCTGGGTTCTTGAAAAAGTGCTTATGGACCGTAAAAAAAAAAAGTGCTGAGTTTCTGTGCAGTTGTGATTTTAAACAAGTGTGAGCTCCAGTGTTCAGCCAGCCCAGCGGTGACTACACCTAATGAGGCTGGGCAGACACAGGGCAAGCTGTGCTCATGATGTTCCGTGCACCGTGTGACAGCAGACTGATTTCAGACCAGCTGCTGATGGTGCTGATTGTAAACAAACAAGTGAACAGTGACAGTCAGCAGATCTGAGACCTGCTGAGAGATGGATGAGCAGCTGTCTTCTCTTTCTTCCCAAAGGGCTGCTGTTGAACTGATTGTGCACACATGTATGCACACGCACGCACACAAATGAACACACGCGCGCACAGCTGGAGACACAGAGTGGGAGGTTTGACCTAGGTTGCTCTGACAAGAACCTGTCACCACCTTAGACTTCATTCCCACAATCAGCAGGCTTGTCAGCTACTCTCTGTCACTGACAGCTTGGTGCAGAAGGGTTATGTGTTTGTGTGTATGTGTGTATATGTGTGTGTGTGTATTTCCTGCCTAATCTGCTCACCCACTCCTACTACCCAAGAGTTACACTACTGAGGCACCTATGTATCTCCACTCCTGCCTGCTCCACTCCCTCTGGAGAGTCAGAGATATGTGTGTGTGTGTTTGTGTGTGTGTGTGTGTGTGTGTGTGTGTGTGTGTGTGTGTGTGTGGGTGTGTGTGTGTGTGTGTGTGTGGTGCTACCGAGCACAAAGTCTCTCCCCAGACAGTGAGATGAGGTGCAGAAAGGACAATTGAAGTGACTGTCATACTCTGCCGAAGGAAGAGATGGGAGGATGATGGAAAGAGGAGAAGACAATGAGAGTGAAAATAAGGGAGAGGAAGACAGATTGACAGCTGAAGATGGATAGACAAAGAGTCGCAGGGAGGAACAGGGAGAGAGCTTTCCAGACAAGGTGACAGTCCTAGGGAGCCTTTCCTGAGCTCGGTCTTGGAGCGTGGCCGACACTGCCGAGGCCGGCGTAGGAGGGATGTCAAGGGCACTCAGCGTCAAACCTCTAAAAGGCTGCCCTGCCAAGCACTGTTATAAAAGGGTTATTACTTCAATATTCAGCCGGATCATGTAGCGTAGGAGCATGGGCTGTGGTCCAAATCAATTCATTTGGACAGATGTCTTTGTTGCAATGAAACTGTTGTGGTAGATTCATAGCTTACCGTTTACAGTCAGCTGACGCTATTATCCAGAACACCTTAAGGGTTCAGCATGTTGCTCAAGGACACTGTGACAGTAAACATGGCTGCTGACGGACAGGTAATTGGTGCTGAGGAACTTAAACCATTGATATTTTGGTTACAAGTCGCCGTTCGCAGCCTTTCAACCATGCAGCCGCAAGGGCGCAGCATCGTAAATAAGTCAAGGCTTCTTTTATGGCTTGAATTTAAATCATCAGCCTCTCACTACTTTCACTGTAAGCTCCCTCAGATGTCCAGATGTGCACGTCTTTGCTTGAGCGGGTCTGAGGTTCACTGTGGTTGTCCTCCCTGCAGTGCTAAATGACTGACAAACTCTATTACACCAGAGAGGTGAGAGGATCTCGAATGCATAATTGAACATTAATTAACTACTGGAGTTACTATAACTAATGATAAGAATGATTGCAGATCTAATGAAACTGTCCATTTGCATACTAAAACACACTCCCGTTCTTCCCCTCTCCATCTCCTGCCTGTCTCCTTTATCTTTTTCCTTTGTTTTTTTTTTCCATTTCCTTTCTCCTTCCCTGAGGATAGCATAGCTTCCACCAGTTTCCTCTCTTTCCAGCTCTGCGTGGGTCCTCCTTGTGTCACGGAACACCAGAGGCAGCCGGCGGGCATGTATTTTTCATACTTGTCTGACCTCTATTTCAGTGGACTGAGAGGCACGCAGTGAAGGGTTCCTTGCTTGACCAGCGGCTTCATTTCCCCCCTCATCGTGCTCGACGGGGTGCCGCCATTCTCTCAGCCGCCCACCAAACAAGAGCTCCAGTCTATCACCTTTAGCAACTATTCTGGGAGAGTTAAAAAAAAAAAAAAAAAAAAAAAATCAAACAAAGCGGGAATGGACTCAAGCTGGGAACCAGCCCGCTAAAGAGATCGACACCAACATGCTTGCATGTGCACGTTGAACCTTTACAGGCGTTACACACATTAAAGTACCACACATCTCACACTTCACTCTTCTCTTTTATTCCCTTTCCTTCCTCCCAACTGGCTGAATATCCCCTCACCTCTGCTCTCCTCCCCGTCCCTCCATGCTCTATTGATCATTTGCCTCGCAAGTCCGAGCGATGAGTTGCTCAGTCAATATTCACAGCAGCGCCTACGCAGAGGCTGAACACTGTTTGGATAAAAAGTACAAGAACTACAAGATAGTGTTACCTACAGCATGCCCGCTGTCTCACACAGGTGAAATAGATGTCACGCTGCTTCTGCACACTACAGACACGGTGCAAGGCAGACATAGTGCATACTATTGTATGTACCGTGTCTTCTTCAAAGTCTCCCTTGCTGCCTTCGCCTTGACTGTGGTCAAAGGAACCTTTTTAAGGATACACATGATGGGTGCATCGCCTCGGTTTGTCCTGTGGTCTTTGAGCTTGTATTCATCATAAACTGAATGGAGCTGACATCAGTCGATATTTTCACTCTCAAATATTATGCATACAGGCCAGTGAAAGGATGACAAAATGACAGCAACACTTCTTCTCCTGATGAGGGAAATCAAGGTAAAAGCCATTAAAGCGTATCGATTTATAAAGGAATATATTCTTATCAAAGACGAGGAGATGAGTGAGAGGACTTATGAGGACGCTCAAATAAAACTGCAAAATGAAACACGTCCTCCAGATTTAATGACAAAATATTATTTGAAATGGCCATTTAAATCAAGACACGCTAGCGTTTTCTGATCTGACATCCGTATTGGCAGGATGTCATCATTTATCTGTGCAAACCAACTGTTACAAACATTAGCAATACACTGGTTTAGGGTGAAATCACCTTTGCCACTGTGGTTACATCAATAAAAACGCTAAGCTTAGGGAACGGTGTGGTCTTGGTTAAAAGAAATCAGTGCTAACGGTTTGAAATGGGCACGAACATGTTAGAGTCCAATGTTTCGTTGATCCATCCACCTGAACCTTTGCTGGTCTATCATAAAGTCGCCTGATTTCCTTATTTGTTTCTGTCATAATTCCTGCAGGTTTTGTCACCTGCTGAAACAACTGATTCTGTCAGATTGTGGGGGAAGACAAGAATCCAAAGAGTGTAATAATTACACTGAGTTTCATTCATAATTCTGGTAGCTGTTCGGCAGCTTTGCCACTTTCAAAACACGATGTTTTTGGCGCTTGCTGAAATGACTGATTCTGTCATTTTTTTTTTGTGGGGGGGGACAAGTCTCACAAAGAATGTAATAATTACACTTACAGGATTTCATTCAGGCTGTTATTTGTGATTCTGGTAATTGTTACACTTTACTTGTTATCCGCTTTGGCAATGTAAGCCAAACAACAAATAAAACCCTTTGGGGTGAAGTGGAGCATGTACCACATTAATGAGCACCTTGTTTGCTCTGCCCACAAAAGTCCACGTCCTTACTCATAATGAAGTATCTCCTGGCTCATTGTCATCTTACATCATGCCTAAAAGGTTGTAATATTTACCAAGCAGCAGCAGTGTTCCTTATTTAATATGATGGCTCAGCGCAGTCACGACACAGCAGGACCTGAAATCTCTGCCTCAGACCTGCTCGAGCAATGTATTATGAGACCTTGGAAAACACGTATTCAATTCAGTCCCACAATCCCTTAATTACAAAATGTAGCTCAGTGATGTGCAGGCAATAACCTGCCCGACTTCTTCTATCAGTGACAAACAGTACCTTTGATGGAGTCTAATATACACATATCCCCAGCCCTGAAAATATTTATTTATATTTATCTTTCACTCTATCCAGCATGCCATTTTGCAATTAAGAAACCTAACACGTCAGTTCTAATCTAATTAGCTTTGTGATAACCGAGTGAAAGAGGCAACAATAACAGAGAAATAAGATTGTGCAGAGAAAGAACAGTTTCGGCATGGATGGCCCTGCAGAAACAGATGGCAGCCATAATCAATGTGGACACCCTGAGAATCCCTGCTATTAACTCATCTCACAAACAAATCCTCGGATGGAATACCAATTTAGACATTGGCTGAAATGTTTAACTTCAGCATCGGAGGCATCATCTGTCATGAAGGTTATATGAATTACATAAGATTGCTGCAGGTTTTATTCAACCCATGAGAAAATAGGTTTTACAGATTACAGACAACTTTACAACAGACATATTCCAGAGCTGACTTGTTAGAGTCTGCAGTTTGATGACTTGCTGAGTTTGTTATCAGTCAGTTTGGTTTGTTGTGGTCCAGAGTTTTACAGTTTTGTCAGTTTGATTTGAAGCCGTTTTTGTCTCTTAGTCCTTAAGCCTCTACTTTGGCATAAATGACTTGTGGAGTTTCACAACATTTGAAAATAGAAACAAGCGATGTTGACATTTCTATATTGAGTTTCAGTAGGTCTGCTAAGATTGTGACTACATATTTGTCATAAGCTTGCATGTGTGTTTCAATTTGCCGAGGGCTGCACCTAACAATTATTTTCCTTATTGATTAACCTGTCAATTATTTTCTCATTAACTGATTATTTTCCAAAAATGATGTCAAATCTTCATCGCAGTTTCCCAGGTGACAAGCCCAAGGTGACATCAAGAACAAGTGTCCAATTACCATCACAGTTTTACCAGAAAATATTCATATTTAAGATGCTACAAGTAAATGATTTTCCTTTTCCTAAAAGATTACTCAAAAGAATGAATCAGTTATCAAAACAGCTCACACTTAAAAGCTCTAAATCTGAGCAACTAAGTATTGTCAAGATAAAAAGTATCTACCATATTCCTCCAAAACTCTTTGGCTTGCTCTACTTTAAAGTTAATGGACACGAAGGCAGATGGGAGATGGGCACTTTAGACAAAAGTGCTTATTTTTAGTGCTTGGTAAGACAAAGAAAACTTTAGCTGACCAACCACAACAATGAAGAGGAGGAGCGTTATGGCCCACATTACGACAACAACCAGCACCAACAATAAGAAGTGTGGTTGGAGTTTTTAATACATGTTTGCAAGCTATATAAAGCAGGAACTGTTTACTTATAGCTGTAGTTGATGTAGCTCATCCTTGTGGAATACAGCATATTTCCCCTGAGTGTTTTCGAAATGCATTACAAGTGTCTGCGTGTCTTTATTCTTCAAACAGTGAGGCAGAGTTTATTCTTCTGTCAAGGACATGCAAATGTTTTGTAATTCAAATCATTTCTCATTTAATATCTGAAAATTATGCACTTTTAAAGAGGATTTCCAGTTGAAAAGACAAACAGTATATCATCAGTCTGACAGGCTAACATCTCTGGCTGGCTGTCATCAGGACCACTTTACTCAAGTACTGTACTTAAAGTCTGCGTAATGGCAATTCTGAAATTTCTTTAAAAATACATTAAATATGTTGGAAAATAGTTGCTGAAAACATATGAAAAGACTTAGGGTGGTCCTAAAGGGTGGCTCGATGACACACTGAGGCCACCCTGAGCGTACCCCTGCACCCCTAGCAGAGAGATGGTTCAAAGTTAGTCATGTCATTTTCTGAACTCATCTGAAATGATTCAGTCGCTTCAAGATTGCTGCTTGACTGCTTCCACGAGTGGGCGCGGCTTCAGTGCATTCAGTGGACACGCCCCCACAGTCCTGGAGCGGAGCTGCTCATTTTTTACACGGTTTTGACATCGGATTTCATAAACATGTCGACATTTTTAAATATTCAAGTTTGGCTGGGTTGTTAATAACACTTTCTTCTTTGGTCTGACAAACTCAGAACACATATTTATTCTGACTTTACATGGACTTTAAGTACAATTTTGTTCTAATTGTATTTCACCTTACTGCATACCTCTAACCCACTACAAGTGGAGTGAAGCACTTATTTGGCAGCTACTCATGTTCAGATTAGATTTTAGTTTTTATGATTTTATTTTTCCTGCTTAATTAATCTGCAGTAAAAGGTGTGCTACAGTATATTGGTGTGGTAGCACACTTGAACCATTATGGAGATTTGAGTTTGATAGACATACTGTAGACTGTGGACTGGTATTTTGTGACTCAAAAAACATCTGTGGTCCTAGTAAATAGTTGAGAGCCTTGCTAGCAGAGTGAATCGGCATTACCGCCCAGACAGGCAAAGCCGTGAAGCAGTGAGACCACAGACTGCCAGGCATCATTATCTCTCCCAGCAGTTCCCTGCATGCTCTCAAAGTGAGTTTGAGTTATGAATTCTAGGGAGGGGGGACACCGGCAAAACAACAACAAAAATAACAAAGGTCCCAGTGTTTGCAAAGGGAGTGGGACCCGCATCTCTAGAGCCACATGTGTAGACTTAGAGGACCCAATCCTGCCAGGATGCTGACGGGATCACAAGGTTTCTATTTCACTATTCACAATGTTTCAGTAAAGAATAAAGACTTGTCGAAGATGGTCTGCCCACATGCTTCACCACGAAAACATGGAGAAACAGAATAATCAAAAGAAAAACCTTACAGAAGAAATTACAGAACTCGCAGAGGCGTAGTTACCAAGGCTCAGTCCATTGCAACCCTACCCCGCAACTCTCTCTCCATTTCCTTGGAACAAAAGCTGTTTAAAGTTACAAAGCAGCTTCACCTACAGTAACTTTGTTAGCTAGCTGAATCTTCAGGGGGAGCTTTCAGTTTTCACCACAGCTCTGTAAAGCAGCCAGTCAGATCCATATGCCCTGCAGGATTAGTCTGAACAAATCATTCGCTTTTAATGCAAACAGACAAAAGAGGTGAATACACTCAACCGAGTTGTTCAGCTTCCAGGTGCAGGAAACAGATGTATTTGATGAAACATGTCTGGAGTGTGCTGAGAAACTGACACAGTAATTGATAAAGACACATAAATAGAATGGCTTTCAATCAGCACAAGACTGCTATCAAACTGAGATGTTGTCAACTCAAGCATCTCCATCCATCACACTACAAGCTTATCAGCAGCGGGAGACATTATTCTTTTCTCTAAAATTGGATTAAATCCCGAAGCAACAGTATCGTCGCTATCTGAACGTACATATATATATGAGAGATGTACCAACCCACGAGCTGTACACTGTGATAGTGTGTACAAACAACAACATGGCTATCGCACATGACAACCTAATATATAAGGAACTCTCCCCATGGTTAAACAAACCATCCCTTACTGATGCAAAGCTGGGAGCTGCATCTGTTTATTTCACAGAAACATTTTTTATTTGCATTTAGATTTGTCTGAAAGAGAGGACAAATCTTTAAAGGAAGATCATGTTCCTTTTTCTACTGCCATTTACACTCACTGGCATCTGTACAATCTAATATGAGCCAATACAATAGCTCGGCTGTGACTTCTCTCTTTACGAACAAAACAATGTTCAGTTTTGATTGACACGGTCAGATAGGTATTATTTACCTATATGTTTCTCATTGGGGTTCCAGCTTGAAGTGGTATGAGATTGGCCTGCATTATGTTCAGAGGCGTTTCTAATATTTTGGTCACCACATTTGCATGCAATAAAATACCTCAATATTAGAAATACCTTTCAATACGCCACCATCCTCTGCAACCTCAATAATAAATAAAGTTAGAATTATTACCTTTCTGACAGTGTCAACAAAAACTGAAACATTATGAGCTTCATAAAAGTAAAATTCATGGCAGGTTCACAGTTGGATTGCATTGTACAGGTATAATGTAATGATGTGGCTGGTCAGTGTATATCCTTCATATTAACTTCTTACAAAATACAATATAGCCATATTTTAACCATGCACCTAAATTAGACCAAAAATAAAAAGTGATCTGAGGAAGAAGTTTTAACAAGTCAGAATTGCACTGTGCAATATTTTATTATTCCTCTTTGTGGCTGTGCATATAATAGGAAGAGGCACAGACTGATTTAAAGTTGGCCTGAAGTGTCTATGACAACAAATAACCCCCCACACCACACACAAAAACTCTCTCATGGTTATTATTGCATTAAAAAAAAAGAAGAGATGTAGCGATGAGAGGTGCATGCTGTGGGAGGAGGTCCAAATGTGGAGTGAAAGCTATTGACAGAAATCTGAAAAGTTCTCTTGGCAAATTTGAATGCACTTTTGAGACCCTGGCTTCAGTTTTGTGTCTATTCAAGTCAAGACGCAAATAGTGCCAGATCATCATCAGGTCGTAATTTAAAAATAACAATAACAGATTGAGGATAATATTGAAATATTGACATTACTGTAAACCTGCACGTCTACACGTCTGTATTTTGAGCCCATTTGTTTGAATTTAAGAGCTTCAGCATCATGAAAATTCATACTAGCAGTTCCTGTTTTCACTGAACAGACAACAATCACAGGACTACTTTGATACTGAAAAATTTATAATCTTTCTGTGGTCTCTCACAGAGATTTATCTTCTTGGATTGCTTTAAAATCTGATATTTCAATGATGCATCTGGCACACCACAGGCCAAACATCCAGACTGACACAAATGATAATTCGTACTGATTGGATGATTCTTACCTGAGGGGTTTAGCAGCCGCCAGGTGATTGCAGGGTCCGGCCTGCCACTGGCCAAACAACTGAGTGTCACGTTACTGCCCTCATTCACTACGATGTCTTCCGACACCTTGTAGATGTTGGCTGGAACTGGAGGCACAGGAGAAATAACAGAAATAACATCAAGGTTAGTAAGACTGCATTTATTTATAAGTATGAAGAGCAAAGTGTGTTTTATCTCACACAGATCAACATAACCTGAAACGCTTTGTTTTGTTCATCTTTGAACTCAATAGAATAACTGATTAAAAACTCCACTCGTCTGCCATGCCAGCTTGCTTTGCTCCCATAACATCCTTTGGCATCTCTTCATAGAAACTATTGGCAATAAACAGAGGTTCAATGCAAACACAAGCTGACCTTGATTCTCCTCGTGAAAGGGAAGAGTTTAGAAAACCTTTGGAGAACATTTTTTTCCTACTGCTATAGCCCTCAGAGGTACTTACAGTAAACTTTCTCAACCCAGGATCCAAATAAGCAATTTAATCTCCTGCCCCGGGACCTGAGCTCATGAAAACAGATTGCTTCTCTTGTCATACGGGGGACCCACCAGACGCTTGGCACTGATTCCGGGTTCACACACGTACTTTTAGAGAAGTTGGCTTTAATACACAAGCCGAAATTTAAAGGTGAAATGAAGAATCTTTTCATGTGTGCGCAGAAGTGGCGCTGATGTTCAAAGTAACACGGAGCTACTTCATCTCGACATAGCTTTTAATGATCATACCGCCTTGCGATCACCATCTACTCTTCACTCCTACTGCACTCGCTCCCACGCAAACAAACATAAACCTAGAGAGGGGGAGAGGGATGGGTGGAGGGAGAGAGAAATCTGTACCGTGGCAAAAAGCAACTAAGATGAATTAAGAAGGTACAGTCTGTTTTAAAGTGAGTCAGCAGCAAAGATGCAATCAATCATGAAGGATCTAGAGGGCATACATCACTGTTTTCACAAACTGTGGGTGAAGTGGTTGTGATAAGGTATCGTATATATAGATATGAGGCCAGAAATACAAATAATGATCAATGACTTTGGAATATGATGAATGTTGCAGTGTGCATAATGTGAGCAAATGAAGAAGAGTGTGTTTTTTTCCTCTTTATAAACCTGTGATACGTGGATTTGCTCTTCTAATTTCAGATATGCTTGCATGTGTATTCATCAGGGCTAAACTCCTAATGATGCCATTTCCAGACAAAAACACCCGCATTCCAGCCAATGTTTTAATGAGGCATAAGGACGAACTCATTGGCGTACCTTAATGCCAATCGTCATTTCATTATTCTGTTTCTTATAAACAGAATGAGTGATCAGTGTTTGTCCCACTGTTGGGATTGTAAATATATAAGTCTCTTTAGCTGAGCTGTGATGTGGTTTCATTAGAATAAACATTACTTTGAGTGATTTAGACTCTGAATTTTCTCCAGTTGGCCCTGAGTTGCTGTCAGTTGCACTTTAAACTTTCAGGATTTAATCGATTAGTTGCATTACTGTTCTGTGACAAGCTATCATCTAGGACATTGATTTAAGGAAATTATTATATAGCTAACTGTTAGCTTTGACAGAAAATGCTCTGGTCTTTTGATGGAATCCTCAAAAAAATCCAAGCAGTTCAACTATACAAACATTAAATTCTTGTTAGATCAACAATACCAAAATATAGCAATAGCAATAGCGGGAAATGTCTGTTAATGTCTGTGCTGTACACCTCATAAATATGATCGGAAAGTTACAGGCCAACAAAGCCACACAGGTCATAAATGACGATGACTGTTGTCAGTCAGCCAATGGACAGTTGTGCTCCTCCTGAACTTATGTTATGCACATATTAAAATTTTGTGTAAAATTACCCATCATATATTTTGAGCGCAGCTATTCATGTCAAATAATCCTTCATTTTCCAATAGCCCTGCTTATTGTAAAAAAAGAATATGTAAAGAGGTGATATTCATGAGTCCTCTGTCCAAACAAGGGATTGAAATTTTGTGCTGGTGCAGTTTTAATGAACATGCAGACTTATGATGTGTTCTAGCAAAGTCAAAAATGTTCCAGCTATTTGATCTTCTTG
Organism: Protonibea diacanthus; assembly: GCA_028641955.1. Classification (NCBI taxonomy): domain Eukaryota; kingdom Metazoa; phylum Chordata; class Actinopteri; family Sciaenidae; genus Protonibea; species Protonibea diacanthus. The sequence goes on along the minus strand of CM053982.1, from coordinate 20,646,029 downwards.
ACTTCCTGGCTTGTTTGATGTTCATTTCAAAGGCAACTATTCTTCACCCAACGCAGCTAGACCTATGATCCATTCTTCACCTGCGTTCAGCGTCTGTCCTGTATCAAGCAGACTGACGGTGTCAGCTTGTCATTCACAAGTCAATTTATAAATAATCCCCAGCTATCCTTGTGAATCAGTTGGACAAAACGTAGAGAAAAAGACTGCAAAATCACTTACTAAATTACTAAATCAATAATGACTAAATCACTGTTCCCATTCCTGCAATGTGACCCTGACATCATCTTGAACAGACCCAGAATAGTGCTTTTAAAACTGTCTGTTTTGATGTCACTTAGTGTTTTCATTATCCAGCCATTATCTATGACAATTTACACTTTACAGGGTCATGAGGGGCTGGAGCCGATCCCAGCTGACATTGGTTCGAAAAAGCCAGGGTACACCTAGGACACGTCACCGGTTCTTTACATAGAGGCAAACAACATTCACACTCACACCTACTGTATTGGTGTTACCAATTAACCTGTATGTCTGGACTGTGGGAGGAAGCCGAAGCAACTGGAGAGAACCCACACAGACACAGCCACAGAAAGACTCGAGCCAGATGGTGGGTTGCTGCCAAGGCATCAGTGCTAACCGCTGCACCACCGAGCCTTTGTGTTTCTCTGCTTTGGACTATTTTGTGATTCTCTATGTGATACAGTTTTCTTTTATTAATATGCTACTTCTAGGACATTTATAAAACAACATTTGGCTTTTTTTCACTTCTACCTTTAAATGTTGTGTTCTGGATCTATGTTTGTAATCCTGATTGGGATATTATACTTAATTTAGAGATCTTTCTTAAAAATTGAAACACATTATACAACTCTTCTCCAGGGCGTCATGCTTTATTAACCGAAAGTTTTAGGTTCTCTTGGATTCATCTGGGTGTTGTCTGAGGCTGTTTCCAGTTTCTCTATATATAATTCATTATATAAAATCGATTGATCAGTTATCTGACAGATAGAGCTTTATATAAATACTGTACTGTTCCTTACAATCATCTTTTCAGAATATTCTTTAGCAAACAAAATGCTTCGTTCGTGCTTCAATACAAGGCAACAAATTCTATTGTCTTTCAGCCTCGCTTTCCAAAGTCATTTTAATTCAAAGCATGGTCAGTTCTTTCCATCACTTAACGTTTCTGAACAACCCCAGGAAACTGCAAAGTCAATCTGATTTACCACATCCTAATTTTGCAATTATTTCAAAAGTAAAAGAACGTCTCTGAGAACAAATATTATCTAGCAGAGCCTATAAAGCCCAGTAGAGTTAAATGACGAATTAGGCTTGAAGCCATATTTGATGGACTTGCATTGAAGCTGTGTGTGCATGTGTGCACTTAGTTAGCAAGACGTCTTGTTTAAGTGAGCAAATAGATTATATTTCATCTGCCATTCAAATGAAGTGTTAATTTAGCAGGTGGAAAAGTGCAGAAATGTCAATTTTTAAATAAAACAATTACGTCAGCGTGTAATGCAGTAAAGCTTAATTGCCATGATTAAAGTAAGATGCTTCCTACACACTAGTTTCACATTGATTTAGCCATCCAAGTTATTTACACATAAAAAAGCAGGATTGGGAAGTAAACCATTAAAGTTTATGGGTTACCTGTTTAAAAGTGTGAACAGCAGCACAATCAGTTGCAAAACGCCGTAACAGACTCTGCCAGCTCTCAACAACTGGTGTCAATTTGTCCATAAACAAGACACTTAAACTCCAACTGCTCCATTAAAGTTACTTGGTGGCCCTACAATAAAGAATCCGATATACTTGCAGTACTGTTGCATGTACTGTGGCTTTCTCTTCGTAGTGAGGTTATTCCATTTTCAAACCTTTGATTTTGGTGCATATATGAAGCTTTATCGTACCTTAATTTACACAAAAAATAAGTAAACAGACCTGTATTTGTATAGCTGACTGTGTAACTATAGAAAAACTATATTGAAAGCATTTAAGAATTTTAAGTTGTAAACACATTTGCGGGAGCTGCGTCATGTGGGAATGCATTCCCGACGTAGATCTGATATTGCTGTGTTGATCTGAAATAAAGCAGAGCGGTTCCTTCGTATCGACCATGTTTTGTAAGAAACAATATTTCAGTGTTTGTCTCTTTCAGATAGTTTCTCCAGTGAAGATATTATTGAAGCTTTGTCTCTGTACGGGATCACTAACAATCTTTCTCTCTGTCTCTCTCTCTCTCTCACACACACACATGCACACGCAACATCCTCAAGTAACCCATCTCTCTAATACCAACTGACAAGACTTTCACAATCGTGCCAAACAGCATTTTAAATGAAGTCATACAGAGTTATTGCTCTAGTCAAATGACCAAGCCAAAATGAAGATGTGTTTTCCAGATATGGGGAGATGGAGCGGGGGGGAGAGGATGATGGTGGGGTGGAGGCACTCGATTGAGGTGACAAAGAATCCAATTGGCTTTTTTTCCCCCCCCCTCAAAAACAACTAAAGCGGTGGCGAGAAAAGTTGATTGGCTGTGCACGATGTGTGACTGGAGAATTAATCCTCGGAAGCGTGGATACAAATGGATCGGGTGGAGAAACAACTGCTCATACTCTGATAACCCTGTCACCTCTGGAAATGGGAGGGACGGCGAGGGGAGGACGGGGAGGAAAGCAGAGAAGGAGAGGATGTGACGAAAAGGAAGATGGTAGTGAAAGGAAGAAGTGTGAATGACATTTCTGCGCTGACAGCCATAGAGCTCAGCATCCAGCTGTTAAGAAGGACGTGGGAGGAGGAAGAAGAAACGAGTGAATTGTACTCTTAGTCATAGGTCAACCTTCAGGGAACAATGTTGGAAAGGGCAGCTCTCTGAAAAGCACTTCACTTCAGCATCTGCAGGATGGATGAAATCCATAGAGACACAGATATTCTCTGCTAATGTTTTACCTATGGCTGGGTCAGTGTGAATTATGTTATGATTCACACCCACACTCACAGGCGTGGGCTAAGAACATACACAATTAACTTCACATTGTGTACACAGAAAGGAGCACACTCTCTTTCACATATACACTCAGAATTTATTTTTCTAATTTATTCTGTTTTAATTTCATTTTTCTCAAACACTCCCCAAAGTAGAATTCATTTCCATTCATAGCAAACATCACAAACTACGGTAAACAGAAGCACTTTTCCTTTTCAGGTTTGGCAGCCCCCCCCCAAAAAAACCAAAACAAAAAACATCTTGTCTTCTCCGGCTAATGATCTCTTATTTGGTTTTCATTTCCTCAAAAACATAAGAAATCTCTGATGAAAACGTTATAAATACACTGACCTTGCTTTCAACTCTGATTTCAAACTTCAAAGAACGAAAGAAGAGAGAGCAAAAAAGACAGAGAGGCAGAGAAAGAGCAAAGAGAGCAAGAGTAATTAGGGGAGGGGGTGTGTTTGTGTTTGTAGGTTTATGCCCACATTGAAAGAAAGAGAGAGAGAGAGACAGAGAGGGCCAGGAGCTGTTTGTGGTCCATGTGACAAATTATTTACCGTGGGGAGAAATGGAAGGCGATGAAAGTACTAAACTTGTATCTTTGCATGGTTAACCACTCACTCTCCTTTAATTACTGGATTTATAAGATCAGATAAGATAACAGAAGATAAGCCTTTACTGATCCTCAGATGGGAAATTATTGTTCCAGGGACACAAGGACAGAAATAAGTAGGCTACAGAGAAAATTAATAAATAAATAAATAATAATAATGATTAAAATAAATACACAAATAAATAAAATATATAAAACTAAAACAAGAATAGAAGTAACAAAAAAATGTACAAGAGAAACTTGTATTAGAAAGACATAATTATGAGGTACCATGACAATGTTGTGATTACCGTACCATACTGTAAGTAATAAAATATAGTGTTTGTCTGTATTAATATAGAATTATTAGTATAAGTATAATATAGTAGTAGTATATAGTACAGTATTATAAGGCATAGGATATAGTATGAGAAGAATCGAGTGACATAACATAATATAACTTAACATGAGAAAGACCATGTATACTTGTGCATAATAGCCCTGCACCTTTCCATTTTGAATTGGACGGATCCGTCCTGGAACTTTCAGGTGGCTCCAATGATTCATTCAATGAAAGAAGGTGGCTGTCATTCAGTTTTAAAATCAGCTGTGGATGGAGGATAATAGAAGTACAGAGTGTTTTCCTGACTCTCTTACTGTAGTTATACCGACCTCCACCACTGCCACCTTATGCCAATAAACATTATTCTGCAATTGTGTGCATTTTTATCAAAGTATTGAGTTTGTTCACCAAATTCTGGGCGTAAATCCAACACAGCATCCTTAGGAATTAAATCCATACTGGAAGGTACTCCACCATATGATTTACTACCAATGCCAATGTTAATATGGATGAAGGAAATAAGTTGGAGCAGTGAATGGGAGTGTTTTCCTCCCTTTTTTTCTTGCTAACCCTAAATATGCCCTAATCCAGTTGCATTAACCATAAACGCAATCTCTATCTTAACAGCCGAGTTGCCATGGGCAGATAATGGGCAGACAGACCGTCAAAAACACTGGCACTGAATGAGGAGAAAAAAACATTGTAATAGAATCTAATCCAGGGTTCTGTAGATTCGAAACATGCATAGTTCAGTTTCTAAATTTGTGCTGCCAGTATGAACAAGACAGTTGGTATTAATCATACGTGTATATACATGACTCTGTTTCCTGAAAAATGGTAAATCCCAACTGCTCCACATCTTGTGGACCAAAAAAAAAAAAAAAAGCTCATTTACAACAAATATGTCCTAAATTTACCATAGATGATAAACAACATGCTTATAAAACACATTTAGCCAAATGTAGGACAAAAAGAAAACAAAAGGGGGGGAAGAAAAAAAGGCAAAAAAAAAAAAAAGTTGCAATTCTGCTAAATGTGATCCAGAAAAGGGTGTTTAATTTGACACTTCTGTAACAGACTGGTACAAAAGACACAACACAGAGGCGGGTGAATAATGCTGTAAACACTATGTGCTCATAATAGAGATGCTCACAACCATAGTCACACACCAAAGGACTGAAGATGTGAAGGAGCAAGAAATAACCAAGTTTTGAGGGTCTGCCTTGAAACCTGAGCCCTGTATCAGGGGGTGGCAACAAACTTGAACCATATTTTTCCAGTGCTCTCTCTCTCTCTCTCGCTCCCTCTCTCTCCGGTTCTACATTTCTTCCACTGTACTTTATTTTTTACAATCACAGGTGCAGACTTGCTCAGCCCATCTCGCATGCAGCCGTATTGAGCATGAAATTAGCCTTTGAACAGAGGCAGGGAAGGCGGCAGATAATACAGGATGCAACCATGCCCACCTGGACCCTGTCAGACTGCTTTATATTCAAGCTAAACTGTTCATTACAATGCAAAGATTAGCCAGCTATGCCGTACTTGATTCCACTTTTCAGCATAAATACAGTAAAAAAAAAAACTAAACAACACAACGCCGTTGGGCTTTTACTGTGGAATTCACTCTCGTATCTTGCTCCATCACAGACTAAAACAACAAAATACATGCACTTTATGGACATATTTATGAGTTGTGAAGTATATTTCTTTACAGGCGAAGCAAGGGCACGGTTACAGTTCTTTTATATCAAAGACATTAAAGTATTGTTCTGCAATAAATCACCATACTGTCATTAGCTCTGTGTATACCATTTTACATGTTTTGTGTTTTTCCCCTTGAGCTCATTTTGTTCCCTCCTACATTTACCCCCCACTGGCTCTCAATGTGACATTTGGAGGAGTGATGTGGCAGCAAGTGTAGAAGAGGCGTGCGATTATGCTCAGCTAATTTGAAACCATTAGAAGATAATCAGGAGAAAGCACTCGCAGCTCTTTAGCTTTTAGCTTTTAGTGCTTGGAAGCTTTACTGCCAATTACCTGCTTTCTATAAAACAAGGTCAGCCCAAAACTTCCCCTCCGAAGGCCCCGGCAAGAACAATATAACCAGTCTGTTAGCCATCGGGGTGGCTCCTGTCACAGTTTAGAGATTGAATAACGTCGCCTTAAACAAACATCTGCTACGCCTTAAAGAGGTAGTTTGGATTGTTTGAAGCGGGGTTGCATGTGGTACTTATCGATAGTCAGTTTATTACCCACTGTACAAGGCAGCTGCGCCGACAGTTTGCCGAAGCAGACAGGACGACCAGCCTGGAAGTTAAGCATTGTGCCATCGTTAGATAACCATTTCTGACAGGAAACGATGGAAGTTATATTGCACTCTCCAAAGCCACCAGACTCGCAGAACACGCGAGTTGCTTGTCTCTTGCTGGCTCAAGCAACTGATGAACTATCGTGTCAAAACACAGAACATATACAAACTACCCAGTGGAGGAAGCATTGGACCAGCAACTCCCATGTTCTGTGAGGTAAAGTTAGGTCAATGAAGTCTTTGAAGAGAGTATAGATCAATAAAAATGCTTTAGCTTCCTATCTGGAAGGGCTGTCTGCATGCGAGGTGAAGCGGTAAACACAGTATACACTCAGACTGACATTGATTTTATTAAGTTTGTCTCTTTTTTAAGTGGTTAAAATGTGTTTTTTTTTGCTACCCCTGTCCACAGCAGTGCATTACTTCTAGCTTTTGGTGCTGGTTGTTCTGTCTGTTCTCCAAATACCGACCGCTGTCTCTACTGTAGGCAATAGACTGACTATCCCTTTAATACTGATGCGTATTTGTTGACGTGTGTACCTTTGTGTGTATAATTCGTGTATTTTTCTGCATCTCCACTCTGGCACTTTGACCTTACAGGGTAATCTGTGAATTGCAGAAACCGAGAGAGCAACAATCAGGACATCTTGACCATTCAAGGACGGAAAATCAATTCGGGCGCGCATGCACACACACACACACACACACACACACACACACACACACACACACACACACACACACACACTCTAAAGTGGAAATCTTTGATAAATCTGCCACAAAAATTTCTAGCCTTACACATAATATGACTTCCTTAAAAGCTTTTTAAAGAGGTAAAAAAAGCCAAAGGAAAAAGTAGCTATAGAGGGAGAGACAGGAGCAAAATGTAATCGCCATGCTACATCTCCAAATGTCTGCAATGTGCTTGTGTTGATAAAGAATATCTCTTTAGATTAACACTAAGCCTTGTGCCTGAGCTGTCGGTAGTCTTACTGCTGAATGATACACACACACACACAACTAAAGTCATAAACACACAATTTGTTTTCTGAAGCTTAGACAGTATGTCCCCCATACTGTGTGACTCATTGTTAATATCCACCGTTGATCCCTTCCATTATTCATGCTGACACTCTTACTCAATGTAACGACACGATACTCTGCATTTGCATGAGCCGCGCACACACACACACACACCTTAACACACATTTTGCCTGTATTATCATACCCCTGCATGCAGAATATAGAGGAGCAACGATCTCATTTGATCTTAGACCTCGGGGTGTGTTTTGTGCAGCTACGCACACACGCGCTGATTCCTCTGCGACCGGTGCTGCAGAATTGAAATGAATGAGAATGCATGGGTCTTAGAAATGGGGGCTGACGCCGCTGTTGCTGCTGCAGGAGAAGAAGCTCGAGCGGCCAGTGAGATCCTCCGTTACGCACCTCTTAGCTGTTGTGAGACAGGAGAGAGGAAGAAAAGGTAAGATGAGAGAGGTGACAGAGGAGAAGACACCTCCTCCTTCTCCCCATTCCAACCGTAGCCGTCAGCAGCGGCAGCTTTAAAAACCCAATGCCTGCGAAGCTTTCAAAGAAAGTATCGGATATGAGACAGATGCAATGGCCTGCTGGAGGCGCCGATGGAAGCAAAGGAGGAAAAAAACAAAACAAAAAAAAACAAGCTTCCTCTGTGTTGTTGTGGAGGAAGATTTTCTACATTTGAGACGTTTCACGTCTTACGTTTCCAGATATGTACACCTCGGTCTACTAGGGACACCAAGGTGATTAATTAAGGAGATGGTTTTCGGATCGTGTTGAGAGGTGTTTTTCCGATGAGGGTCCCCCAATGTCGGCAACTCGTAAATCACATGAACATTTAATTGGTGTTTCTTGTGAAAGAGGGAAAACAGAGGTGTAAGGTAGAACGGTGTAGTAGCGGTTTTTGCTAACAAGCTCTATACGAGCAGCCGGGAAGGGTCAAAGAAGAGAAAATGCTACAGATAGTATATTTTTTTTTATGAAACCAACTAATGGCAGCTCTGGCCACTATGAAAAATGTCTGTGTTTATATATTCCATATAAGATGTAATTCTTATCTGGGCCTAACGGAGGTACCTCCGTAAATCGTTTGCCTCCTCAGGAGCAATAGCTTTGTACTTTAAGCTTGGCATCCACAAAGAGTGGAGGGCTTGCCAAAAAGGCAAAGCAGATTTTGCATTCAAGCCATCAGATGATTTAGAGGCTGACGGTATCATACAGCTCATGATAATGAGAAAAACAAAGATGGCTAGACAAGCTAAATCCAAGGTTATAGAATGTTGGCTGCAATGGCCACCTTCCCCTCTACAGGTACCGTTTCTTCAGCTATTTAATACCACTTCCTGCCCTTTGTTCTTCCACTTCCAAATACCATTTCTCATTATGCCACTATGTCCAGACAGGGGTTATTAAAGATCACAGGCCCTCCCACAACCTATACAGCTATGCAGCTCAGTTTAGATACCTTTTACGCCCCACCACTTCCTATTTTCCTCCCAATGTGAAACCATCACCTCCTCTTTCTTATTCTAAAGCCATTTTCCAGTACAGCTGGTTCAGCAAAACCTGGGTTCATGATAGGGCATACCTGCCAACATTTGGGATTCAAACTACAAGAGGTTTTTTGGCTGGAGTGGAGATAGAAAATAAAAAAAAGGAAGAAGAGAAGGTGTATTTATATTTTTTTTTTAGGTCATCATGCCATCCTGCCCTGACGTTTTGACATTTCTTAAGGCTAATTTTGCTGGCCTGTGAAGAGCTGCGCATATGGTCAGGTTGCAATGGAAGATGGGCTGGAAATTGTATGTAGTGTGCAAAACAATGTATAGATCCATCTATAATGGTTATTCATATTAATGTTTGAGGGAGCTTACCTGGTATATTGCCTTGAAATATAGAAAAATCATAGTATTATTTACAGTACTGTGATAGGGAGTCAGCGATTTTTGTTGTGCATAGTTCTATCATTGCTTTTGTAGTACAACTGTACATTTTTCATTTGTTATCAATAAACCTTTTACCTATTGTGAAAGAAGCTTAGCCTATTACTGAAGCTACAGCGATGATTAACCCAGGAGCAGCCTCAGTGCCACAGTGGTCAAAAACCCTTCTGGGGTCAAAACACCTGACGACAACAATGACTTCTTACCTTTACACCTTGATGTGACACACACTGTGCACAAAGGAAATAACCATTTCATTTTGGTCATTTCAACAATTTGGTTCCTACACCTACCAATAGTTAAGTCAATTATGACTGCAATAACATCATTTGAGGACTTGAACTGATTCCAATATGCATAATAAAGTGAAAACTCTGTTGAGCTGCTGTGTTTCACTGAACAAATAAAAATCTTACAGCTGATCGCTTTGTATCTTTTCCAGAAAAACAATTACTGGAGTGAATCATAGTTCATCCATGTATACATAACAGACAAAGTGATTTACTTTATTACAACACACTCGGAAAACCTTGACGGTAAACTATCTTATTGATTTATGCAAATGAAAAGAAGAGTTGAAGTTCAAAGCAACATCATACTGTTTAATTGTTCACTCAGGCATTAAAAGTGTTTTTTTTTAATTACAGCTTGACTTATTGTGGCATTCAGATGGCCTTTCACTGCTATTCCCCTGATCCTTAAAGACCCTCAAGTATGTTCTGGGGAAGACAAACCAGCAATCAATACTACAATCATTTGGCCCCATTTACTATAAAACACTAAAGTACATCCCATAATGGGGAGAGTGTAAGTGAGTGTGTCTCTGTGGGTGCATATGTGTGTGTGTCTATGTGTGACCAGACCGTCCCTAGACTCGTGGCCTCAAGAGTCCTTGGTTAGTAGTCATTAACTTTTAACCTCAGATTGGGTCCAAAGGTTCTTTGTTGATTGCCATTCTCATGTTAATGGAAAAGGAGCAATGGGATCGATCCGCACAGGCCACCTAACATGTAATGATATGATCTGTACATGAAGACATCCACACACCCTAATACACACAGGATCATATAGGAACAACAAACAAAAACAATTCAGTCCAGATTAAAAGAAATGTCAACACCGTGTATTGCCCCACAGTTCCCCTCTCTAGTTTACACAGTTAAAAATAACTAATTACAGGTAAAATAAGCACTGTTTTTAGTTAGTACATTTCCAATTAAAGGTGGGATAGGAGATTTTTTCTGGAGCATTTTTTTTTTTTACCATATTGCTTGAAAACCTCTTCACGACCCCATTGCAGCCAGTAAAATAGAAGGTTTGTCAAAAAAACTAAATGTTTTAGTCCAGTCTAGAGACCGTCCAATCACGTTGATGAGCAATGCTGCGCATTATGATTGGATCCTGACACGTCCATTAAAACTTCAGTCCGCTTCTCCCTCCCCCTCTGCACGTTCACCCATTCGTGAACGAATAGAGACCCTTCCATTACTTTGAAGGCGTGGTTTCCAGGGGAGGTCTGAAGAAAAGGCATGGGTGTGTATTTTCAAAATATAGCTTGCTGGAACCGTTTTCCCAACATCTCCTACCCCACCTTTTAATAACTTGATGTAATTGCGTCTTTCAGTCAGTGCACATCTCAAATGAACATGCAAAAATTGATATTTTGCAACAGGCAAGCAAACATTTGAACAATTATGGAGAATTTATTCATTTGAATGGGTTTAAATAAATCTCTGCCACATTTTCCAGCCCTGTTCATATTTTAGCAGTTCCTCTAAGGAAATTTCTTCTAAAAAATCTAATCAACTGCTTGTAAACTCAAAAGAGATAGAGAGATCCATTTATCCATCCGTTTTTTTGTAACTGCTTATCCTTATCATGGTCGCGGGGGTGTGGAGCCTACCCAGGTCATACCCAGGTCAAGTCGCCAGTTCATCACAGGGCTGACACATAGAGACACCTATTAACCTATCAACCACTGCACCACTATGCCGCCCTAAATAAAGAACAGTCACAACAAAAGTAACAGTGATTGAGGCATCGTTTTATTTCCCGACTTTTTATTTTTTTTTCACACAAGACATAACATATCTGTCTCCTCATGATGCTTCAACTGACTTTCATGTGAAAAACCAGTGTTATGATCCTGGTATTTATCCCAGTAGGTATACCTCTTGAAAAGCACATGCCTCTTTCTCTAGCTCAAATAATTTCCTTTATTATTCAGTTTCAAATACTATTCAGTTGTGACTTTACATCATATCATATCTCCGGTTTTCTGTGGTCTATCGGCGGCAAATAAAAACTGGGAGAGAGTTTCAAATCCGCACTTTCGAGTAAAGTTGACGGCAGCGCTCCATGTGACAGTTTTTTTTGTTACGGTGCTTTAACGGTGTTATGGTGCTTTAAAGACGCCACGTGGTCTGATCACGCTAACGTGATCATCGACCCCAGGGGGTTAACTTACATTAGTCTACCAACAGACCCTGTAATCCACATGGCAGTCACCGGTCAGCCTCTAGTATTCTTCCAATGAGCTAAATTGGACTTAAATGGATGAGAATCCAACGGCCCATTTTATGGATGTACCTGCAGCTCTCTCTGTGATGCGATACTGCAATAATCAGCTTACAGCTCTCGTCACCCCCGATTCACACAACGCAGCAGGCACTTTAACAGTTTAGCGCCTGTGTGAGCACTGTGCTACAGTACAATCGCGGCACAGCACAAGCCTGACCCAGGCTGTCACACGGTGTCTCGTGAACTGCTTATTTTCTTCCCTCAGTATAAAGCCAAGTGCCAGGGGCAAAGTACTGTTTGGTAAACATCATCCCAGCATGGTAAAATGATAAATCAGACTCGATTGGATCAGGTTTGCACTCAGATAAAAGATTTTCTCTGCTTTATTTAACTGTTAAAAGTCCGGTGTGCAAGATTTGTCTCGATTGGCAGAAAACGGCAGAAATTATATGTTTTCATCAGTGTGTAATCACCTGAAAATAAGTAATAATCTTCACATTTTTGTTACCTTGGAATTAGCTTTTTATATCTACAGATGCTGCAGGTTCTCCTCTATGGAATCCACCATAGCAGCCTCCTACACTGGCTCTAGCTTTTTTTTTGTACATTACTCGACCATGGTTTCTTCTTCATACCAAAGAGAGGTTGAGGAGACAGGGTTTCAAGCAGCAACTACACAGCTGCCCTTTACCCTAATCCTTGAATAATCAGTCGATAGTTTAAATGTGTTGAAAATAATCATTAGATGCATCCCTGCCGAACAGTATGAAAAGCGATGAGCAGCTTATTAACAACTGAAAAGACATACAGGGTGGAGTAATAGTCATTGTGGTAATCTATAGTAGACGCAAGTTTGCACAATTTGCCGATTGTGGGATTAAAAGGATTAAAAAAGTGGAGCTTGCGCTTGCAGTGTGTGTCACTGGCTCCAAAATGTGAAACAGAAGAGCTGTGTTAGTGTTGATTGGGTTCCAGATCTGTAGATTCTCAACCAGCTTGTTGGTTCTCGCTGTGTGAAGAGCTGCGAACAGCTGGTAGAGTGCAGAGCACCTGACACACTCAGCTGGAGACCACCCCACAGTGACTCCTCACACACATACACACACCTACACACACACACACACACACACACACACACACACACAACCTAGGACTGGGCTCACAGCTGCTGCTGCTATACCAGCTGGTGGGAGGGGTGTGTTCGCCATAGTGCTTTCTTTCCGGTGTTTCTGTGTGCCTCTCTCGCTGCCTTTCAGCTTCTTCTTTTGTAAACTCTCGTTCAAACAAACACGCAGCCTTATATGCAAAACGTCATTTTGTGTGCATTTGTTTCACACACGCAACGCCAGCCTCTGAGTTCCTTTCTCCCTCCCACCATGCCTTGCATTTTTTTCCCCCTTTGTTTTGTGCCATTCTGTCTCCTCGACTCTTGCCTCATCACTGTCACTCTTTCTCTTTCTCCTGTCTTCAATCTTTCTGTCCTTCTCTATGTTTCCGCACTTTGCCTTGAGGTGTGGTATAATGAGCAAGTGGCTGGTTTTGGGAGAATGTTTTCTCTCTCTGAGGAGAGATAACAAGCCCATATGTTATTTACCACAGTGGCCACTACAGCAGCCGGCCAGTGCCAACTCTCAAAGACCTTCTGAGAGAAAAAAAAACATTTCCCATCAACCCCGTAGCTGCAGCATCAAAGTGCTGGGAAGAGCCGTATGCTTGACAACACTCAAGTACTGCAGCTGTGAGACGCCTATGCATTAGAGAGCAGCATATTGTAATGAAGAGTCATAAATATTTCCCTCCATAAGTGATAAGCAATTTTTTTCTCATTAGTGCGATGTATTTTTAGTTTCTCGGAGGGCCTCTGTTTTGATTACAGCATACACATTGATTATGTGTATGCTCCTGAAAGAAAAAAAAAACAACTTTAACCCAAGTGTGGAATAAGTTTAAATAAAGGAATATCAAGTCTTTTTATAGAAGTAAAATCTAGTCTGACAACATATTTTTGCTTTTTCAATACAAATTACAGTCATAAGAGAACATTTCTGACATCACTTTTCAAACAGTTTGCGATCAAATACTGGAATATGTTGAAAGCAGTCAGCATCAGTTTACAGTGCCCTAAAATCATCCTAATCACAGCTTTTGAAAAGCAGCCCTCTATCAAAAAGACATCCAACAAAACATATGCTCCATCACGAGAAGTGTTTAGCACTCTCCCGCCACACATAAGACTTGGTATGTAAAATACTGCATCAGTGCTGCTACCATATGGTCCAACTAAATAACATGCCAGACATCTGGTCTGGCAGTGGGCACTGGGAGATGGGGCAGCCAACTACATTCACAAGGAAACACTGAGGATGTGCGTGAACGAGTATGTAATTCATGGAAAGCCAAGGACTTCTGAGTCTCTTTGAAAGTCTCCTGACATAACGGCTTCAAAGTATCTCCTTCATATCTTTCTCACTTGTGAGTATTAAACATGTTCACAGCCATGCTAGCAGCCCTTTGACGATGTATCAGGGCACAACTCACAGCGACAATGCTAACCTACTGATTTTTTTTAGCACACTGGCCATCTTAGTTTAGCATGTTAGCAGATTTGTCAATTAGAACTAAACACAAAGTGCAGCTGAGGCTGACGGGAATGTTATTTTGTCATGAACCAAAGTATTAGACAAATGCAGATTTTGACCAAATGATCCTGCTAAACAAATGGTTCAAGGCGGGGTCATTTGCAGTGCTTTAGGGTATGGTAAATGCAATCTCCGAAATATCATCTGATAAAGATTTAGCCTCTGTGGGCAACTGTCGGGGGTTTCTGGGCTTCCAATGTAGCCAGCAGAAATCCAGAAAACAGATAACAGATATCTGGGCCAAGACTTCAGTAAGACTGCAGTAGGATTAGCAACTTGAAACGCAAGAATGACGAGAAAGACACATTTTTACTAATCTTCTAAGCTTCTTTTGCTCTCCACAAGGACTGTTGCAACCATAGCCAACTCAAACATTGATTAGACGGTCTTGGTCCCTTGTCGATAGATTCATTCGTGTGCAGAAATCTGTTTATAGAGATTGTGGTAAATGTGAAACCAGTGAGCTATACAAGCCGATAGGTGACGTTTGTGTTGGGAATAAGTCTTAATCTGTGTTTCTCCAGTATGACTGACCCCACCTCTAAGGGATCCCCAAAGTTATTACAATTTAACCTGGATGGGATGCAAAATTTCATGGCAATCCATCCAACTGTGGAGGCATTTCACTCAAAACCACAAATGTCAACATCATGGTGGTGCTAGAGGAAAAGTCAGGCGATCACCAAAGTCAGTAGGATTCCTTCTATCTGAAACGTGAGTGCCTGCACACAATTTCAAGGCAATCCATCTGCTAGACTTATAGATATTTCAGTCTGGACCAAAGTGCTAGACTGACCAACAAATTGACATTTCCATCCCTCAAGCTACGCCGCTAGTCTGGCTAAAAAGAAAATGCTTAGTTCATGCTCCTATTGTAAGGTCTGTACTTTTCTTTTCTTTTATTTTTTTTGATTACTGACAGCACAGAGAGGCAGAAGAAAGGTAGGGGAAGTAGTTTGAATCCACATGGGCCTGAGCAATGCTGAGCTTGGTACAACCAAGACATCAGGAAGCCTCTGAAATCAGATATCTCTCAGCGTGTGTCTGTCTGAAAAGTGCAGGCTTGTGCCACTGAAGTGCACACAAAACAAAAAAAACAATTCTTCCTCATGCTGCTCTCTCCCCGTCATGGGCCTCAATAGACCTAATAGGTGGAAGTCATTAACGAACCACAGCAGTCGCCTACTGGACCCACCAATTAAAAATGAGCGATTTCTGCTTATATTTAGCATGCTCTATTCAGCACTGTTGTCACGCGTAGCTGCCCCACAAACTTGCCTCTCTGCTCTTATCCAGCCCATGGTGATAAAAGTGGGATCAAGGCCTAGCAGTGGGATTGACCTGAACACCAGCAGGGCTGACTGGCAGAGGGTTCACACACAAAAACACACACGAACACACAGCAGGTGACCCTGAATGAGGCAGGGCATAGACATTAAATGAAAGTGACAGCATTTTATTAATCCATAGTATCGAAGGCCATATATTTACCTGTACAGGAGCATATGCTCAGCTCTACATGTTGTGACACACCAGACACACACCTAACCTCATATTTCCCCCTGAGAAAAAAAGCAGGTGAGGTCAGGTTTAACCTGTGCCACTCAATCTCACTTTCAGAGGCATTCGCAAGCGTGTGGAGCACCGTGCCAACAGGCTGTCCATCTACCTGACAGGCCCAGGTCACATAGAGGATGGAAAAAGATGGAGAGAAAGGATACTGGCAGGTTCTATACAAGTAATGTGTATGTGTGTGGGGAGCAGAGGCAATAGAGAAAGAAATAGTGGTCCTCTATATCAGGGGCCGGGGAGTCACTGTCCAGGACCGATGGCCAATGGCTCACCTGGTTAGTCTGTGAAATATGGCCCAGATGGCTCACCTGCAACCCATGTCAATACCCCTGCTGTCATATGTGTCTGTGGGATGGCCCCATTTAAATGCATGAGAGCACCTCACACAGCAAGCATAAGGAAGATTAAAGGAGACCGCAGTTTTATTTATTTTTTTCCGCCTAAGCAACATAAGCTCAGCAGCACAGGAAGAAAAAGGGAATGGTAAATTGTTGCTTTCATTAAAACTTCAAGGAGTCAGTTTCATTATGAAGGTTCAAAGGAAATGGAAAATTTGTGTGGCTGCTTTTTCCCAGTCTCTCTCAGTCTGCCTGACTCTCCCTCACTTTATCCAACTGGGTGGCTACATGGAATAATAGACAATGGTGACCACTACATGTATTCTTGTCCCTGGAGAGCTGGTAAATATGGATATGTGTCTAGTCGCTCGTCCACCGTCATTGCTCAAGGCAGGCATAATGAAGCATGGCAGGGCTTACTGCACAAGCCAGTGCTTCTGTAAGGGTTTACTGAGGGCTTTTCAAGTCCTGGAACCTTGGACTTTGATTTCCTCTTAATATCCTGAATGTTCGCAGGCTAAAAGTAAGACACTGTGAATGTTTTCAGAGATAAGCAAATCAACCGTGTTGTAGCCTAATGCTTTTAAAGCTGCACTAATCAATATTTTTATATTAACAATAGATCTAATTGTATTGTGAGACAGAGGAGGGGCCGCTTGTGGTGACAAACCTACAGAGAAATATCACCCGACTACCTGAGCTAAAGTTTTAGTGTCTTTCTACTTGCAACTGTACGGTTTTGGTTCAGTCTCACGGCTCCCGTAAAGCTGATTTAGGCCAAAACAGGCAGCTGTTCTCAGTGAAAGATTCCTCTCTTATACTCTTATTCCCCTGTGTTTATTCACCCAATAGGTTTTAATTTACTTCTTATATTTCATTGTTTTTTTGTTGTAGTTTTTATGTCCTGCTGAATTGGTCCTTGATTTCTATGCAGTTATTCTTGAACTTCATTTTTCTTTTCTCTTCTTATTGGCTTTTATTTCAAATAACATTTCATATTCATATGGCCAAATTTTCTTTATAATCCATGCTAGATTCAATGCATGGTTTTTTATGTGCTCTGTGAAGCACTTTGGGCTGCATATTTGAGTTTTTTAGAGTTTAAAAACCCATGTGGTAAGAGTTAAGCATCACACAGAGGATCAAGTTAGTAACCAGGTGGTGGAGCATACAGTATAGCAGCTTAAGAGCCAGATGTTTTCATCAGGGAATATATTGGACACTCCTCCAAATCAATGCAATGCAAATGGGCTAATATATTATATATTACATTAAAACTTCAAGAAGTAATAATATATTAATGCTGCATTTACAGCTTGCTCTGCTGCCTCCAAGTAGCCATAAAAAATCTATCAATGCAGCTTTAAAAAATAAAACATCAAACTTTAGGCTGTAAAGATTAGAGATATGCCTATATACCCGTAGATCTGAAATTCTGTTTGGAATATGTTAAAAATAATTCAAGAAACAATCGTTCAAAGTGTTAGGCATGTTGTGAGTTTGTGCAACACACACACACCCTCATCAGTAACTTCTAGTCCCAATCACAGTCTTACTTGGAACCATCCACCTTCTTAAAATATTCCCACACTTTGAGAAATGCCAGATCGTACCTTTTACAATTTCTGCATTGCCTTAGCAGCCTACAAAATATCCAGCTGAGTCTGAAACTGTAACACATTTATCTCTCTCATATTTTCCTCTGAGCTTGGACCATGTATCTAGAAGGATGAAAACTCTTCATCAAACCACATCACTGACTTGGCATTCATACACTGCAAATCGCAATAGCGCAAACACTTAGACACTGTCAGTTATCCAGCAAACACTTGGACACTGGACAGGAAGTAAATTGTGTTCAGGGCTTCAAGTGCCATGTTTCATGTGCTCCATGTGCGGGAAAGCCCTTGACGAACAATAGCTTTGCCTTCAATGAGTGGCTGCTAACAGCTGGAGGATGAAGCTTGCCGAGGAAGAAATTGTGTTGATGTGTTTGTCTTTTCTCTTTGGTGAGTGGAAACTTCATTGATTTCTCTTAACACACTTTTTTTTTCAGACAGGTAGCAAAAAGAATGTAGTCTGAACCCCGTGGCTGGCGGCAGTACAAGCAATAATGTGTATGTGGGTGTGATCATGGCGCGAGAGTAGTAGAGTCAGACAGACTGATATCTAGAATTGATGATAGCCATACTAAATCTGTGGTCCTCTCCGCCTTTTCCAGGCTATCTATCTTCCCTCCTGTCCATACAACCCCACGGTTAGTGTGAGAGGAAGTAACAAAACACACCAGCAACAGCAGAGATAAGACGTGGTCCAAGATGCAGACGCATGAGGGGTGTGCAAGGGCAGAAGAAAAAAGGATGGAGTCGTGAAGATGGGAAGAGGTGGAGAGGCTTCACAGGCTTCTGATTGTCCCATGATAATTGTTAAAAGGTCAGTCCTCCACCTCCTCGGCCAGACTGTAGAGTAGAAGATATGCGCAAACACACAGACACACATATGTGGATGCATGAGCATTTGCCCCGCCCCCCACCCACCTGCTAGGTTGCTCTTTAGAGTGACACGAGCGTCTTTAGAGAGTTCTGCGGACGAGCTCCTTAAATGCCACAGCATTGTGAAACAAGGGTGAGAGAAATGAAAGGAGCAAACGATGGATAAGTGTGGAAGATGTTTCCTATCTCTAGCTGGAATTCAGTGATGCCTAGTAGGGATAAAGGTTGTTTCCTGTGGCTGAGTTAGAGTCAATAATAAGGTTAAGGCTCACACTGTTAAAAACAAGTATAAGAGCCCTCGCCAGATACAAAATAAAGGTTAAAGCAACTAGCACGCTGGAGGGGGATGTGGATAAAAATTGAAACGAATATGTGAGTTCTTTCTTTGCAGTAAGATTAACTGCTCCAAAGCTAGAACTGGCCAAAATGACACACTAAACATCCTGCTCTGCACTGATTCTGTCAATTCTCCATGCTACAGAGCAAGCGTCTGCAGTACATTAACACGTGTCACTTCTCAATGGACGCAACATATTGAAATGGGGTCACAAAACCTGAGAACAGCTGCTTACTGGACTATTCACTTTGTCTGCTACTTTATAGTCACTCTGTTTCCGTGACATTTATGAATGGATAATGCCATCTGTCTTGGAGGGAAAGCTGCTCGCAAGGAAGGTGTGGATGATAACTTGTAGATTTAAGAGCTAATCCAGATTGCCTAGCCAGACTGGCTCTGGTCATAAACCCAACCAAAATAAGATTTATGATCTTGTACTGAAAGATACAGCCCAGTGAACATGACTTGTTGTGTTGCACTGCATTCTAAAACTAAAGTGACGTTGAAAGTTAAAGAATTGTTAGACAGGACTATATTAACAAGGCCACTTAAATCATTTGATAAAGGTCAACGCATATTAATGTGCTGACTTTAATTCAGAAGTGACAGGATCAGATCAATGGTGATTTGAATCAGCTGATCAAGCACTGTCATCATCACAGTGAGAAGGAAATGGAGACAGATAAAAAAAAGAAAGAAAAGGAAACAAGAAAACAGCCGATTGCAATTGGAGACCAACAAGAAATCGATATTATTGACAGGCTTCAGGGAACTCATAGCATCTGGAAAATAACCAACACACACTCTTATAATTGGCAGAACGGGTTAGTGCACACAAAGAGAATAAGAGAGACACGGGTTCACGCACGTGCACTCCTTGTAAAAGCGATAGCAGCGGGATGCAGACACAGTGCATGTCGAAATCAGAATGACTTTTGATTTACTTGTGGCTGGTGATTAGGACTTGATTTGAGACCCCGCACGCTGAACGCTGAATCACTTACTGACCATGGTGTCCAACATTTTTCTGACTGCTGAAATAGTCACGTTGAATCAATACTGACTGTTGGATACACTGATGGAAATCAGTGTTTAACAAGCTGTAGTATCTTTCATTGGGGTCAGCGGTCTGCAGGAAGATTGTCATTTCCAGTGAGGGCTAAACGAACTAAAAGTTCCACTCCTGTGGGATGAGTATCATGAGAGGACCTCATGAGATGAATGTATCACACCCCAGCCTCTGGATTTTATAAAACACATTTGCATAACATGTTGAGATTTGCTGAATTTGCTGGAACGCTGCTGCTACGGACATAGTTGTATAAATCACTGTATGAAACTGATTGGGGTGGGGATTGGGACTGTGTTTGGGCTCATGTACATGTTTTTTCTTTTAAGCGAGGCCCTCCCCAAAATTACTAGTGTTTTACTGCACCTCCTCATGAATAAAACACACACCTACCCTAATTTCCCAAAATAAGTGTAAGTAGTGTGAGTAGTGAGATGCAAACAAGGCTAAGATTCTAAGGCCATACAAGCAGCTCTGTGACGCTCTATTCAGGCACAGTGGTGCTGTAAAGCCTGAACCATGAAATGATTGTCAGAAAATTCTAATTTTTTGAGTGTTTCTTGAACCTTCTGGAAAATTAAAAGAAAAGAAAAGAAATATATCAATTTGCATATATAAGCTTTAATTTGTATCATTTTTGCTACATCCAGTATTTTTGTGCAAGTTATTGCTCATAGTGTTTTTATCTTAAACCACCAAAAACATATACAATTCTTTTTTAACCCATTAAATTTTGACTTTTACTCAAGTAATTTCAAACATACAAAAGAACATTTTTTTCTATATTGCACAACAACGTCTTTGTTGTTGTGTCCCGTGTTAGTGTTGGTTCCTCCTGTTGCACTTGTCTGGCCCACGCTTTCATTTTGTAAGTCTTCCTCATTACTACTATCTGAGTCCATTCCTCATTATCACCTACCTCTAACTGCTCCATGTAACTCAGTTTCAGTTTCTACTCTAAATATACCTAATTATCAGTTAAAGTTAAACTTAAAGTTAAGTTTAATTAGTTTACTTAAATAAGAGTTAGAAGGTGATTAGTTTTACAGATATTAGAAAGTTTTGACCTGAATGATAAGGCTAAATGAATTCCAAACAATGTATCGAATAGTTGGACATTTAACTCAAACTACAAAGGTTAACATTATGGTGATGGTAGAGGAAAATTTTGATCCAATGATGGTACTACAGACAGAAATTAGGGGATCACCAATGTCATCACAATTCCTTCCTATAACAATAAAAAAATAGATCACCAAAGTCAGTGGAATTCATCCTCTGGCGATCATGAATATACAAACTATCTATCCTAACAGTTGCTGAGATATTTCAAAATTTTTATTTCCCGCTTGCCACTATGTCAATCTCTCACTCCTATGTCGTCTTGTTTCACTACTTGCTGTTCATTGTAATGGTGTTAGGTGTCTAATAGTGTCGGATACACGCCATAACATTGGACATTTGCTACCTTGCATAGGAGTAAGGACTTATTCTTTAGCACGATAGAATAATGTTTCAAATATGCACAGAAATAGGAAAAAAAGTAAAATTATATCTACAATTATTGCAGATCACCAAATGTCCTTTATATCCTTTATGTCCATTACATCTTGCGCAAATGGATCGAATAAAGCTTTAGCTTATTCAGTATGCAACCAGTTACAGTTATAAAAGAATAAGCTATTAAAGTTTTGAATATGTCAAATATTTTTCTTTTACATTTGGAGAAATGTACTCCTGCTGCCTGTCCTTTGGGAGTGGAAGACTATCATTAATGACAGCCAAGTAGTTACATATTGGTTATAGACAGGATTTAACACCGCGCATCAGCATGAAAGTACAGATGGTTCCCCCTCACTGGGATTGCTGTCAGACGCAGCGTCTACAGCTTTTTATATTTTCCCAGCTTGATCAAATGGTGGAATATTAAGCTTGAACTTTATGCAAACTCCAAAAATCCCATCAATGCAGCACAGTTATAATTTTATGGGGGTGGTATTTGGTTCAGGTTCAAAGTGTGTAAAGTGTATATTACTCTGTAATACCTCTACGTACATAAGCTATGGGAAAACTGAAATGGATAGGATTACTGATTAAAAGAAAAAGTTAAAGTTTGCAAGAGAAGAACATTTTTCATAATTTACAACTGGGACCATAAATCAAACATTGGTAGGTGTGCAAACACACACACACACACACACACACACACACACACACACACACACACACACACACACTCTAACATTTCCGCACGCATAAACATCTTGACTAGTTAATAGACTTGGCAAACATCAAAGTCAAACCTTCAAATCACCACAACGGTGGCCTATGCTTGCCCATCGGCTAAACTTCTATGTCTGTGTTTCATAAAAGTCAAATTGGATTGGTGTGGAAAGCCTGCCATTATATTGGGATTCTCGTCATGTGCAGTGACCCTGCTGCTTGGTAGCACTCGTCTGAGCCCTGCGAGTCCTCCACTTTTTCATCCACCGCAAATTTACTTTGTCTGATCATTTGTTTTCCAATTACGTCCCTGTCCCTGCTAGCAGAAAATTGTCAGCTTTGGTTATGTGAACCCGCTCTTGGGTCTGTAACCAGGGGCAATGTTTGATGTTTGGAACATTTTCATACCCATTAAAAGATGAAGGGAGGGTGAATTATTATCCCGAAAAGATGATTGTGTTTTTGGGGGGTTGGTTTAGGTTTCTGTATGTGATGATATAGTGGAGCCACACACAAAGATGCATTTTTATCGTTCCTTACTGAAAGACTTATATGCAGAGTAGAAAAGAAATGATTGAATGAAACCAAAGCTGAAGTTAAATAATAAGTTCACGACATAGGATTTTACGTATGTGCTCTTTCATCAGTATTGTTCATTCAGTAGTTTCCTCACATCTGTGTTCAATATTTGACCACAGTTTCAAAGTAAATAAAAACTTCACAAGTATTTGTTCACAGTAACACACTCACGGTAATTGCCAGAAACCTACGCCTTCAACACAGCACTGCAATTTAGATGAAAGATGCTGAACAGAACTTCAAGGAGAAGATTACACCCACATAGTGGGGAAATACAACAGATGGGCATAACAATGGCAGCTAAAAATTGAATGGGACTTTGAGAGGCAGAGCAGAGGACAAAATAGCAAGGAAAGAAAGCAAGAGAATCAATGTTTGGCTATAACTGTCGCATTAGCTGTGATAAACGAGGCCGCTGATAGAAACTCAGGAAGTCGACGCAGGGACATTCCAATGATCAAGCACTGAATAATTGGACACAATGGATTCTGGGAAGGAGAGGCAATTTGCTGCCATGGATCCAAGAAGAGGGGCATCAATTCACATATTGACCTTTAAAAAATGCTATTAATGGATGATATCTTCAGTCCATAGCTGGATGAGAAGTTCTCCGGTAGGCAATTGTGTGCGGTAAAATTACACCGTGGTGCATTTCCTCTACAGACAGCCTGTAATATTTGTCTGAGGTTGGGTTTCACATCAGGCAGTCTGCAGGTTTAAAATGGAATGGGCAGTTAAAACAAAAACAAACTCTGATTGATGAAACAATCATCTATAGTGAAATGTATTGAGCTGCAACATTAAATTCGTCAACAGCACTCTGTGTCGTGGTTCGGTGTACTTTCATGGAATAATGGACAGATGACACGTTGAGGGATTCATAGCTAGAAGGAAAGCACACACAGACATACACCATCATACACACGGCAACAAACAAACTACAGTTGATCCCACTTTTGAGCACTCAGGTACTGCACTTGTGTCTGTCAGAAAGCCTGTTTCTGACAGGTTAAGAGCTATTTTTATCAGCTAACTGTAGCTTTGGAAAACAAGACTACAGAGACTTGGCAATTGCATTTTGATGGATAATGAACTCTCTATTTTTTTTTTTGGCCTTGATGCACAGCTCAATGTTTTTATTGCTCTTATTCTTTCATGGTCTCAAGAGGTTACTAGCAATTCAGAACCATTTCAGTGGTTTAAAGAAGAACTAAAAAGGCCAAGTATTTTGACAGTTAAAAACAAGTCTGCCTGCTGTTTCTGGAATGTGGAGAAGTGAGAAGATCAGAATAAAGGTTTTAATGAGCTTCCTTCTGCCAGGATTATTTGTTGGCCAGTTTTCTCTTCATTAGACAGTGAAAGGAGAAAGAAATGAAATGTGACAGGTTAAAGGATATTGTGAGCATGGAACTTTCAGTAATAGGCTGATATGTTATACACATACAGTCTATACTGCACATAAATGTGTAGCTGAAGCCAGTAGCTGGTTAGCTTAGCTTAGAAAAAAGACCGGAAGACTGGAAACAGGAGGAAACAGCTTGGTCCATCCACCTACAAGCCCCTCTGAGGCTTAATAATTGCCATGTTATGTAATGTTTGTTTAATCTGTACAAATATCAAAGTGCAAAAACATCAAGTTGTGGTTATGCTAATCTAAGCTAAGCTAAGCTAAGCTAAGCTGCTACTGGCTCCACATACATATTTACCTTACAGGCTTATGAGTGATATTTCTCATTGAGCTCTCAGCAAGAAAATAAATAAACATATTTCCAAAGCCTTAAACTATACCCTTAAGAAATTTGTAGTGACATGAGGAAAAAAATGGCGAGAAAAAAAAGTGACGAGAAAAAAAAAAAGTGACATGAGGGGAAAAAAAAAGCATTGCGAGATCCCGACTTTCAAAATCAAGATCCCGAGTTTCTTTTGACTGCCAGCCCCTCGAACATTTTCATGTGTGCCCTGTACAAGTGGACCCCCACCCCGCACGCAAGCAGCTGGCTTGTCCCATTGTCATGGCACCACTGTAGTCCTGTAGAGTGTTTATCTGTTTGTGTGTTGCAATAATCCCACAAACGTAATACATTTTCCACAAACCTACTAGCCGCTGTGGACTACAAACAAAACACGCTATTTCCCACAAATGTAATAGCTATTACGTTATATCTATTATGTTTGTGGAACAACCACACCAACCATTATTCAGTGTGTTATTACATTTGTGGGAAGTTATTACAATATTGAAGATTTTTACTTTCCCACAACCGTAATAACTATTACATTATAACTATTACGTAATAACAAACGTAATAACTATTACGTTTGTGGGGAAGTGAAAATCTTCAACTTTCAATATTATAATAACTTCCCACAAATGTAATAACACAATGAATAATGGTTGTTGTGGCTGTTGTTGCTTGTTTGTTTGCCTATACACACACTACTAATACTGACCCCTCTCTCTCGCTCTCTCTCTCACCGCTGTCCATGGTGCTGAACCAAAGAAGCCCTGACCCACGCATCACTTACCTGCCAAGTCTACTTAAAAATGTATTTTTCATATCGTTCCTACACTTGAGAGTTTCAAACTTTTGGGAGGCCATATACTTGCATATTTCTTGATTCTGGATTTTTTTTTTAATGAGGGAAAAGGACTTTGACAAGATAATTGAACTTTTTGGGTGTGAAAACTATATCAGTCACATTAGCCTATTATTCAAAGAAAAATATTTTATATAGGCTACACCTTGAAACATGTCTAGGAGTCTTTAATGATTGAATTGTGTAATTTTTTTACATCACAAAATGATAACTTAATTGTGATAATGTTCACAGTTATTATTTAGCTACATGTCACACAAAACTGTAGCGACTTCGACAAGACTTCCTCTGGACTACATTGGTCGCCATGACAACGGGGGTGGGGGTCCACTTGAACAGGGCACTTGAAAATGTTCAGTCAAAAGAAACCCAAGATCTTGCAATGGATCAATTTTTTAATGGTCGTTTCTATTGTGGTGCATGAAAACTGAAGGCTGATTCTCCATGTTTTTTAAGCAGACCTGCCCCAGATGACCCGAATCATTCATAACAATGCAGCAGATCTGAAATGTATTTTGGCTCTAAACCATTCAGTATTTTAAAATTTTAAACATATTTTTATCATTTAAAAACAGGAGAAGCCAATATAGCAAGAATTAAAGGTCTTTGTCCTTGAATTTTTGATATATTCTTAATGGATTCAATCTTAGAACTAAGTTTAAATGATTTTGGCACCAAAACAATAAATTCTGTTTGATCTGTCTTTTTAACTTAGGGGACTTCAGTACATCCAAATAACTGATTTGTTCAATGCACCATAGACACTTGGTTATACCTTTATATAAACATATAAACATGCAACATAAACAACCTTAAAACCCCCAAAAATAACTTTTAAAAGACATTTTGGCAAAAACAAACAACCCCCCTCCCTTCTCTCCTCTTGATTATCGCTTGCTCTCAACCTTTCTGCTGTCTCTATTCAGGAGAAATAACTTCCTCTCCTTTGAAATGGAAAACTATTGCTGAAGGCTTTTCAAATGCACTTAGGATTCATTTGAACTGGAACAAGAAATTCTGTTGCTGTCGGCGGGCATTTGTGACATATAGCTTTTTTTCCCCCGACAATACATATTCATATATTTTCCTAGTTGACACCTTCAAGGGACACGTTTCAACAAATAATAATAGAGCTGTAGTGACACTGATGCTGCTTGTGTGCTCTTGGACAATGACATCTCCGACTCCTCCGACTTGAGACATGTGAAATGTAATTTAAATGTGTATACATACTGTATAATAAAGGATATCTGTGTATGTTTATCCTTTCTGCTAGTGTACATGTGATTGCCACTTACCTTGTACAATGAGGTAGACCTGTGAGGTCTTGGGCTGCTGCTTAGTCTGTATGGAGCAGGTGTATGACCCCTCGTCATACACATCCACCTGCAAAACAGAGTATTGTTATTTCATTAGTTCTAAATGTTTAATTCCTTTATGTTACTTTGTTATGTTATGTTTTTATGTTCCTTTCAATGTGTTCAGTCTCTAACGATACTCTAATAATCTCCCCAAATAGTCTCTAAAACCTGATGAACTGATATAAGCATCGTGGTACAGTCCAGTTTCTAGGTCAGTATTACCTTTTGTATGCGCAGGCTGTACTCCAGCTGTCCTTTAGTAACCAGATCTACTCTGGGGTCCAGGGACCACTTGTCCTGACCGGCAAAGATGATGTTGGATCGATTGAGCCAGGCCACCTTGGACACTTTGTCATCAACGTAACACCTATGGGTACAAAAAGAGCGAGTGAGGTGAGGGGAAGTAAAATAGAAGGCTTGGTTTCTCATTAGGGGATGCAGTGCGAGGGGACATGAAAAGAGGGAGCATGTCATTTCTTTAATTTCATGATACAGAGGAAATGTGGAGTTTTGAAGATAGGAAACAAGGAAACAAGAAATAACAGCAATTATGTGATCCCACAGAGTAGGTGGGTTTTATGAACCTCAGCGGCGTTGGGGTTTTAAAATCACAACAATTTCTTGAAACAATGGGCCAAGCTGGGTATATTGTAACACATTTCAGCAGTGCTGTGTGATACTGCTGACCAGCAAGTGTATTTGAGAGTTAGTAAACCTAATCAGACAACTCAGCATTCCACTTATCCTCAGGTCTTGAAAGAGAAGCTGAAGTTGAGGAGCTCTCCTATCCTCACTTCATCCCTCGCACATCCCTTTCACTCATTCTTTCTCATGTTCTCTCTTCACCCCTTTCCCTCCTCCTTTAGTCTCGTCTCCCTTCTTCTCTCTGATAAATACATCTCCTTTAACGGCAAACCTATTCCAGTGGATGAGAAAGGACACCGGTATCCTCTTGTTTACTTCTTGTTGCACGCTGTCAGAACATTACGCCAAGTAAGCTCGAGCTAAGACATCTCGCACGGGAGGAATGAGAGCCGAGCGTCTGCCTAATGAATAAATGTAAATGTGAGAAGACGTCGGAATCAATGAGAATGGATATCAGCCGTAATGCAAGCAGACAGTGGATGCGCCTCACATGCAAATTCCCACGACTCCCCGAGCCTTGGCTGTGCACACTGCTTTGGAGTGTGTTGGGCTACAAGAGAGTAGATTAGCGAGGCAGTGGAGTGAGGCTGTCTTTGGCAGGTGACCCCGGGTGATGCACAAAAGTGGTGGTGCAGTCACCCCAGCCTGTTACCCAATGGGAGCTGGATGTCAGATTTGTTGAGGGCTTGTATTCGCACCTTGAATCCCTGTTGATGTTGCTTCCCTTTGTGTGGAACTAAGATAACTGTATTTACTGACTTTCTTTGACATCTACCTTCTACTTTCCTCACTCCGAACTTGAAGTTTATTCTTTTTTTTTTTTTTAGATGTCTTCAGGGCTGTAATTAAAGTAAGGCAGGCACATTCTCCTATAATCATGATGAGCTATATGGACTCTTTTCGAGTATTTTTAAAGCGTGGGTTCCGCGAATCCAGAGGAAACAGCTTGAGCAATAAATAGGACATAACTTTCATAATTCAAATCCATACAATATAGATGATTTCATGACTCACATTCAGTGTCGTGTTGAGCTTTAAGCTCTGCAAATCATCCACGAATGATGGGCCTTGACAGAGTGTGAATTTACATGTCCAAACCCTCAGAACTTATTAAAGTTAAAGTGTAATCCACTGTGCTTTCAAAGATACAAAAACACATCATTTATTTGCAGTAGAAATGTGTACAAAAAACATAAATATTTCACCCGACAGAACTGTGAGCTCCAGCGTATCATCGAAACAGGCGGACACGGAACACTATATATTATATACAGAGCAGTCTGTGACATTGTTGCACAGTGTGGGAGAAAAAGAAATGCAAAGCTTCTGTCTTTGTGTTACCACCTGTTCAATTACCATACAGTTATATTAAATCTACTGTATGGAGTTACTGATTATTTTCCTTTGAACATATTTGCATTACTGTAAGAGAAATGTAATAATATTATAAAAAGTATGATAAAGAGGAAATAAAGGTTCAAATGCTGTGATTGATTGTGATAAAACTCTTCCTTACACACAGTGACAAGTCGAACAGCTTTTAAGTGTCTGCCGTGAAGCAGCAAAGTACCCTCACTGACTGAATGGTTGCACGTTGTTTGTTTTCACTGAGCTTGCTTCCTCTCCTCCGTTATTACCAATTGTCTCCTACTGTGAAGCGAACGGGGGGGGGGGGGGGGTGAGATGAAGAAAACGAAAACAAAAAAAAAAAAAGTGAAAGACAGAAGAAGGAGAAGTGAACAGGAGCATGACTGGTTTCTTTCATGTGTGCTGTTGCTGCACCTGAATCTTGTGATCTTGTAAGCGCCGTATAAGACAAGTCTGCGTTTCACAGAGTTTAGGATGAAAGACAAACACATTGTGTGTCTTCACCAAACAATTCATCCATGAAAGACAAGAACGGAATGGTTCAAAGTATACGTGCATCTTATAATCTACAGATTTATTTCATTTCATAATTAACTTGAGGGTTTCTTGTCAAAAAACAGCCCTGGTCACCCAGTCTTGTACTGTTACTGATCTCAGAGATATTAGAGACTCAGTTAATAATTGATGATGACAAAGAGGTTCAGATTGATGTAGATTTAATGATTCCTGGTGTTTGAGATAAGAATATGTGTTCCGGCATCTGCGGGTTGAAAATGTCATGACACACTCACTGACACTGACACAAAAACTTGTGTCAGTGAGATATTCTGCTACGTCACTGGTGAATGCAGATTTTAGTTTTTAGTTTTTTTTTTTTTTTTTTTAGGAGCTCTAGAGCAGCCTGACTGATGCTTTGTGATTGTTAGAAGCATAGTTCAGAGACTGCAGGATTGTTACTCAGCCAATTGTAAACAGGCATCCATCATGCAATTAATATGGAAATGCGAACGCTTTAAACTCCTCAAGCGGATTTGAGATAAGATGAAACTTTTGCAGTTTAGCAGGAGGCACCCAATTATACCCTCTGTGTAAGTGAGAAGAGCAGTTTTGCACTCATACTGTGAGCGTAGCTCCTCGAAAGCATCGTGCAAGCTCTTGGATAAATACAGGTGACTGGTACTATTAATCATCCAAATGTTCCTAATTGTATTACCTAATTTCAGTTAGCGGTCACCATATGCTCCTCCATATGGGTCAAAGAAATAGATAAATAAATATACAACACATGGTGCCGTACATGCCACCACACTCAGACTTCAATCAGACCCATATTCTGCTGCTCCAAATGTTCTCATCTTCCCTCGCCTTATCTCTTTCCCTCTCATCTCTTCGCACCTCGCACCTCACTCTGCCTCCACTTCTCTTCCTCCCGCTACCCTCGTTTTCTCACCCCGTCTGCCTCTCATCCTGGTCATCCTTGCTTCTGTCTGTAAGTTCCTTCTCCCCTGTCATCTCTCCATCAACACTCTGGAGCAGAGTTGGACAGTGTGGAATAGAAATCAAAGGATTGACTCACTGATCTGTGCTACAGATCCGATGTCTTTGCTACCTCTTGCCTTCCTCTTTGTCTGTCTTCCCTTGAACTGCTCGAGCCTCCAGAGGGTCTTGACAACCATTGGTGCAGAGTGTAGAGCATGCTCAGTAGTGGCTATTTTGTGTTCCCACTAATGAGCGACTACTCAGGGAAACAGAGAACTTCCTATCACCTGTCAGTGTAGTTGTCTGCTTGTATCTCTTGCCTCTTTTTTAGCAGAGTAGCTGTCAAGGTGTGTCTAGGTAGGGCTGGGCTTCTCGGCCTGTGCCAGGGCTCTGCTGGACCAGAATGAAAAATAAAGAGCTTGGCTCTCTGCGGTTGGCCTGATCTGAGGCACATTCAACAAGTCCCTTGCAGACTTTGATTGGAATGGCGAGCCACGGTTGAACGATTTGTAATGAAAATCCATCCCATTAACTGGCTGCAGGCTTCACAATGATGCAGTATCTCAGCTGTGTTATTTAGCCAGCGTGACTTTATTTATTTGAATATTTGGCAAAAAATCAGAACCCTTTTTTTTTTTTATCACAACAGCATCTCCATGTTCACAATCTTCTGCAGAATCCTCTCCGAGCCCATAATCCTCTGCAGAATACATAGACTCTGTTAACATAAAAAAAGCTTATAAATGCTAGCAAATATTTGCTGATGCTTGTAAACAAAAAGCTTGTTAAAGTTTTTTTTTTTTTTTTTTTTACTGGATTTTACAAAGTGGCCTGGTTATTTATCAGTCTCTTCAGAGGCTGGGCCTGAGTTTATGCGGGGTCTGCTTGTGATGGATACCTAGGGTTCAGAGCTTTGTTGATGGATGCTCTGCTCTGCTATATTATACTCTTTTTCTTCCCCGCTGTGCCGTGCCAATATGGACTGGCCAATGGGCTATGGCTGACAGGGGACTGTGTGGGCTGACAGATGCCTGGGCCAGAGCTGCTGAGCTGGGCTTGTGTTGACAGGAGGGCTGGGCTGGATGGATCCCTGCTCCAGGGCTAGCCGTGGGGGAGGACCAAAGAGCAGGCTGAAGCCAGGGAGTGAAACTGTAATGAGAGGAACGATGTGCCAAGACTGACAGAACAGCTCCACCACCCGCTATCCCCATCAATACCCTGTTCTCCTCATCTCACCTCGTCTTTTCTCTCCTTTTTTACCTCTCTGACACCTCTCACCCCTTAACAAAACACTTTTTTTCCTCCATTTTCTCTTTGTAGTGCGTCTGTCTTATTCTTCCCTACACCCCTTTCAAACCTCTGCCTCCATCTCATTCGCCTCCTCTCTCCTTTTCTCCCTTTTATCATCATATTGCCTGGGCAACCTGTGTCACTAAGGTGCCTCTGTGTGCGTACATTTGTTAGGTTGGATGTCTGTGTGTGTTGCAGCAAATACCTGCTACCTGCCATACGGACAGCATCTGAAATATTTTCCCCAGAAAGAGTCGAACAACTTGTTTCAGCAATCGATAAAGATTAAAGGGGAGGCTGACACCCTAGCTATTTGATCAAAATCTGCCTCACTCCGAGCTTGGTAGGCAAGAAGTGCCTGTGTCTGTGTGCATGTGGCAGAGGGCACAACAGACAGAGGGAGGCAGACGGACAGATAAAGAAAAGATGCGACACGGAAGAAAGCGACACCGAGAAAAGAGAGAGAGTGGAAATGTAAGCTGTTGGATAGAAGCGAAGTTAAAGCTGCATACCAAATCAAAGCCAGGTCATTCCTTTATAGCCCTGAAAGCAGTTTCTTGCCCCAGATATTCTCTGCATAGCAGGTTAAATGTATTTCCGGTAAGGTCTAAGTTTATCCCCTAGGACTGGGCTTAGCGGAACAAAGCAGTTATTGAAATAACCAGTGCGAGCCTGTCTTGCTATAGAATTCACCTTCCACTCTTGTATGTTTGACATACAGAAAAGACTAAACTAAACTAAATATTCCCCTGTCAGAGAAGTACATATTTGCACTTTAACATAAAATGGAAATCCGGTGTTGCATTATGTAGGATCGCAGAAACATTGCGCCTTCAAAGTCGAAAGCGAATTCATGTGCGATTGTGTGTGCCGCCGCGTGCGCTGTGTTAATTTATAGTCGGCAGGTGAAATGTTTGTCACGCCGTTGTAAATTGGTGTTGACACCGATGGTGGTACGAGGTCGCATTGATTGCCTTGATTTCGACGCTGTGTTTGTGAATTTGCAGGCTTAATAAAGGATTTGAGGAGAGGGATCACGAGGGCGATATGTCGAGGGTGTGGAAGTGTCTCCTTTCGTTTATGGTTAATTTTAAACAAGGCTGTTATCAACAGGAACACTCTCCTGCGAGAGAGGACCCAGCTTGAAAAATCGCCTGGAGTGCTCTGGCATCTCTATGTTTGTCTCTGTCCATAACGCCTAAGATCCACATAGAAAGAGCTCTTTAACCCATTTAACTTTTTCAAGATGTGTCATCAGTCACTACAATGACTTCAGTTAAGTCAGTCCCCGAGTCAATCCCTTTAGGGAGATCTCCAGTGACGTAAAAGCATCAGAATAGTCTCGGAGTAACCTTTGTTGGCTGTGTTGATTTATCCTCTCTGCTTCAAAGCGCCCAGACAGCCACAAATCCTCATATAATTCTCCCATCATGAAGCCCCTCCATCATGGTTGGCATGCGTCAGTGCTTTGAGTAAGCCATTAATCAGGACAGGAATGATTGTTTTGAGACCTGGCCAGCAGACCTTACAGGGGGAAATTATTAATCAAAAAATTGTTGCAAACAACTCAGGAGTGAGCAGGTCTGCTTGATTCGAATTTGCTCGCCACAGGTTTGATTTCACCTCTAAGGCTTTGGAAGTGCCAGGGCAGTTAAATTTCTGTGTGTGTGTCATGTTTTCTCAAAGTTTCTGAAGCCGTTCCAATTATATGTTGCGCTAGGGTCTGCTGGGAAGTGCAAGATATGAAAATCTTCGCAGAAATTGTTGGGGGTGGGGGGGGGTCGGTGAAAAAGGGCAAAAGGCAGAACATGCACCAGAGGAAACCAACATCTAACTTCTGATCAGAGTTCATACTGTACATGGCAGCAGTGCAGGAGCCCTGACACTTCTCCTGTCAGTCTTGCTTCACTTTGACCCATTCATCCTCATTTTAAAGTCAATGTGACAACTCCTCCATGGTTTCCTCCTTCCCTTCCTCTGTGTTGTGTTTTTAAGCAGGGCTGCAGTGTGAGGGAGCTTGGATGTAACGAGCCCATGACAGATGGTGCCTCATTGAGACGTAGGCAGGAGGATCTATGGCAGGGGCAGGATGCTGCTATTAAATCTCTGGAGATGTACTGTGCTTCCTTCCCCTGTCATATCTTCCCTTTTTTGTCACTCTTGTTCTGCTTCCCTCTCTTTCTGCTGTTTTGTACCCTTTTCTTGGCTTTCTGTCTTTCTCTTTCATTCTTGCGCCATCACTTCTCTCTCTGTCCGTCTTCTTTGCCTCGCTACTTCCCGTTCCTTGCTCGTTCTCCCTTTCTTCTGCATGTTATTACTCCCACATGCAGCTGTGGTCCGCCTGTACGGCGAAATCGTCAGTCAGTGCATGTAGAGGACGGGTAACATAACAGCAACGCTAAAACAAAATGCAACTGTACTGTCGTGAGGCTTAGAATATGACATTTTTGCGTGAGAGTGCTCCTAAGAAGGGTTATTTGGACAATTTGAATGGCTATCATATCCCTGAATCTGTGTTTATGCGTGTGAAGCTGTGCTGTCTATGTTGACAAAAGTGTGTAAGTATAGGGGAGAGCAATATTATTGCTAATGTAAGCCACATGTCTCTTCGGCTGCAAATTATACTCATTATCCCACAATTACTGGCTGCAGAGCATTGACCTTTCCCACCCTTCGCTGTCTTTACGCTGCATTCCCGTCTCATCACGGAGCCAGCTCCTATTATTACAGGATGTGACATACTGTAAGGCCTTGTCTCCGAGAGTGACACAGCGGAACTACCACCTAATTTCTTCACCTCTCGTGTGATCCATCACTGTGCTCTGCTTTGGTGCATTACGGGTAGAAAGAGGTGAATCAGTTGATGATGCAGTGCCACTGAAGGAGAGCAGAGGCAAGAGGAGGAGAGAAAAAAAAAAAAAAAAAAAAGATACTCTTATAAGTGCTAAAATACTCCAGACCTGGCTGCCTCTATTAAGGCTGTGAAATGAAATGCAGCATCATAAATTCTGTCTGAAATGAAATAGGCTTATCTGAATTTGTTGGCCCAGCACACTATTTATGTTTCTTGGGAAAGCTTCTGATAATGTACAAAGTAGAACTACCAAGACCCGCAGTACATCTCAACAACACAGATTCCCCCCGCATCTCGTCGAGCTTTAGCAAAGCTCTGAAAATCAAACAAATATAAGCCAAGAGCTTTGCTACCTTTTTCTTAATCATAGCCTTTTTTTTTAATCTCCAAGGTAACACTTTGAACTGAAGATGTGTCTTAAATAATTATGGTGGGAATCAGAGCTTAAGGCATGGGTCGTTTCATTATCATTTCCTATGTGTGAATTGGCTTTTATACCCTCTCGCCACACTAATCAGCATTTTTTCCCTCGTGGGCTAATTTTCAAAACTGCAGCCTTATTAAGCGTGTTGTGAGGGATATCATTTGAGGATGCGTCTGCAGCGGATGGTATTTAGTCTCGCGGGTTGGACTTTAAAGGTTAGCCAGCATTGGTGCGGGAGTCAGCATATCAAGTACATGACTGACAGGCGTCATGTCAAAAGGAGAAGGTCAAAAAGGTCTTCTGTGATTTGTTGTCAGGGATGGAATGGCTAATTCACATGCCGGTGCAGCAGCAGACGCTAAAAGGTTGACAGCTATTTTTCCCGTCTGTGTGAAATCTTGCACTCACTTGGGGAAGCTGCCTATATATTAAAAAAATAATTAGTCATGTTTCACGTCATACAAAGGACTGGTCTAACACATGTCAGAGATTAACACTGACAGTGAGACAGTTGAATGTTGCTGTTGCATGGATCCTTGAATATAAAATATAAATAGAATATCTTAACAGACTTCTGAACAGCAGACAGTTTGCTGACATTTAAATGCTTTCACAGTCACACAATGTCTCAGCTACAGGGAGCAGCAACTATCGAGCTGCGAATGCAATCCTTGCTCTGCATTCTGAAGAGAGATTTGTTGGTAAACATAAACTCTAATGACTCCGGCATTCACATCTGCTTTGTTTATTTGGTTGCATCCTTCACGCAAAATTGCCTGTGTGGAAAAGAAAAGGACCAACCTCCTGTTGTTCCACCACAAAATCAATTGATGGTGTAGCCATGGCAACAATAGAAGGGGCCGCAATCCTGACATATGTTAATACACTTTTTTCTTTTTCCTTTGTCCATGGGGTGTATTTATAATTAGTCCCTATCACGGCCATTTCACAATGTTCTGTGTGAACTCAGCATGTATCCCAATGCTTTCAGAAAGGTCTTTCATAGCACTTTAGCACTGGGTGTAACTCATCGCTTCCAAGTGGTCCCTTGAGCCTGTACAAGGTTAACCAGTGTTAACAACCGCAGCCTGCAGCGTAAGGCTTAGGTGTGAAAGATCTCGACTCTGTCAGATCTGAGCGATTTTCTTAAAATGATCTTTAATTGCGCGGAGTTGGCGTCCGTCTACTGATGAAAGAACAAGGAGCCGATGAGCCTAATGGACTTTGACACATAGATCTCAGTTGATCTCAGTATCCACAGTGTCCTGACAAAATCTTCCATAACAGGGAGGTTGTGACAGTGCATATCAGGCTTGTAAAATTAAAATCTCACGCGGATCACAATGCATGATGATAATGAAGTGTAAATCTATGGATTCATTGATTCTTTCATTAAGTTATTCAAGCGGCAAGACGCAGTCTCCAAAGTGCTATTAGGTTCTGCTATTAAACTCATTGCCTCAAAATAATGATATTTTAAGACCATAATTTCGGCTCAGCGGGGGATTCATAAATGAATGAAAATAAATCATTATCTTATCTTTGACCTAAATTACTGTTTAATTGCATAGCAGAGGCCTAGGAGATAAACAAATGTGAGAAGCTTGTCTTTTTAGCATCTTGTCACTTACTGTAAACACACACAATGCAAAGGACCATAGATCACAGATAGTGAGAGCTTGCATAATGAACGTGAATATGAATATGAATTATTTTGAAACAAACACTTGGCTCACATCTTACAAAACACTGTAATAAATGATAGAGCATGTTTAATTTAACACGTACTGGTGCTCTGACGTGCATGCGTTAATGGTCATGCTTTATGTGCCAGTTTATTGTGACACCAGCGGGGGAGCGCACACGTCATTAAAAAAAACCTGTCTTTAATAATTCGCATTTGTTCATTGTTCGTGGCTTGTGGCCATACAGTGCTTTTCAAAAGTCACAATTAATATATAATAATAATATTGATAAATAATATTCCCTTGAGTGCCCACGACACAAGCCCTTTGTCAAAACTTTCTGCCTCAACTGTTTCTTAGAAAAAGGAGGGCATAAAGAAAGAGGGGGAGAGAGAGAGGAAGGAAAAGAGCAAAAGAAAAGACAGCAAAGATTTATAACTTGCACAATAACTGTGGATGAGAATAAAGGGCCTTGTGCGTTCAAACCCTGTCATGTGTGGCAGCACGTGTGCCACCACTCAGAAGGCCTCATCTGCGCACTGAGAGATAGGCTCGGCTAAAACGAAGATTCTGGGTAATGATCCAGCACTGCGTTATTATCATAACAGCCCGGGAACCTTCTCTGAGACGGTATAAGCACAGACAATCTAGCAGATTCCCTTTTAATTGCTTTCTCTTCTGTGCGGGGCAATGAGAAAAGGGGGATAGTGGAAGGGATGGTAAGGCAGGAGGGAAGGAGGGAGTGTGGGGGGTTTGTCTTGTTCCTCAGAGCAACTGTTCCAGTAGATAATACCGAGCAACCCCTGAAAGGGAAACGGATGAGAGGGAGCAGGGGGAAACAGGAGGCAAAATAATGTGTTTTTCTGGGCTTGAAATCATCGCAACATTTTGCCTTCTTCTCCCCATATCTACAAAAGAGACAAGGAGAGAACGCTCAAAGCTAATAATCATGCTAAAATACTCGACTGACACTAGAAAATAAACAAGCAGAAGACTGTAATTTCATCACAGGGGTGGCTAAATAACAAAAGAAACTATGCTATTGTTGTGAAACTCCAACTCTGTGCGGGAGGAAATTAGCCTTTGGCACAAACAAGGATTAGGAGGGTTTTTATAACATTAAAACAAAATGCCACACGCTGTTTGTCTTTTCACATATTACCACTCAATACAACAGCGCTGCATCTAAAAATCACCAATAAACACAATGAATTGTTGCTGCTGATCCGCACTTATTGCCAAGGGCATGGTTTGCCAAACCTGTAAACAAGGCTGAATAGGCTTTTAAAAAGACCAACCAATTGAATCATATGTCTTAGTTACTGACAACTGCATTACAGCCGGCCATTTTACAAAGCTGAATTTCTTGTTTTCCAAGCAGTCATCTGTCTCATTAATGTTAGTATACTATTTTACTTGATATGTACACCATCCATATGGAACATTTCACTGGTTGTATGTTTCTTAACTTCTACAAGGTGTGAGCAGGGGCTGTTCTGACACCTGTTCTGAGACTGCTGCAGCAACTGAAGTGGATTTGATATTCTAATAATTCTAATAACGATGAACCTGCAAATTATTATCACCTGAATCTGAACTCTCTTTTTATGAGCTAGTGGGTTTTACCTCATTGTTCAGCTCACTACTGTTTTAGTTCACTCTCACGGCTCTGGCCTTGGCTCAGTCTATTTGGACTTGGCTTGGGAACCCGAGGGAGGCCAGCATGGAGCATGTGGATCTTTCCACATTTGCATGTCTATGAGCCCTTTGTATATAGCATGGTATTTTGGGCCTATTTATCTAAAACTTGAGTGAAAAAGGATTTTCCCTAAGTCTTCTTCTTAGTGTGTTTTTTGGCCACAGCACACAGCTGTTAGGATGTTACTCTAACTGAGCTTGGTTGCTTTGAGTTAAAGGGGACTTGAATCTGGATCTCGAAAGTCGATTATGCTAAAATAGCAAACACAAATCCTTATTGAAGATGAAATACCTGCATCATCATCAGTGCTTCAATCCACAGATCATGGATTTGGATGGAAGTCTGTTGATAATCTTAAAAGAGTATAGCTTTTTTTTTTTTTTCTCAAACAGGGTGTGTGTGACAGCAAACAGCAAAGAAACAGTCTGGTGCATTTAGTGGGTAAAGAGCCAGATATTTCCTTCAGGAGTTGGTAGAGACCAAAAACAGAGCCAAAAGAGTGACTGTTAGTCCAAATGGACATAAACACCACTCCAAGTTTTAACTGAAAGGATAATGAGTCAGAAATGTGTTCACAACTTGTTTGTGCTGCCTGCAAGGGGAATGACAATCAGTTATTGTCGGTTTGAAAGCAAGAAATGAGAAAATTCAAATGATCCTCTTCAAAGCATTGACGTTTGCTTATATCCTCTGTTTGAGCTTTAAAAACAAGAATGTGATGATTCTGTGCTGCCATCTGTCAAGTCTTGGATGCTGGAACATCTCATAAACGAGCAGGAACACTGCCCTTTTCAGTCCTCTACAACAGTGCTTGAGAACTGCATTACTATTCA
Organism: Protonibea diacanthus; assembly: GCA_028641955.1. Lineage (NCBI taxonomy): Eukaryota > Metazoa > Chordata > Actinopteri > Sciaenidae > Protonibea > Protonibea diacanthus. The sequence goes on along the minus strand of CM053982.1, from coordinate 20,606,805 downwards.
ATGATCACATATGAGGAGTAAAAATAACACACGGCCTGTCAGCTTGTAAAATGGAAGAGGTGATCATGGTCAGCAAGCGATAATAAACTTATCTTTTCTGGTCTGTAACATCACCTGCATCCGCTGATAGCATCGCCCCACTCCAACAGTCCGTTGCAACAAGTCACTAGACCACCATTACTGTTTGAAGCAATCTGAACTCCAACTGATTTTGATTCCCCTCCAAGTCACTTGCTTTGGTGCTCGCGCTCACATCAACTGGAAAACCCATTTTGCGGTGCCTCAGCCTGGCCAATTTCTATCTGTCACAGGTAGTGGGGAATTGACTGTGCGACATGTAGCATATCACTTTAAAGTGACAGTAAAACGGGAAATCACTTTGTGCCAGCCACATGCTCTTGTCGCCTTCCATAAGAACTTTGTTCAGTCAGAGGGAAAAGTCCTTAAAGCTAAACGGTTTGTGGGGGAAAGATAGCGAATCAGTGCCAAGTCCTGTCTCCTTGCACCCGCTCAGGACACACAGTGCAAGAAGCGACCGGGTCTCAGAATGGTATACTTTAAATCCACGTATACGTGCAAGACACAGGCCAAAGGAATGCATATGTGCGCCTGTTTGTGCACACATTAACCCAAATGTGTAGCTGCAACTACAAATTCAAAAGAAAATGTGACATCCGAACCTGACAACTGGAGCACACCCTTGTATACACTCACCGGTGACTCTAGTGGCTGCAGTGTCACCCTGAAACCCATGCACACACGCAAACACAACATTAACAACAAATAAGAACTCCATCCAAGATGCTGTGCTCTAAGAGCTGACTAACGAGTTTGACGTTTACAGCCTGTTTATCCATCTAAAAACATCTAAAACAACCCGGACAGGAACTTTAGGAAAGTTTCTCCAGCAACACCACCACTGACAGATGATCGAATTTAATCCTGAGGAAAGAGACAAACAAGACAGAGGCAGCGTTTTCAGCCACAGGTACCTGCAGTCTTATTACATTCATGCATGACCTAACACTGGAGAGGTGATTTCTTGGATTCTTAGCTTGTCATAGTAGATTTGACAGCGAATGAAGCTTGAAATATAACTGTAGAGAGGTGGAAACCAAACTGTGACCCATGGAGGCATTTGCATCTTACACAATTATTTTGTTATTGAGAGTGGCATGTTTAAAAGGCAAACACTGCCTTTAGTTTATGTTGTCCACAGTTGCTATGACTACAAATCATACAATGGAATAAGAAAAAAAAAGAACTATTTTTTTTTTTTTTTAACATTTGTTAAGCTACAATTTTGTACATCAGTTAATCTTTTTTTTTAATAGACACTATTCACGACCACAGACTTGCTGTTTTAACATTATTGGTATATAAAAGTAATCAATAGATGTAATACACTCAAATGAGTAAAAAATGAGCTGAATTTACTGCGTGCTGCTGAAGGACTGAGAAAAGGATAGCTCACTTTGGTGTGTAGGCTGTTTATGCGTTTGTGGGCATTTTGGTGTCTCTTTTAAATGACTGTGTCAGGTTTATCGTGTTGAGCATCAGCCAGTGACAGAAATGCGTGTGTGCGTGAAACAGAGAGACAGGGACTCGGAGAAAAATGATTCAGGGGGGGATAGGCAGATTGCAGAGGCGGTGTAACAGCAGGAAATGATAAGTGTTTATACAGTATATTTGCATGTAAAATGTGGCTTGAAAGTGTTTCAGTGGCTCTTACTGTACGTATGTGTTGATTAGTATGTATGCATGCGAGTAGTGATAACCTTGCAGTGTGGGATGCTCATCTGCACTGCAGCGGGACAGAGCAATTTAAGGTGATCTTCACATAACTTAAAATGTCTGTGAAGTATCTGATCGAAGGTGAAGCTTTTTCTCTATCACAACCAGACAGTGTGTCGCAGTGTGTGCGCGCCCATGCAAGTCGTTAATCACTTGGACAGTGCTTTGCTTCAGCTTCAGTTCAAGCAGTGTCAGAGCGGAGCAAGGACTTCACGCCACAAAAAATATGCTGTTATTCTTTTTTTTTTTTTTTTTTTTTTTTTAAAAACCACAAACACTAGGAGCTGTCAGTTTATAGATTTGCATGCGGGTCTTTGGAGGAGGACCGGAGAGAGGTGAGAGCAAAGCTAGCTAAACACAATCAACTTTTTGAGGCGTATTGTTTTACAGAAAAAGAAAACTCTCTCTGTGATGAAGTAGCTCTGTCTGAGATGTGAATAGGACTTCACTTTGTGAAAAACTTTTGATTTATGAGGCTTTTCCTTGAGCCAGTTTGCTGGTATTTTTGTGAAAGTGCACAGTTCATATCATGCTTCAGGGTCAGATCAAGACTTTTTGGGAACCTGAACTCTATTTTGTTCTCTGTTTGTATAGCTGGCTCACTGTGCCATGTTGTTTTATTTTGGTGAGCTTTCTCAACAAACTGTGTAACAGCCTCTGATATACATTCAGAAATGTGTACTTTGGGGTACTGCCAATTTGAATTTCAGAATAATATGCTGTCCTTATTAGTCACATTTCCTGCTTGCCTTTGCAGATTGAGGAAGCTGAGCAGTACTAGTGCTGTTAGTTGTGACATTTTTTGATATGCTGTTCTTGGTTGAAGGTTATGGCAGTTTTTTATAGACAGTTGTTGCCTCATTCACATATGCTCTGACCTGCTTTAGTGGAGTAGAAGAGAGGCTGTCAGGGTTTTTTGTGTTTTTGTTTGTGCCCTTCTTTACTGGTTTGAAGCATGACAGCGGTTTCATATTTATGTGCACGACTTCAAGCAAGTTTTATGACCTTTGTTGAGTTGTTTCCATAGACAGTACAAACATGGATGTAGTATCTGTAGCATCACCCGTAAGTTCCTGTGAAGCTCAAAGTGTGTTGCCTCTGACCGCCACCATGTTGGCAATCCCGCCTTTGCTGCTTCCTGGCTAATCTAAAAATGAGCAAAGACGTGGATCGGTGGTGGACCTGAGGTGGGCTGAATAATGCTTGGGTGCTCAAACAAGCTATCTGTAAAGTTACCCACCTGTCAATCAATGCATAACTGTAATGCATAATTTCAATTCTTAATATAATTTGAACAAGTGAGTTCTATAAAAATCCACTCTCAGTACAGTTGTCATGAACAGGGAAATTAGCTACAGAGACCAAAACATTTTTTGTATCAGGCTGTAAACATGTTTAAGCTGAACATTTTAATATGGGGACTTATGGGGAGATTGAGTTGTTCTGTAGCCAGCCACAAGTGGTTGTTCATGGGACCTTTTATTTAAATATGTTTTTTTTATTTTTTTTTTATTTGTATATTGATTTTTGGGGTGAAATTTAGGATATTTAAACTGGAATCTAATGAATATTGTGTTATATTGTTATGGTCACTTGGTTATTTGTTTCCTTTTTCCCCTAAATTCTAGTGTGACTGTTCTTTGGCCCATGACCCTTTGCAAGTTGCTACACTTACACCTTACAATAGGTGTTTTCCATAGCAGACATTTTGACATATTAGGAAAAGAACAGGTGTTGATAATATTAACAGTGGCTCAGAACCAGCACGCAGAATACCTGAAATCTGAAAATGAAGCAGTTAAATGGAATTCAGCCTTCGTTCATTTTATTATTTAGACCTCTTTCCTACTGTGACATGTCAAAATGTCTCCTTTTTAAACACCTTTATTCACATCCCACATCTTTCTGCTTGTGTTTACTAATATCATTATAAGTTACAAGGGTTTTGACACGGCCTTGCGCAATGTTACTTCTGACTGCCTTGTTAGAGTGTTTTGTTGCTTGAAAACACGGCAGCGAAGGCACAAGATGAGCCAAACATCAGTCCTTTTGCCTGGCATGGCTTACAAGGTTTTGACTCAATAAACAGTTTGCACAGCAGCAGAACAAGTCAAACGCTCGAATTTCGAAGGGGATTTTTCCACAGTTGGTGCTGGCAGCACGCTAATGGCCAAATCAGACCGCTCAAGTCAGAAATCCATCCAACGCTGCAGGAAGTAGTTGACTAGAGCCAGCATAGAGGGCACAATGTTTGAACCAGTCTGGCAGCTGGCAGGCTGTGCTGACAAAAATAAATAAATAAAATGCACCTAGGGTAAAAGAAACAGGTTTTCAGGTAAATTTTAAAGATCTAATTATTAAAATTAAAGAGCAGATCTTTAATAATAGATGTATCTCTTTTAGATTTCCTTTCTCTTCCAAGGTAATCTCTGGTCTGAACACATGCTGTAGCCATTGATGTAGCTCTTTGTCCACTCTAGCAGTCTGTTTATATTTTGTTTTTCCAGCAAATGTACGTTGTTTTTTTTTTTATTTTTCAGTCCTGCAGTACATGAAGCACCTCAACACTTCAAAGAGAGCTATAGTTGTCCTATCGCACTGTTACACCAAAACATAAAGCCTTCAGAAGAGAAACTAAATATAGCTACAGTGTCTGCAACTTAGTGTAGATGTTGAGCATAACTTGAAAGTACAGAACACTGACTATGTTTAACTCTGTACAGTGCAGTACATGACACTGAAGTGTAGAGTTTGATGCAGAATCGTGGGTATCAGAGCTAAACACAACAAAGCATAAGGTGGCCAGGTTTTCTGGAAGACAGCCTACAGTAAATATAACCACTAGTCTATGTGATTATATGGTAATATAGAGAAAATAACTTCCATTTAAAAAAACACGTGGCATGTCAATCTGTGATCAAGCTGTTTTCTGCAAAGACTTTTTAAAAAAAAAAATAATATACTATAGTTATACAGTAAATAATGCCAGTTGGAATTTAATGTGAATTTGATTTGCAGTGATGATAAAAATTTGTCTCCTGTATACGGCCATGGTAATGGACTGAAACACATTGTATATAATTTAACTCTCTAGACAAAAAAATTACTTAACATAACTTAATCTGACAGCCAATCAGAAAACAAAAATAAACAGCACCGTCACTGATGTAAAGGTAGGTATTTCCTTTATGAGAATGAACAGCACATGTACAGCTACATGAGAAAAAAAAAATCAGGCAATATAAAAGTCACCACCAGTCCTGGTCAGTGCTTGGCGTACTTCCCCCGGAAAACAGCCTCTGTCTCCGGCAGCGCGAGCCGGTTAGGTCCTGGTTTAATAACAGCGATTACATGATGTGATGTGAGCAAAACACTTAAACTCACAATGGCTTCTATTTCCATCATGCCTGAAGACGCTTTGTTGGCGGAGCCGTTTTTAGATTTACAGTTGAAACCAGGTGAAAAAAAAAAAATCAGATATCAATGACGACTTCAACTACGATACAAAGCTAACGCTGTATTTTCTGTGTTTTGATACACTGGGAATAATCTTAAAATAAAGGGCGCCCCTGGTGTGTGAAATATACAATGGGGGCTGTTAGATGGGGCCTAAAAGATTAAACATACATTTATAAAATTGAAATTTAGAAACTAAATTGCATTGCTTCAAGTCATTGTTCTAAGCAATCAATACATTTGCAAAAATAGCCTGCCGTTATCCACACTTATTCTCCTCTAACTTTCTCAAGACAAGCTTGCAGATACATAGAGCATTGTAGTTCATCCTGTACCTAATTACTTCAGGTAATAAGGGGTAATAAATGAATATGATAGGCCTCTGGCTTGTAAAGACAAGAAATATGACTGCAAAATTGATTTCTATCTGTCACAGGATGTGGGGAAATTGACTGTCCCAAGTCAAATCAAGTCATTTCTGTGACAGTATCATAATTAGAGCTCAATTGCACCTTAAAGGTAGAAAACGTCTGATGTCTGTGTCTGTAATAATAATATGGAAAGTGAAATTTCACCAGCACTGGGGGTTTATGCAAGAGATAATCGCATATTGTTTGTTGTCTGGCCATGCGCACAAACAGATGTTCTGACACCATCAAACCAAGTTTGATATAAAACCTCACAGAATAGGATGGAACAGGATAGCGGCTTGGTCATACGGTGCTGCGTCTCTAAACTCTCTGTGTCTGACTTTGTTGATGTGATTTTGTTTTCTGCTCTTTTTACAATTGGTTTTCAGTTGAAATGTGCCCCTCAGGGAACAATAACAGAAGAGAATCCACGCCAAAATAAAAGTGGTATTTGGCTTCTATAAAACCTCTTTGGATATTTTGCATGAAATGAAGCAGCTAGGTTAAAACCATATGACACATTAGCTAACTCGTGTTCCACCATCCACCATTAAGATGCTCAGTCTCAGCTGCTAGATATGCATTTGACAACGCACCGCCATAACAGCTACAATTGATCTTTTGCTTACTCTTACTTCTGACTGCCTTAAAATTACACTTTGCAGGAAGTAATACCAAACAGTCTAGACAGCAAACAAAAATCACATTTTTTTTTTTTACTCCTCTCAATTCTTCTGTGATCCTGACTCGTCTGACAGAAAATGCATTATTCATTCATTTTCCATCCGACCTTAATGTTAACACAACTGTTGTTCACAATGGGCTCCTTTCAGAGTTGCTTCTTTGTTATAGATGTGAGCTTTGATTTTTGAGAACACGGTTCTTAGGCTGGCTGAGAAAATGTGGTGGAAGTGAACAAGTACTCCTCTCTATATAGAACTGCCCTCATATAGCCCTTTAGATAATTACACATAACGACACAAGTCTCATTGTTTAAAACACACCTAAGAAGGTTTGTTTTGCAATGTCTGTGTAAAGAAAACCTGCCTTCGTAAGACGTAAGACGACAGTATAGTATATCACATTGCGGACATTCTCCAACATACCATAGGTTTTCTATTGATTACAAACCTAGATTCCATTCATTTCAAAACATCACGTCCTTACAGAGTAGCTTAAGAAAAGAAAACAAATGTAAGTGCTTTTCATTTTTTCTGTCCCATATGTCACACACATAGTTATGCAGTTGGGGCACCAAACTCAATAGTAATGTCAAGGTAATTATGGAGTAATGATGATGTATCACTGCATTTGGGGTGTGCTCAAAAGGATTGATTAAGTGATGAGTAATAAATGAGTCGTTACTAGCTTGTGCCGCTCAGCAGTTGGTTCATCAGGAGTGACTCACCATGAAGGTGGTCATTATTCAGATTCACATATATTTCTGAACTAATCCCTACCTACTGATTTATTAATATAATATCTGCCAGTATGTGACTGAGGCAGCTAGACTTGTAAGATCAAACCACAGTGGTTCAAGCCAATCATCAGAAGCCATAACATCATCATCAAGTGTTATTAACCACCCAGCCACATTTGAATAATTAAACATATTGTTTATGTCAAAATCGGGTAAAAATGAGCAGTATTCTCAGCTCCAGGACTGTGGGGGCGTGTCCACTGAAGGCGCTGGAGCCACACCCACACGTGGGAGCGGCCATGCAGCAATTTTGAAGCGATTGAAATGTGTCAGATGAGTTCAGAAAATGACACGACTAACTTTGAAACACTCTGAGCGAGATGAATTCATCTCTATCTCTCTGCTAGGGGTGCAGGGGTATGCTCAGGGTGGCCTCAGCGTGTCATTGAGCCACTGATGGGGAATTGACAGTGACAGACTGTGGCTTTAACTGACGCTAAAGCTGATGCTGGTGGTTCTGACTCTGGAACAAAACACAGGTAGTGACAAGTACAGTGACAAGCTGAAACCTGCGATTTGGAAATAGATGTTATTGTGAGCATATTGATGTTGTCACTAAAATTAAACTGTTGTCTGGACAAATCTCTTCCCTTTATCATGGTAACGAATGTATTTATCTTCAAAGTATTCAGTTAATTTACTAATTGCAACGTGCAGTTTTGCAGTGGTGATAACTGACATTTTTAATTAGTGGTTCTCTAACACCCGCAAAAGTGTCTTAGGCGCCTAATTTTCTTGACATTAGAGGGATTAAAAATAAAAACATGCATTTATTTACTTTGCCAGCTCGAGATGGATAGAAAGCCAAGCTGATGATCTGTTTAACATAAATTAAGCCCTCATATAGACTTTCACTGATACTCTAGGTCAATTTGTCATGGTTTATGCATTCCGTGTTTCGGAGAATGTGTCATCAACATCAACATCCTTAAGGAAAACGACTTAAAGCTCTGGCACTGAACATGTGAGAAAATCTAGCTACATATTCCTTTGTATTGGATAGCATGTGGTCATTTATTTCCTTTTTATTACTGGATGTGTATATATATACAGTATATACACACTTGACTTGAAATTTATTTAGCAATGTTTACTTAATTTCAAATATAATCATGATTTCTTTTGCAATCAGAAAATTTTTTTTGGGTCTAGAGACCACTCACACTGTTGCTCTCTCTCTGCATCATTGTGCATAATGGTGAGTTTTTCCAAAACATTTCCGCATTATTTTACTTTGAAATACTAAAATATAATGTGTGTTACGCCTGTTTCTAATTTAATGCATTTCATTTTCAAATTTCATTGTAGTTTGTGCCAGAAAGTCTGGAAATGACAATGTTTGCTCAGTGATAATTGGGTTATAGGGGAAATGCTTCCTTTAAGGACTAGAGTATAAAGAGAAAACTCAAGATACAGATGTTCAAATACAACTCATGTGATATTCAACACCCTTTTCACTATTTTGATCACAGCAACATCAAGGCAAACCAAATACCGAGCAACTCGAAAATTCCCATCTCAAGAGTTGATCCTCAATCGATATACTGTAGGCTCAGTGTCTTCTGATGTGACTCTGTGTGTAGGTTCAGCTTTAATGCCGTCTGCCAGCCTGGGTTTTTGCTGTGTGGCACCCTGCCAGGACATCACTGGGAGTCTAAAGCAAGGATCTGTCAGTCTGGGACACCGACTGATGACTGATCTCCTCCCAAGCACACTGTCAGTCTATTCATTAAAGGGAAAATCATCCTAAGTCAGAACAGGCAGGTTTTAGTTCTTTCAAGGTGGAAACTTAGAAAAATAATATCTGTGACCAAAACAGTTTTAGTGTGAGCTCTGGTAATGATTTCCAATTTGACAGAGAATGGGAGCCATGATGGCCCATGAAGATGTGTGATGTGACTTGTTGATACTTGGTTAATCAAGAATGGACTTGGAAGGAAATCTGAACTTGGCACCCCCCCACACACAATCAGTGCAACAGAGGATGGAGACTAGTCTAACTCTGGCACAGAAAACAACACTGTATCTGTCACAGTGACATACCAATTAAAATGCCAGCAAAATCCAAAATCTGAAAAAAAAAAAAAGGATTCCAAGTTTGTTGTATCCAATTTCCATTGGATGGCAACATTTAGTACCAGCGCAGGGTAAAAACTAAGGGAGTTGATATCAGAATGATGGATGGCCACATAAACACTAGCGTTAAAGGTTCATATCCTGTCTCACACCAGCAGTTATCACAGAAATGTTGTGTTATCTAACCATAATGCCACTTTATGGCCTTAAAGTTTCACCAATCAATATTGTTATATTAACAACGAATCAAATGACTCTGCCTAATGTTAAAAATGTCCCTCGTTGTGACAAACTCACAGACAACTATCACTAAACTACAAAGAGCTTTAGTTCAGCTCATTGTTTTGGTTTTAGGGCTTGCAATTTTACTGCTTCGATCCAGTCTTACCACTTTCATCAACCGCTTTTCCAACCCTGCAGGCAGCTGTTTTCATTGAAAAAGTATGAATAAAGTATATACTTCATATACCCACTTTACACGCCCTATCATGCACAGATTGGCCGACAGACAAAGTTAGCAGCTAGCTTGATGACGTAGTGGGGGGAAATGCGAGAGAGTTCCCTCAAACTAAAATCTGAGTGAGTACTAAACTTACGTTTGCAAGGTGGCAACAAACGCAACTTCCAATGAATGCTGCTCTGTGTGTGTTGGATAGAATTTTATGAAGTGATAATATGTCAACAGCCTTGGTGAATAATTTGCACAGTCCCATAACTCAACAGCTCATCCATATTGTAGGTATTTTTTTTTTTTTAGAATATAAGTAGTATATACTTATAATATAAGTAGTATAAGTAATAGTATAAAATTTGAATAATACATTCAAAAATGCATGGGCACACTTCAGACGCCGCGCAGACCTCAAACATTTGTGATTACAGTTTGTGGTGCCTTTTTTTTTTTTTTTTCTAAATACCAATGGTAAAGCGCCTATAAAGTTTAAATGTCAGCCCAGACATATAAATACCAGGAAGCATGTTCAAATATTGAGTTTTTCAGATATATCTGTATACTAAAAAGACATGCAGGAGCAAAAACAGCTCTTAAATATTTAGCACGTCTGTCCGTCTGTCTACTTTAAAACTCACTCCCTGCAGTGCTGCCAAGGACCTGACTGCAAATGATTGAGTGTTTCCTATCCTTCACTTTTTAAAAAAAAAAAATCTTTGAAAATATTGTTTAAGAATTGTACTGCTTTATCTCATTTACTACATTTTGATTTGAAAAGTTTGCCATTGCCCGCAGGCTACTCTGTGATTAGCTGACACTTTTGCTGTGGTGTATTCAGGTGCGGCGTGAACCTCCAGCTTAAACATTTCATGAAATGAAAGGTGTCTGCTGTTTGCCTGATGTTTCTTTCATAGGTTTGATTTTCTGACAGTATAACTCATGAATGTAACACCCAAACACACACACACACACACACACCGCTGTATGGACACAGTGACCCGTGTTGCACAGCTTGGATTGCAATCATTGCTGTGGCTTTCGCCTTGAGACAAGAATCAAAAAGTGTTAAATACTCAGCTCAGCTAAAATGTACTGTAGCACAGTTAATAAATGAACAATAAAGGAGAGGTCAGCACCTCATCAAAAGGCACACTTCATAGACTTTAATGAAATAATGAAATAAAATAAAATTAATGTGCTTTTACAAAGGCCAGCATACAAGGAATTGGTGCAGTGTAAAGGCATGTCCTGAAGCATAATGGGATAGAATTCAAGCCAATGTCTCAAACAGCAGCAAAAAAAAGTGAAGCTGCCTCACTTGGATGTTGGTAATCTATTGCAAACCTCAATCAGATTTATAGATTCGCCACAATCTAACAATCTAAGGTTATGGACAGGCACTTCAATTTCTGTTTATCTATCCCAGAGGATGTTTTGTATTTTTGACTTAAAAACAGTTTTTTTTCTGCAAGGAAGGAAATGAGATATCGGGGGCGGACGGAGAGAGGGAGACAGCACATCTCTTTAGTTGACTTGCAGCCCTCCTTAGTAATTACAAAGAACAATGTTCTCCCGTGGAGAGGTAGAGGTGGAAAGGGAGAAAGGTGGAAGCAGCCTGGCAATTATCCCTCGGGTGCCTTTCTAAGGTAAGCGACACAGGCGCCATTTCTCAGTGTGTGGAGACCATTCCCTGGCGATTGAACTAGTTTGAGTTGTGATGCCGCTGTCAGCTTTCGTTGTTGCCGGGACCTACTCTCCATTCACAAACTGAATTGCTAATATTGGTGCACTGTGTGCGCGTGTGCAAACCTACCTCTGAGAGCGACTGTGTGTGCTGCATCTTTGGATTTGGGGAAAAAGGAGAGCTTTTGTCCGGAGCTTATTACCCAGAGTGCACAGCAGCCAGACATTTCTGGCATTCAGGTCCCTGGCTAATGAAGTGCCTTGTCAGGTTGTACACGTGTGTGTGTATGTGTATGGAGGTGTGTAAAGTGTCCCATTGTGGTATCACATTTAATAGTACTTTCACACACCGTTGGATTGGAAAGCGCATACAGACACATACTTTTAAGAGCCTGCACAGTGGCACGTAAGGACAGTTGCTGTCATATGAGGGCTGGATCATAATAATTATTCTTTTCAGATCAGCCAACTGTCACTTTATTCTTAAGGATATAATATCAGCGACGTGAGTTTAGGTTGACTGACAAACAGTTTTATTTCGGTGATGTTCTATTAAATGATTCTGTTCTAACAATAACAAAGACATTGATAAATGACTGTAATCAGAAATGCCATATTACCCTACATAACACCCACAACATTTGGAGGGACACTCAATTATTGAAGCAGCCTTTAAAATGAACTCCCAAAATAGGTGACAGCATAATTTTCATGCTGTCTCACGATTGCAGCATAGTTACATCACCGATTTTGTATCATATTGTGTTTATTCCCTCGTCAAAACCCACACAAGACAACATTCACAGTTGCCAGTGGTAAAGTAAAAACCTGTCGATCCTACAGCAATGACAGCGCAGCTCGTGCCCAGAAAAGGGAAAAGCGCTGATCTTTTTTTTTTTTTTTTTCCCAGCTTCCCAGAAGGAGCTCATCTCTAAATGAAGACTTCCAGAGGCAATAAGAGACATGTTGCCCTCCCTGCGCATAACATGGAGGGTGTAAAGTGATATTTACATTCTTCTGTCTGCTCTGACATGTGGGATAGGCGTGAAACGGCGGTGGTCTCCAAAATGAATGAGTCGCCCAAGGCCTGCTCCTGGATAGAGGTGATCCGGAGCTCACTGGTCTCGCAGCTACAAATGTGTGTGTCTGTGCACATCTGTCTGTTGCTGTGATGTGTTTTAGCGCTCCGGGGCTTGTTATTCTGTCGGCGCAGAGAGGAACTTGAAAATGTCAGGATCCCAAAAGTACACCAAATATATGCTTGTGATTTTCCTGCGACTGAATACATGTAGAAAAATCATTAAACAGAAAATGTTGACAAGTATACCATATGCCTTTTGGGGCTGCAGGGGGCTTGTTTGTACAAGTAAGAAGAGCGATCTGAGCAAATAAGCAACCAGAATGTCTCGTCTAATTTGATGCAACAGCTTTAATGAAAATCTAGCTGCTGGGTGTTGACGAAGGAACTGATCGGAGGCTTCAACGGCTAGATGGATCAATGGACGAACAGATGGATCGATAGAAAAAAAACATACGACTGAATGAGTGATTGACAGATACATACTGAGATGAATGATGGGCTGATGATGGATGGAGTTTTTTAGTTGTTTTTTTTTGTTATGGTATATTTGTAGCGTAAGTGACAGATTGTGCTGCAACATTGCCTCGCTACACCTGGCATGCATGCTGTGCCGACAGCTGTTCATTCACCCATCATCTGCATCTGACACAAGATATATGAGCTACAGCTAACCCGACATTAATATAAACTTAACTGAGTTATAAGCCAGTTTAGCTGAACGTTCTTGCTAGGCTCTAATCAATAACGTTAGATTATCCTGCTCACACAACAGGTGTTGGAAATAAACGGAGCTTACATTACTACATTGGTACGTAGTAAGTAATATTTTACAGGTAAGTTTGAATTTGTGTGGCTATTTGTGTTTATATATGTGTGTGTGATGGTTAATTTTATTGATCCCAATAAGGAAATTGCACTATTTAGGTCTCAACTTGAACAGCAACATCTGCAAATTATGTTATTTCATTCCATATTTGATATATTATATTATAATCCACTAAACTTAGCCAAGATAGGAAATGAATAAATCCCTGACTTCTTTAGCCATCTTGACAAAAATGGAGTCTGCAGTTTGTTGCTGTGGAATTGTCAGGTCACCATATCAGAGGGGTTAAGGTATGTTAATAAAGAAATAACATATGTGATATGAATCGGTTTTCACAAGTGGTGACTTAAAACCAATAATTCTGATCTCCTGATAGCATATTTTTACTGAATAATGGCCAATAATGATCTTGGCATCTTTAATTGCACTCCGACTGTGTAATATTGTTGGACCCTCAAAGGAACAGTTAAAAAAGAGAGTCAAAATCACTGCACATTGTTCTTGTCAATCCTGGCGGGTAAATGGACCACAATTATGTAGCATGGCATATGAGTAGACAAAGCGCAGTACAATTTGCCTCATTTACACACTCACACACCAAGGGCAACAAAGCTGCCATGGAAGGCGGCTGTCCTTTCAAGTGCCTTGCCTAAGGACAATTCAACATGTGAACAGCAAGAGCCGGGGATCAAACTGCTAACCCTATGATTAGCGAATGGCAAGCTCTACCATTCTAGGCCACAAGACACTTTATTCTTGTCACCAGAACACTAGAAACTTTGTAAATGTGTGGCAAATAGGGATAAAAGAAAACAATCATCACAGGGTTTAACAGTTAGAGTAAAAACTGAACAAACATAATTACACTGTAGAAAGTAATCCTGTTTATTTCTATAGGGAAGCAAAAGTGCAAATCATGAGCTACAGCAGGGTGAGCTCACAGCGCTGCAAGTGAAGATTGTTAAGTCTTTTAATGACAGTTCAAATCACATTTTCAGTCCAAAGTAAGCCTGAAGATTAAAAGAAGAAAACAATATACATCACTGCAAACACAGAAATTCTCATTAGAGGAATGAAGCAAAGAAAAACCAGCATGCTTTTAAGACCTACAAAAAAACAGATCTCAAAAGGCACAGCGAACTGCTCTACACTGTGTGCTGGCAGTTTTTCATTATGAGGGGCTGTAGCTAGAATTACCTACTGTGTACAGCAATACAAATGTCACAAAATCACAAAAAAACAAACATGTGCCTCCAGTGTCTGGATGCTTTGCCTGAAACCCAACAGATAAACATTACCTGCTGAGGAGGTAATTTTAAAGCCCTGTTTGTAGGATATCTCGAAAACCTCTCGGAAAGATGGAAAGGAATTTGTCCATGGGAGTAGGGATTTATCACGCACTTCACAATTTGGCTGTTCATCTCCTGATGTGAAGTGAGGCTTTTATCAATTTCTGAATGTTTTTGTTTACAATGAATCTATTGGTGTTGACCATTCCTTTTACTGACATACTTTTAAGCTGTTACCAGAAGCCATGCTTTAATGGAACCTTCCATTTGACGGCTGAAATGCACAAACATATCTGAGGCAGTTTTGCTGTACATATACATATGTCAATTAAAGTTAATTGCATTAAAACTTTTGCTTCTTCAAGGCACCCTCTCATAGCACTCCCTATGACTACCCATCTTAGCTGTCTCGCTGCTGTTTTCATGTTTGATAGGCATCCAAAAACACTTACATTTTGCATGAGCCTATCATCCCTGAGCCTTCATTTTTTAACGTCCCTTGTGGCAAATGTTCATCATATTTTGGAGCATAATAAAAATGTGTTCATCAATGTGGATGCGTAACCATTGCTCTGTGGTTGTGTGTGCGCGTGTGTGGTTACAGCTGGATAAAGCTGAGCATTCATCAACAATAAAACTGAGTGAGTGAGCGAGTGAGTTGGATTGACTGACGCAGATTAAAGCCACAGCCACATTTGGGAGTTTTTTGCTTTCCAAGGGCCTGCAATCTGCCAACTGTGGATAGCGGGGCTTCAAGTATGCATATGTGGTTCTTTTAAGAACACTGAAACCCTCTTGACAGAGCATAAGTCTCTCTGTCTTCCCCCATTGCCATCTCCATCATGACTTTTCCCCAGCGTATCCCCCTCCTCCCCTATAATCCCCCCACGTCTCTTTCTTTTCCTATCACTCCCCTTAGTTGTCTTAATCATCACTCTTCTCTGTCGAATTCCCCTCGTCTCCTCCGACTCCCTCTTCCCTCTTTGGTGGTGATGTTGGGGCTGTAGCCTGTGGACCCGTCAGAATAAACACAACATCCTATCTATCTTGCCACGGGCCACTCCCCTATCCCCATTAGACAGGACTTAAGGGAAAGATGCCGCCAACAAACAAATGTTCCGCCCGCCTACAGACACCAAAACACATTTGCATGGGCATGTGCACACAGACGCACATTTAAAAACACAGTGTATGCTAAACTTTTTAACACCCCGCCTAAGGACAAGCAAACTGCTTTTTAAATCCTTTATGTATGACATAAAACTCATTTTTATAAACACGATTTAACTGATAATCTCCACACAGTAATTTTGATCATCTGTTTGTTTGGTCTATATGGTTCCTGTATTGTGCTGTGGTCTTTAATGAGCCAGCAGTATCAGTTATCCTCTTTGGATTCAATTTGAGGGTGCAATGAGCCGTAGTTAAACCCAACGAGTGGACATTTTAATGTCTGTTTGTATTTTTATAAAAATATTATTATATCATAGGCCTATGCTAATTCTGCTCTGCAGAGCATGGCCCTTCGGAGGCAAAACGCTTCACCTTATTATTGATGGCTGTTCTTTGTTTTTATTTTTACTAACACAGGCTTGTGTAGACTGGTTTATATACTGTTCTTCATGTGCATCTAAAATGAATAACCCATCAGATGCTCTATATATCTTCAGAGTCTTCCTTATACTGTATGTCTTTTTCTCCCTTTGGCACTGCATTTGACATCAATCAGACTTCCCTCTTGGCAACCTTGTTTTAAACAAACAGTGTGAGAAGACGGTCGGACTTTCTTCTGCTCTTTAAAGGGGGTTAAATCTCTCTCTCTCTCTCTCTCTCTCATACACACACACACACACACACACACACAAACAGACAAGAGATTAAAGCATTAGGGTTTTCAGCACAGAGTGCCAGTGCCAGGCTTAGAACATCTTGTTTGTTCCGAGAAAATGCCCCCCCCCCAAAAAAAAAGTTGGATCATTGAGAATAGCACCGCCCTTATTTGCCTCCTCTTATCATGCTTTTTCCACTTTCGCTCACACGCCATCATCTATTATCACTCCAACACTAACAGGAACATCAATGCAATTTAGCACTTTTGTTCAATTATGACAATTTTCGTGTCCTAATGCCAAACTTTTGCAATACTTGCATACTGTAAATGGTACGGGTGCGTTTAGATAAAGGTCAAGGTGAATAAACCGTGCCGTATCGTGAGGGTTAAGTAACTAAAACTGTGGTCTCCTCCGTGAAAATTTGATGTGCCACATGCCCATCTACCGTCCCGACTGTAACTATCTTTCTGTACTTTACAGCTTGATACTGATCGCTGGCACTGGACGTTTACTATGACGTGCAAGAATTGTCCAATATGCACACAATTCCTAAGGATACCAACTCTTCTCTGAACCCTGTGTATCTCCATCCTCAATCCTTCACCTTCAGCCCTTATTATCCCTGATGTATTTAAATAGATTTGTTGCTCGCCATCATGACAGGGCAGCAAATCGAGAGACATCATTCATTCAGTGGCCTTGCTCCGGGGCTGTATCAGTCAAACCAGAGGTGCGAGGTGCAGCTGCTTTACTTCAAATATAGCACAACTTAATGCGCAGCACAAAGAAAAAGGAAGCTCCCCTGAAGGGTGACTGCAAAGTGTTATCAGTCTGCGACCTGGGATGACAAGGCGAGGCAGGGACGGAGAAGGGAAGTGGACGGTGAGGGGTTACTGTCTCAATGTCAGTCTGTCACTCAGCCATCGGGGCAGGTTAAATGATGGAGGGGTAAGCGTGATTGAAAGGGAGGAAAGTAAAGTGCGAGGGGCGGATGGCAAAAGAGACCGCGAAGGAAGCAAGGCGTAGGATTGGGAGTAAGTGAGGTGAAAGGCAAATAACAATCGGAGGCTTTGCTTGCAAAGGGTTGTGACCGAGTGTGTAGGCTTTGTGCATGTGCATGTGAGCTGCTGTGCATGTGTCAAACAAGTGAACCCACTTTTCGGGACAGAACAAAGCTGAGGAGGACAGAAGTTCTGTTGTTAGTGACCGAGTGAACCCAGAAACAGAGGTGGGCTAAACACTGAACAAACCTATGTGGGTGTGTGTGTGTGGGGTGTGTGTGTGTGCAAGTTCCAAGCACGCATTTTGAATTCATAAGAGGGCCAAATCTCTATTCCCCCTTGCAGGCATTAGTGAACTCACAGTGTTACAATATGATTACACCGCGAAAACGAAGTGTTTTTTTTTTTTTTTTTTTCAAACACTGTTTACCGAGACTCTTTCCTGGATAAATACATTACTCACCATTTAAGAGATTATGGTTTATTTTCAGCAAACAGATGGAAACTGTGTTTGGGAAAAAGGCGCGGTAAGATGGCCACAGGCCACAACAGATATAACCATAACACCACTGTGTACAGGACTGTGCAGATCTAGTTAGGCAGAAAAATGCTAGGGCATAAAGCAATTAGACCGCATGTTCTAAAATGTGGACTGGGGATGGAGTAGTTTTACGACACACACACACACACATCTCTAATAAGAGGGAGAGAGGAAGGAAGTGACCCCCTCGCTTCATCCCATAGCGTTGCACAGTTCTGCCGTGCCAAGAGTTGAACAAAGATCAGGGTCTCTATTCCATCTGGTATCAAATCCCAGCTGGTGTCACCAAATGACGATAACTCGCATGGCCCCCAAAAAACACATCACGTCATGGAGAAGAAGATTCCATTAGCCGGCTACAGACAACAAGCTGGGATAGAGCTATTCAATGTATAATATATCTACATATCTTTGCAACAATGCGAGCCATACAAATCTTCTGTTGATAAAGTTAGATGGTGGCTATTTTCTTATATTCAGCTTTGCTGGCAATCTGTCTTGATTCACTCCAAATGCAAACATGAATATAAAATTAATCCTTTGTGTTTCAAAGTACTTTCTAAGCCCTCGTCCTGACTTTCAAGTGACACTTGATTTCAGGTTAAATGTGAAGGACAAGGGGAATAAAAGAGCTGGGGGCAAGTGGTTAAACAAATTCCTCCGCCTTTGGGACCCACTTGTTTTCTATTTTCTGTTTATATGCTCCTCAGTGATGAACAGCTGTTGGCCTTTGCTGTGTTTGACTTTTTCACTTGGCATTTGATGAATCTGATATAGGAAAATGTATTTCAGCTTTTTTTTTTTTTTTTGCATTACAGGCATACAATGATTCCGGCACTATTCTCTCTGAAATCCATTTTAATGTTAATGTAATTTAAAAAGTTTAATTGAAACATTCAGGCATACTAAAAAAGACTACCTGACATGCCCTTTTCTTCAATTAATTTTATGACTGATTGTGTTTTTTTATTGTTCTTTTTTGCACTTATTTTACTGAAGCGATGCTAATTTCCTGCATTCATTCTGTGAGCTAATTTGCATCAAGACCAACCTCGATTTTTACCCACAAACCATGAGTCTTTAACCCCACACTGTGCATAATCTAAACTCTTTTCATTACTTATACTCAGAACTACAATAATGCATTTACCACACTCATAGCACACGGTGCATTAAATACTGTTTTTCTCACTCTTTGCTTGGTATTGGTAGATGACTTGTGATCGAGGGTTAAAACTGGCTTTCGAGCCTCCACTTCAGTGCCCTTTGTTTCACGGACCTGAACGGAGGGCTGGACAACTTCTTGCCCTCTCTGGAGTTTGTGCATTCAGAACTGGGGCAGTCACTGTCATGGTGGCAGCTCTTGTGATTGCACAAAATCGAGGATTAGTTTGTAGTGTGAGGGCTTAGGGGCTGGTTGGGGACCTCGTGTTTCAGTGCACCAGAAGGCACGTCATCTCTAGTACCTGCCTGCATACAGCTGCTCTGAAAGGAGAACGCTTAAGGCCATGGAACAGTTGGAAAAGGGATTATGTTATATATGACCTTGCACCAATCAGAATTTTGCTATATTTAAATCAAAGTCTGGCGATCCACACCGTTATTTAGTCTGTGAATTAAATCCTACCTCACCTAACTTTGGTTGTTGCTTAACAAGTTTCATATTAGACAGAAAAAAATATATATTTTAAGGGTATTAAAAGGTAAACTGGGGATAGGTTATAATGTGATTAATTTCATACCCTGGTGATTTGTGTTTTGGAGACATAGTTACAACAAAGCTGTGTGAGCATGCCAACATGTTGACCAATAAACAAGCATGGTAATAGCAAATGTTTGCTTCATTCCGTTTTAATGCTCCAAAATGTTGGAAAGAATTAAATGGATGCTGGTATTTATTTATTTTTGTCCAATGACCATGATATAAGCAGGATAATCCAAAGTGTGTGTAAAAGGATTTCAAAGCACTTTCATGTTGGGTTGTTCCAACCCGCTGCGTTGTGTATTAAGATCCTTTGGTGGATTATCTCTTACATGTCAATCAGCTATAAGAAAGCAGTAAAACTGGATTTAGCTCTAGGGAAATGGACAGCAGTAATAAATAAATCAGAGACCTCATCTTCCCTGTTTTTATAGATTTTATATAGTCTGGAAATACAAAATTTTTTTTGTATTTACTATGACTGTATAAAACTATCATGCCACTCCTGCAGTGAACTCAATGAATTGCATGCGCTGACCTGACTTCCCTCTTGGGTAAACTAGGATCTTCCTCTGTAGCCTTGGTCGTATAGCTTATCCAGAGATGTTGTTTTTCTTTTCTTCCACCTCCGGAAACATTCTCAGCTCTCAGCTCCTGTTCTATATTCACACCCCACTCCAGGTTCAAGGCACTTTTCTAAGGTGACACCTTCAAAGAGAAAATCTCTCTGACATATTACAGCACCACCAAATGCCACTGAAAACGTGACTTTTTCTGCCCGTCCCATATTGACACTGAATGGCAAGACAAAGGCTCTGTTTAAATCGATGTTTTTTTTTTTTTTTTTTTTTTGCCAGCACAAATGTTAAACCGAAATGGCAAACTTTTGTCGAATAAGGACAAAGGTTCGCGATCAAATAAAATTGATGGAAGTGTCACAATCCCAAAAGGGAAGCAGAAGAATTTCCTACTTCTCTGTGATTACACCTCGTGTAATCACACACCTCGTGTAATCACTTGTTTCCCATCAGTTTCTGTTATTTACTCTAACAAACTGGGGTTTCCACTACCTTTGTAGGCACCTGTTACCATATATCCAGCTCTGTCGTGCTCAAATCAGTGTGAGGCTCAGCGTGCCCTGCGGAAAACTGGAGAAATGTGCATCCAGTGGAGAGCATCCAGCCTCCATGCCTTGCTGAGTTAATTGAACACATAAATTAAGTTCTGAAAAACACAACGCAGGTTCCAGCTGATGCTAACTTCCTCTGTGTGGTTGCTCTTCCGCACAAGCCAGCGGCTGGTTTTGGTCTGTGTGTGTGTGTGTGTGTGTGTGTGTGTGTGTGTGTATATGTCTTTGTATGTGTGTGTGTGTGTGTGTGTGTGTGCCTACACAGCACTCGCAGCTAGCTCAAACATTATTAAGTGATGGCGGGATGGAAGGCACGTCAGCCGGGCGATGGAAAACAGCTGTTCAATTTCACACTTCCTCTCGCTCTCTCTACCTACACTCTCTTTACCTTGCCGCTACCCCCCGCCCCCCCAACCCCACCCGCCTCTCCACCTCCATATCTGTCCAAACCTTATGCCCCCTCTCCCCACTGAATACACAATGATGCCTTTCAGGCAGCAGCTTCTTAGGTCTTTCAAACCCACTAGGATGACACACAAACATGCACGCGCACACACACACAGACACACGCACACATACACACGCTACAGCTTGTTCTGACCCAGACCACTGGGCTGAGTCAACATTTCAATTATTTATCACAACTCTCCTACAACACACAGGGGCCGTCCAGCAGAGGGATTGAGCGAGTTGTCGCCACAATAACAACAGTGATGAGTTCTTGTTACTCGGCTCAGCGTTTTTCTCCTAATACAACAAATTGCGCTTCCAATACCATAGGGCTGAAAACCGTTACTTGTCATCATTCAGTAGAGCTCTTTCCTCTCCTGTCCCTTGTTCCCTATCTCTCTTTTTTCTCCACACACACGGACAGTATGAAGAGCCTTGTCCTAGGCTCAACTATACCTTCAGTTATATACAGGACATGCACTGAATAGAGTTCAAATGAGAGACACATATTTTACGGCGTAGTTTTCATTTTGTGCTCATAACAATGCAGCGTGATGTATGTGATTGTTCACGTGCATACATACTGTACTTTCTTATCCTCACTAGGGTCGTGGTGTGGTTGGAGCCTATCCCAGCTGACACTGGGCGAGAGGCGGGGTACACCGTGGACAAGACACCAGTTCATCGCAGGGCACATAGAGGCAAACAACCATTCAGCTCACATCCACACCTACGGCCAATTTAGAGTCACCAATTAACCTATGAGGGCATGTTTTTGGACTGTGGGAGGAAGCCGGAGTACCCGGAGAGAACCCACGCAGACACAGGGAGAACCAGGAACCTTCTTGTTGTGAGGCGACAGTGCTAACCACTGCACCACCGTGCCGCCCATGATTGTTTACTTCCTGTAAAATGTTACCTTCACCTCCAACCTCATTGCCATGCAGTGCTAATTAATCTGTAAATTAGTTACTTAACTCTTCACAGTTTGAGTCCACATTGTTAATACCATCCATGTATGTACATAGTGTTATAGCACTTACGGTATTCACAAGTGGTTCAGACCCGTCTCTGACCTGAGCCGCCAAAAGAGGGGAAAAAAAAACACTTAAGTTTAAATATGATGCTGAAATGAGCTAAAATAAAAAAAAAATCTCTCACTCCGACAGCTCAGCCTCAGGTCAGGCTTATGCAGGTCACCGGTCCAGTATCATCATCTGTCACTATCACAGTGTAACATCACTTACTATAGGCTATAATATTCTCTCGTCTCATATCTCTGTGACTGTCACATCCCCCTTGACCAGCCCTCATACAGTATTAATCATGCGCCTACTTTTTTTAAAGAAAAAAAAAAGAAAAATAAGTTTTAGAATGTAAAATTCCATTCCCCCTTCACTTCTGTACCATTACAGCGCTGCTCTAATGATGATGCTGACAGCTTTTCGAGTAGTTTCAGTTCTGCTAACACTGCTAAATTTATATGCTGATTTATAGCATTTTTTTTGTGAATGAAACTTGTTCACAAACAGAGCGGAACAGACTGCCTTATATGGCAGTTTTAGGGGCTGATTATTCTAAATTCTGTGGCTCAGGCTCAGGAGGCAGAGCGGGTCATCCACTAATCAGATGATCGGTGGTTTGATCTCCAGCTCCTCCAGTCTGTATGCTGAAGTGTCCTTGGGCAAGACACTGAACCCCAAATTGCTCCCGAAGGCCACGCCATCGGAGCGTGAATGCGTGTGAATGGTTAGCTCCTAAAACTGATGAGCAGTTGGCACCTTGCATGGCAGCCAGTGCCATCGGTGTATGAATGCGTGTGGATGGGTGAATGAGCTATGTAGTGTAAAAGTGCTTTTGATGGTCAGAAGATGAAAAAGGCGCTCTATAAGTACAGTCCATTTCCATTTCCAATGGAACTCGTAAACAAGTAGAAAAAAGGCATAATATCACTTTCTCCCTCTCTTCCTGTCAAACACACATACACATGCTTAGGTGTTGGGCCCAGATGGTGGTATTTTCTTACGTGAAAATGGGGAAAACAGAGACTTACACCGTGGCAGTTACCCGAGGATGACCTCATTTACCGCAACATGACCAGCCTTCAATTGCTCCTCACGGCACTCGATGCAACAGATAAGCAACAACAATCGCACATGTTCTTATAAAGACGTACACAAAGGCACATTGACACCCAGGCCTCCGCCAAATTGACTCAATCTAAATGGATTAAAAAAGACGTTTGCCCCAGAGGCAGTGGCAGCACGTTCAATTCTGAACAGAGGACAGGCGAGAGGTGGAAAGAGAAAGCAAGACACACTAATATAAAGACAGACATGGATCGCTCATCCCTAACATCATAATGTATTCATTTCAGTGAGGAAAGCCTGTTTCCAAGATAGCACAAGCTCAGATTTCATGTCCAATTTCCAGCTTGCTTTGAGACAAATGAAGAGTGCAGGGCCGAAGTGATCAGACGCCTGACTCTCCCTTGACAAATTCACTGAATGAGGCTCCGTTCAGTCTTGGTTTAAAAATCTCATCATGCATTACACATCATGTAGAGTTTGCTGTTATTGATTGGGCTTGACTATTACAGCGGCACCAGTGCTGTCCATTAGGCAAAGACAAACGTCCAAGGGTTTTAAGTGCGCTTCACAGCGATAGACGTTTATATAAGATTAGACAAAAACAGAATCATAAGTTTGTGGTCATAAAAGCAGGAAGTGAGACATCACTTTTGATCGTCGCCAGAAGAAAATAAGGTCAGTCGTTAACGCTTGTCTGAAAGAGTTTCACTTTTTTTTTTTTCTGAAATAAATAATGTTATCGCATAAAGTGCATTTGTGATTATTGCCTCGCAACATAAAAGTGTTGACAACCATGCTTTTAGTATCTCCAGGACTGTTAATTCAACCCAAAGGAGATGCCATCTGTCCTTGGTGACTCCGCACCTCCTAGACACATTCAGGTTTTCTCTTAGGAACTGAACTAAATTCTCCTTTCTGTTGTAAAACTGTCAAGAAGCAACAGCAGGTTGTGAAATACCTTTTAAAGGAATAAGAAGGCTAAGTCAGCCCATTCTTACTCCAAAGTCGTCAAATAAGGCAGCTTAGTCAGTGGCCCTGCAGTTCAAATTAAGACGCTGTAGGTAGAGATGTGACCATCATTTTGATGTGCCATTGAAGTCAGGTGACAAGGCATGAAAATTCTAAAACATGGGCACTGTAAAATCATCCATGTTTCTGAGGAGCACGTGTTGGCTCTGGCCACCGCCATCTCCACAAGTCCCTGCCTCTGCCAGGTCCCAAGTGAACCTGTGGCAGGCTCAATGACGCCTGGGTGTTCAAACAAGCCACCTGTAATGGCAGCCATCAATCAAGTGTCCACGCATTATGCATAACTTTAAGCATTAATATATATGTACACTTGAATGAATGGGAAATTAGCTGTAACGTTTTTGTACCAGGCTGAAGTTGGACATTTTAAAATGGGGGCTTATGGAAATGGACTCATTCTGTAGCCAGCCACAAGTGGATGTTTAGGAAACTGCAGTTTTGGCACTTCCTCATTGGCTTCACTTCACAGTCACGGAGGCTGTCATTTGGGTATATAGAGCAAGAATGTCCATGTATGGAGGAGGTTGGCTTGAATGGATGGATCAAGTTCTTGTACCACGTGAATCCAATCAAGTCAAGGTTGACTTCTCATGTCACAAACGTTTAAATTTATGTTACGTACTGTATGAACATGTAATTGTTAAGCATTCTATGACCAAGCTGCTATATTTGATGAGTTAGAAGGGACATGCTGACTTCTCTGGTGCATCACATGACTAACTTTGCAATGAAATGTGTGGGACATGTGGTTATTTTCATCTACAAAGCGATGATGAATTCCAAATAAAGACTTTTTTTTTGTTTTCTCACTCTACATGTCTACACATGTATGTTTGTGTCTGTGTACATGTTTTTTTTTTTTTTTCCACTGCTATCTGAGACAGTTGCATTGTGGCTGCTTTGCCACTCAGGTTCCTTCCAGACAGTGTGGTCACACCTCAAGTCATTTTCAAGATAGACTTCAAGACACAATGTCACACCCAGAATTCTACCCAACTCTCCCCAGAGAGGCGTTAAAAATATGCCATCCATGACAGCAGCCTTACATCAGTTGAGGATCTCTTTGTTATGTCTCTGGTAGAGAGTCTGGCTCCTCTTTTTATATATATATATATATATATATATGATTTATTCACTTTTATCTTTTCGGAGAAGGCCATAAAATATCTAGGACTGAGTCTACTGCAGATATAAAAGTAACTATGTCTTTGAAGGAAAAACAAAAGGGAGCCTAATCCAAGTAAATAATTTCAAGGGTTGTGTTCTCCCAAAAAAAGTGAAAATGTTCCCTCTGCAAACCTTGACCTTTTAACCAACATCCCAATGCTGCAAGTCAATGTTTGACGTGCATTGTTGGTTTTGTCAAGTGAAGTCAGGGGGAACAATCTGTAGAGTGTATGACGCCCACTGTCCTCGGACCTTTGATTCAGATAATAAAAATACTCTCCGAAAGTCTGAAAAATGTTGGGGAAAAAAAAAGAAACCACAGCAGCAGGGGATGGACAGACAGGCAATGGTGGATCGCATATGTAACTTTGTTGAGAGTTCACATTGAGAGGAAAAGGGAGAAAAAAAAGGCATGTCAGATTAACATTAACAGATTGTAATAATTATTTTCAAACTGACTCACTGGAGCAAGAAATGGAGAGCAGAATTGGAAACTCTGTTTCTAAAATGTGCACATGCCTTTGATTCAGAGCTGGAAGTGCTTTCAAACTGTTGATAGCCTGACGTACATTTTCTGATGGGAACTTTGCAAAATGAAAACGCCAGTTTGTCATTCACAGCGACGCGTTACCTTTAATGAATTAGATGTCTCGAGAGTTGTTTTCTATGCCATTGGAAACTGAATGAGACTAAATGAACCGTGGAGATGTGGGGAAATTTGCATTTGCATATCACAAGTAAGCCTTTTCAAACGAGAACAAAAATTGGATTTGATGTTTGAATGTTGCACTTGATTTTCAGTGAGGGTCATTGACATTCACGTTACTGAGATTAAAATGTACAACCACGAAGCATACGCAAAAAAAAAAAAAAAACAGATTTCACATGAACTAATATGGGTACATTTATTTATGTGTATCAATATCTATTGCACAATAGCCAGTAATAGCCGGTATGTCTGGTTAATCTGGTTATGTCTGGTGCTTTATGTTTTTGATGAGGATAGTCAACAGTTGTGTTTCAAATCCTGCAGTACAGTATGTGTCAATTTTCCCAGAGCTTTTGTTCAAGATTAAACCATAAAGTTGTCTCCAAAAATCCTCCCAGCTCACTTAAGTAGATGCTGGAATTTTAAGTGGACAACTGGGAAAGCTTATCCTTAAATACCAAATGTTTCAGGTCTCCACACATGGATCATGGATAAAATACTGCTGGAAGCTGTGAATGCACAGTTAGAATGATTTAATTAAGAAATCAAGTGTTCTTAGGCAGATTTAATCAGCGCCAAACACCGACATGAGTTACTGTGTTCATAAAGTTGATTATGAAAGTGTTTTCACTGGTCTCAGGTACATAAAACTGACAGTATACAACAGTGTTTGATTGCACAAAGGCTGTTTAATGTGTCTTTTCGTGTTATAAACTACAGTATGCAACGTACAGTAAGTCCACATGTGGGAACTCACTACTTTTCGCTTGTTGAATACCATGACCATGATTTATTTCTTGCAATATAAGAATGTTTTGGATGTTTTAGAAAAAAAGATTCAGATTATTTAGAATATTTTACCATAAAGACAAACGCGCATGTAAATTGTGTGACAGCATGCTGTGATAAAAAAAAAAAAAAAAAAAAGCATCAAAGAGAAGAGCTCATCTATTCCTGCAGGCGTGTTTCATCTAATTGAAAAACATGGATAGCGCATCATTGCTCAATGAGGTTTGAAAATGACCTCATGGAAAATACTGTATGATGCATGAGACATATAGCCGCACGGTACTACTTAAAGATTAAAAACAATATCTTATTTCTATTTCGACCTTGATTTAAAAACACGATTTGAGTTGTGTAGAAATTATGCATATTATAAGATGTCTTTAATGTTATTACAACGAAAAAAATGAAAACAAAGGTCTTTTGGGTGCCTGTATGAAAAATAACACTTTTGTTTATCAAA
Organism: Protonibea diacanthus; assembly: GCA_028641955.1. Classification (NCBI taxonomy): domain Eukaryota; kingdom Metazoa; phylum Chordata; class Actinopteri; family Sciaenidae; genus Protonibea; species Protonibea diacanthus. The sequence goes on along the minus strand of CM053982.1, from coordinate 20,579,360 downwards.
AACATATCCTTGGATTCCTCCTCGGAGCACAACAGAGAAAATATATTTCGTCTGATGCCTCTTTCTTCCCTAAAGACCTATAATGAGTGTCATTTTGATGATTTAGCAGCATGACAGATATCTTGTGAAGTCTCCAAAATGTGTTTAGAAGTCTATGGGTGCCATGTAATACGCCGTGGGACTTTCAGTTTTTAAGATGCGCTGCAGTTTAGCTCTTTCTAGTCTGTTAATTCTAGTCTGTGTCAGTAAAAATTCAGCGTTTTTCGCTTGGACTGCAATTGCACTCAACAGACTAAATTAAATAAAGCATGTCAGGATTCCTGGATGTGAATGTTCCCCATTGTACGATTGGTCATTATCACCCTGGCCCGGAGGGCACATCACTTGTCTGGCATGGAGATCAAGTAATGTCATCAGCTATGCAGAGAAATGTGTCAGGCTGCCAGACACATACCTGCACATCGGCACACTTGTTGGCTCAAAGAGCAATAGTGGACGAGAGATATGATTATTTTTTGACTGGCCAAAGCAACAATTTCCACCGGCTCTCTCGCTCACTCGTGTGCATGCAAATACACACAGCTGCGCACACACAGGCTGCGCACACACACACACACACACACACACATTAATTGGGCCTCTCTGTAGCTCTCATCCTTCAAAATGACAGCAAGCAAGTCAGTTGTTTCAGAGATGAGCTGCTTCGAAATCACTCCTTCGCCACATAGGCGACTGTATTAGTGCTCACTTGGTAATAGAGGCCATATGGGCATGAGGGTTGAGGGCTGAGAGGGCTTGGCCAGCAGTGAGTCTTCACAGCTGTCCTCTGGCAGCATCCAACCCCCCTGCTGGTAGGCCACCATCATTAAAAGGCCTAGTGGATGAAAGGGAGGATGTTTCCAGCCCTGGGGTGAGCAATCTATAATCTGCAGGGCCTGACAGAGAGATCACATCCAGGCGGACAGAGTGAGCGGCGGGGAAAAAAAAAAAAATATGCATATGAACACAACAGCAAAATATGTCAGCTTTTATGCACGCCTGCACACACACAGGGGAGCGTGAATCTAAGTAACTAGACTGTTTTTTTTTTTAACTGTTGTACTGTTGGCTACTACTCAAACGTGTAATTTATTCTAAAACTTGAAATAAAGAATTATTTCTATCACAGGTGTATATTTTGAAGCAGCTAACGCTGAATATCCTTTTGAATGGGTGAATTATGTTGCTCTATCTAAACTGCAATCAACTGTCCAAACTTGTTTTGGTGTGTCAATACAAAAACTATTAGCCAAGCCAGGTACGAGAGCCAGCGCTGCATTTACACCCACATTACTTCCACATTTTTAGTTCTGACTAGAACACAAACAGCAATTACCGAAGATCTCTTCCAACAGAATCCTCAGCCAAGTCAGCCATGAGACAATTTAATGATTCTCGGGATATACGCTGTACCGCTGTTGTCCCTGCGTGAAGAGAATTCATCACATCGAGGGCGAAAGCGATCACGGTGACAGCAAAATGACTGGCATGCTAGCTACACTGGTAATACTGCCATCAATAATACCGTCAGTGTTAACGTTACCCTTCTAAAAGTTCTAGATCATTTACACATCACTGTTTCTGGGGTAGTGAGAGGGAGTAAGCCAGTTTAAGAAAATTAAGAGCCACAGAAGTCTGAAATGACTTCTGAGTATTGAGCTTATCAGTCCGAAGAGATGATAAGAAATGAAATGAGCAAATCTGATAGTGTGTGTGGGTCCCACCTTTGCTTTTGTATTTATTTCACTGCTACTTTCTTGGATGGAAAATGCCCAAAAGCCCAGAAAAGATGAACACTGTTTGTTTATCCTTTTCTCGAAGCCACGATCACTCTGCCTAATTCACATTTTTTTTACCCATATAATTGGAACTCTATTTCCCTTGTGCATGCAAATCATCCCAGTCAGTATAACAAGACTGGAGACACACTCATAACAACAGCATTTACTGGTTTCTAGTGACTCCCTGTGCCCTGTTCAGAAATGGTAAAGGAGACACAAGTTACAAACAACCAGCTGGGCTCTGATCCTTACAGGAGCGCTGCACCGATTGTCAACCCTGTTGCCATGAATTAGTCATTGGGGTGTCATGTCTACAACATCCGCAGCGTGTGCTGACGTTCTCTGCGTCACTGTAGTCGGCTGCAGCAGCGTAGTTTACATTTGCCATGAACTAACATCAATACACATCAGCGGAGGGTTGAAAAACCACAGGGAGAGTTTGGCTGAGATAAGTTTTTGTTTTTCCTGCTCTATCTCCAGGGAAGCCTCTTACCCTTCAGCCTGCTGCTGTATTAGAGAATGGCATTTTGGACAGACTAAATAGCTTCCCAGTATATACTCACAGAGGATGTTATGGATTGCTTCATATCTGCTGTCAGAGTTGAAGGCTACCAGCAGGGTTGAAGAAGGCTGAGCACCTATGGACCATTAAATTTTGATTTATAGTAACATCCAACTAAAATGGCTCGGATGCAACTATTCATTTTATGGCATGCGGTACAGTACAATGACTCAGTACAATATCATAAGAGATAAGCCTAATAAAAGCGACATAATAGCAGCTCATTGTGAGAAAGCTTTGCAGTGTTCACTTTATGAAGGAATGGACACATTTTATTTGACAGTTCAGACATCCGAAAGCTGCTCGTGTCCAACAATACCTTTAAAAATTGTTGAGGATATGAAGAGCACAGAGAGGTAATGTAATGATTTGAGTTTATTAAAAAAAAAAAAAAAAAAAACAGGACTGGCAGCATACTGATGCATTGGCATTGCCGTGGATAATCTCAGAAGCTTGCCATCCGTTTGAAGACATCTTAAAAAAAATGTCAACACAATACATACCGCTGTCTTTTAAGGGGAGAATCCAATGAACTGTGGCACTGTGCAAAAAAAAAAAAGCATTTTTTTGATCAAAGACTCCAGGAACAAAGTCAGGATTGCGCGTGGTTGCATAAATTCTACCGTCTAGACAACGAGGATTCTTCTCTGTTTTTCAGGGAGAGTTTTCATTTCATCCAAATTGAGAAGGCGTCATGTGCTCTACAGGTGAAACCTCGAAGCAAATTTGTGATTTGTGAACTTGGGCTGAATAAAATGGACTTGACTTAAACACGGCATGAGTGCATAACGCACAATGTGTTTAAAAACGACCCAGCATAGATCAATATATCACTGACGCATACCTTTATTGAGTACCAGTGAGTTCTTTTGATCTAGTGTTAGTGTTATATTTAAAGTTACATTACAGTTGGGCTATTGAATTCTATCCATGGGTACTGGTGCTGAACTGAATAGCTCATAAACTGATCAGTAGACTAAAACAATTTTCATTTTGGTCAGTTATTTAGGGAAACTACCAAACATTTCTCTGGTTCTAGATTCTCAAATGTGACGATGTGCTGTTTCACCGTATTATATGATCGAACATTGAATATCTTTGGGTTCCTTAAAGGTCCGATGTGTCAAATTAGTGTGCTCTCTATATAGCATTTGGCAGAAATGTAATATTATATGCATAATTATCTTTTCATTCCTGTATAATCACCTGAAAATAAGACTTGTTATGTTTGTTATCTTAGAATGAGTCTTTTCCAACTGCTGCAGGTCATCCACAGAAGTCTGTCATGTTTATACAGCAGCCCAGAGTGGACAAACTGAACGCTGGCTTCAGATAATACATTTTGCATATTTCACATGGCACCACGGTTTAGTCTAGTACACCACTAGATGCCACTAAGTCCTACATGCTGATCCTTTAACTCACAATCGGACAAAACAAGAATTAGAAGGCATCAGCTTGAGCTCTGGGAAACTGAGAGGTGCATTTTCACTATTTTATGATATTTGACATAGTTAACTATTCGTTGAATAATGAAAAAAAAAAAAAAGCCCTACATGTTTATGTTGAATAAATAACAGCCACATAGCCAGAGGACATTTCTTGGATCAGCATCTGACTTATTCATTTATATATATTTTTAAACCATAACTACATCCACAGGGCCAGCTACGCAGCCATACTGAGTAGCCGCAGCTGCAGATCAATACACCTGCAGACAAATTATACTGTACACAACGCAAAGTATCACGGAAAACCACATGGAAAGCTCGAGTCGCACGGAACAATTAGAAGAAAAGATATTGTGGTTACGGGGAACAGGGTGCAGCAGGGTCCATTAAATAACACTAACATTTTGTCACAGCCAGGTAAATACCATAATTGATGTCAAAAGATAAAGATTAAATGGAAAAGCACTGATCAACAGATGAGTCTGTATAAAGGGGTCATAACTGCATTACCATGCAAACAGGAGAGCAAAAGAAAAACAATGGAAATGCCATGATGCCTGCCACACAAAACCAAAAGCTCGTCAGCTCATATTTTGACAGGCGACATAAAAAAAAAAAAAAAAACACTTTTCCAGATAACTTGCAAGATAACAATGTTGTAAAATGGCTTTCGATTTTGCATGCAGCCCTCCAGCTATTTTCTTTTATTTACACCTCATGCACATTGACAGGATAAACCAGAGAATCAAGACAAGTTTGAATTGTCTCCAAACAATGGCTGCCGCGTTAATAGCGGTGAGTCACGAGTCAGACATGGTGGGAGAGAGACAGAGAGAGGTGGGGGAAGTGGGAGGGTGGCATTCAAATATTACCATCATCTATAATTAATTTGGAGAATTCACAAGCACAGATAATCCCCCAACAAACACACACACACACACACACACAAAGCACGCACACAGTCTGACTCCACAAGGTTAATCCCTCGTTTTTTGCTCCACCAGGAAGAGGTCACGCAGACCTCAGTTAACCTGCCAGGGTGAGTTATCACTGCTAGAGCTCTAAGATTGTGTGTCTGATGTCACACACGAACACATTGTCAGACCAGTAACGGCGCTGCAGTGTTTGTTACTGCTGTGTGATTCAATATTTTGAGGAATACGACTTAATTTTAGTGGACAAAGAAACGTGATTACTGCCCTGTGCCGTAATTTTCCGCTAATCCACACAAGAATCAAGCTATTAGGTGTGTTTGGGTGTATGCGAGTGTGTGGTGGGTAAGCTTCTTGGTGGATTGCTTGTGCCTGTACATTTCACAAATTAATTATGCATATTGACTTAACCTTCAAGGTGGCAGCGTTTCAGTGTTGCTCTCTTACTTCTGTCTGTCTGTCTCCTGTGATTTGTTTTCAGTGAGGAGCAAGTCAAAACAGCTTTAGAGCAATTATAACTCCAAAATCAGCTGCTGTTTGGAGAAAGGCCCAACTTATGCTGACAGATAGCACTGACAGGGTCAGCCATCTTCCCCCTGGCTAATTTAAAATGTGAAAATGCAACAGGTAGGTGTGGGCGTTTGTGGCAGACTAATGCATCAGGCTGTAAGACTATTTGTTCAATAGAATGTACAATTTTCCAGCAGTTTCAATATGCTGGAAAAAAAAATGATAAACCCACTCACTCTTGCACACAGACACACACACACACACACACACACACACTTATTCGCATAAACAACATTGAAGCATCCATCCAAATCATTCCAATCAACAAGAACAGCAAAAACAGACTTCCTTCACTAACAAATAAACAAGATTGCTCTCTCGTCCCTTCTTCCTCTCATTATTTCTCTGTGTGCGTGCCTTTGTGTGAGTGTTCGTGCTTGTGTACAGACGTAACAAAACTGCGGCAATCAATCTTTCACCCAGCAAACAAATGGTCGAGATTTGCAATAACAGTAAAGGTTTAAGTGCCACAGCATAACATGTCCTAAGCCATATATTCTCCGACTTTTAATTTAATAATATGACTGCGCAATTACCTTCAGATAGCCCCACGCAGAGATGTAAGAGCAATTTCCTTTAAAGGACAAGAGTACTGTGGGATAACTGTCTTTGTTCTTGTTGCTGCTATGAAATAATCAGTTGCACTATCTGACAAGAGAAAGTGATGGCACAGTGCTGCGTCAGTGCATGTCATGCAGCTGACTGTTTGCATGTCTGACTGAAGGGCCGCCTCAATGACAAGCTGTCTGTTTGAGTGATTGACTGGCTGACCGTCCGACTGGAAAGCAAGCAGACTCGCGTCTGACTCACAGATTAACTGACTGATATGCTGACTTGACTGGCCGACTAACTGGTCGCTGACACTCGGCAGATTGGCAGGTGTCATGTCAGTCTGTGGGTGGCCAGAGAGGCAGGTTCGGGAAGAGGAGGATGGTGATGTGTGGGTTGATGCGGCGCATCTCATGCTGCCGAAGACAGCAAGAGAGAAGGAAGAGGAGGAGGAGGAGGAGGAGGAGGAGGAGGAGGAGGAGGTTGAGAGTTAGAGTCAGAAAAAGAGAGGAGCACCATGTTTTCCTGTGATGCAAAAACACCTCCTGATTTTGTGTGTTTGTCTTGGACCCAGGCATCCTGGGCAGGCAGACAGCTATAATAACCTCTGGCTGCCAGCATGACACTGCGAGTCGTAGCAAAATGCCAGCAGGCAGAGGAGTACTGTGTGTGTACAGTACGTGTACTCCTTAACTTGGACTTACATGCATGCATGTGTAAGTGTGTGTGTGTGTGTGTGTGTTTCTGTGAACCCAGTTTGTAGCTCTTTAACAGTGCACAGCTCCCAGAGCAGTTTCATCTCAACAGCTGCATCTTCACAGTTCACAATAGCCCCAACTGAATTATATGCCAGATACTGGGGTATTTGTGACACATGCAAACTGAGCTCAGCTGGCCCTAACTGGCATTTTGACGGTCAGGCCTTCCAAACTGAATAAAATTGCACCAGCTTGGCATGTGTGAAAATAGCATCTTCTCTCTTTCTGTGACACCGGTGGCAGCTTGTGCCCAGCCAGCTAAATCTCTGCAAGCTCACCTCAGGTGTATTGGGAATTGAAATTATGTTCAGTTTTACTGGCAGAGGTGTCAACGAAGCTCATGTCAAGAAAATTGGAGAAAGGGTACATGTCAAACTATTTTAACCCTGTGTTGGCATGCGCAGTGACACTCAGGGGGGGATTTTGCTCCAGGAATGCATATTTGCGCCGGAGGTTCAAATCGTTCCGGGGTGAAATGTCCATTAACCTATAGATTTTATGAATGGATGAATTATGAGTTAAGAATGATGTGAAGACATGAAAAAATGAGAGGCAACTGACTTGCAACTGTCCACACTATTAACACAACTTAAAAAAAGAGATTCATTTGAGAGCAATGGCTTAATATGACTTTAATAATGTATGGAAGACTTAAAATGGCTAAATTAAAACAAGTGAGATGCATTTCTTTCTCATATATGCATGTACTGTGTCAGAATAGTGAAAAATGTGTTAACATGTTTCTCTTTAATAACCGAATAGATTCTAATGTGACATAAAAATGGCGTCATAAACCTCTGAGGTCCAAGTAATGGTACTATCAATTGTTTTTGCAATTGTGGGTGATTGCTAGGACTCCAGATGATTCAAAATGCAGACAAGAGTTGTATTGCATTGTTGTCAAACGGAGGACAGCTGCCAATACTAAATGCAAAGCGCTGACATGTTTTCATAAGGAGGGGGCTTTCCTTTTGAAGCACATTGTCAATGCTGGAATAAAAAACAATTAACTGTCTTTTATGAGGTTCTGATGGCTTGAATTTTTCTTGCTGGCATATTGCCGATGGGCCTTTATGTTGGTGTTAGCATGTTCCCAACATTTTGCTCCATTTTCACACAAAAGAGCTGGTCAAAATGAATAAATAAATAAATAAAAGGACAATCAGCTATTCACGCAGAAAAAAGAAACAGACAGAAAAAAACAGAATGGTAGAGCATAACTCTGGATGGGATTTAATTTACTAGTGGACCAGTGAATTCACTGAGAAAACAGGAGATAATTGTGACTGCAGTTATTACTGGGACTGGGGTGAAAAGATTACACACATGTGCTATGGACAGGATTAAAAGCACTGACCACTTTGGGTACTGTTAAAATCACCCCACTTTCCCTCGAGAAATAATTCCAGTCCACATCAGAGATCAGACTCCTCTGGCTGAAGAGGTTGTAAAATGTGTTGAAAGCAAATTTGCGTTCGTTAGCTAGCATTAACTTTCAGCAAAACGCCAACTGGTTTAATTATGGAGGACAATTTAATGTGGGCTGGAAAATTCACAATCGATTGCTGTTGTGTTTTTCATTTTATTGTGAATCCATGAAAACATCCACAAATAGAAAATGCATGAAAGAACGGTTATTGCATTTCACTTTTTTTTTTTTTGTTTTAAAATGTCTGATTCAGTTCTTCCATTTGATTGCACTCATTTGGTATTACTGAAAAAAAAAAGAATTTAAAAGTTGCATTTTAGTTTGGTGAATAACCGTTTTCGCAGCCATGTCCCAATCCTTCCTCTGTCCACAAATAGTCAGTAAACAACAGCAAAAAGGAATTAAGCAGATCCGAGATTCATTCTAACAGCACAGAAAATGCAGCACAGAGACAGAGTTTACATTCGTTATACATCCATTTAACTTCAACTAGCAATATTGGCTGCAATTTGTTGCCATTCTGTTTCATTGTGAAAACTTAATGAAAACCATCCATCTCCTTAGAAGCATTTGCCTGATCGCTGTTGCAGACTATAGATCCCTGTGGCAGCTAATTTCAGAGGTTCCCTGCAAAAAAAAAAGCCATAATGTTCAACGCACAGGCATGAAAAAGACGTCACGATATTTTATCCAAGAGAAATATTTTTTTAAATGAGACAGGAGTTTGGGGAAGACAGTTCAGTAAAAGCTCATGGGTGTTTATAAAGTTAATGTCATTGAGGCAATCAAGAGTTTTCTCTTCGCATCCTTTAGGCTTCTTCCATATGGCACTGGAGTGACTTTCACAATTCATACTTCACACATCTTACTCCATCTTCCTGTAATGGCTCTCCGGGAGCAAAGCTGTGCTGATGATAATCTTGCCAGATGGTGTACGCGGTAAAACAGTAGAGGCAGCTTCTTTCCTTCATTTAAATATCACTTTCTCAACAGGGAATATAGCTTTGGACTGAGGAATCTGGGCGAAAATGTACGCGCTAAGTGATAACCTCTGCATGAGCTATTTTTCCCTGTTGCGCAGAGTGTATGCTGCCTTTGAATTCAAGCAAATGGAAAGGGAAGCAAAATGGATGAATTCAATTTGTTTCGAAAATGGGACGTCTTATGAAGTTTGGCTAGATGGTGAGTCAATACAAAGGCTCATCTGACAACCAAACCTTTTCCCAAAGCTTGACTCGACTCATTCAGACTATTGACTGAAGAAGGAAATAAGATACAGTACGCCACATCAATGTTTTAATCAATGCCATCGCACACAACATTTCATCCTTGAATGAGCCTTTCAGACTAAATGCCTGATGTCTTCCCTAGGATAACAGAGAGAGGTCAAAGCGTGCTTGGCCGGCAGGCAGCTACATTAAAGCGAACATATTATGTCTTGAGGGTAAAAAACCTTGGATGAGCAAATTATTCATGAAGGCATGTCTTCATAAATGATCCTATCACATTTGGATTAATAAAAGAAAAACACGCTAGTGGCAGAGAGAGATGTTCATCACAGAGTTCAGGCTAGAGGACACGAGTGGGGAGGAAATTAATGAAAAAGACATGCACTTAGCAGCAGAGTCTAGACTTAATACACAACACTTTGCCAGTAGGAAGAAAATTCATAAGACAACTGCTTTGCACTTGGCGCACTCACAATGACAAAAATGTTCTAACTATTCTTCAGGACTTTTCATTTTTTGGATTTATCAAGCTTGTATGAATAGCTATTCATAAAAAAATATGAGGTCAGACGCTAACAACACTTCGGCACCACATTATTCCTGTACATGCACAGCGATAACTTGGTTTGTTGCCATGGAAATGTGGCATGCCATAGCAACTCATATTGCTTGGAATAGAAAAAAAAGTTACCTTTTGCCCACTGTTTATAACAATGAAGTTTTTAAGGACACTCTATTCTAACCCTCCACAAAGAAAAAGAGATTAAATTCAGCTTTAACGTATCAAAATTGCGGCAAAGAAAGTTTCTCTCCGTAGCTGAATCAAGGAGTGAGATGTTTTATAAGGATTCATAAGGCGGTGGCGCATTCACTGTGTCTCTCTCCCTCCCAGACATTCTCTAACTGTGGAAGTCGACCATGAAACCCACAAACACAGCCTCTTCTTCACTCCCTATCTCCTTCCCCAACCCTTCTCTTTTGCTCTGAACCCTCCCTTTCCTAATAGAAATCAGTCACCAAGCTTCCCAGGGACAACCTCATTAGAAGAGCGGAGCAGACAAGCAGACTTCCATCTGTCTCCCAGTCTACTAGTTTAATGAGCTTTTTACTTGTGTGCTTCACCAATCGCAAGACATGCCTATATAATTCATTTCAGAGCGACATCATCCCCAGAAGGCCAATCTACCTACGGTACATACTCCTCTGTGAAAAGGATGTGTCCTCTTCTACGCAGACGTATGTTTGTGTTCAACGTGGCATGTTGGTACATCGCTGCATTTACTGCAGATTCTAGTTGAGAACAAACTTGGCATCATTAGTTAACGACAGCCACTTTTGGAGACCATTCTTGCCAGCTACTGTGTAAATTGGAGTTGTTGACCAGGACTAAAAGGGATCACATTATTCATGTTTGACACCACGACATTTTAGAATTGTCTTCAGAACCTGGCTCTTACATTTAACTCGGTCCTTGACATAATAAATCATTCTCAGCATTTTGGCCAGCAACCACTTGAACAGGTGAATATTCGGAGACACTATATTAAAAGATGTCAGCGCCCACAGACTGCAGACTGTGGTGACTTTTTGATACGGAAGGAGAGTCAAGGGCTGGAAATCGCTCTTCTATTTACTGCATTAATATCGTGCGGAGCATTTTCAGACTGCTGATGACATTAAAAAAACACACAATGTGTTAATTGAATGTACAGTAACATACAGCACGGCAGTACTCTGCACATCAGCCCATAGACAGAAACTGACCTAATCCATATTTGTAGAGGGTATATTAAATGTACATTGATATATAATGTTGAGTGTGTTGAACTGGCATGGCAAAGTATTCTCCCTAAATCTTGTGCTTACTCAAACTTTTGTACTTGTCTGAGGATGACTGATTGGTGTCTGGTTATGATAATATTCTTCCCCAGTATTCTTATTATTTTATGTTCATGGAAGCTTTTTTATACTCTCTGCACCATGGTTGTTGGAGATAGTGTTCAGACATTAGAAATAAAGAATTCATGTCCACTTTCTTTCTGGATTTTTTCTGGTTTCGTTTTTATTAATTATGGATAAACATTGCTTAACGCACTTTCAAACCTGCATAAGTGATTTTGGCCACTTGCAAACGCGCGGTGACTAATATATTATCATGACAAACAACCTATGCCTATTCACAACAAGTAGACAAAGGACAATATTAGCATTCATTTAGAGATGTGTTCCTGGCCACTTGGTAAATATACAATAAGATATTCACTCTCCTTAATTCTGCTTTAATTTCTTGCACCTGCAAAGGAAAATGCCTCTTTAACTGCTAAATGCCCCATTAAGTTCACCAGCTCGCCGCTAACTACAACTCTGTCCGTCTGTCCAACAGATTTCAAAGAGATTTTTCACTATATCTTGCTGCTGGTGGACCATGTCTGCAGAGAGCAGTGAGAGTCAACCAAGACAGTATAGATGTGAGTCATAAAAACCAAAACAAGGAGCTTAAAAAAGGCTAAAACATTACATGGAACTCAAGGAACTGTAGAGTTGGGCGACCGTTCTCTGTGGGTTTGTCACTACGAGCAACACCTTTTGCATTTCAAGTAGTCATTTGATTAATTGTTAATATAAAAATATTGATCAACGCAGCTTTAAAGATCTTCACAGACTTAGATGCATATTTAAGGTGGCAATTGAATCACAAATTGCTTCAGTGGTGTTTTTAAAAGGTCTATAAAGGTGATGGATGCTCGGCCATTCTCTGTGTATTTTCACACAAAATATAGAGAAACTGAATGCGTCAGCGAGTTTAACTGAAGGGAGAAAAAAAATATATATCTTTTGCTACCCTTACCTTTCACCAAGGCCACCCCCCCCCCCCCCCCCCACACCCCCATGCCCCCCAGTCATCCCACTGTTTATAATACCTACCAGCCAATGCTGTTCTTGACCAAATCAAAACCCAAGCCGGTCAGGACTGCAGGCAAGCACTAAAGCAAAGGGAATAAACCCACAAAATCGAGTTCATTTAAAAATCAATCAGGTCGTCACCTCAGCAACTTTCTAGCGACACATCTCTCCATCTCCCTTTTCGGTGTCTCTCTCGCTCTACCACGTCGCTGCCTCGCCCCAAATGATGGGAGCCACTGAGCCATGCAAGCGTTAAAGTGAAATAGGGAGGTGAGAAATGCATGAAATAACTAAACGTATGAAAATGTTTCAGGTGTTTATGTTTCAGTGAGCAAAGGAGATGGCGCCGGGACATGATGCGCGGGTGTTATTTCCTTCACGTCTGTTGGTGGAAATGGCATGAAATACAGTCTATTTCACAGGCCACTGGGAGGAGTGGAGCCAAATCGGCACATTCTCACTTACTCACTCTCAATTAAACACTTCACTTTGCAATAAAGCACAAGGTGATGAACCCATGCGCAATATCACCATACTGTGGAATGGGTGCATCTATCATTGGTACTGCTGTGTTGTTTGGTGGGGATGAAATTCACTGTTAAACTGTGTGTGTGTGTGTGTGTGTGTGTGTCTGCGGGACTACTGCTGTGGTCGATACTCATATGAGGACAATGTGCGTGCAATTGCACGTGCATGCCAGTGTCTGTGCATATGTGGCCTATCACAGATGGTTGGTGTTATTCTGCTGACTTTGTAATAGTTTTGCAAGCAAAATATTCTTTCACAGGTAAAATCTGCAACTGAAGCAACCAGCAAAGTAGTACCACGGCTTTGTTATCAGTATCGCAGGATGCTGTGCTTTATCTTTACACCGTATGCGCTGAGTGCAGGTGAATATGCTCGAGCCTCGCTCTGACTGGGCAACACTACACTGAATAAATGCAGGAAACACAAATTATGAATGCAACCAACAGCAGAAATAACACATAACGAGAATGAATGCATACAGTGTGATTATTCTAACAGTAAATATGATGTGTAATATAAAAAAAAAGGCATTTTTTGCAATTTGGTGACCCCAGTTTCAGAGCACAAATTATTTATACACCACTGTCATAATAACCAAACATCAAGAAAGCGCATCAACAGAAGACATAGCAGCCAGCTAATATTATTTGCTTGTCCAACAGCAAGAAGCCCAGCTCAGCGTCTGTCTTTCAGCCTTTTATTGAATGAAGCTCTCACCAATGACTAAAAGTCAGTCCCAGATTTACTTTTGTCCACTGGCTCAGTCGCTCTCTTCTTTTCTCCTCTGAGCTCCCTCCGTCAGCTGAGCTTACTGAAATGAAATGCTCCCCCAAGTGCTTAGAGCTCCCAGTCCGGGCAGCTAACTAGCTTAGCGGTTAACTCACTTTGGCAACAAGAAAAGCTTTCTGTTCATCAGGAAAACTTCTAACATCACATAGAGTTATGGCAGAGGAGCTGCAGTACATCGGGGGGAAAACTAGAACATTTTCTCCATAAAATATGATCCAGTTTCAACAAAATCACTGATATAGTTGGTGTTCAGCGATTTAGTGCTGTAAAGCAACCCAGAGCCCAACGTTACATAGTGCAAAAAAAAATAGACGTAAATGATGCAAAGAGTGGGAGTGACTGTCAGGCGTCTGTCAGTAAAGCTTATTTTAAGGTGGAAAAGTTACATAATGTAGCTTAAGGTCGACTGTGAAGCCTGAAACAAAACTGACAACTCTGATTGAGAGGTCTTTGACATTTCACTTAATGTCATGGTTTGGTCACCTCAACTACAGGCTTACTACTCGATTCTACCGGGTATGGCTGAGATGTGTTCCGGCTGCGAAGCGGCTGCTGGAGCTAATCGTGGCCATGCTAGACAATGCTTGTGATTCCACCAGAAGCGCTGCAGTGTGATTCAGAAGTGTCTCACCACTGTGCCCGAGCAGCAAAGAGCATATCGAGCTGGCTGGAAGTCGGATACAGAAAGGGCATGAAGGGTCTGGTCAGTTTTGAAAATAAAACACCCTGTGCAGACTCCTGATCATAACAACAGGCAAAAGGGAAACACATTAACTATTTACATGGTAGAAGCAATGACACAAGGAAAAGTCAACCAATCGGAGGAAGATCTGGTGGGCAAAATGCTCCTGAAGAACGCGGAGAAGCGATGTCACAGAGCTGTGCCCCTGGGAATCAAGGTGCTGTGTTCTCAATAGAAAAGCTGGCATTGCCAGCAAAGTCATTGGGCTGCCCCAGATGAAGCTGAGTAAGCTGTATAATGTCAGGGCAAAAGATAAAGCTTTAAGCATCCTGACAGACAGTTCTCATCCTTTATTATCTCAGCGTGAGTCTCTGAACTCTGGGCAGCACTGGGTGCCTTTGGCAACTAAAAGTATTTTTAAAAGGTCTTTTATTCTGACTGCTCTTAAACAAATCTTTTATACTTTGCATCTTATATGTGGATTTTGTTGTTTTATTCTACTTTTCTTTTTTTTTTCACTTTGTTGGACAATAAAGTTGTGTTTTATTCTACGTTATTTGTTCTTGTGCCACCTTTTTTCACTTTGTTGGACAATAAAGTTGTGTTTTATTCTATTCTACTTTATGAATGGGAAATATCTGATTCTGAAGTGGAACGGAGTCATGTCACGGTCCGAGTGTGAATAAAAACTTCCTGACAGTGTTGATCAGTCCGCTCTGTCGGCACTGAAGTCATGGTTGAAGCTTTGCTATATTGATTAAGCACTGTAACAGCCTACTGGGCCTGTAGGACCCCTACGGGGCCTGCCAGTCAATATCATTCTGTTAGTCTGAGAAGTGGAAACATTCTACATCAAGCACACAGGGGAGAAATGAAGTGTGGGAGAGCAATGTTGCCTCTCTTCTTCTGGTAAAATATGAAATTTGCTTTAAATGAAATCAGGGACCGAGAGAGGGAATTCATTGGTTTGCAAATTACTTTCTGCATGTGTGCTGGCGAGCACATCCTTGCATAAAGCACACAGCAGCACATGCAAACCAAAACAATCCAATTTAAATGGTTATAGTCCCATGAGGGAAACTCAGTTTGCAGGCACTGTTCAAAATACAAATCACAACATCATAGACCATGTAAATAAACATAACATGTGTGCGAGATACAGGCACACACACACACACACACACACACACACACACACGCAGTAATACAGCATTCTGCAGCCTTTAAAGGCTGTTGCCCTGTAAGGTTTTCTCAGCTTACCCTGTTAACTTTCATGATATATACGGGACATTTCTTCGCATGTGACCGCACTCTGTCAGTGTAATTGTCACTCGCAGGGAGACAGGGATACACATTCATCAGGACAGATCAGGTACATCAGCCACAGAGCCCTTGATGCCTTCAATACAAAGTGAAGTATAGCAGACCAAAGCCCGGCTTATCTGGCTTCTGTGCCCAAGGTGCGCTTAATTCTCACTCTCAGACACAACTAAGGGGAGTAAAACAGTCCGGCCAGGGCAAAGGCATTATGTAAATATCATTAAAATAGGCAAAAGGCACCTCAGGAATATGGCATTGCACATTATTTTTTGATATGTACTAGATTCAGGTCAGCTGCACTGCTGACCTCTTAACAGCACCATGGTAAAATCAGAAGCCTATGTGAGGTGAGACAAATCAGCCTCACCTTATTCATATCCTGGTGCCACAAATATAACAAATGAGCATAAAATATAGATGGATAACACAGTGGCTATGCACTAATAATGGATGGTACAGTTTTTCTTTGCAAAAAGGAACAATCTTTTATGCACGAATAAGAAAATAGCCTGAGATTAAATAGGTTTGACACCATTTTAAAGATTAAATAAATTTAGTTTTGCACTGATTCAGATACAGCGGAACTCGCGTGTTGCTTTCTAAATCTTAATTATGCAGCTGCCATCACACCGACTTCTGAGCAGACAGCAGATGCTAATTTTCACACATTACCTCAGAAGATGCTTCTTTTTCTGCGTTGTTGAAGACGATATTTTAATACGGCCCTCCTACACCTTCCGTGTCACAAAGACACACATACACATTCCCCGCAAAGGTGTACTGCCGCCTCAAGGTGAAATTCAACTGTGTGGGAGATGCATCCAGTTCAGCACAGGCCCGTTGCATTCATCTTAATACAATAGGAGGGGAAATGTCCTGCAGCTGGCAAGCCTTTTGTCAGATCAAGCCAACGTTGTGTCTCCATAACCACTTTGTGAAATGCGCATTGAGTCGTGCCATGCTCTTTCTACACCAGCAGCTGGAGAAAGAACCCCCTTCTTCTATACTCTGCATATTATCAGTATTTTGGTTATGCTTTCAGCCACGGTCAGGTGCCTTTCTGAGGTACATTAGCCCATTCCTATTTACTCCAGAGCTCTCGAGAGACTGAAATAATAATAATAATAATAAAAAAAAAAAAACATCTAACCAAGCCCTCAAATGACTCTAAGGTCCACAACCCTGTTTTCTGTGGATGAATCAAGACAGTAAGTGTGTGTCTGTGTGTTTATGCGTGCGAAAGGAGAGGTGATTCAACAGACTCATAACCTAAATGCGCGCGTACTAACACGCCGCGCTAATGTGTCCCGTTGAGCGAACAACGGAGAGGCACAGCTAAGCTCCTCTCCTCTACGTTTCCATCCCTGTGTGATAACTCCTTCGCCATCATCCTCCTCTCCTCTTCCATCCTTTCCACCTCATTCATATTACATGGAGTGTGCCCTCACTTGTCAGCGGCAACTGAGGGGACGCTGATGTAAAAATTCTCGGCTGGTGACTCACAGGGAATAGGTGTATGGTCGTTTCTTCCCGTTCCTTCCCATGATGTGAATATCATTTCCCCCTCCATTAGCATGGCGCCCTGTGTCATAATGTGTACTTGCGAGCCCATGAATGAATTGAAGTGTGCTGTAAAGCAAATGTAAAGCAGACTGCATGTTGCGTCAGTTTATGTGTTTTTTTTTTTTTTTTTTGCTGTTTCTTTGCAGAACTTTGCATGAGCATGGGTCAAAAAATGTATTCTCCTAGAGATCATTGTAACTCAGCACTAACCCAAGCAAAAAGGAAAATTTCATGTTTATGCAACATGCAGGAGCACAAGGCCAAAAGCACTGTGGATGTTGGAAGGTCACAATGGAATCTCAGAGCATGTAATGTAGCCTCTGTAGGAAGCCATTCCAGGCTTTTGGACAGCACTTTTTTTTTTTTTTTAAGAAATGTGTTGGACATAAATTTCTGTCATACACAATGAAAGTAGAGAAATGTATTTTCTGCTATGTCCCTCGCCAAGCATCCATGTGGACATAATACCAAAGGGGTCAGAGCAGAGCAGCCGACAGGAGAGCTGCCTCTGGAGCAGTAAATGGGTTAAGTGTCTTGCCCAAGGCCATGTCAGACCAGGTGGATACTTACAGCGACCTTCTGGCTGCACAATGCCTTACCTACCAGGCAGACTGTCAAGAGCACTGCTCCAGCATGACTACTGGAACCTTTAACTGCTTCTTTTTGGGGGGGTTGAATGACCACAGAGATAAAATACCCTCTTTTTTTTTCTCACTCCAGAGACCCCTGGATGTGATCTTATCCACTGTTTGTTCCGTAGTTAGAAATAATCTGCCATTATCTTGGACTTCCGTCAACTCTGAGCACTTTGTAACCGTGTCATACCTCTGTGAAACAGATACAAAGCTTCAAATCTAGTTAAAAATGTGCCTTCTGTCGATGATTAAAGTAACATGACAAAACATTGAGGATAATCTGTTCCTTTCAACAGTTTGCAGAGTCCTCTCTTTATCCTTTCTTGTGAGAAGATGAAGAAACATAAAAACACTGCGCCATTAATGTCAAAAATAATTGCCCACACTAACTTTCATGTAGCCTCATCAGTCAACTAGCAGGAAATAATTAATTCCATCTGTCCGCTATCGAAAGTGGTTTACATATTTGATATGCGGGCTTCAGGAGTGGAGCCGGGGCCCAGGAGAGAGTCAGGCTCGACAAGCCCCAGCTCCACATGGCTGCATTTAATTAGGAGGGATGCTGGAGAGGATGTGGGGGTGGTGCTTATGTTAACTGATTTCCCTCTTTAATCAGTGCTAATCTCTAGTCATTTTCACAGCACAATGCCGGCTCATTCATGAAGTCAAATTAATAAGTGAGGAATATAGTGCTGGCTGGCTTGGCCTGGCATCATAGGGTTTTGGAGTCCTATCTCTTCCTGTCTCTCTTTTCTCAATTATTTTATCTGCTCCGCTGGTGGGTGGAAAATTATGTACAAGAAATTCAGGAGAAATAGATTGTGTGCGTGCATGACAGAGAGATATAACAAAAAGTGTGTGCGTTAAGGACAAGGGGAGAATTTATTGCTTTCACTAGTATTGGATATTGCATCGTGGGAGTATAATTATATGGGTACCTGATGTCCTGTATTCTCTCTGTCCTGGAGAGAAGCTCATAGTGAGCCTTGGATGATATAGCAATGATGTTTTGAAATGCTTCTTGAATTTTGAAACAGACAGCCGTGGAGACAAAGGGAGAAAGTCTCTTTTCTTTTCTTTTTTCTTTTTTTTTTTTTTACAAAATAAGTCCGACTACTATCATTAAGGCGAGCGATGACTTGATTGTGATCATCTAAAAGCTCTGCCTATCCCTCGTGTCCTGGAATTAAATTGAATTGGACAGAAGAAGGAGATGAAGTGAAGTGGAGACAGGAAAGGCTGCAGCTGTTCAAATAAGGCAGCAATTGGTTTGGGTAACTTTAAGGCTCCAGCCATCTTTTCATCGAGTTTCTCTGAGGGGCTCATGACTATTTCTGCTGTGAGTCCATACCTCTGTGGGTGTAAAATACGAAGAGTGGTCCCATAGCCTTGAGATGTTGCAAAATAAAATTCACAAAACTATTGTTGGTGAAGGTCAGAGAGCCAACGAAGAACACTGTGGAAGGTAATTTGAGCCAGAGACAGAGAGGCTCTGTTTGGAGCCAGATTTGCAGATTTGGATGTAGGAGGGAGAGAAAAATGGCAGTGGAAGTGTGTGGAAAATGTGTGCGTCAAAGAGAGTGAGATGGAGAGAGAGAGAGAGAGAGAGAGGGAGAAAGTAGAGGTGGCCATCTGCAGGATTATTACAGGGTGCTGTGCCAGGTTAAATGAGGCAGAAGGCGGGGACATTTGGTGGCACATCTTAGGTAACAGTGTGCGCATATGCGGTGTGCAAGTGCGTACCTCTGCGTGTGCGTGCATGCGTGTGCACACACTGATTCATGTTAAGGTCTAAGTCTAGCACAAAGTACTCTGTCAAAGGCTGCTCTTCTGGTCTATGACCTTTCTCTTTGCTCTGTGGCATGAACCGATAGAAAAAGTGCTCCTGCTCCAGTGAAGGATTAAGGATCTATTTTGGGCCTTGTCCTATTCACCACGGTCTGTCCTGTACACTGTGCTGTACTTTATGAATTGATTTAGCATCTCTATGCTGATGACAGTCCTGTGTTGTAATGCTACGGTGTAATCTAGCCATACTACTGAATAACACCCCTCTAACAAGACAGTACCGCTTGCTTTTGCTAAGCTATTAGCAGAGCTAAACAGAGCACTGTTGAATTCATCTTACAAGGCAACCTAGTTTCCAAATCTGTTCTGCGGACTGGTTAAACTACAGGTTCAACAATAATTACTGAGCAGGCTTTCAGATATGCAGTTCAAGCATCATGAGCTCATTTACAACACATTTTTTAAGATTTATACACTGGTTCTTGTGGTAGTTCCAAAGAACTCATTAAAATAACATTAATGGTAATTGTAAATGTTTTATTAAAGATGATTCATTGAAACTTTTACGCACACTTTTATTGCCCTCAGATGTATTTTGATGCATGCACTTAATGTCTCCACATCTGTGTCCATGATTTCCGTCCTTATTTATTTATTCTTTATTCATGCTTTGTTTGTGTGTGGTTTTCAAATTGTAAACTCAGCACACTTGTTAAAGAGGCCCATTGCTCCTCGGTGTGTCTTTCTGAGTGCAAATAAATGTTGAAATTAATAAAGCATTCATCTGTGGTTTTACTTTTGCCTTTGTGGGAAAGTGATGAGGAGCTGTTCCTTTAAAATGTCTGACAGTGGGGTTTGTACTTTTTTTTGCCAAGCAGGTCCCACAACAGCAGCTACATGTCATCTCTGCTGTCACTTTTGATTTTCGTCATTTCTTCACATTTTTGTGTAACTGACAGTACATAAATTTTCACTTTACAATTAACAAATCTGGTCTGACATATTCACAGGAGCTTCATTAGTCGTGTGAAATTTTAGCTGCGGGATTAGACTATTATGTCTACTTCCTGGTGCGATCTGTGCAGCAGATAACTCTTGTTCATTATTTTAACTGTGAATAACCAAATTAGTGATTTAATTACAATAACAGTGTCTTTGGATTTTTCTTTATGAACCTTTAACAGAGATGCCTCAGGAATGGAGAAGGACAGTTAATTAGTTAGTGCTGGTGCAAGGCCAAACCACTGTCTACCACTACTGCATCATGTATACTATACCATACCATGCATAATACAACATATCGATGTTTGATCACCAGGGCATTATTCCTATCCTGTCACTGCTAGAACAATTCATACCTAGAGTAGAACTTCATAAAGTTTCAACCGATCAAAGCAACAAAACATGTGACTAACATGTGATTAAATTTATGAAATCCCGTCAGAAGTACAGAAAACAAATCTCTCTTTTCAAGAATAGCCTTAAGTGCAGTTGTTTGATCTCATTTTAGAGAAAATATATCTTTTATTATGGAGGTGACTGCAGAATCAATAGACACAACGGTTGAAAATCAGCGGTAGCCATCTTGGTTGTTTACAAAAATGCCTCAATGGCCAATAAGGTTGCGCTCCTTTGGACAGTCAAACCTGCCCCATATTATATATGAATGTGAGATTGACCAGAAGCATCTGCCAGAGCAAATAAAACATGAGCTGGCCGAGTCGTCTGATTCCCAGGTAAAATTATTCATGAGTACTCAGATCTCTTACTGAAGTGAAAGTATCATCAGCTACATTTACCTAAAGTATTAACAGTAAAAGCAATGAATACTTTTAAATATATTATTATATATGATTATATATTACATCATTAAATTGTCAATACTGATACATGTCACTGTTGTAGCTGCTCAAGATGGAGCTAATTTCAACTACTGTATACCGTTAGCAAGTTTAGACTAGTGGTTCTACAGCTAGAGAAAGAAGAAAGACAAACTTCTAACAGACACATCTGTTTTTGGAATCCTTTTTTGGGAGGGTTGGCAGGGAGGTATTGTATAATTTGAACAGTTATTCAAATGAAACCATACAAGAAGTTTAGAAGGCCCAGCATCAAGGCAAACTTTAAACCCCGACTCCTGATGAGGATTTACAAATAACAAAACCAAACAGCAGTACTTATCATAGCTGCATGCATGTAGGCGTGTAGTCTTTAGCCTTTAGTGTTTTTCTTTTCCATAACTAATCCTGTCTTGTGTTGTCACTGTAATGGCTAAGCTGATGACTGCATTGCAATAACAACTATTCAACGTAATGCCTAAAACTATAAAGAAAATAAGAGGTCAAAAAACAGCAGTGAATGAGAGAGTTTTCTTATTATAATCTGGCCATGACAGAGCATGTCTGAAAGTGAATGACTCAAAGACAACTTTGTATTGTACTCCACATGCTCGCTCTGATCTCACATGACGCATTTCGAATGAATGGATAAGCACACAATGCAATATCCACACTCTGCATGTGGCTGCGTGTGCGACCATGTGTGTGTTTACTTGGAGGTCAGTTATGCTTCCTCATTCTGAAATTCCCCTGGCACTTCACACATGCTCTCACTAAAACACCATTACACGCACACCCAGACACTCAGAAGACCAACACACATCTTGTCTTCCTTACTGGCAAAACTGTGTCTATGTTGAAGCTGACAACACAACAGGCCTTAATCCTTCTACCTGTGACTTTTTACAAACAGGATTAGTCCCAGTTTACCCACTAAATTCCCCCTAAAATACCGGTAAATCCTGGGGCTGCTGGTGCTGATCTGCAGGCTGTGGCCCTAACCCACTGTTTCATGTCCTCATTGCACTGCTGCTCTTATCTAAATGAACAGCTCTGCTCTGGATGTGAAGCACCTCCATTTTCCATTCACGCACTCTTCAGCATGCCGTCATGTGGACAGAAAAGCAGGGCTGAATACACGCATGGCCGGCGAGCGCACACCAACCGGTGTCCAGCAGGGAGAGAAAACATGCTAATCCTGTCCCTAAGCGCATACACAGACACACATTAGAACGCAGGCACTCACATTAAATCTAAATCTAGAGGTGAAACATGACATCTATAATGCAGAGATGGGCGCGTACCTCAGAATGACAACCATCATACATCAACCTGACTTTCTGAACATCAATAATCTGGTTTAATGTGGGAGAGAGGGGATAGAGAGTGGAAGAACACCAACAGTGATTTACTTATCAGGCTGAACAAGTTATATATCTAAACACGGCGACGTAGCACATTTGCAATTTATGAGCAGGATAGCACAGCCAGACATATAAATGAAACCAGGTAACTTCCCAGGAGTGGAAGACTGTGGGGGTTGTATTAAAAAGTATGGCACTGTGGGGGAGACAAATTTCTCCGGCTTTGCTGGGCTGAGATCTTTTGTCATATTTTGTCTCATATTGTTTAATAAATCTGACAGCATGAGTCAGTTATTGCCCCCTATATGATGACTCATGCAAATTGTTTATGATAATAAGACAAAACGAATGGGCCTTATCTAAACAACCACACATCAGGGTTATTTTTACGATTAGTCACACAAGCAATTAAGGCAGGTAGTCATAAATGTTGGTGACGACAAGTGAAATGTTAGATACAGCTTTCTTAGCTGCTACGCTGTCACAATCCAGTCCTGAATAATATTGGATGGTAAAACATGTTCTAATATAGATAAGGTTTCAAAATGTGGAAGGTTTCTTTTTATTTTCCCAGAAAAAAATATACCGAGTAATGGAAACATTTTAATATTCTGATATTGCCTTAAAGTGGTTACTGGAAAAACAAGACAAAGAGTCTACAGCCATACTAATGCCTTTGCTGTGCTTTGGGATGAATGGTAACATTAGCACGGCGACATGCTAATGCGCTGATGTCCAGGGGGTATATTTTGATACCTTCTTAATGGCACTAGAGGGAAAATGAAGGTAGTGGTGGTGAAAAGCGGTGAACCAAGTGACAAACACACAGACCAACAGTGCCTTCTAAAGCTGTCACCATAGCTAAAAATTCACAGTTACTGTATGAGAATTATTTACTGTTGGCTTCTGACATTTCAAGGTAAAACTCCGTAGGCGCAGCTTCATGCGAAACAGACTGATATGATTTTCTCGTGGCCCTCATAAACTCCAGGAAGTAGCACAATTTCTTGCCAAGAGGTAGAGGAGAATTTCAATAGCACTCTTATAGCAAGGCTATGGTTACATCACCTGAGCATAAAGACAGGAAACAGCGGGGAAACACCTAACCTGGCTCTATCTAAGACCTCCTGCATGGGGAGCCGCATGTTAGCAGCATCGGTGCTCCGTCTCTGTCTACACAGGGCGCATTCAGCTGAGTGAAAGTCATCTGTGTTTTGGCAGTGTTCAGGAAGCAACAGAAAAAATGTGTAGGTTGAAAAACAGGTTTAAAGCAACTCACGCTGCGAGCTAACCACTTGTGGACTCTAGCTTCATGTTTATTAGCAACATGAGAGAGGTATCAAGCTATCATCTAACCCCTAAATTCCACCGGGCTTAGAATTTAGTCCTTCTTCCTTTTTAGTTAATTCTTCATGACTTCATACCCCACCATGCTATGAAGTTTCAGAAGCTGAGCATTTTGGCCAACAGACTTTGCTAACTTGCTCATGTTTGGTCATTTTTTTTTTTTTTTGGTTTAGGTACTTCTACCATCACTAAGTAGGCTACAAAGTTAAAGTTTCCCGTTTGGCTGGTGGCAGCACTGTTAAAAATAGACCAGCCACGTATTCTCCGTGAAGCAGAGTGGAGAGATGCTTCTGGGAAACTTCTGTAAACGTGTTTACAAGGGTGCATCTGGTGGAATCACAATCTCTGTTCAGAATGGGCACATTCAGCTCCGGCGGTCACATTGCAGCCAGAATGCATCACATCTGTGCGTGGTAGTATTTAGATGTAACTCCAAGTGGAAGGTGAATAAACATATTTCCCAGAAATGTTAAGACTTAACTTGACATTTGTGGCTTTGAAAAGGGAAACAAACAATAAATTCACAGAGTACCATAACATTAATACATTAACTTTGCCTGTTAAATGTCACTGATTAGGTATTTCCTCTAAAAATGTAAAGTTTTTTCTTTCCCATGCAATGGTTTTGGTATACTTACCATCCACCTTTTATTCTAACCAGTTTGATTTGGACCACTGACTTTCCCTGACCTTTTAAAGGAGAACAGTGCAACGAGAAGAAACATACATGCAAGCCTCTATCCATGTCTTTGAAAGGTCGTGCGGATTTCCTCCTATTAACAAGTGACACAACTTCTAGCAGTGTAATTTCCCTTGCTCTGATAGGCAAGGGAAATTACACCGGCCGGGTGGTGAGAGACAGCTTCTAATCTTTCCCACTTTCCTCAAGTTTTGTACTCTGACTATTGGTTTTGAGAGATAAACACTTTCGCCGCTTTTAAGAATCCCTTAGCCACATCTGAGAGTGAGTTGAAGGGACTATTCAGATGGATGCAGCATGACACTTCAGGCTTGTAGCTGTCCACTAGGTTTATTAGGTCTTCCCCTCAGTGAAGAGAGATTTGAGAGAGGAGTGCATCTGAAGTGATAGTGTGTGACACATCAACCTACAAACCCTTCACTGGGCTTTTCTTGAAGCTTAAAACTGTCCCCTGGTCTAAAGGAGACATCAGCGATATAGATAGAGATATATGTTCCTGTGCACATGTGTGCATGTGTGTGTGCGTGTGTGTATGCGTGCACATCTGTCTTTGTGTGTCTGCATAAGGGACGACAGCAGGCAGTGCTGATTACACTGCTTTCAAGTGCCAAAATTGCTCTGTGATTCACGGGGCTGTGACAAAATCTCTTCAAAATCTGAGACTTGTTTTCAGCAGCATATGAATATTCAATGAGATCCAGCAGTGTGCGCCGAGTATGCAAATACACAGTCAGTCCTTAGCTATATATTCATCCCGCTGATGCAAACTTTGATTCACATTAGGGATCGTCACTACTAAGTGGACCTGGAGGGCATGCTTTCAGTCTGCAAAAAAAAAAAAAAAAGATAAAAAGTAGTTTAGAGGTAGAAGTCTTACCTGTAGTAAGAAGTGGGTGTAACACAGATCATTTAGGTGGATGACAGATGCACACATTCCAATACACAGGCCATGGAAGAAAAAAAGACATAAAAGCTTTGTTAGCCACAGTTAGGATAATTTAATATATGAGACCATTCTATAAAGTCAGCTTTTGTGCTGAACACAATGGAAAAGAAGGATGGTATCACACTGATAGCACATTATTGGATTGCACGCTTTTATAAAATTCCCATTGTGAATTCATTCACAATGGCTTCCCATTCAGAAGGTGTGATTCTTTTTTTCTGAAAAATCCAGGAAACCGAAGACAAAAAGATAATGAGCCATTTAAGAGAGTTTGAGTTGCATTCATTTAAAGCAACGCATAATTGAATAAAGAAAATGATTATTTAAAAAACCATAACAAAAGAAAGCAAAGCAATGAGTTTATGCCCTTTACCGTGATCACTGTCATCACAGTAGAAGGAGCAGCAGCATCGCCACTACACCAGTCACATCAGCAACGTCACAAACCTCACCGACACCAACACCGTTATCAATATCAATACCATCACATATAAATCCTTAACACCCCCTTGTAGTAGAAAGACAGAGAAAGAAGAGGAAATTTCCTCTTCTCAGCCAAGTGTAGAAAACTCATTTTAGATTAAGCTGGAAAAAGTACTTCATGTACCTTAAGGTTGTATCCAAGAATTTCAAGGTGCTTTTACATTTCCAAGAAGAGCCAAGAAAGGTCATGTATGTAATAACTGACTGTGTAGATTCTACTGTATTCTGGCAAGGACACACATTGCCACAATGGCATGCTATGAAAAAAAATATTGTTGTGTTGTAACAGTAGATAGGGGTTAGACTCCCTTGCTCATGGGGCAATTCTACCTTGAACTATGTCTGGAGTTGATAGAGAAGTTATTTCACACCTTTTGCAGTAAAGTCGTTTTTAAGCAACTAAAAATTCAGTCAGTGAGAAAGTTAAAATAATTCCCACCACCTGAACTATATCTGACATGCCCGCGCTCCTCATGATGAACAACTTGCCAGATGGAGACGGCTCCATTTCCTGTTCGGGTAGGAGCCCAAATCCCTGTCTAGTCTGTTCTCTCGATGGGTGTAACCTTTCAACTTCCCCTACTTCTCACCGCAGCTCCCAGTGGGGCCTTACGAAGGGACAGATGACTGTTATAAATGGCAGCGTCACTTCTCTGCTGCTGCTCCTGCTCCTGCTGTTGGTGATTTCATGTTTCAGCAAGAAAAGGTCTATGACAGATCTCTGCTGTTTCAGGGACAGGTGTTGAGTTGTGGAACGGGCACTGCCTCGCTTCTATGGAGGTAAAATGGCAGAGTATCGATTGGGAAGATGGAAGGACCTAAAAGCCAGAGATGGAATGTCCTTGGGCAAGGTCATACACCCGTCCTTCAACCATTATTATTATGACAAATCCCTACTGAAAAACAAGATGCTTGCAAACATTGTACATATGAAAGCACGTAGACATGCGAAAAGAGCCAATGCAGAAACAGAACACACGCAGAAGCAGCATTATGAGGAATTACTGGTGAGCAACCACCCAAGGCTTTTTCCAATAATAACAATCTCTTTCAATAATAACCACATAAAATGGCAAGATGAGATTCTGCATGACGACACATAATCTGTTTGGTTCCCCTGAGTTATGAGCATAATGGGAAAAATGGCTTCGAGTTCACAAGTAAAATTGATTGTTGATTTGATCATAAAGTGCCTGCAGTTGCCTTTTAGATATTAATTCAACTGCAAGAAAACAGGCACGGAGGTAAGAATAAAGGTTGACTGTAATTAAAGGTAATACATCTTAATCAAAGATTGGTCAAATTGGGTTAAGAACGTATTATTCTAATGCATGACTTCAATGTATATCAGTGTTTCAATAATCTGATGTGCCCTAACAGAAGTTAACAAGCCGATGTGTTTTAATAAGGCGAGTCTTGCCACAGGGCTTCGCGCAAATAATGAACTACTTTAAAATCAGGGCATGATAAAATTACACATGCAGGCTTTATAACAACAAAGGAATAATAAATGCGATGGGAAAGTGCCCTACCTTATTCACTTCAGAAAACAGGGTCTCAAGACCATGAGTGAGTAGTGAAAAGGTTACTTCCTCTGACATATTGAATGGGGAAGGTTAATGAGAAGGCCAGAGTGAAGCTGCGCCACATAGCTGGCATTTAATTAGCTGTGCATTTATATTGAGAGGTTATGAACATCTAGTACTTTCCTTATAAGCAAAGGTGCCCAGCTGCGATAGAGGCAGGCAGGTTTAGAGGGAGCATGAAAGGCAACTTTTGATGGGTTGAATCAAAGCTGGCAGCTGGGACATGACTAATCAGCTGTCAGTGAGACAAATGTTTTATTCTGGATATATTCTGGAAGTAATTCCGCAGGGTTGTTTTTGTTAAATGCCACTGGAAACACAAAAGAGCAAATCGTTCAATAGTCCTACCTGCACTGTATGTACTACCTGGTGGGAAGATTGATACTATGTCAAGTTCACTTTTAAGGAACTATATGGATGCACTGATGTTTCCAAAACTGAAATAACAGAATCTAACTTTTGGTTATGAAAAAGCATAACTGTGAACTCAGTGTCCTCTCAACTTTTAAAATGATAAAACTAATATCTACCAGTTCTCTTATGGAACCTTCCAGACTTGCAAAACTACTTGAGAGAAGTTCTTGATTTCTTTCAGCATTGGCTATGACATGTACAAGGTACAAGGTGCAAGGTTAGTCCCAGGAGGGAACAAATGTCATTCCATTTAAAATCACTTTATAAGATCTGCTTCAGCTGGTTATGTCTTCTTGCGAACCGCCTAGCTAACCTTCATCTCAGTATCATAGCATTTCAATTTGGGCCCGGGGATTGAAAAGGCTTTTTCATCTGCAGGCAGTCTTAGATGGTCGTCTCACAGAGACACCACCTTTCTCTGCGCAAAGTGAATCAAGGTCTGGCCAGAAATGAGTCCAGAATGAGAGAATGTTAGAGGGAACTGGCTGTGGGTTGAGGTTTGAGGGCCATAGTATTAAGATATCGCACACTGTTGGGATTTCTGGAATGCACTTTGGTAAAGAGTGAGTAAATGATACATTTCAATCAAATGGGATGTTTTTGGGCAGAAAATTCCAATAAACCTTTTTTTTAAATTGTTTTAGTTTGCATTCCAAGCTACATGTCACTCAGCTTCAGTGTCTGACCTACAGTATTTCAGTTAAGTGAGGTTTTGCCCTACCTCTCTGTTTGCCCCTTTAAACACCATGTTTGATTTCTATCAGAGAATGTCCCTCCTGGGTGGGGGCCGGCTGACAATAGGTGTTTGTATTCCGTCTACAGTACGCGTGTTTGATTCAATCATTGATTGTTTGTGGCGTTTTGTTCAACAGTCCGAAGGGGACGACAAGTGTTCAAATTGCACATTTCATTTCAAGACAGAACGGTGACGCAGAGTGATTTGCAGCCGACACTAACACAAAGGCACACATACAAACACACACCATCCCAATCAATCTGTCGGACAACCTCTACTGGGCATTATTGGAGAGAGAGAGAAAAAAAAAAAGGATAAGAAAATCGATATGGCAGTGGCGACCCTGAAATAGCTGCTGCTGTACCGTCACGCGTCTTTTTCAGATGTGCACCGTTCCTACCTTGGACAAAAAGATGGTGGAAATAAATACAATGGTGGATGTTTGAATGATGGCAAAAGGCCATAGGTGCCGTTATTACAAAATCACAAGAGAGCATTGTATGTGTTGAATTTGTGTTTTATGCACTTAATTTGTGAGACGTGCACTTGCATGTGTGCTGAATTGCTGGAAATATTACATGATTCTGAAATGAAATCTTCCTCCGTGCAGCAGTGCACTCAGGCTTGAATGAAAGTGAATGGGAGGTGTGAAGTGAGCAATTACTGTATGTGGTCCCCTTAAGGCCAAACGCCCACTTATAGATGTTTTGTCTGAAGCCATGTCCCATTTGCTGAGTGTAATTTCCACACTGATGCCAGCAACAGGCTCAGAAAGAACATTTAAGGACATGGGGCAGCACCATTCAAGACACACGCACACATGCTAGTACTATTCATGTGGTTCAGGTGTGATTTTGCTCTTTTTCCCCTCGCACCTAACAGAAATCATGGATGGTAATATACTTCTTAGATCAAAATTATGAGCAACAATAGGGCTTTGGCAGACCGTTTCTGTAATTGAAAGCATCAGCGTGACATTCACCACCACTTCGTGCTGTGATAGGCCAGCTGTGCCAAAGTGAAGAAGCTTGAACCTCTCTCTCAAGCTTGTTACACAACTATTTCATTTTTTTTGTGCCACAACTGAGTGAAACACTTTAGGACTGTCTGAAAATGTGCACCATTACACCCATTTTAAGCAATTATAGCATCGTTGTTTCTCTATGACAGCCGGCATTTTGTTTTACCTTTGAGTCTGACAGTTAGGAACAGGTACAAACCTGTTTGGTTTTTGACGTACCATAACAGCATTTTGCTTTTGTTTTGTTTTTTTATGTTCAATGTCATTGTTTTTCACTGATTTTCTACAATCTCTAAGTAAAATACTTGTTTGTCTGGAGGACATTTCTACTGACTCTTTGTGCGCAAAGCTAACTGAAACTTCAAATCGGGTCGAGCCCCCCACTGTGTTGTCTGTTTCGTCTTGTTCTTTCTGCCATGTGAAATACACCTACTGGTGCTGGGAAGGTGTGCAGTGACACTAAAAAAATAAATAAAGATAGTTGCCCTTAAGTGCAAGTAACACACTAGAGGAGAATATACAGATATTTGAGTAAAGAATTAGGGCGCTGCACAGAAAAAAAAAAAAAAAAAAAATCTCAGTATGTAATAAAGTATATGTACTTTGCAACTTCCC
This sequence comes from Protonibea diacanthus, assembly GCA_028641955.1. NCBI lineage: Eukaryota > Metazoa > Chordata > Actinopteri > Sciaenidae > Protonibea > Protonibea diacanthus. The sequence continues at coordinate 20,548,801 of CM053982.1, read as the reverse complement.
ACCTCTACATCTGATACAACCCCACATAACGAAGGAGTTATGTTTTAACTTCAGATTATTGTTCTTGTTTACTCGATAATCCTTCAGAAAGAAGAAAGCAAACAATTGTCAAGTTTCAACAACATAAAGCATTTTTGTAGCGGCAGGATTTCCAAAAGAAAGATAACATTAAAGCCAGTTAAAGGGATAATAGTCTATTATTTGGGCTCTTGAAGTCATTACAGTGAATCAGGCCAAGACAGTGAAAGAAAAAGGTGATGAAGGCAGACGATGAGAGGGAACGGTAACGTTTGGGTGTCAAGGCTGGATGAGCATGACAAGAGGCTGCATCTCAAAGGTCATGCTGAACCTCTTGATTGGTTCTCCCACATGCAACCCTTTTTCATCTCTCTTCTTCCTTATGTCCTTCTCAGTATGTGTCACAGAGGCCCTTCAAATCCTCCTCTCACTGACCTTCTCAAGCCCAGGTTGGACGAAAGAGGGAACAGAGGAAGACACAGACAGATGCACACACTCGCATAATACTCTACTTGGTTGTTAAACTGTGTGACAGGAAACAGGGAACAACCTGTGCAAGACTCAACGTGGTTACCGCTGCCGGTTCTTTACACAGACACTCTGAAAGGCTGATAAGTGTGTGTGTGTGTGTGTGTGTGTGTGTCTGTGTGTGTGTGTGTGTTTGTTTCTCTGTGTGTGTCTTTATCCCCTGGGATAGAAAATGATGCTGAGGGTGAATGTGGAGGAAGAAAGTGAGGAGATGAAGAAGTTTGTGGTCGCACGCAGGGTTATCTCTTCCCACACACTGGAGGAAAGGAAAGTGGAGAGGTGGAAGATGAAGCAAGAGGTATAGAATGACACCGGGGATTCGTACTTTGAGTCCACAGGGGTCTGGTGGACCTGAGAGACTGGGCGAAGTGAGAGGGAGAAATGAAAGAGAAAACGGAGAGCATGAAGGCATGGCTGTTCGAACTGGCTTATCAGCTAACTTTCCCCAGGAGAGGCGGGGAAGTAGGAGGGTGAGGGCAGGAAAGACATAAAAAAGAGAGAGACTGAGAGAAAGAGGGGTGAGAATGAGTCAAGGAGCAGGAAGGGGGTGGAAAATTGCAACAACGATGAGTAGAGCCAAAGTAAAAAGAGGGGTGAGATTGAAATAAAAGCGTAGCGTAAATGGAAGAGAAGAGAAGAGCACGGGGGCCGCATTTGAGATATTTACTTGGAAACGAGTGCGATAAGACTGAAGAGTGAAGAACTCATGGCGATGATGGGGGGGGGAAGAAAGGCGAAAGGAAATGTGGCAGAAAAGGGAGTTGAATTCGAGCAAGAGCGTGATGAGGACTGATAAAAAGGATGAAACGAGACAGGGAAAAAGGAGGAAGGGGAGGGAATCATGACTTTGCAACGGCAAAAGGCCAACTGAAAGAGGCTTTACCAACAGCGAGAGGCATCAGCCTCCCTGAGACGCCTACTTCCATCCACACCTCTGTTTAATAAAACATCACCCTGCAGTGATCAATACACACCTACACACTGAGACACAATGCACACTTATAGGTATGCAGAGGCACACACACACAAGCACAAACACACACACACACACACACAGTGACACACACTGCTTCACATTCTGCACCATTACTGGACTGAAAGCCTGAGGAGGAATGTGAAGAAATGTGTCATCTATACATCCATTCTTCCGCTCTTCCACTTTTTCCACTCCTCCCCTCTCTGTCGCTTTTTTTTTTTTTTTTCTTCTTTCATTTATTTACAATCAATCTTTTGATTGAACTTTACTTGCACCGGAGACTTCACGCATACCAACCCGAGTGTGTCATAGAGCAATTTACAGGCTCTAACTGGAGTTCATTTTGTACGCTCGCACCAATCCTCCCTCACATATGGCGGTCAGATGGAAAACAGATTGGAATTTTATTTGTACAAAGATTCCTAGGAGGCAGAGCCTTGGAATGAGCATGTAACTCAATAGATGGAGCCTATGACAACAGCTTTTTGGATATGAACTGTAGGGATGAAGCCAAATTTAGGGTCATTTTAAATCAGAAGACGAGGAATAGAGAGCTCTGAAAGGAAAGGAAGTGCAGCTTGAAAATGCAATCAAATTTAAATTCAATTAAACCACAGTCACATGTTAATAGTTGATTAAATGAGTGTGAATACTAATGCAAACTCTTTTTAACTGGAAGGCTTACAACAGCAGTGTAGTTGAGCTGATACACATCCACAATTTGGTACGCCAAAGGGGAGATAGATGATTTATAATTACCCCGAGAGGCCTGCAGTGAAGACGCTTTGTTTCCAGTGGCTTTTACAATAAATCTGATGTGAACATGACATATGAAACCCATATGAAATATGTTAAGGGGAAACAAATATTTGGAAGTCTTTCACCGTAAATTCAAATGGGAACCATGCAGTCACGTAGCAACCACAAGTATCATTGTGCGGTTTGGCAACTCTGCTGAGGGTGAAAAAAAATCACCCTCCAGAGTGTCATAAAAACTGTAGAAAAGATAATTGGCTCGTGTCTCCATACTGTAGAGTCTCTGTACACCAACTGCAGAAAGAACAAAGTACCCAGCATCCTCAGAGGGCCTTGCCATCCTGGACACTCCTCGCCTCCTGGCAGAACACCAAGTACAACTTAAGATGTCAAACATACCGCAAGATCTTAGGCGTCCATATACTGTCAAATGTATGAGGAACTATTAAATGAGTTACCACGTTTTAAAATGACTCCCTCATACTTGTGGCCATGATTCTTATCTGTAGTACTAACACGGCCCTCACACACTTACATAATTGCTGAGATTTTGGAGCGCTGCATCATTGCCAAAAAAAAAAGAGGACAGTTGGGGTAAGAAAGAGATCAGACAGATTTTCAAACAAACCCAAGGTTAGCCAAACTTAGTTGGAGGAGAAAAGAAAGGCGAACAGGGAAATAATTACTTTTACAGGAAGACTGTCATGACCTGCAAGGTGAGGGTGACCAGTGGAGACAACATAAGGAGTCAGGGCTCTTTTCCAATAGTGTCACTAGCTTGGTAACTTGTACGGTACGAAAAAGTTTAAGTGTCCTTGGAATCTGCTATACTTCAGTTCGTTTACACGCAAAAAAAAACATAAAAAGTGATTAAATTCAGCAAGCTAAAACCAACCTCTCTCAAAAATATCAGTTACAAATATTCATGCAAACGTATCTTCTATTTAATCAGACTTTGATTAAACAGCAGAGCCTTTTATTATAAATTACTTCTCAGTTTGTCTATCACAGTTCAATTATGGCAGAGTTTCCTTTAAAGTGTGGGTCTATCAACCAGCAGAAGATTTTAGTATAGTTCCATTGTAGTAAACAAACCTCAAAATTCTCATGTTTAATAACTAATGCCTGTAGTGAAACCTGTTGTGAATTGTTCAGTTGGAAACTCATTAGACAGTGCTGTCAAACCCACAACAATTAAGGTTAGCTAGTAGCAAACATGCTAGTGGTAATACGATTAACGTGACCTTTGTCTCGCAGGTTGCCGTAGTCTGTCAAGAGATGACAGGCAAGGTTCTTGGTTCAACTTTGATCAACTGTGTTACACAGTTTTCCTGGGCATTCACTTTAGGTGCCTCAGTTTTAGTTTTTGTTCATGCCATTGCCTCTTTCCCAACTATCTGATTATCTGACTTCTTATATTTCTTGCTATAAGTGCCACCCTCTGTGGCTGTGAAGTGAAGCTTATGCAGAAGTGCCAAAAAATGCAGTTCCTTGAACGGCTATTTGAGGCTGGCTACAGGATAAGTCAATCTCCACAAGCCTCCATTAAAATATCCAACTTCATAGCAGAAATGATACAAACAACAGTTTGGGTCTATATAGCTAACTTCCCCCGTTCATGACAACTGTACTGAGTCTGACTTTTTGTTTGATTCACCCATTCAAATTCTTGTTTTGTTGGACTGTAGTGACTTCTGGTCATGGTCCCAAATATTACCAATTACACTGGGCAGTCAAATGTTATCATAAAGAAATACAGCCAAACTACAGAAATAAGACCAAAGCTGTGATAGACAGACAGTGACATGCTATTTTTTCTAAGGGAACATTTGTGTGCATTCAAGAAAAAATGTAAACAATATCTCCTACAACAGCTTATGATCCAGTGGAGTCCTCTGTAGCTTCAGTCCATGTCTCAGGCTGAGATCCTCTGTGTTTATATAACTACACAACACTAAATGCCTGTAATTAAAAGTAGCCTATAACAGCGACCTTAAATTAGTTTAAAACGGTCACACCCGGAGAGTCCATCATTTGTATTATTTAGGCTACTTAGTCAAGTCTAATGTTCTCCACACTGAACTTCTACTTGAATAGACTCAGGGCCACAGTCATTTACACAATCCTCTGTAGAGATAACCCCAATTACTGCTTCTTAAGATTTGCACACATGCGCGGCTACAATATAATATGTGATGGTCTCAGGAATTGAGAGCCGGGAGTCAAGAAGAAAAGAACGTGGAGATAAAGACGGAGATGGTCCGAGAGGCAGGCAGAGAGAGAAAGAGAGAGGAGCTGTCCGTTTGAATTAAAGTGAGGTCAAAGGTCAGAATACAAGAGAAAGCTGATGATGGCACCAGAGACCTGAACCCAAACACAACCTCTGTCCTCTACTCTCACCTCTCTCCTTCCTTTCTTCTTTTTAACTCTAACTGTCGATGTGTGTGTGTGTGTGTGTGTGTGTGTGTGTGCCAACACTCAACTCTCTCTTTTTGGCTTTTACTTCAATATGATATCCTGCCCCATATTCAAAATATCTTCTTCTCCTTGCGTCTCCACCTCTGAAAACATCCTTCATGTTTAACCGTGACTTTGTTTCCAATAAAAACTGACTCTGTAGTATATGTCAGGGCTCAGCTGTGGTAAAATCTTTAATACAGGGAAGAACATATCAAAAAGTCAAAGGATTATCTGGAATGTGTTCTTTCTGGAGGGTTAAACCAACTGTGCAATGGGTCAGGGATCAACTTTTCATTTGTGTGTCTGTGCGTGTGTGTGTAGGTGTGTGTCTCTTTGTGCCCAAGGACAAGTCTGAAGGGTGCTGTTAAAAGACGAAACACATATAGCAGGACAAAGCTTAAGTTTGAACACTAACTACTGTATTAAGATCCTTATACTCAACTACACTTAAGTGCTAAAATAAAATTTACATATATTCACGGTCTCCATAGGATGCCCACTGACTTTGGTGGTCCCCTTAATTAGTTGTTTCTTGGCCCTAAACTTTACTTTACTCTTTTTTTTTTTTTTTTTTTAACACTTTGTGAATAATTATCATAAATAGAGTTTGCCTAATGTCACCCAAGTTGCCAGTGGATGTCTATGAAACCTACAATTTCTGCACAACCCACACACTACCTACAATTCAACCCAGTCTCTGCACAGTCCACACACTGTTCAACCCATCTGTCACCACAACCTGGTAGCACACAACCTGATTCAAGGGGCGTGTGCGCAGCTGTTCTCTTTGCAGGCAAACGGGCCAGCTACAGTAACTTATCTTGAGCTGTCGTAAAATGTCAGGGCAGGATGATGTCCCACCTAAAAAAATTCTAAATACACCTGCAAATTTAAGCAGACTTGGACTGGACAGTTTCTATTTAAGTCTGCTGGAAACCACACTCATACTCACGGACCGGAAAACAGATGGAGAGGGAGCATGGACAGTGTTGATGTGATATAACAGGTCATGAAGCCTAATATTACCCTACAGTTCTGTGGTTTATCAGTTAAGTGTATGAACTATGCTACAGATTGGAGTCTCTTGTTAGCTGTAACAGACCGATAGATTTGTGTTATATATGCTCTATTCTGTCCAATATTTCAGACCAGAAGAAGATAAAAGACCACGCCATCAGCCTCAGCTGTACTTTGTCTTCAAGCTGATTCACAAAGTAATGTAATGCTAACCACCTGAACTACGATGGTGAACATGGTAAATATGATTCTGATGAGCATTAGCATGTTACCATTGCCATTACAAGCATGTTAGCTTGCTGACATTAGCTCAAAGCCATACTACAGCCTCACAGAACTACCAGAACGGCTGCAAACTTACAGTCTTGATAGTAAGTTGCTGTAAAACCATACAAGTTACATTTAATATATTTTTTTTTTGTATTCTGTGTATGTCCTCATGAACAAGTACAAAAAATAAAATGGTGTTTTTCTCCTGCTGTATTGCTGTCCATGCCATTTTTGCTGCTGTCAGCTAAAAGCAGTCATTGGTGTCCTGGGGCCAACTCTGATGTTTGACCTGCGTCCCACTAGTTAAATTGTTGTCTCCTGTGTTGTAAAAAGTTCTCTCCTGGAATAAAGAAAACGTTGTAATAGTAGACATAGAGACCGCTGCTTTCGGTAACGTACTTTGCTGTCTAAAGGTTAAACTGTCTGTTTGCTAAAGTATGACGGCACTCCAGGTAATGGCTACAATTATTTCAGTGTAGTACAAAGGTTGTTGCTGTTAGGGAAGTCTGTAGGCACTCTCTGATGCAGCATCGGTCAGACACTATGTATGTGAATGTGAGTGAGTCATAATGTGCAAGCCCTTCCTGGTTTTCTTGTACCTTCTTTATTGAAGATTTTTAAAAGCATCTTTTATCAAGGACCGCTTTGGAGACTTTCCAAACGAAACTTCACTTAACCTTTTTTTGTTGTTGACATAACTGTTTTTTTCCCCCCAGGGTCAAGAATGAATGCTCCCTCTGAGATTAATTCATGTTTAAGCAAAATTAAAAGTGGGACGAAACTATTTGTTTTTTTGTCTTTATGAACTGTGGTAGCAAATACAGACTCTATAGTGCCACTTCATTTTTCAAACTACTTATTTCATACAGAAAATAAGGTTCGGTAAGTGGAAACGTTGGACTTCGATTTGCATTAGCTTTGGGTCAATTTGTGCAGTCTGTGGTGTTTAGGGTATCAGCTGAGACACATAGGCATGGTGGCAGTGTAGGCTGTGTGATATTAGATATTAAATGGTGAATGTGGATCTATAGGAAAACACTCATGGTGGTAGAAAAAAGATCAGATAATGTATATTGTTACATTTTTTTTTTTAAATTCAAGTTAAATGATTAATGAGAAAACGCCACAAATGTCTAAAAAAAACAACAACAAAAAAAACAACAACATTGCAGTGTTGAAAGATCCTTGAAGCATCATTAATTGATTTTTGGCCACTTAGGGCCAAGGCAACAAGCTGTAAACACAACACTGACATAGTATAACCTTATAAAGTTGGCTAATGTGTTCACAAATACATTAGCATTCATTTTGAGTCCTGTTTGGCCCTGGTTTCGTATTCAACTCCAAAGAGAAATATCTGTCTCTTATTTCTCTCTGATGTTCACCTGCTACTTACTAACTTTATGCATCTAACTTTTGTTGCTGGGCAGGTAGCATCCTTCCATTTATGATTGGTTTTTTGGCAGGAAACAGCTGCCTGCTGCTGCTGATGGGAGACCTTACAAAAACAGAAAAGTCCTTAAACAAAAGTTAAAAGAGCCACTAAAACGTTCCATATTTCTGAAGTGATCCGCAAAGTTAGTTGGCAATTCTCTGTGGATATGTCAGCAGATAGCCCTGTCATATGGTAATTTCATCCACTGAAATGTTGATTAGTACAGCTTTAACAACAAAAAGAAATTACTTGTTCCCTTCCAAATTTTATTGAAGTCTGTTGAGAAGTTTGCACAAGATTCTGCTAACTAAAAGATAAAAACAAAGCTGTGTTATCCATCCAGATAAAAAATTGGATAAAGCCTGATCAGCATGGTCTTAGATATCACAAGTATTGGAAAAATGAATAAGCAGACATAGACCAGTCAATAGTCTCTCGCCCTTTTTCCATCATTGGCAACTGGAGCAACTACACTAGAAATCACTTTCAGACCAAAAGGATTGCTGTGCTGGTCCATCACAATGTAAATGAATGCTAACCCCTAATTTGCATGGACCTCTGAACAGATGGAATAGAAAGTAGCAAGACTCATAATTCAAATACTCAAATCACGTTTCACCGTGCCGCCTCATACAACGAGCCAAATAAAAACTTACCCAAAACTAGACACGAGCTCTGCTGCCTTCAAGCCATCCGGACAAATCAAAGCTTTAGCCACCGAACTGTGTAAGTTTGTTTTGAAATGATTTGTGCAGCCTGTATGCTTGTAGTGGGAAAGTTAACTTGCATCACTTGAAGACTGATTTTCTTTTTCTCTGCATGAAAGTACACACATTTGAGTTCCTTAACTTATAAGAGCACAGACTGTTATGGTACTTCATCAGAGGAATTCAAATGCACTATTTCTTTTCTGTGTCTCCCACCTCTGCTTGTTCACTAGGCCTTGATCCTCCAAGCAATGGGAAGTGGTAATTGCATAACAGGATTAAAGGCCGAGACAGTTTCTGAGGTAGGGCCGGTGGTAAAATACCATCCTTGATTAGGAGCCTCCTCTGCCACTGCTACCAGACCTCGAGGCTTGTGGGTGCTTCCTGACAAACTGGCCTGTCTTTATTGATGACAATGATTGATCACAGCCTCCGGGGAGCTATAAGCAATAAAGTTATTTCTAATTGAAAGTTCACACAGTGCCACAGTCTGAACACACACACGCACAGTTCTCCACAGATGTCCTGCAGGCACAAAACCCACATCGGAGATTGGTAAACACAGATTCAGAGTTTGCAAATGTGTGTGCAGATTGAGGCAGACACTGACAGACAAACAGAGACACACACACACGCACAGAAAGAACTTTGTGTCAACCGGCTAGGAGCTCGGCTGACATAATCAATAAGGAGAGAGGAGAGTCATAGTGCATGCACAGCCTTGTCTGGCTAGCCCTCCCTCATGTGGCATGACCAACATACCAGATATCTGTCCACAAATCCACAAAGCACCCCTGCTCTGCTCTGCTCCTTTAATTATATTTTTTTGTGTCGTATCCTCTGTTTACACATTTTTTTTTCTATCTCCAGCTGTAGCTCTCTCTCCCCTGGTGACTCTCCACTCTCTGTCTTGTTCTTTATTTCCTACCTAAAAGACAAATCTTGTTTTCTGTCCTCTCCAGTCTACTTCTCTCTGTCTTTTGGGCACTACCCCTGACTCTTACACGCCTCCCTCGCATCTGCCCTTCTCCCACCTGCTCCGTATCCCTCCCTCCATACTGAATAGATGTTTGCAAGTGTGTTGGCCTGGCTGAACTATTAATTAATCCCAGTGTGTGTAGACCTCCATGGTTATGGGGGGGGGGGGGGGGGGGGGCTAAAAAGCCTTAAGGGGCCTGGGAAGCAGCGAGCTGACAGTTCAGTTCAAACAATTTAATCACAAGGCAGCAACTAATATGCAAACCAGTGTGTGTGACCGTGAGTGTGTACAGTATATGAGTGTGCCGAGATGGATTAAAAGCATACAAATGCATGAGCAGATAGTAAGAATGTGCATTAAAATAACGCAAGACATGCTTTTGCAGAAGATCTGAAGACCTGGCACCTGTGCGTGCACACACACAAGCACTGACACACACACACACACACACTGAGAGGTGGATTTATTTTGTAAGGGCAAATAAATCCACCTCTCAGGTTGCTTCTGTAGTCTCTAGAAACTGTATATCTCTGGCTGTTTGACAGTGGATCAAACTCCAGACCATTAAAAACACCGTTAGCCACTGGTGTCTGGTGCGTGTGCGTGTGAAAGTGAGAGAGGGAATTTGGGGAGAGAGAGACAATCAGAGACATAGACCCGGTAAGCAAGAGAGAGAGTGAGAGAGAGCTTACGGTGCAGCCCACAGCCAACTCAGTTTAAATGGCTCCTTAGGGAATCGCTAAAGCGGAACAATCGATTTCAACAATGGATGGCTCAAAGGAAAAAAAAAAAAAAAAAAAAAAGGACCAGTGTCCTTTCCTTGCTCCAACTTTGTTTCCTCCTAAACTATTAACTGATTCCCCTCACTTATTAACTGATTCCTTCACTAAGAGGGAGGTAATGAGAGAGGTGCCCCTGGAGTTCTAATGACTGCCTCCAAAAGTGCTGCATTACTGTGAGGCGCTCACCTGTCTCAGTTGTGTCTGCTCCGAGTATCATGGTGGAGACTGCGATTGGATTATCCCCCGAAACCCAATTAAAGTAGTCATACAGAGTGGATCGCGTGGCTAGCCGCTTACGCGTAATCATCTAATTGGAGTACAGTCTGCTTTTTCAACAGAGTTATGTCTTGTTTTTTTTTCATGGTAATTGGTTGGATTAAAAGAAGTGTGAACAAACGTGTGAGAACGGTGCAAAACGATCTGTTTCCACTTTAACCTGCGACAGATTCAAAATTCCCTGTTGTGTTAATATATCTGTATCATAGTTCATAGTCTACGGAGCCTCTTTAAACATTCAAACAGTACATGGCACACGGTTCAAGTACTATGTTGCCATCTGGTGTCTTGATGAAATTCATTGAAGTTTGACATTTGTTTAGAGCAGCCATGTCATAGAGGAAGCCCACGTCCTTCTGGACTGAAATGTCTGCATGTTTCGGTGGCGGTGGGGTGAGCTTCAACCACCCGATGTATTTGGATCGGACTGGTTGGCTTGGGGCTAAGCCTTTGCTTAATTAATTATGAAGCTGCAACGATTACCTTTTTCACTATGATATGCTGAAATCTAATTTGTGGAGTACATAATGAGCACCTTTCCTTGTACTCCAATATGCCAGTCACTGGGAGAAATCAGCTTGCATCACCCGGCGTTTGATCAAAGTATTCATGCAGACGCTAAAAACCTGATTTACATGCATATCAGTCTATATGCCCACCACAATAAATGGAAACCGTGAGTGGGGATGTATAGGAGTCTTTAGTGGATTGTGTTTAATCTCATTATGGCTAAACCGCAATTAAGATAATCAGATAATGAAGGCTTCATGACAGTTTTTAGAGCCTCAGTAAGGACTTAATTAGAGATTAGTGTAATTCAGGACTAGTTTGATTGGTACCCTAAGAGTACCCACAGAGTTGCTTAATGGAAGCTTATTTTTTTCTCTAAATGGTAACTGGAACTTATCAGAGCAGTATTACTTCCTCCATACAGCAACACCATACATCAGCCATGCATATCTCTAAGCGGCTTTGGACTCTAATCAGACGTGAGGTCAACCAAGGTCAATTATGTGGTTAATTCTGCTTGGTCAACCAATTTGGATTTCAATCTCATGGCTGTTATCTCAAAATCCACTTCATGACATATGGAGCGAACCAGCCAGCGGAACACATGCTACATGCCCTCTTCTGCAGATGGTTCAGGCAATGAAAGAGACAGATCACAGGGGGGGGGCATCCTCTGATAATTTGCGCATTACACAAATAAATAAATAAATAAATGACAAAAGGCGTCAGAATTTCATCAGTCAGCTTACTGTGTCTGCCTCCCTCCCTTATTCCTCTCTCCACCGTGGGCCTCATTATGGAGTGCTTTGGAGATTGGCTAAGACGCCGCCGCTTAAGATGAGAGAACAATTAGTGTCAGAAAGCATCACTCTCAGTGTTCTCTGACACTCTGCAAGGGCCATTATCTCACATCAGTTTAGTGCGTACAGATGAACAAGGAGGATCTGGAGCTGTAAACATTGTCGAGGCAAACAAAGGGAACATGCCAGGAGAGCAGGGAGAGGCTCTCAGTTTTTAGGGGTACTGTATCCATCTGTGCAGAGCGCCTCTTTAAGAGTCATAAAGACTGGATTGATGTGCATTGCCAGCGTTTGCACGCGTGGTTTTCCTCCCGCGTTCTCAAGAATGAAACACATGCCAAGCACAATGAAAACAAATTGATTGTTGATGAACTCGGCCATCAAAGGAATGGGGGGAGCTGCCATTGTTTCACTGCTGGCTCTGCATCAAGTGTTTGCATGCGAATGTATGAGCGCAAATGTCCTTGAAGTGTACTTGCCACATACAAAAATGCAAAGTGGACAAAAGTGCCTTCTCGCTGCATAACATGCTTGAGCAGCAAGTGAAGCCCTCTGAAAGAATCGAACAGAAGGAGCTGTGCTAACTCCAACGGTCACATTAACTATTGATAACGTGCATATCGATTAAGGATGGCATCTGTTTCTAAAACTGACACTCAAGGGGAAACTAGAGGATAAGGAATTCAGTGGCTACCATGGGTTATGGTGATCATTAGGACTAATATACCAGAGCTCTAAAAGCAGCAGAGTCCACATTTTATTTCTCATTATATTTTTTTAGATCTACTATCTTCCAGTAGGTGACCCCAGATAATTAATAGGTTTAGCTCATCGATAGGAATCTTTCTTTTAATCAGTTCAATTTCAATATTACAGAAAGATGAAGCATATTAGAGGTAGTGAGGATTTTTCTATGTGGATAAGCAGTTGGCATTCTGTTGGTTTACTTGCTGTGTAACACTATCCTCAGTCCATGCTGAGCTTTCCATTCACCACGGATAACAGATGGATAAAAAAAAAAGAAAAAAAAAAAGTTTTCTTGCTTAAAGGCCACTGCAGAAAAGCAGTGGATGAGCATATTGCTGTGAGTGTCGCCAATGACGTACTGTCACGTCTGCCTTGGGATGAAGTCCCAAAGGTATGTTATGTAAATGACTGCTTTTCTTGCAGTACCCGCTCTGAGAATTATTTCTGACAAAGTGCCGCTCTTTATCCGGAGTTTTCAACGTGTATCAAATGGGTAAATAAGCTAATTAGCAGTTCATTTGAGTGTCAGGCACATTTTAGCTGCCTTGTCACATTCTCTGGAAAGAATCAACAGTATAGCACTCTAGCTTTCCCACTTTCCTGTCACGTCTTGTTTTTCTTGCCCTTTATTCTCCACAGTTCTTAAAGTCCAGTTCCCTATGCACTGCAGTCCTTGTCAATGCTACTTCCACTGTTGACCTAATGTGTATCTGGTACACAACCTTCACCATATCCTGAAATTTACAGTGTCCCGACCAGATCCCAGTGCCTCTCAGAGGTGAGGATTACTCACAATTGCAGCAACAAGGCTGTGAACCTTTGCTAGCGTTCCACTTGCTAACAGACCACGCAGGCCTGTTGACAAGTCCACCAGCTCTATCCCCTGTACCTGGTCTGCATTTTGAGATCAAATCACAATGTGGGCAGAATCGAGAACTTATTAATTCCAGGTGTGAACGCAAAAGCATTGGATTTCTTTATTTGGCCAACCCAGATACAAAATGCATGTTATTACCCATCAGTACAATGTTCAGCTAAAAAATGCAGCAGTTTTCACAACTGCTGAGGCAATAGCGGCCACTTCCACTCTTCCACTGGAAACCAATGAATATCTTTTAGAGAAACACCTACTGGCCTGTGAGGAAGCTGTTGATGCAGACCACCTACAGTGCAATAATGTGGCAAGATGTTTGAGCACATGAACACAAAAATAAATGAATAGTTAAAGAAATCTTACATCAATCCTTCCAGGAAAAGTCCCTTGGGGCGGTGGATGTTTGCATTGCTGACAGGCAATAGAATAATCCTTCTATTTAATATATGAGGTTATAAAACTTTGATGTTGCTTCTTTTTTTTTTCTTTTTCTTTTTCCTCTATCGCCGCTGGATGATTATGTACCATTCTGTCAAGTGTATCTCTGGTTTTGTAATGTTTTTTGTATAGATTCATGAAGGAGCCTTCGGCATCTCATTGATGAATGCGCCCATAAAGCAGTGAAGTCAGTTGCACAAAGATGCACGGTGTAAGAGCCTGCCCGATGCTGTTTGCATGTTGTCATGGGCAGAGTTAGAGATTTTGCACGGCTGGCATTGACGCGTGCAACTGACTTGAATTTCGTTTGATGTGCTGATAGCTGTAGTGGCACATCCCCCCTGCTGATTCAGTAGTGCCGGCATACGGAAACAAAAGCAGTACTGTTTCTATAGCTAGCAACAGAAGTCATATAGTGTCTAAGTCATTCAGATGTACAGCAGCGGGCAAAAGAATCACTTCTTTCAGAGTTGAATGACTGCATTTGTTCGATAAAGAGACAACTTGGCTGATGTGGTTCAGCAGAACAGAGATTGACAGTGATAAAATTACTGTCCTGCCTTCCTCTCTTCCCGGACAAAAGAAATGTTTAACTCACTATGTCACAGAGTGTGCGGTTGTGTACGCGTGTAGCGCTGTGATAAAGACATTGAATGCCTGAGTTTCTGCCTTTGTTTATGTTTGCATGTGTGTGACAGCAAGTAAGAGACGGAATGAGACAGATGGAGTACAAACTTTAAAACCAACTGCCGCCTAATTTCTGTCCATGAACTTCTGTTCAACTCAGCACATTGGTTTGCTCGCTCACAGAAGAGAATCTCCTGCATAAATACAACTTACGGGATTTACAGCCACAGATAGTCAAATCATGTCCTGATCAGGAGAACAATGCCAAACAGAGAGAGAGCGACTGCAAAGCCTCATAACGCTGTTCAGTTAGATTGGGTTATTTCTGTTCATCGCCCTTTCATTTGGCTTCTCATTTATTACACTTAATAATAAGAAAAAAAACAAAGATGATGGATCCAGAATCAGCCAGTTGTTTCCAGAACCGGGTAAAAAGGGAAAAAAGGAGCACTTATTTGAAACAGAATTATTATTAAAGAGCGATGGGAGATTTGTGCGGATGGCAGTCTGTACAATGCCTGAAATTAAAGAGGTTTCTATCATAGCGGATGATGGACAGTATCTGCAGGGTGTCTTGTTAACCTTCGGTGCACACTTCTATTACTACGCAAATGAAGCTGTGAGCTCAAACTGCATAAACAACCATTTTGCTGAATAGTTTTTTGGATGGCAAGGGCAATATACAATATACCGTGTCTGATCTTATTATCTGGGTGAAGAAACAAGTCAGTTACAGATTAAATGCTTATCGCTTTGGCGCATCGTCCATAGTTTGTGTGGAGTTAATATCGTCATTGAAGAAGTTTATTGATGATCTCATTTCGGAACCTATTGTCAGCTGCAAAGCCAATCAAATTCCCACTCAAAGTCAACCTCCAGCTCCCATGCTCATCACAGTCACATCCCAATTTGCATCATACAGTTCGGGCAAGAAGAAAGCCTTTCAGTTCTCTACTGTTGTTGTTGTTGTGAGTCAGTCTCTACTCCTCTCCAGATACAACAGAGGCATTCTTTGTGTCTCCAAGGCCTCTTTGCTGTGCTCACTTTCTCTGGCCCCTTTTCAACACACACACACACACACACACACACACACACACACACACACACACATACCGCGAATGAGCCTCTGCTATTCCTTCCTAGCTTTTCGCGGGAAGGACATTCCATTCCTTGCATATTAATCACCTCATTCATCCACCAACGCCGCATCCAAACTCCGGCCAACAATTAGTCCCTTCCTTCCCCTGCTCCTCCTCCTCCTGTTCCCAGCGGAGAGGAACCCTAGCCTGGGTCAAGCAGCCTATAATCAGCTAGCCACTAATTATGAAGCAGGATCACCATGCTGACGGCTAAGGCTAAACTCTGAAACAGCTACTCGTGTGGGTGCGTTGAGTCAGAGCGATTATTCTTCAAGGTTGACGCAGATGGGCCATGACTCCTTTTTGTTTTCTGTGTCTTTCCGACTGTTGCCTCGAAGGTTACGGAGGAGATTAACTTCATATAATATGTAATATGGAGAATGACACACAAGGCAGCGATTGAAGCCATCCCTCAAGAGTAACACAGCAGGTGGGGAGCGGCAAGTTGAGGCATCAGTTGGTTTACTGCTTTCACAAGCGGAGGAAGTTTTTGCTGTTTTCTCTGTTGGCATCCTTATAATCCTCTCAGCTACGAGCAGACACGAGAACAAAGAGCCAGAGATACAGCTGCAATAAATGTGATTGAACACGGACCCAAATTGTCCCTTAGTGATATGGCCTTTTATTTCACAGCTGGGACAAGAGACTTTAATGACTTGGGCGGAGGCCAGCCCGGCGCTAAGATGATCAGACAGTGGGACAGCGTGGCACCACTTAGCCCCTGTCAGTAATGGCCTGGACACCTCCATCCCTCTCCTTCCTCACAAGGGTCTCTGGCTCTGCCATCCCTCATGCCGTCCCTTTATGTCTCTGCTTCTCCTTCCCACATGCATGCCACACAACACACAACAGAGCCGGGCAGAGTGAAAAGGTGGGTGATGAGCGGGAGAGAGAGAATAGGGTGAAAGGGTAAATGGAGAGAAACGAGAGTGGGACAGTTAATGGAGGGGGAGGACAGTGAACTCGCCAACAAAGGAAGGGAAGGTCTCATGACTAAGGCAGAGACAGAATGTGGGGGGAAAAAAGAGAAGAGAGAACCTCAATGAATTGAGATACTCTTAATGTCCAGGCGTTTACTGATGGATACCTCACTTTTTATCCTTTGACAGGAAGGCAACACCCCCATTCATCCCTGTGCGAGTGCCTGGGTCAAATAATGGAGTCCTTTCTGAGTCATCCAATCTTGGAACGACCTGGGACGATTTGAGGCAACAACTAATGTGTTCAGGGCTTCTGGTGTAGCCACTGGATATCCAGAGCAAGAACTTGACAAGACTTAATACTCAAACGGTCGTCATCAGAGATAATGAGATTGTATTTTGCCCAAAATGTTCCGTAACTTTTGCTCTCAGCGCTAACTGTTCACCTGCATGTAACCGAAGCCAGTTCAAATGCGATTGATCGATACTTGTTAGACTACAAACAGAAACAAGAATGCTTCTAATGCCAAAATCTTGGTCCCTTGCCTACAGATTTTGCTTTCATTTGCAGATAATTATAGGTCATCAAATGCTGACGTTTTGTCACTCCCCTTTGCATCTCATATGCATAAAGCATCTTTTAGTGTTTGGATTATATGCATTGGGCTTACTCCATTTTTACCATTCCGCATTGGGTTACATAGTATAACAGGTGAGAAAGTTGAATGCACGGTGGAAAAAAACTCGTCCTTCGCAAGTTTTTCAGTATTCTTATCAACACTACACTATTGCAAGCATGCACTGTAAGCATGCACTGCTTGGGTTGCTTCCTAGGTCAATGTTGCCCGCAAGATTTTGTAATATTTATACTGTCATATAACTCTCACTGAAGATTCATTGCGTTCAATCAACGTCCACTGGGCTGACTAATGAAGCTCCTTGTGTTCAAGAGACTCCTGCAAATTTGGAAGTGCACTGTCACTTTGAAGGACAGGTTTTATTCTCCACTGCGAATGTAAAATTGACTCTGAGAACACAGAACGTACAGCACTCCTTCTCTGATTCAACGTTATCTGCCCCTCTCATCTTCCCTCTCTCTCTTTTTCTTTCACTCTGAAAACTTTTCTTGCAAACCAAAGACTGGCTGATTATGAAAGGTTAACGTGACAGCTCTACTTGTCTCCACTTTTGTTAACAAATGGAACTTCCCAAACAAATCGGCCCCCCCAAAGCCACAATGTCAGGACACAAAAGGAGAAAGAATTATGGCAAAGGAAGAAATGTTGAAATTGTAAGACTTAACAGAAAATATGCTGTTACGTTTCAACTTGTTTTTCATTTCAAGGCCCTTTTGAGGGAATTTTATTTAACTTAATGTTGGGATGAGTGGAGTGATGACCTCATGTTTACTTGTATTTAGCACACCACTCACACTTGATGTACTAATCCACTGAAATACAAAAAAAAAATGGAACCAAAACTGTTTGTTTGTGATGAATTATATATACAACATAATCTTCAGTATGTTTTATCTTATCTGAAGACTACATTTTTTGGACATAATTCTGGTTCTGTGCTGGTGACAGTGATAAAATACGAATGCTTCTAATTGGGACAGCCCATGAACTGACCCAGTGCACTAGCCAACTAGATGCCCCAACAAGCCAGCCTCTGGTCTACTTCAGCTAATGATAGAACTGTACAATCAATAATAGCCTCATTGAGTGTCACTGAACTCCTCACATGGATACATGCACACACACATGCACAAACACAAAAACATGTCTCTCCGTCTCTTCTGTCTCTCTCTCTCATCCATTCTAGCTCTTCCTCGGTGTGTCCTAATTTGGAAGTCCACTCTGCCTGCGGGTCAGCAATCTGTCTAGCTCTCATTAGAGATCTGTCATATTAATTCCGAAACCCATTTTTTTGGCAAAAATATAAAAGTGGGAAGTCCATGCTGTGCCACAATTTATACATTTAATTGAAGAAGGAGGGAGCCTGAAAGCAGGACAGATAATTCACTTCAAACATTTCTAATCTCCTCCTTATTAGCCATGAGTAAACACTATACACACTGGGGAAGTCAATTTTCTGGTATTTTTGTCTTTATTAGTCCTGTGACAAGATATGGAAAGACAGGAGCAGCACAGACTGGGAAACAAGTCCAGGAATCTGCCACTTTAATTCCTCGTCAATACACTATTATCTTGCCTTTATTACCTGTCATAATGCTCCAATGTTCACGCATGTGTTCAGTTTAATTAAACCTAATCCATGTGGAAAGAAAATAATAACAGACAGGTACGGTGATTGTGTTATTTATTCAGCCCTCTCTAGGTTTGCATGCTCAACAAGGACATTAATTGGAGCCTGGAGGTTGGAAGGCCCGGGCCTATCGCATGAGGTCAATACGGCGGCAAGGGCCACGCCTGTCCTGTAATAAGCTGACATAGTTACGGCCGTAATTGGCTGGCGCAGCCAAGCGACAAGGGCAGGCCGGATGGAAGCACTGACCGTGGAAAATTAGAGAGGATGGTTTAAGATTGATCACCGAAAACCTCTCCACCGGGCTCCTCCGCTCATAATAACCCACAAGGATTACAGAACGACAGGCAGACTAATCTGAGGGAAGGGAGTATAATTGCATAGGCCATATCTCTTAGAGCGTTAGCGTTTTAAGCCTAGTCATCCGTTTGTAAAAGATGGCGCTTGTGGGAAAAAAAAAAGAAAAAGAAAAAAAAAAGCAGTAGACAAAGTTCATCTTGCGGTACTGCTAATTTATCCCTTGTCTAATATTCTCTTTGATACTTCCATGCTAACTGGCTGTCACCCAGCACACACTGTCCTTGATAGGAAAGTGCTCCACGGTTATATACTCTCGATTACTCAAGGCTCGACACAGGCGGCGATAAAAAGACGCCGGCAGCCATGTTGACGGCGGCGAATGAAGACATAAAGCTCACCCCAATCCCCCGCAGGACTCAGCCAAGACGACAGTATTGACAGCCGCGGCTGTTTGCTGTTTAGCCTAATTGGAATAGTGATTACCATATAAACAAGAAACAAATTGTTACAAATGACATGTTAAGTGGGAGCGCATAATGCAAGGTGGTGGACCGCGCGAAAGAAAAAAAAAATAAAAAATTGGGATACGAAACTAGTGCCTAAATACAAATTGTGATGTTCTCAGTGGACAGGGAGAGGAGGTGGTGAAGGGATGGCCCAATTATGTAGAATGGAGAGAAGGTGGTGCAATCGAGTGTTGGCGGAATGAAGGAAGGAAGAGATGTGGGAGAATGTGAGGGAGCTCTGTTAGACCACTATGTCCTGTTTTTCTAGCATCTCAGACCCGGAAGGACTGACTTTGACATGCATGAACACATGCACATGGCCCCATTGCCTATGTACCCAGCTTCTGCTCCCATCCCTGTCGGATATGGAACTCCATTTATCTCAACAGCTGCCAAAACACATCTATTCATTTTTTAACCCACTCACTCCCCAGTGTGTCAAATGAAACACCCCCGTGGCTTCTAAATACAAGTAATTGGCCATCCTGTCAGTTTTTACTGGTTGAAATGTCATATAGCATAGGCAGCAGTTTGAAACACACACAATGCTATAGAGTTTGTGAGCTAATGCCCGTTTCCCACAAACCCCTCTGGTAAAACATCATGATGGGCGGCATTCATATCAGGGCACCGGTTGCTATGTAAAATTCATGAATTCGTGATTCAAACATATAGAGCTGACTCTGTGACAGGGCTATACTTTTGGATGCCATTTTCAGCAGGATATGTGATATTTATATACAGCATACTGATAATGTTTATATAGCTTGACAAATAGATGGAAACCATATAAATTTCATGCAGCTTTTACCAGGGCAGTATACGTTTTTCAAAGTTGAGGGGGAAAAAAATGCATTGATATCTCCCGCTGACATCTGGACAAACTGCTGCAACAGTTAACATCAAGATGGAGCGAATCCTCCAACACTGTGTTTTTGTTTTTTGTTTTTTTTCACTAATGGCTCTATTTTTCTCTTACCATATATCAAATTAATTTAGTGCCTGATATGCAGACCCGGGCTATTCTGATTTAAATAACTAATGAAGCGCTTCTTGCTGCCAAGAAGGAGCATCTGCTCAAAAGAGACGGAGAGTCGATTTTCATAAATTCGAAACACCCCTTGGGGGATCACGGAGAGAGGAAGAGGAAGGACGGATGGATGGATGGATGGATGGATAGATGGACGAGGAGGAGGGTGTGAGGAGAGATTGTGAAGATGTTTGGTGCAGACCTAGCTTACTGTACACATGATACTAATAGTAACATGAGTATTACTGCTAAATTAAGGATGGGCATTTCAAGCAAAAAAACACTTCAATGCAAACGATTCAACCGTTTTCTTTTTGAAGATCGGCAACAAAACATAACAGCTGTGATTAAATGTGTAAAGTGAGCTTGACGGTGTGAACTAAAAAGTATGTCAATTTGTGTCTAATAAACTAGATAAGATAATTCTGGATGACAGATCTATCACTGTCGAACATACAGCCAGCTAACCGTTTTTTTTTTTTTTTTTTACAGTTCAAGTGGAGGAAAATCATCCTTTAATTCAGGCGGCGATGAAAACATACTGTTTATTTAACACCTTCTTTAATAAGTCACTTTGTTTACTCTTTGACTGACAGTGCTGAAGCTTAAACTGCTTACGTCGCGGTTGCAATCATCACTGTTGCTCATCATGTTGCTGCCGGTCATTACTGTTGCTCGTTAATCAGGCACCTCCACCTTAGCGTGTACCTGTAGGCTTTGATTGTAAGATACAAGCTGGTGACTTGATGCTTAATATCTCTACAGAGCATACTTCCATTAATTGTACATAAGTCACCCCATCAGAGCTGCCTGATTGAAAAAAGTTACAAACAAACTCATTTGAACTTTTTTTCTTCTCAGTTAAACGGAGTGACATTTAATATTTAGATTTCATACATATTCAATATATGGAGATCTTTTTTTTAATCTTAAAGATATCCGTTTTGCCAAAAACCTCTGGCTCACTCCATTGCACTCAATTTCAAAGAGCATCTCTGGAGAGTTGGCAAATGTACTGCACTCAATCACTGAATATGTCACCTACACTTTCCTTTAAGGACCCCTTAATTTGGAATTATGTCAGTATCATGCTTGTTCTTTAAAATCTCTCTATTATGTGAGCTTGAGCTTGCCATGAGCGTCTGCATTCTGCAGGACCTCCCACTCATTTGATTTATTCAAACATGGGTGGAGAGGGTGGTCACTGGGGAGTAAGTAGGCGGGTAAATTAAATATATGAAAATATGATTGATGGTTAATGTCATTATGTTCCAGTTAACCAGCCCCCTCTGTTAACTCTTCCGCTCAGTCACTCAAAACGTATATACCCTGAATCTGTACACACATTATAGCATAAAACATAATTCTAATAATAATATAACATTATTACAACTTCACCGCTGCAGCAATCTGTTGCTGAGAACAGACAGAGACAGGCATATAAACCACTACCTTAAAAATGCTTTTATTCCATACCAGAGAGCCATAGAACTGCACCCTGGGGTTAGATGTATGTACACTATGCCACAATCTCCTCCACGGCGGAGGTATTAGTGGAAAGCCCAACGTGGTACATTATAAGAGAGCCTGTTATGAAGCAATAAAATGTGGATCAATATCTGCACGATTCTGTTTATACTTGTAAAGGCAGACCTGGATAAAATGTAAGAATATACAGCAGACAGCTCTGTGTAGAATGTCTGAACATTTTGTACTGGTAGTTGAAATTTAGTTCAAGTGCATGTCAGGCACAGTAAATAATAACATGCGTAGGCTCCTACATGTAGAAAATAGGTTTAAAAATGGTGCAAAGAAAGTGAAACTATTACAAGTTTTAATTGGTATAATTATGCAGTTATTTCAAGTTATATGATAAAAACCAACCTATTGAGACAGATTTAGCACAACTCCATAATACATGAGACAAAACAAGTGATATCAAATCAAACAGCGTGACAGTGATGATAAGAAAACGCCATGCACCATCCTCCTTGCAATCAGAAACCGTAATGCTTCAAGCTTCTTGGATTAATAACTAAAAACTGCAGCAGGCAATATAAGAAAAGCCTAATACTTCATCTCAAGTTGATCCTGTTAGTAGGATTCCGTGTGCTTGTTAAGTCCAGTGGCTCTCTAATGCTCTTCATCTACTATCCAATCAGCTAATTCCCTGCAAAGGAAGGTAAACAGACATTAAGTGCTTCCTGCAGCATAATATGGCTATAATCTGTAATGTTAGCAAGATTGGCAAAAATGACAATACTTGAGAAAGTAATGTCGTTTATGATGGAAATTACTTGGATTCCAATCAGTGGGCTGTCAGTGCTAAAGACCACAAAGTTTTATCAAAATCTACTAAGTGGTGTCTCAGCTATTATGTGTGATAGATGGTTAGATGGTCACACTCGCTTCACAGTCTCTCATGGAATCCGTCCATGCGATGTAAAATTCGCCGCGCGTTCGTACATTGAGGGGTATGTTTTGAAAACTGAGCAGTCATATAATAATAAGTTTAAGCGTAATCAGCTGTGTGTATGTGTGTGTGTGTGTGTGTTTGTGGGAGAGAGAGAGAGAGAGAGAGAGATACGGAGTGAATATGTGTGTGTGCATGTACCCAATCAGCGGGATGAAGTCGAGATCTTCAATGACACCATTAGAGGTGTCACAAACCAATTCATCTGCCATCTCCCACAACTCGTTTCATTACCACCGTCACCCTCGGGGCTCGCACACCCTTCACAATCACTCACGTCTCCATTGATTAGATCTGTTGCATCTTGAGCGGTGAATCATATTCTTTCCATGCTGAGGAAAATAAATGTATGAAACACTAAGTAGCTCTCTAGGTTTACAATATGGATGAGTAATACATGCTCAAAACAAGGTATATGATAGCGAATGGTGAGAAATAATGAAGAATCTCTATTAGATTTATGTTCTACTTTTTTTTTCATGTATGAATGAAGTATTTGCCATAAACAAAATGCCAATGTGACACATGCATCACCATGTCCATGAGTAGTTCAAGACAGCCGGCATCGTCATTATGCCTAAAAAAGAATCTAGTATATGGCACCCAGATTCTGATGACGTGCTTTGAAAAAAAAACTGTCTCTCCACAACATCAAAGACACCATGCTTGGAACCTCATCAGTTTGCACTCAGAGTCGAGAGATCAGGGGGATGCCATCTACACTGCCCTGCACTCAGGCCTTGAAAAGAACAGCACCTGCATCAGAATGCTGTTTGTTGATTTCGGCTCAGCATTCATCACAATCAGCCCCATGAAACTGATGAACTTAGCACTCCGGCCTTGAGTACCGCGCTCTGCAAAACTGGATATTGCCTTTCTCGCAAACAGACTCCAGACAGTTCAAATTGGCGGTAATGCCTCCTCCACTCCAATCAACACCGGCGCCTCTTATGGCTGTGTGTTTGCGGACGTCACCCACCATCATTGGCCGGATTTCAAACAATGCGGAGAATTCACATGGGGTTGAAATCAACAAATGTTGCAGAGTGGTGCACAGCCTTTTGCTCAGGATCGGCAAAACCAAGGAGCTGATCATTGATTTTATTTAAAAAAAAAAAAAAAAAAAAAAAAAGGAGGCAAAGACACTCACCTCTGTTTACATGAGTGGAGCTGAGGTGTAGAAGGTAGAACAGTTTTAGGTTCCTGGGAATCAGCATCATAGATAACCTGTCATGGACATCACACATCTCCACTGTGGTAAAGAAAGGTCAGAAGCAAAGACAAAAATCCAATGCCAAGTTCCTGTTAACTTTTACAGAGGAGCGTTAGAAAGTATCCTGACTGGAAACAAATTGGCATGGGACGTGCGGTGATGTGTGGTGGATGCTCTAAAGCAGGTGATTAAAACCGCCCAGCACATTACTGGTACCTGTCTACAGATCATCAGTGATATCAGTGAGCCAGACAAAGGATACTGGAGGAAAATACCCATACCAGCCCTAGCCTATTCACCCTGCTGCCATCTGGCAACCAATACAGAAGTGTTCGCTGCCGTACCACCAGACTACAAAGGAGCTTCTTTCCTCGGGCTGTAAGACTCCTCAATCCCTCCTCCACTCTCGACCATAAATAAAAGTTTCTTTTTATGACTTGTTCTTTATTCACCCCTTTATGTGATTTTTGTTTTGTGAGTAGCATAAAGGGACTGCATCTTGTATTTATTGTGCATCCCTGTCTTGCAAATAAAAATAAATAAATAAATAAACAAACCTTGTACATTGTACATATTTTAACAAGACACTGAGACAAAAAAAAATGGTTGTGTTAGGGATTTAAGGCTATTCAAATACTTAGACATTAGCCTTACAAACACAGCACATACTGGCTGTTTTTTTTCTTAAAATCTTATATTTATGATTGAATTTACATTGCTTATTATGGATGTGTCATTTAGACTTTGCTCTGTGTTAACAGGCTTATTGTTGAATGGAATGAAAAAAAGGCACATACACACGGGTTAAAACAACAACAAGCTTCTAAAGCTTTATCTTTTTTTTTTTTTTTGGTCTGTCAGAAAAGCTTAGCTTTTCACGTGTTGTTTCTCTGTAGAACTTAATCCACCAGAGATAGGACCTGCAGTAGTTCAGTGGAGCAGCACACATCAGGTAAGACAGCAAAACTTAAAAAAAAAAAAAAAAAAGTACTTGCACTGAACATCTGCACATATGGAGGGGAAGAATCGCACAGTAGCTATTTTTTTTTTTTGCAAATCTCCAGATTTATTTCTTTTCCAAGGATTCTTTGAAGCAGTGAACTCTGTCTCAACAAGATGTTCGATATTGTTTTTTTCTCAAAGATCAACCTGAGCCACATCACACGGCGCCGCAGTCAAAGAAGAACAACATGAGACACGGCTGGAATGAAAGGCAACGGTGAACATGTACAACAGTGGCTAATTAGGATTCCTCTTGGAAGACATGCCGCACATCGCGATCCAGTGCGAGACTCGGATATACAGGTGATGAGTGAAACGCTGCAGTAAAAAGACTGTAAAGCTCTGTATCTCATAACTGGCACTTCAGTGTTAAAGTTCAAGAGAGCATGTATTTAACATTAACACCATGTCATCTGCTCATGTAAGTAATGCACTGTAATGAGGCGATTTACCTCTTCATCAAGCTATACCTCTCACACCTCTGCTCTGCCTGTTGACGCTTTTGAACAGAAGTTCATGCCATAATTACTAGAGGTGGGTGGTTAAAGTTTCAGTATTCAAACCTCATGTGCGTATGGCAGCGTTTGAGGATTTTTATGATACTCTAGGCTAGGAGTGTGCTTGTGTATGTGTGTGAACGCATATTAAATCAGTACCTGTAAAGTTGAATCCACAGTGGTACATTCCCCAGTGCCCTGCAAAGCTCCAAATGTGAGTTTCCCCTAATTACTGTTTATTTTTACACTTGAATTAATAAAACACTCTCTTCTCTTTTCCCCAACAAAATATCAAGTTACACTGCACAAAAAAAAAAAAAAAAAAAAAAGAGCTCTCCGCATGATCTGCAACAAGCACACTCTGCAACTGAAATAAATATCCATATGTGTTCTCCTCGTGTTTGCTTGTATGAGTCTCACAAGCATCAGTGGTGTCTGACTAATGGGTTCATTAGCGGATCTTTCCTCTCCATCGGTGAGACAGTTCGTGTAGAACATTTTTACATGTATGAATCATAAGAAAGGTTGAAAAAAAACCCCCCAAAAAACAAACAACTTAATCTTTTGTCTAAATGCAGTTGATGTGTATGTGTGTGGTGTGCGTGTTAGTGCATGTATGTGCGTGTTAGTGCATGTATGTGTGTGGCCCTTTGTTTCCCATAAGTCAGTGCCTTTGTGCATCCTCTTGTACATATGTGTAAGCCTCCTAGGTCACTAATCCTCTCATTAAGTCAACTTTTACCATGAGATTAGTATCCGGTCTGAAAAGATCAGTTGCTAGGGGAGATACCGCAATAGGGCTTGAACGCTTCGTTCTCTTCGAGGCACAGCACATCCTAGGATATTTCAGGCACACAGGGAGAAAACGGCTAACACTTGACAAGAAGGTAAGAATTAATCACCACTGGTTTACGCCTCCAAAAGGCTTAAAAACTTAAAGAAATTAACTGATGAGAATGACAATGCAAAACAGATAATTGGATGGAGTTTATAGCTTCCGATGTGAAAGATTGTGGGGTTACGTTATTTATTTGTGTTATTTTTTGTTATTAGTATCCTCTGGTGATTATGGCAAAAAAAAAAAAAAAGGAAGCACTCGACAAGTCAGTTTAAAAAAAAAACAATAATAACAAGGTTTATTCTGGTTGATGAGCTGCACTGCATGTTAAATTCTCTATTCACTGGGTTATAATTTGGATTTGACCTCAGGTAATCAACTATATCCGCTTCAAGTTCTCATTTGCATGTTTATTGCCTGTTAAAGATCAACGGCGCCGCATAAGTTTAAAGGGTGAATCAGTAGCGCTCAAGCATTTTGAGCTATGTCCACAACCCAAATACTGCTGTCAAAGAGGGTACTTTGTTTTTAAGAGAGTACTCTACCGATTTATTATTGTGCTTCGACAACACTGTCAGACTCAGGGCACACAGTTAACAGCAAAAGATCAAAATGATGCAGTATACATGAGCTATCGGGCTTCTTTGAGATCGATGAAGCTTGACTCGGAAGTAGGCAAGACAAGAAGTCAGGGGAGGTATCAAAACGTGTGCCTGAAGTTGACTTGTCTTGACTTGCAGTGGCTGAAGCAGCATTCGCGTTCTTTGTTGCCGATGAAGTGGATACAATTGAAATCCCACTATTAATGTATGGTCATGGATGTCACGTAAACAGTCCCGCAGTATGAGTGGAGAACAAGGAACATTTGAAGTTCCTCATAATGAGATAAGATATATAGGAAACAAAGAAGTGCAAAGATTCAATGAATAAATAAAAGCATGAGAATCAAACTAAGATCAAATGAAGCTAATATAGCAGTGCAGCCGCGATGGCAGCCATGCTAAAACACTAGACTAAAATAATTACTTATGCTAATCATTTTTGCTTGCCTGTGCCTGCCTTCCTGCCTGATTTGAACAGTGACCTGCTGTGATGAAAGTGATCGTGTGTACTGGTGTGAAACAGAATTCTTCAGTAGGCACTTCATTAGGCTACATAAAACAGTGATTTCTAGACCATTTGTAATCACTGATTGGAATGATTTGTAAACCTTAAAGCTCCAGTGTGTTTAGATCTATTGGCAGAATATGTCTGTATATGTATGTATGAAATGGAATATAATCTTCATAAGTATACTTTTATTACTGTAACTGTCACACGAAAACAACAATGGACATAGTCAATACTGGTCCTGGTAATACTAGGGCCTTTCACAGCCACTGTAGATGCACTCCAACACACTTGAAAGAGGAAGGTGATGTGAGTGGTATTCAGTTGGTTGCAATCTGCAACCTCACCACCAGATGCTACACCATTCTACACACTGGACCTTTAATGGTGTATTAGATTTCCTCAAAGTAACACTTCACTACAAATTAAAACAAATCAATACACCCTGTGAGCCTCCCACTTTCAAGCATCCAAGTCGACAAAATCACTAACCATCATGCAATGCACTTAATAAGACAGTGTACAGTATTACTCCCCAAGACCTGGGTGGAGTCAGATGGTTTAAAATTCTATTTAAACTGGATTAAAACCAGATGATTTTTCCATGAAATCAAATCATGTTTTTGTTACTATTTATGGTTGGCATTATTTTTTAGCCATTCAATATATTTTCAATATTAATGATGTATATGTCTTCAACGTTAACAATGATTGTGACTGTTCATCAGAAATAAGTCTACTAAATCATTTTAGAATATTTTGTCAGCAGATTTGATTAAAAAAAAAAAAAAAAACATCTGCTGTGACATCACTGAGTGGCTCTGGCCAATAGAGTAAAATATTTTAATGTTTAAACCCTTGAGCATTGCAGCAGCAGCAGCTGAAACTTCTCGGTAATAAACCGTTTCAAATTTTCGAGGGCAATGTTTTCATAGAGCAGAATTCAGAGGACACAGGCAGAATAAACACACTCTTCTCTCGACTGTGATTTCTCAGTAATTTGAAGTTTCCAGTGAAGTTTTTTTCCTTTAAACTAATTTAAAAAAAAAGGAGACCGAGGTGAAGGAGGCAAAGGGGGTGCAGAGAGCAGGTTGAGTGCCGGGAAAGGTGATATTTGACAGTGTAGAATTGGCTGAGGAATGAGTCTTCCCACAGTCAAAAGCCCACTAACCTCGACAATCACCACTGTGCAAAGATTTGACAGCACACTATTTCTATCATACATCCTCTCTTTATTACCACATCTGCATGCAGCACATTGCATCCCTCCATAGCACGAGGTTTTCCTATGAATTTCAATTTATCATGCCGGCATGCTGACAACCACTCTGTCATATAGCCACAATGTCAAAACAATTACAGCTTGCAGAAAAACAAGATTCAGAGTGTGAAGAGGCTCTGCAAATCCACTCAAGCTACGGCCAACCATTAGCCTTTCATTAGTGCAAAACAGCACCGAGTTGGAAGGAAAATTACATGTTTAACTGTTTAACTACTATGACAGACAAAGAGATATTGTGCATTGTGTTCTTAAGTTTATGTATTTGGTGGATATGAGGGAGCTTAAGACATTATCTTCTTAGCCTGGCTTTTATATAAGGTGCCTTGCCATTCACTGCTTTTACTTTTTATCTCCTGTGTTTATAGTTTTTAATTTGCTTTTATAGCACTTTGGGCTGCATGTCTGCATGAAAGGTGCTATATACATAAATAAAGTTTGAGTTCGAGCTGTTTGATGTGAGAGGTTGTTACAGTAGATTTGTGCCCGTACTGTACGTGTACTGTATGTACTTTATATGTGGAAGCGCATGGAGCTTTAGTGAGTGCATGTCACAGGAGGAAAATGGTGTAAATGTGAATATCTAGGACAGCAGTAATGAGTTTTCAGCCACTGCAACACCAGCCACGCTGCGATCTATTTCTACATTGCCACTGGAGCTCGCCTGCATGCCTCACTATAGTGTACATACAGTACATGAATATGTGTCAGCGCATGAGTGGCTGAATGTGGGACTGGCTGACTACACGGCAGAGATCCAGATTATCGTAGGATGTCTGGAGAAGCCAGCGCTAAGGAAATGTGATAGTTTAATCTTCTAGAAGAGATGGCAGTCGCAGAAAGCTTGTGTCAGTCGTATATTTTTTTTACAGTCATGCTCATTAGCCACAGCTAGTTTTATAGCGCAGGAGACTGGCACTGTACAGCACATAGAAACACATGATCGCTTACACAACAACACACCCACAAGCTAACTAACCAATATGCAGCCGATCAATCTTATCTGTTCTGCACATGTGCTCACACACATACACACACACACTTAACAATTCTTATGGGCATACAGTTGATTAGCAGGAACCTAGTTCAATAATATCCATCACATGTAGGTCACTATAATCTAGGATCCGGGTGGTGGTGGTGGTGGTGGTGTGCATGTGTGTGTGTGTGTGTGATAATGCTGCAGTAAACTTGCTGCTTGACAAACTGAAGTATTTTCGTGGGTCTGTGTGTGTGTGTGTGTATAGAGTCCATGTTATTGAAATACAAAAATAAAAAATGTATTTTGCCGGTTGCTGTTGACCAAAGCTTCCATCACAGCCCTAAATAAACATTGCAGATGGAATGGAGATGTCTTTTGTCAATTATTGTGCCAAGTTTATATGCAGTTCTTTAAAAAAAAAAAAAAAAACATGATCTTCAGAACAGGTGAGCTGCAAGAACAACACGATCCAGTTGTTGGATTTGACAACATCTCACACTACAGATACTTACAATTCTCAATGAGTAAACTGCAGCATGGCCAAGTGGGGTTTTGCCAGATGGCCAGTACACGATGTTTACGGATCAAAAAACACCATTAGTTTATTTGAAGATTCGGGCCAGCTGGATGTTGATTTCTGTTGGCAACAACATGTTAAAAGAATGAGAAAAATTTGATGTCGGGGACAGGGGAACTTGGTTTAAGTCACGGCTAAATAATGAATAAGCCCCGGCAGGCCTTGGTTGACAGTGTCAGTGCATGACAGTTCTCACAAGTTCAGCTAAGGTTTTTGTGTGTGGATGTGTGTATGTGTGTATGTGTGTGTGCGCACAATAGTTTTAAGGAGTTTCATTTCCTTAACACTCCACGTCTCTGTGGTTGCAGGGTAGATTGTCCACTCAATTTGTTTCTGCTGTGTCCTAAACTGGCCTCAGCTCAGTGAAGCGGCGGCACTCAATTAAGAAGTGATATCAAGGGAATTGATAAAAAACTTTGATGAATTGGTGAACTTCCCACTCCCCTCACGGTGGCGAGCACTAGTTGAGCAGCTCGGCGAAAGATGAAAGGACAATTTGTACCCGAACCTAGGCGTGTTTCGAAATATGAGCTAGTGTAATGAGATTGTCTAAAAATTATCTCCCAGGGCAGGATAAAGATGAAGAACTGTTCTCCTATTGGAATCAATTAGACCAAAGAGGATTTCTGCCCTAAAACAGCCTTTTATTGTGATGTGCTCATCTTTTTTTTTTTTTTTTTTATAAAATACAGATTTAATCAAAGGAAATGATAAAAAAAAAAGAAACAATATATGGGCCAAAGGTTATACTGGAGGTTGAGTTTTATCTGAAGGTAAATCCGTACAGCGATCAAACCACAGATAAACCCAATAACTCCAACAGTGTTATCAAAATAGTTTATCACATCATTTAAAGCTAACATAATTCAATAACATGTATTCACATGGACACCATGTATTTCTGCTGTCAGTGCTACGTATTGAGAGGAAACTCAAAGTCAATCACAGCACCCAGCATGCAAACGGCACAGCCCAGGCCACTGCTGGGAATTCAGCCCTGGAACTTGTTGCAGTGCTAATGACTTAGCCACTGCCTTGCCCTTCTTTTCCACACTCCAATGGACGCCACGGGGGACACATAAGAACACAAATAATTGCACAGTACCACTGACACAGCATGCCGCACAGAAATATCCAACCTTTTTTTTTTCTGTTTTGAGAAAACATAATAATGGCAAAATCAATAAGCGCACTCTGAGGCAAACACAGAAACATATGTGTGAATAGACAAACACAATGGCACCTCGTCTTCACTGTGAAAGGGACAGAAAAGCTGCATGTTCTGGGGGGGGGGTCTTACTTCAGTTTCTTCTGTGATGATCATACCTCTACCTCCACAAATTCAGCTCATCGTCTTGGAGGCTGATATTAAAAACCTGCACGCGTTTGCATATTATTAGCTTCAACTGTGATGATGACAGCCATCATTCACAGTAAGATACCTCCTATTTGGTCTCAATAATAGTCCTGTTGCCTCAGTTATTATTTATTTGTTGGAACGTGGGCTACACTAATCCATATCAGTTAAGACTGATGATGCTGTAGTCTCAATGCATGACCTATATGTTAATATTTGGAGGGATTTCAACTTCTCTCTCTCTCTCTCACACACACACACACACACACACACACACACACACACACCATTATATGCATCCAATGTTGTGCAAATGCACTTAACTTTTCACCCATGCTTGCTTAAAAGTGCTGCACACACACGGCGTACACAAATGCACATCATGCAGTAAACTTGTGCACACATCCATCATTAAATACTAGAAATCTTACTTTACAAATCTCTCCCTCCAATCAATAAGGGTCAAAGTGTGAACCCACGGATGTGAGCAAGAAATATGGCAGCGAAAATACAGTACATATGATGTGATGTGTGGATAGAGATTAATCAGATTAAAGAGATTGTCACAGGGGCCAGTGCTTCTGGTACTAAGCTTGGCCTGCAGGCAGGAACTGATCCCACAGTAGAAAATGTATAAGTAGGTTTTGTCTGCAACCTGCCAGCTCTGTAATCAAAGTAGAGAGGCGAAATATTCCGCATGAGTGTGCCCTCTTATTGAGCTCTTTTTAAAGGACCAAAATAAGAGATGATGCCAGAGACGCTTGCATAATAGCTTTGTTTTATGTAAGATAGATTCAGGCGCCTTGTTGGCAAAGAACTAATCTAGAAATAGGACTGGATGATTTTATTATTTTTTCTGTTGAATGTGGCAAAAGTAGCGCTGCGATATAATAAGCTATAATAAGCTGAAAACATGATACAGAACTGGATGCTGTGGCGCAGGCAGACACATTTGTGCATTTGGGTTTTTTGTTATACACGGCTCACACACATCATCAAAGCGTTTCCATGTGAATCCACGGACTGAAGAATTCAGGTTTTCTGAGGACAAAAAGGCCCTCGTGGTGCCCATTAAATGCATATATCGAGCAGAGCACCAACAACAAGCTTCCAGCTGTGCCTGCTGCATGCTGTATATGTATACATGTTGTGTGATTGTTGGTTGAAGCCCAGAGGATCCCCTCCTAAACAATGTGACTGCACTGAGTGTACACAGCACTGAGCTAAGGGGTCTTACTGTAATTGGCGGGCTCCCCTGCTGCTCAGCAGTGGGGCGTTTGGAGGCTGAAACTCCTGAATGTCTCAGAAGTGGCTTTGCCTTACGATTGATTATAATTATGGCCTTCCGTGCAAATCCCGGCTTTCTTGGGTGGGCGAGCTAACACGCCTAGCGGAGGCTTAGATGAGGGGCTAAAGCAAAGTAATATTCAGTGCACGCAAACAAAATCACACATGGACGTGCAAAGCACACACACGCACACATATAGGAAATAATAATAAACACATGGAGTCACGTGCACGCGCGCACACATAAACGCCGGTTCCTGGCTCTGTTCTTAAACAGTGGATATGGGAGTTTGACAAAACCAGTCAATTAAGGAGAAGCACTGGCTTCCTCTGGAGGAAGCAGAGAGGAGAAAATTGGAGAGATAGAGAGACAAGAGGATGAGAGGTAACAAAATGTAATGCAGGCAGGATGATGGTGGGGATGAAAGGAAAGGGCCGGCAATGTACATGAAAGCCTAAATTACTCTCTAAGAAAGAATGTACATTCTTAAATGTGTCACCGGCTTATATTAATCATAAAGATTTATATTGGCCTAAAAATGTCTTATTTTTTTTTCCAAATAAGAGGAGAAGGTTAAATAAGCTCGCATGGGTGTGTGCTACATCTGAGAGTGATACAAGCAGAAGACAGACAAAAGTAGGTGCTGAAATTGAGTAGAAGAGGGGAGAGACAGAAACATGGAGCCAGACACAGAGAGACAGAGAGAGAGAGAGAGAGAGAGAGAGAGAGACAGAGAGAGAGAGACGGAAGGTGCGTGCGAGGTGAACTCCGAAAGAGCATTAGACAGAAGTGTGCAAAATAGCACAAATGGCAGCTTCCACATGTGGAAAACGCATAGCCGGGAGCGCACTGACATTTCCACCCACTCAATGATCAATCTCTTTCTTCTCTTCCTTGGTCTCTCTCTCTCTCTCTTTCCTTCTCCCTCCCTACGTCTCTCTTCTCTCTCCCTCTCACCGCTCTGCCTCTCGTCGCTCTCTCTCTCTGCCAAATCATATGAGGCTGATTTCCTTTTAAGTGCCAGCTTGTGTGTCATAGACAAATCTGGCATCATGTATCTTTGTTTTCCGTAATGAGGTGGAACAAAGGTTAAGTGCATTGATTACGTTTTCAAAAAAAAAAAAAAAAAAAAAAAAAAAAAAACTTACATTTGGCTGGGGGTCTCGGTTTCTCTATCAGCAACTAAACCAAGACACCTGGCACAATTTGGCAACAAGGGGACTGGCTATTCTGCTGCATTAAATAAGCATTTTCTCACTTGTTGGCTCCTACCCGTGGCTAATGGGATTCTCTACTGTGTTTTTATGTTGCTAACAGGGGCATGCATGCAGAGGCCCTGAATGTTACATAATGTTACACCCTGACGTCTGACACATGGACACATGCGCTAGCATTCAAAAAGTTTTTTAGCGTTTTGTTATCACTTCAAAACAGACATGAGTGCGCAAACGCACGCACACACCGGGTTAGAAAGCACAGTAAACCCAGTCGTCTTAGTCAATGGTACCGCCAGAAACAGCAGAAACACGTCTCCCAGGTTCTGCCTCTTTTGTCTCGGCTGTGATAGTGCGTCTTGTATCTTGTATCCTGTGATCTCTCCCTCTGTTTCTCCTCACAGCATACAAACACAACATTTATCACTCCCTCACTGCGCTCCATATGCTGGATTAACAAGCTCTGAATCAGAGATAAGTCAGGCAGGATGGAGCCGTAGATCTTGCACCATGTCAAACTGCTTTTTAGACTCATGGAATCAATAGACTTCCTGAAGATAGAAGAGTTTGCTCAGAAGATTTTTTTTTTTTTTTTTTTTCCCCCACTAAACCGGATGAGGGAATTCAAGTTCTCAGGTTGTGGCATGCTATTGCACTCTGATAAAACTCTCTGCTGCTATATTTTAGTCTTATTGTCAATAAGGTATTGTGGGGGCACAGTGTGAAGCATACGGCTTTATCTGTCATACTGCTCTTATATAATCAAAACAACCGAGTTGTGACACTGTGAAGGAAGGAATCAGTGGAGTTCACAGACAGTTTGGTTCATGATCAAATGATTTCCCTAATTTAGTTCGCTTCCAGTCAGGGCTCCAGTCAGGGTTTCTGACTTAATATGGTCTTAGTAAAAGGCCACGGATGTTTTGTTTAGTTTGTCATACCATAAGTACCTCCCCTTTTAATTTGCACAACAGTTTGCAGAGCAGTGCTGACTGGTAGCTCCACAGCAGCTCTGGATGTGAAACTTTAGAGCTTACAGCCAAGGTTATTGCACTCACTGCTACTCCTGAAATAAACATTGACCCCAGGATGGATGGATGGTAGAGCAGGGAGAGAGCTGCCGCATTAACGTTAATCTAAATGCACTGACAGGAAAAAAAAAAAAAAAAAAGTAACACACACAAAAAAAACTTCAATATTCAACACACCAGCTACCTTCTACTGCATGGCCACTCTTTCAGGTTCTCACATGTGGGCCAAAATGATTCATGTGTAAATTAACTGTTGAGAAACACATAATTTCCACGGTTATTATTAACAAGGACTTGGATGACAGCTCTGTACTGGGATGTGTTTCTGTCCTTCTCTGCACCTTGCAGATCTCTTAGAAAAGCCTCAGCCTGATGAATGGTGGCAAAAAAAAAAAAAAAAAACACAAAACATTTTCAGCAAGACACAAAAAAACTGCGGTAAATACAGCACAGTCAATCAAAAATGACATTAATGACAGCGTCCCACTGCTAATGATAATGGGAAAAGTTCATTACCATAATTAAAATGAGAATATTCTCCAGAATGACAGTTTATTAGCACCACCACCAGTCCTCCTATTCGTGCATATGATCATTATTTCCATTATTGTCTTCCCCACTGCTGTTGTCATTATCATCGCCATTGCCAGAAACTTCCTATATGCTTTGCAATACACACAATGTTAAAATCCTGGGAAGTACAACAGTTTCGACCTGCCAGAAAGGCAGCAGAGAGGATTGTGGGTAGCTCTACCATATGTCCTCAGGGTAACGGGTGCAATGGCTCCATTATTCTCAAGCCTTTTTGGGGGGTTTTGTTCAGTATCTTGGCATACAAAAATAATGGGCGGATCTTTCGGGCCCTGTAGCTCCTTCCAGACAGCGGCAGAGAGAAGAGATGATGATAGAGGCGGGTTGCATCGTTCAGAATGCTGCAGGCTCTGCAGAGGAACCGTAATCGGAAGGTGTCCTCCAGAGAGGGTAAGGGAAGTCCGATTATTTTCTGGGCTGTGTTTATGACTCTCTGGAGAGCTCTTCCTTCTGCTGCTGTATAGTTGGAATATCATACTGTAACACAGTATGTTAGTACACTGTGCAGAGCAGTGGACACGAGCAGCTTCATGCACAAGTTGGTGTCCTTCGACAGTACAGCTGCTGTAGAGTCTTTTGAGTACCATATTTTGGGAGAGAGATGGAAGAATTCCAGTAACTTCTGGACTGCATCTTCAACTTTCCGTCAAAGACTGTCTTTGTAATGCTGTGTGACATGTATCTTGAAAGACCCACTCTACAAACAGTTTCCTCACACTGAGTCTCTGCAGAATGTCTAAGAAATGACACAGATATGGTGCAA
The DNA here is from genome assembly GCA_028641955.1 of Protonibea diacanthus. Taxonomy (NCBI): domain Eukaryota; kingdom Metazoa; phylum Chordata; class Actinopteri; family Sciaenidae; genus Protonibea; species Protonibea diacanthus. Next base: position 20,512,223 of record CM053982.1, on the reverse strand, counting down.
CGGGCTGCTACTGTAAGACAAAGAGCAAAGAGAGACCCGGGGGGAAAGCACTCTGTTCACTGAGAAAGAAAGACCGAATAAAATGAATAGCTGGTTCATCTGTGCCCTTAGTTTGGCCCTCTGAAACCCTCAGTTTGTGGGCAAAAACACACTTCACTAAGAGAGAGTCAAACGGAGGCAGAAAGATTAGGCTAAATTGTATGAAAAGCAATTGGAGGAAAAGAGAGGCATAGAGACCATAAAGGGAAGCAGAATTACTGAAACTACAGACCCAACACACTGAGAAATGTTCAGGTAAAGATTTCCAATTATCCAAAGGGCAGTCTTCGAGAGTTTTGAAAGTTTCATGAAGCCTTAGATTTAAGGGTTTAAAGACAGCTTAGTTTTGGTCAACTGAGTCGCCAAAATAAATAAAGAGAAGAAAGACGTAGCAAATATAACACAAATTATGAAAAGTAGAATCTGGATGTGCATCAAACAGAGAGCACAGTGGGGGTACTTCAGGGCCAGTTTAAAAATGCTGACTCTCAGACAGCAAAGCTTAGAATGCCGTTGTATAAACATGACACATATATTTGCTGGACAGCTAATAGCATATCCCAAAGAGCCTCGCGAGCAAACACCCCAAGATGGCACAGCATGGGAGCTCTGCATATATTCTAGATATGTTCATATATTCTGTGACTCAGCTGCATAAGCATAAGATAGCAGATTTCTTGTCTTATTTGCTAAAAATACTCCCATTTATCACCAGCAGTGAGCACAAAATATATGCCTCCACTTTAAGGCTAATCCACCAAGGCTAGCCCCCTTCTGCCCTAAAGCGCAATTTGCATTGGGGGTGTTCCAGGATGGGAATAAACAAACAAACAAAAAAAACCTTCCTTTACTTGCCTGACAGCAGCTATTCTGCATTGGATAAATCTTTGCATAATGTTTTCGTGTCACCAAAACATCTACAACAATTCAGGGGAAGCTGGTGCTCTGAATGGCTTCGCCTTCAAATACATGTTACATGAGAAAAATAAGAATTCTATGACAGCCACTGTTAGAAACACTTTCCTCTCACTGTGTACAGTCAGTGAATAGGATACCTTTCCTTTGTTGTCACTTCGGCAGGAGTCTTTAGAGAGTGTGAGCCTCAGTCTGAATCTGAATAAAAAATAGAGGGGATTTGTGTCTAATTCTCGGACAAGCCCTGCTATACACAGTGGTCAATCTTAACAGAAAAAAGGTTCTAGAGAGTTAAAGAGAGAGAGATTCTTTCATTTCTACAAAAGACGTGTGCCACAAGAATGCTTTGACAATACAAGAAATACATTTGAGTAAATTGATTTGTATTGAAAACGATTCAAGTGATAAGATTTACTTCATCTTTTATGCAGACAGTATAGTGGAGACTGAGACTTAATCCCTCAATGGTCCCACCCTGACATAAAAATAAATGATGGACTACAGCATAGTAAAGATTTCCATCTATGATTAAAGTACACTTTCAGCAATCTGCATTAATGGGGGGCATAAAGGATACTTCTGTAGTTACATATCTCCTCGTATGAACAAGGACAACTTGTAAAACATGATACATCTAACATGAAACAGTACTGAAACATGAATAAAGTAAATCAAAGAAACACACATGAACAGAAAAAAATCATAAAAAATATAATCATAACATCATAAAATCTGCAGTTTAGTCTTTTTAGAACCAGACCAGACCTGCTTTTACATGATTTATTTCAGCTTGGATACATCCTTTGGGCTGGAGTGGCACTAAATGATTGGTGTGACGTGATTAATATCGACAGCTATTTATTATTTAGCTTTGTTGAATCATTATTGCCAATATTATCATCAAAAAGTCCCAACATTATACTCATATAGTAAATTCAACAATATACAATATATGAAATAACATTACTGCAACATATTACAACCAGAAATCTTATATAATATACATAGCACTAATGCTTTTACCATTAATGGACACTTTTAACCACTGTTAGAGCACATGTTTGTTTTATTTATGTATTTACTTCTATTGTTACAAGTCATCAGAAAGGCTGGGTTATGCTTTCACCACAAATCTGACATGTTCCTCTGCTCCACGGTCCTCTGCACTGGCTAACGATTCAAGATACTACTACTTGCCTACCATGCAGCTGAGGACCATCCCATATCCAGGACACGGTCAAACCATACACCCCAACCAATCCACTGTGCTCTGCTACCACCAAACAGCTTGCTACTCCCTCACTATGAAGAGGGCCCACCTACCGCTCAACAAAATCCAGACTGTTTGCTGTCTTGGCTCTAAGCTCCCCACTGAGATCAGTACAGCGGAAACTCACACATCTCCCATCACAGACTAAACTCATCTGTTCAAACTGCAGTTTGACCCATAAAACGAAAAAAAAAGGAATACAAAAAAAAAAAAAAAACTTATTTCTCTTGTTGTAGCACTTGAATCAGTTTAATCACTTGAATCAATCATCTCATTTTATAAAGTTGAGCTACATGCACAATTCATGCAATTCTTGGCTTGTAGTTGAATGCACTTATAGTAAACTGCTTTGGATAAAAGCATAAGCTAAACAAATGTAATGTAACAAGATAAGAGTATTTTTTTTCTGCTGCTAGCTCACTGGAAGGAAGCCACTTGAAGAGATCTGGTTCAACCAGAACCACTGTGCACCCTTGCGATTTCTTCATTTCAGACTAACATACTTTAACAGAGTCCTGGAGATTTCACAGCTGAAAATGTACTCCACAAAATGGTTGAGAAGATCATTAAAGAGTTAATCTACAGGAAATGATTTAGCCGCTTCACCTTTGAACATGACAGTTGGTTTGGTTTGTAGATTAAGTAACTACGGATTCCAAATCAAATCATGTGAAACCATCAGGTGTCGTCTATAGCCTCTGGCGGCTCTTCAAAGAGATGTAAAGGGCAATTTCAAGGATCAAGGGAATCTTCACAGGGTATGTAAGGGTATGTTTTAAAGCATTTCAAAGTGTTAGTGTGCTCAATTAGGTGAGGGTTGCAAAAAAATCTGCCAAAAAATCCAATCCAATTCAGAATATAATGTGAACACGCAGGATAAAAAAGAAAATCAATGCTCCAAAAGTGAGTCAGACAGAGTTCACTGGTAGATGCATCTCACACCTCCACGCACACCTCCACATGTACACACACACACACACAAACATCAGAGGAAGCCAGTTCTTCAGGATTTCAGATTTTTGAACATATCTATTTAATGTGCTGTGTCAATATTGATGAAGGAAAGCCAAATAAATCTGAATTGAGCTGTATGGTTGCACTATGCATCCTCTTTGATAACACAATATAGTCAAATAAATGATGCAGTCAATGGAGTGTGTCTGAAAGCTCTTTTTTGGTGTATTCTGCCACAGCTGACTGAATAACTATAGAGGCTTTCTGACCCTTTCAGTCCTGGTCCAGTAGGCGTCTCACAAAGTGGGAAACACTTACATAAACACGGGTGAATGGACAAATACCCAAACATACCACAAACCATAATGATTCAGACAAATACAAGCCTAAACACAAACACTCTCCACTTGCCTTGGAACATGCCAAACATATCACACAACTCACAACAGCATCCTCTATGTGTGATTTATTTTTGACAGCCTCTCTTGCAGGGATATGAAAGCTGAATGAAAATGCCCTCAAGAAATAAAACAGACATTATTATTGCACCTTGGCTTATAAAACTCTGAACCAAGCTATGGTTAAACAGGCTGAGCCGTTTCCTTCCTTTGTTTCCTCTCTGTTTGAAGACACAAAGGAAGGCTGTTACTGCCATCTCTCCAAGGGACCATGTATTTGTACTTGGCCACCTGTTCCTAGTCTTTGGGTACAATGTTTACTTCAGGCTCACCACATTGCGTTACGTCCTCCAGCACTGGGAGACGAAGCAATAATATGCAAGTGTCTGCAAACTTGTGTGTTTTAGGGGCTATGCAGTAGTAATTAAGCAAATTGAAAACTTAACAGAACTTTTATAAAGTTTTCAGGCACCTCAGTGCCTATTTAGCACACAAAAAACAGACCTGAATGACCCAAATATGTGGCTGTAAAGGCTATGTAGAAATGTCTTTTGGGCAAAGCAATACTGAGTCACTCATACTGGTAAACAGCAAGTTATGGATGGGGTATAAACGAGCAATAAAAAAAAAAAAAAAAAAGTCTGAATCATTTTAAGTATGGATAGACCAAATGATTTTCAAAGTGCAACCACTTAGTGATGAATATCAATCATAAACGAGCTTGCTTGCTGCACCTACTGGAGAAAACGTGGGTGTTGTGATTAACGGTATTACACAGATTATCCCCTCCTAAAATGTCACTTTCACAAGGGCTTTTCATCTGTCACTATATGTAGCTGTCTTTAATGTCCCTTTATATGAATATATGGACACATTAATGCAATAATGTTTCCACATCATGAATATTACATGTCTGAAACGACTGGCTATGTATTCATGAATGTGGCTCAGGTTGAATAATTCAAACGACTGACTTATCTGGGCACTTTGAGTCCAAACCAAACCACTGCAGTATGGTGTTCAATGACCTAATTTTCCTCTGGTGTGTTTTAACATTTACATAAGCTGACTAAAGTAAAAACTACTGAGTTGTATGACAACAATGAAGCAGGGAGTTTTTTTTTTTCTTTTTTCTTTGCCAAAAATCATTATTTTCTCTATTGTATTCTGCAGAAACTCTAACGATGCTATGAAAACACATAGGTTAGCGCCTCATAATTTTACTCTTCAGGCTTTATTTGCTTTCCACTCTTTGTCTGAGGCGCCAACAAACAGGCGCTGGCAAATGCCACCCCCTGCCTTCAGGTTTTGGGGCAGCCTTTATAAACACAGCCTTTTAAATGTGAGTGCACCACAGTGCTTTAGTTGATGTAGTTTAAGTGCTGAACATCAGGTAATAATGAATTAGTCAAGCTTGCGATGTAATCCTGGGTCAGACCAAACTCTCTACAAGCACATAGGTGGCAGCTGACAAGAAGGCCTTTGTTGAGGTCAATGGTACATTTTAAAAGAAGGGTAGAGAGGGGTTTATAAATGGGGGGCCTAGCAGCAATCAATACCTGAACTACTCACCGGGGGACCTAATTTAATTGGAGGTAATCGTATGCCATGCAGAGACACGAGTGAGATTCCGGTAATTGAAAACAATGTCGTTCCACTGGGTAGAGGATTAAACTGAATTGAATGGGAATAATTAATGGCAAATGAGACAAGTGGCGCTGATTTCTGTTTCTCTTTTACTGCTCATTAATGCGAATGCTGAAAAGTTCAATCAATGACAACCTACTGTATAAAATGATAAAAAGAAAAAAAAAAGTTTTAGTTGAACTTTTCTTTTAAAACTGACACATTTATGTTATACGAATCAGAGGGGAACATAAAGCAAGTAGGCCACAGAGTCATCCCTATTTCCTCAAATGCCAAATGCTCAAGAGAGAAACTCTAATTAATCTCCTACACCTGTAACACTATGGCCTTTTCATATCCTTCTCTTTTGAAATGGAAAGTAAAACTCAGTAGGGTAACACTGATCAAAACATGCTGCCATTAAGGCCACTTACAGCGAGCCTTTGAAACCAATCCAGACAGTTTCCCTGGGGGTGCCCACAACATTCTGGTATTTGAATTAGTGCAAAATATGAAAACACAATGATATTAAACAATAAAGGATATTTTCATTAGACTGAATCAAATACACACTGGGATTATTATGGCAATCCCTGAATATAAAAACATATAACTTCAAAGATGGTCTATCACCTGAAGCAGTCTATCACCTGAAGCAGTGGACTGAAATGGAAAATGCATCAAATGCACTTCTGAGGCGGATAAATGCATGCTGACATTTATTGACATGGTCAACGACACATAAATAAGATGTTTTTCACAAGCACAGACACTTGTTTCTTCCTCTTTCAATAAATTGCTGCCGTCTTCAGAACCTGGCTCTATTCCCTCACTCGCTAATTGCTTCCAAAGTCAGTTGCACTGATGGAATTCATCTAAAGAAACCTAAGAAAGCTCATTTTATCCTCTCATATTACCATTTTTCATCTTTCCTTTTAAAACCAAACAAACAAAATTGATTGGTTTTACTTCTTATTGGTATAATGTTCTAATCAATCATATGTTGCAAAGTGCAGACCCCCAAAGTGCTGTGCAAACCACAGCCATTTTGACACCCAGCAGTATCATGCTGTACTATATCAAACCATTTGAATAAACCTGGGGATAACAAATACCTCGTCATCATATCATATTAGACCAACCTTGATAATGAATAGCAATGGGGAATTTCTTTAGTTTTTTAGTTTTAAGCCATCAAATTATATTAAGGAAATTGCTGCCATCAATAACTCTGCTGGTATTTGGCATTTTAGACAAATGATGTGACATTACAGTGATTTACAAAGCTAGTAATCAAGCTAAACACTTGAAGCTTAAGCTTAAGAAGCTCATCTACTCCCATATGTACTCCCTCCATTAGCATCCAACATGACCTGACCACTTATTACTAAACTACACACTTTCAGTGATTGCAGTGTGAGTCTTACATCGTGCCCTTGTTACAGACTTGCATAAGCTACTGTGACAAAGTGTACCTAACCTTCAAAAGTGTGGATGGTGACCCATGCCCCTGTCCCTGGATAGACGTGCCGTAGACAAACACTCTGTATTGTTGCCTTTGAGTGCTGCTGGTGAGCATGTATACTGGACGTGCCCAGTGGGATCCAACAGCTTGTGTTGTAATCAACAGCTGGAGTAGAACAAACACGCAATATCAGCACATGTATTTTGAGAGCTGATCATGCAGAGCATTTTATATATGAGGGTAAATGATTACTGCTAATACAACAGCCAGCGGATACTTTGCCTGCAGGGTTTTATAAGTTTTTATTTATTTATTTATTCTTTTTTTTACATGTTTGTTGTTTATTAGGTGTCTCGTTTTGCATATTGATAACGTGTTCAAGGGTTCTGTTCATTTCTAATTTATGCTATTAAATACATATATGGATTAGTGTTTACAGAGAAGCTAATAACATATCAATTAAAAATTCAATTAAAATGTAACGTAATTATACACCCCATAAAATAAAAAAAAGGGTAAGATATTCATAAGTTACAAGTCACCAACTACATTTTTAGCTAATTATTAAAAACATGAAAAATGACATTGCCTCACATCACGCTGTCAAAGCACAAGTTGATTACAGATCAGTCGTATTGAATGGTAGCTGGCTGTGCACTATGAGCTAGGTTCTGCTCAGATTTCTGCCTCTTAAAGGAAGGTTTTCCTTGTCACCATTGCCAAGTGTTTGCTAATGGTGGGAAATGTTATGTCTCTGTAAATAATATCATAAAGAGTACGACCTCTCCATGGAAAGTTTCACGAGATAACTTCTGTTATGATTTGCCGCTATATACTGGAAAGAAAACTGACAATCCCATTCAACATAGAAAGATATAGCCTTTATGTATATGTTTGGCAAACTGCACATTTGGAAACGCCTTACATTTCTCTGGCTCGCCTCCATTATTTCTCTTATCAGCATTTAGGGTACCCTTCTGGTCCCGAGCTGTTACTCATCCTAGGGCTTAAGGAACAACACCAATATATCTGACTTGGGCCAACGCCAAGAGTTCTACCAAATGTGTGAATGTCAAACTGATATATAAATACGGACATACTTTTACAAACGGGCATAACACTTTAGCACACACATCTTAACACAAACACATCCCTTACGGGCGCATGATGGGATGCAAAACTAAAACGTTTGATTCATTTAAATAGACTTCAGAATTTAAAATTACTTTTAAATTCAGAGAATTACAAAACCTTGACCTTGGCTCATTTGGAAGTAAACGGTGCCACAAAAACTTGAATGGATAGTTTTATCAGTGTCCTTCCTTGCATCTTCTATTTTACTGCTGTGTAACCAAAGCAGAAAAGTATTGCTGACTATCTTGAGCACAGACTTAACTGGGCATGTACAGAAAAAGTAAGGGTATCTACTGCAGGCTTGCCAAACTTAACGCCTTCATCCAGTAATGCAAATAAAAATTATAATATAGGGAACAGATTACTGACAGTGTGACAGAACTAATGACAGTGCGATGCCATCTTGTATAGTTTGTGTCAGTGGGTCAGTAAGCAGATTTTTGCTGATCTTGGAAGAGATGGGCGGTAAACAATGAGTGTGCTCAGAGAGGACTCTGCTTACTGCGGGCCTCTAATCTACTTTAAAGTCATGTGGATTTACAGCTGTGGGGATGGGAGTCATCACAGCTAAAACCCACATGTTTCAGCTTTAATTGGAATTCATCCTGACTGACTGGTAAGGTTAAAATGATTTAACCTGCTTCCGCAGTTGCACTGAGCTTGTTCACTCTATTCAGTTCTCCCATTTCATGTCAGTGGTGACACCAGGGATTCTTATGAGATTTAAAAAAAAAAAAAAAAAATGTATTCAAGGTTCCTGCTTTGTTCTCTCCTTTTTCACACAGCAGATAAATTGCTGCGGACTGGTTGGCTAATGGCAGCCGAGATGGACACTTCCAATGAAGAACTTGTGCTTCTCAAGCTGCTGTACTGATTTCGCAATTAATCATGATGGCACGCAAGTAATGATGCTACACTTCGAAAAGATGGCAGCTCAATTATGATGACAAAGCCTGAATGAGCAGAGGATATAATCAGAGAGTGGAGAAGACATACACAAGGTGTTGCTAGCACAGTGCAGCACACATTAGGGTATGGACAGTAATTACTCGACGCATACCCTTCAATCCTGTACCGTTGTTTTATACCACGTCTACTGCAGCTCTGCAACACTGACATTTTGAGGTTTTTCTGAGAGCAATAAGAATACTCTTCCACCCCACACTGCTATCGCCTATAGGTAGCCAGAGGCAGTGAGAAATTGCTGAGTAGTTTAAATATGCACTTAGAGACAGTCTGGCCTGTCCAACAAAAGCCTTGGTAAAGAGGGAAATTGAGTGGAATTGCTTTTAGGGAGAAGCACTGCTTTAATATTCAGTTGTATGAGCAAAAAAAAAAAAAAACATTTCAGGACTAGGTTCCCTGGGTGAGTTACTTAACGTAAAAAAAAACATGTTGAAGCCACATAATGAAGAGCTCAGAGAGTCCTGGTATGTTTTCTCAGGATGAACAGGCGAACATCAAACTACAGGCTGAAAGCATATCTGGTTGGGAGACCTTGAAAGAGGCCCAGACAGCCCACTGAACTGTATTGGACTGTGAGTTTCATATGAAAACTCTGTTCATCTGCCATGTCAAAAGACTTCACACTGTCTCTACAGGCCATTATTCAGATCCTGTACTGACCACGATGAAAGGCTCTGGTACTCCAGAGCCGTTCCAAAAGACTTCAAAAAAACTTTGCAGAATTGGCAAAATATCAACCGAAACCCACGTCCCTGCGTCCCCGAAGCTCCCCTCCCCTCCCCTCCCCTCCCCTCCTCCACCCGCCTCACCTCTGCTCTGCCCCATGCCAAAATGGGGACAAGATGATAATGACCCAACTGGCAGCCACTCAGCTCTCCCACTGTAGCATCATGAGTGAAAATGAAATTGATTTGGAAATCCTGCTTCGGCCCAGGCTGGAACAGAAGGGATTATTGTGCTGATTGTACTAATACTCTGTCCCTGCCCTCCTCCCCCCTCCCCCCGTCCCTCCCACACTAATTCTACCCATCATACTCTTCTGTCTCTGCTCTGTTTGAATCTCTCTGTCTTGGTAAGAGCTTTCTGACCATCATTCTTCCCTTTTACAATTTTTTTTTTCCTTTATCGCGCTCGTAAAGAAACCCACCCGTTTTCTCTACCTCTGCCCCTCATCTGACTTCGTGTTCACTCCGTGAATCACGTTGAGACAGCACAGCTGGACGATTCAATGCTGGCAGATATAGGAAAAAAAAAAGAGAGAGAGAGAGAGAGAGGGGTGGGGGCGATGAAGAGATAAAGGGGAGATGCCTACAGAGGCTCTAAACTGTAAAAAAATAAATAAATAAATATAGAAACCAGCACTCCTGTCTGATGAGCTGTAGAGAGAAATATAGAGGCCCCCTGGGGGATGGACATCCCAAATTATGTTGCGCTGTTGCCCTCTGCCCGGAAATCCAGAAATTGATCTGTTTTTCCTCCGTTTTCCTCCCTCCACTTGGAATACAGCCTGAACTGTATTTCCAACAGTATCACATAGCCAAGGCTTTGTGCTGTCTGTGAAAATAAATACCTGCAGTGTGTGGCCATCATAACTTGAGGTGGCAGAAATGTTGATTACAGATCACTTCTATAGGACGGTGGTAAACCCTATACACACATGTATGCAAGCACTGTGCTTTTTTTTTCCTTTTTGTTACCGTATTATCTATAAAGACTTTATCAAGTACAAGGAAGCTCTTATGGAGCCTCACAAACACAGGTAAACAAAGAACTCAGAACAATGTGTTACTGTGGCACCAGCTGCCACCTTAATCAAACTCTCTTTGTATAAATAAAAAACCGTGCTCGTATCTAGTCATTATTTCACCAGACAGTCTGTGTTTTAGTCTTTTTTTCCTCCCATTATTCTCATTTCAACTGTTTTTTTTTTCCCTTTTCTGCTATTCAGTGCTCATAAATGGCATTAATATACATATTCAGGCATGTTGAGTTTACATTTAACAATGCCAGCCCTGCTGCCAAACAAAATGTTAATATGGGATGATTGTGTAAAGCCCTCAGTAAAAAACTAACTAAAAATATTATTATTATTTTTCATTGAGGTTAAGGGATGTTTCAGGTTAGGGAACTATCTTTTTTTTTTTTTTTTAGTTTTAAAGAAAAAATTCAGTGAAGAGAGTGGCATGCTTATCCACCGTCTCTATCTTGACAACCTCCACTCTCACTCCATAAAGGTCAAACTCCTTCCTGCACTGGTACTGAATGTTGCACTGGACTTAAATTGTGCGCTGCCAAATTGTCCATCAAGTAATTCCTGGTGATTCTTCGCTGAGCATCATCCTGTACTGTAAACTCAAATGTAACGGGGAACTGCTGATCTAATACGACTGTAACAGCAATACCCCTTTTGGCCTAAAAACTATGTATAATTGGCCAAGGCCTTGCGTTTGTCTAGTGGCTCTCTCAGTCTCTTGTTGCAAGTAGATACACAATGCACACCGGGAAGTGCAGAGAAAGAGGGATATTTGAGTGACTCTGGCAAGCTAATAGTCAGTAATGAAATGAAGCATTGTGGAGACATTATGAGCTTGTTGTGACATCAGATTAAAAACCTCCAGCATTCCCCTACACTGCCAACTCTTCAGGAGCATTGCAATAATGCTTGTACAAAGATCTGTTCTGGATAACTGTTGGGACTGTTGTCAAGTTCAGCTGGAAGAGGCATTTTGATTGGTATGGCAGATCATTTTTAAGATGCTATAGTGTCACGTGCTTGTTGATTGCAATGTGTGTGCGCAGTCTCTGGCTCTTGGATTTCGAGTGGGGTCTTAAAGATGCGAGGGCAGGCTGGGTTTGGTGCTTAGTTTTAGGCCCATGTCGCATTTTATACTGCATAGGGCATGCTGATTAACACCAATATCACTTGATTCATCCGGCTAGTATGTGCTATGGTAGTTTTGGAATAAGTAAAAAAATAAATAAATAAAATTTGCTTTTACAAAATCCTGTCATCATCATTAAAATCAAATTTGAAAATATTGATAAATAGCACTGTTTAGGTTTGGTTTGGTTGTCTTTTTGAAACTGTAACAACTGTAACTGAAACAAGCATTGTATTGATTTTAGTCATTCTGTGTTGCATGAGCAAAATTTATTTTTTAGTGCAACCTCCAGGAATGGCATGTACTGTAGATTCACTGCATGTGACAAATAATTGTGCAGCAGGACTGGTACTAGGTGTACTGTGGAAATAAACCAGCAGCGTTTCTCACAGTGGGATATGCTGAGGATGTCAGCTAATTTCCGACATTCAGAAAGTCATTGTTTGCAAGTTGGGAAAAAAAACCCAAAACAAACCATTCATTGGAGTATGGCTGATGCACACACACAGCACTGAAAAATGCATCAGCATCAGGGTTTAATAGTTCAGGTTTTAATAATGCAAATGAAAAATAACTGTAGTTACTATTCTCATGCATTGTGAGTTGTACTAGAAGTTGAATTAGTCTAACATCGTGTCTTATGCAGCGCCTGAGCCTCTAGCAGATTTCACACTCATAATATCTGGCTGACTCCCACTCAAATTAAAGGCTGGGTTCTGGGGTAAGTTTTGACGAAGATTCTCTGGGGCAAAGCACAAGTGCAGAATCATCTTTCCCTGAAAGTAACAAGTCAGGCAGAATGTATTGTCACAGCGCAGATAATTGACCCAGAGGAGAGCAATCACAGAGACTGTGCCATTAATGCTTTAATAAGCATTTGTCAATTATCAGGGCTTCGCCTGACATTGCAACCTTCCCCTTAAGGGCCAATGCAAAGTGAGGGACTCAAAAAAAAGCAATTAAAAAGTCAACTATTGTCAAACAGAAATGGCTTGGAGAAACATGGCAAAACTTTTATTTCTCCTCAGATTCATATTGTGGCTGTGGCTAAGGGCGGGGAGAGTTTGATTTCACTTGTTGGCATCATCCTTGTGAGAAAAAAAAACAGGCTAAGTCACCATAGAAGGGGGCTCTGAATGTGGGGTGTTTTTCAGTGACCTAAATCTTATAGGTCTGAAACACGATTGCTGGGACACTGGCCTACTTTTAATATTCTGGGACTTGTGTTCATGCTTTCCAGGGGCAAATGTCACTTCAAGCAGATACACATTTTCAAAAAAAACTTCCCCTTTAGAGCGAGAAGGCAGCTTACGGGCAAATGTAGAACCCAGATGGTCGGTAATCTTTGAACTCAACATAGTGTCACTGCATCATTAAAATAGTTAGGATATAATTTAGGATGCTGCATGTAAAGCATGTTACACAAGCCCAGCTAAGGACCAAAAGAAACTATCTTACATAACCTGCCCACTGATACAGTTGTAGTTACTATAGAGTTTAATCCTACAGCCCACTGCACACCAGATGAGCTCCAATTCACTTCACATTACAAAAGCTGGCGTGAAAATGTATATCTAAGTCCGCTCACTATGGTGACTGTCTTCCAAAGAATAATCTCCATCAGATTAACCCATTGATGGCCTGCTCAGGAAAACGGGTTCAAAGGTTAAGAGTAGCTAAATCTTTACATCTGACGCTGACTTAAAGGAGAACAGGCTACCACTGAATTTCAGTCTTGTAAGACAGAAGACGAGCTAGTGGAAATCAATTTAGATTCCCCGCTGTTCCCTACAGGTATCAGCAGTTGGTGGAGATGTCAATATTTAGTTTATGTTCACTTTTGATGGAGTCTGGGAGAAAAATGAGATTCTGTGAGCAAAGCAATGCATCACAACATGCTGAAAAGAAAACCGACTATACAATGCGCCTGTCAGAGCAAAGTATTGGCCTATATCTCAATGAAATATAGAATAAATAATAGAAATATTGAATGAAATTCTAATGTTTTATTATGAAATCAGCCTGATGTAAATCTAGAGTTGTTCCTTTAAATATGGAGTTAAAATGCACCGTGCAAGGGTGTAGTAATACATCATACATTACCGTGACACAAATTCATATAAAGCCATTATTAAACTTAAATATACAGTATACCTCTGGCACATGCTTTTGTGAGTAAAAAATGCTTCAAATCTCAGTATAAAGTGTGAATGTAAAAGACTTATTTATTCAGCATGACATAGTCTGGTCTCCTGGTAAAAAATACATTTCCTTTCTCATTTCAGTAGCCAGACCTGCTGCTCTGTGTTCTGTCACAGCGGTTGTTCGGCCACATACTGTTTCTTTACTCCAGCATCTCTCCTCTTGTGCCATGAATGTCATGACTGCAGCCACAGGCTCCACTAAAAGAGCACAGGCCTTATTATGCCCCCAGGTCACCAATATCCCCTCAGCCTTCACAAAAACCCCGCTTATGGAATCAGATACACTGTGTAGCACGACAAATTACTAGCCGACGGCCTCCCAACCCTGCTTGAAGTTCTTGCATTTTAGCCCCCCCTCTCTCTATCTCTCTCCCCGCTCCCCCCCCCCCAGTATCCAATTTGTCAGGTGGAAACTGGGTGTGAAGAATGGTTGTGTTTTTGGAGCCACAGGGGTCTGAGCTGCAGTTTATCGTTGCGGGACTGACAATAAACAAGACTGATCGCGGACGCCAACAAGATACATTATAAGCATCAAATTAATTATGACACTCGCTGAGTGATCACTGCAGATAATTATTCAAAGATCGTTTATCTCAGATAATGGTAAAATAGTGGACTTGTGGTGCGAGTTTTTTTTTTTTTTTTTTTTTTTTTCCCTGGAAAGGAAGATCCAATTTGGCTCTGGCTCAGTGCAAAGCCTGTCGTCGCCTTTAAAGGAAACTGGCTGACTGGGTGACTAAATGGCTGAATATAGCAAAGACCCATTCAATTGGATTTGTAAAGTGAAACAAATAGCTGTGACCCCTGGTGAGTTCAACAGTAACTGAGGCAATTGACTAATTTGATTAGCGGATACCTGAACGGATGGCACCTGGTTGCACGAAAGAATTCAAAGATTTATTTGTACAGTATGTGTGTGTGTGTGTGTGTGTGTGTGCCTGTGTGTGTGTGTGAATGAGCAAGCTTGGTGGACATGTGAGGAAACATCTGGTCTGGTGTGCTTGTGTGTTCGCAGGGCTTTCTTTTTTTGACAGGTTGTATGTTAAAGGTCTATCCTGTAATTGCGTTCTATATCCTCACGCTCATTAGACAAGACTGGGTGGTGGTATTGTAAATACAGCATGGAAGTGGGGAGAGGACAGATAAACGAGTGAAGGGGAGAGAGAGAGAGAGAGGGAAGAAAAATCAATGTGATTGAGTGTTCTGTGTGCAGCCTATTACAGCCCCGGACTCCCCCTACAGTGCATCCCATTTTGTAGAGGGAGGGGTGAGGGGATGAGGAGAGGAACTGGGACTTGTTTACAAAAAAAAAAAAAAACTGACCAAACCTAAATCCCCTTGCATTTATAGCCTGCCACAAACACATGGCGCGGATCACGTGGTCACTGACATCTGCCCAGCAGTATCACAATACGACAAAGTTGACAGCTTGCATTGTCTAGGTAGTGATTAAGTGGGACGTGAGGTTATTGTGGTCACACACACACACACACAAAAATGATTTGGTGTGACAAACATAACTGGATTCGGTGGTATTCATGAGGGGGACTGCGCACCAGTTTGAATAGAATGAACGTCCTTTTGACGCTGATGGCACTTCAGCCACTTGTCCCTTACAGGCTGCAATGAATTCTTTTAAACACCTCGCAGTAATTCCTGTCATCTAAACTGGACTGCACAGTTCTCTGGCTCCTCGCATCATCCTCTTATCTGCGTCTACAGTCCCCGTCTTTGCAATTAATCCACGCGCAAACAGCATCTCCCCACTTCGCCATATCAGGAGGTGCTTGAATTAATAATAATAATAATAAAAAAATAATAATAAATATATATAGAAACAAAACAGGCAAAGAAGAAAATAGAGAACCAGGAGCCCAGATTCGGTGCTCAGTGCGTCACGTCGACGAAGGCGTTAAAGCTCTTTGCTCCGACCATGTAATTCCCTCCAAAAGAACGATATCACGCACTGCAAAACTATACGTAACACCACATATGAATATAGCTGAGAGGATGTAATGATCGAGGGCTATAAAGTGAAGCCTACACTACGAGTCTCAGTAGGGAATATTATGTGCATTATAGAACTATATATATATTTTTTGTCAGGACTGGCTGGAAAAATAAAAGTTGGAAACCTGAGCGAATAAACTCTCATCCAAACCCTTCCCGTCTCAGTTTACTTGTTTGTCATGTTAACAGAAGTTTACTGCAGGGGGGATCGAGGCAAAAAAAACGTAAGGAGTGTCCAAAAATGATCGGCTTCGATAAATCAACGCAGTCCATCAAAACAACAACAACAAAAAGCATCACCTTTGGTACTGCGATCTGCACCATGCAGCTGCCTGGTCGCGGGAAGGATGCTGCTATGCAACCCGGAGATGTGCACGGGAGGACAGAGAGGAAAGTTGGAACGCGACTCTTACCTTATAATCGCTGTGTCGCCCTGGCGGATGGTGATGTTGTCGGTGGCCCGCTGCATATCCACACTCCGGACAGGGAATCCTGTGGGGATAA
The DNA here is from genome assembly GCA_028641955.1 of Protonibea diacanthus. Taxonomy (NCBI): domain Eukaryota; kingdom Metazoa; phylum Chordata; class Actinopteri; family Sciaenidae; genus Protonibea; species Protonibea diacanthus. The sequence continues at coordinate 20,495,856 of CM053982.1, read as the reverse complement.
GACACAGCAGTCTGAAAAAAGAAGCCTGCAATTGCCTCCAGCAAGATTTGCGTCCGACTTGCATTTTAAAAGCAAACGAGCGCGCCTTTTTTCGGCAGCTATAGATCCAACGGGTTGAGAGAAAAAAGAAGAATAGTTGTCCAGACTTCACGGAAAACGCGGGATGACTGTTAAGTCCAAAAGCAGTCCGGAAGGTATGGGTGACACTTTTAAGGTGCGGTGTCGTACGGGGGTCCTCGCTATATAGTCCACTGATGCGTAATGCTCTCCGCGTAAAGGGACGGCACAGCCAGCAACGGCGATGTAGAGAAGCAGGCTTCTGTTCAGAGAGTCTGGGAAAATCACCCCCCACACCACCTCTCTCTCTCTCTCTCTCTCTCTCTCTCTCTCTCTCTCTCTCGCCCTCTCTCTCTCAGATTATCCAGCCGTCTGGCTGTGATGCTCCCCTTATTGGTTGTCAGGACAACAGCACCACCTGAGGTCCCTTTCAGTGAGACACAACTGAGTCAGGACTGAGAAATAGGGCTGGATAAGTGAAATAAATAAGGAATAAAAAGAAAAAAAAATAGGGTGGTGGTGTCAAGACAACTACTTGGGGATTCATAATGACGCACACAGTCCACCACCCATCCTGACCGGGACCACAGGTGGTAATCTAAACCGAGCAGAAAGCAAGGGTTTCAGTGGGGATCATTACAGTACCGCTTCATCGTTACCTACTATACCAACTGTATGCTCGCAGGTATGCAGTTATCTAAAGCAGTGGCTCTCAAGCATTTTCGTGCAAGGCAGGTTTCCACTGTACCATGAACCCTCCAGTGAATAAGACTACGTTAATTATGTGAAAATATGTGAAATTGCATAACTTCAATATGCTCACCCAGCCAGGTAACCACTCTTAATGACTCTCAACTACACGTTTTGAAAAAAAAAAACAAAACAAAAAAAAAAAAAACATCATCTCCATGAAGTATTCTATTCCACCATGTTCATTCTGACCATATTGAATTCTTCCCTTTTACAGTGGAGTGAATTAGTGGAAAAGCAGTGATGGAAAAAACACATCAAAGAATGCAAACACTCTATTGACCATGAACAGGGCGAGGCCCGGCGCTGAATGGCTTAACCAGACGTAATCGTCTCTTGTCTAGACTGCCATGAATGCCATGAGGCAGCAGCACGGCAGGTAATTACATCCACTTCGAACCAAAGCAAGGACACAAGTTTTTAAAAGGTGTGCGGCTCACAATTCAACAGAAATATGAATGCAGAATGAGCTCCTAATTCCGCCACTTGCCAATCAAGTGCGGGTTTAATAGGCCATGATCTAATGCTCATTCGCTGATGTGCTTAATGAACTGCAGGGTAACAATTCATGCAGTGCATTTAGCATTTTATTTGATTCAGTAAATACATTAATACTAATGTGAATCATTGTCATTCGTGGCACGGTGTATTTTTGTTTTGTCTCTGGGGGTATTTGGTTAATAATTTAGAATCAGGCACATAACAAAGTCTTCAACTCCAGTTCTTAAACTCATGGATGCTTAGTAAAGGATGTCCCTGTGCACCATTAGCACCTCCACATACACATGCGTGTTTTAATACATTTACTTAACCTTTATTTAACTAGGATTAAAAGACTCGTTGAGTTTAAAAGCCTCTATTTCATGTTTTTTAATAGATGTGAAAATGATGTCAGCATTGCACAAACTTGCGTGATCACTCCCCCTTATCTCTAAACATAATGCAATTGTTCACTGTCTACAATGAGGAGTAATCCTGCTCTGATCACCAGGAGCCCGACTGAACCAGTGCGAGGCGTTGTGGTTAAGCCTTGTTCCTAACATGAGCAGATTGTAAACACCAGACCCAAACCTCCGGTTTTACTGCCGCTCCCTCCAGCAGCTGGATACTACTGTGACATGTAGGCTTTGCAGCTGGATTAGAGAAAATGAAAGCGCAGATGCATACGCACGGCTGAAAAGGAATTACAGTGAGGTAATTGATATGGGGGGGGGGGGGTGTATGGAAGTGCTAATGTTAGTGCATTAGTTAAGGAGCACTAAAATGTTTTCAGCAAGGGATCCTTGCAGAGCTACTCCCTGCTTGGCCCTTAATAATCAGTGCCTGTTACCATTTCCTCAAGGCTTTTGGAGGTTTTAGCTATCTTGGAGATTGTGCAGTTTATGAAAGAGCATATGCATTAAGACCACTTAAAACGGGACTACTGGGCTCTGAAGAGGAGAGAAGAGACGCTCCTTTGCATACAGATATACTGTATTCAGGAAGGGCTCCCATGTGGCTTTTAGCTATATTTTTAGTTTAAAATTCTCAGATGTCGGTACTCTCACTTTGTGTGCGTGTGTGTGTGAGCAATAAGTAGAAATCTTCTGTGTATGGCAGAGAGATGGAGGCTGGGAAACTGGGGACACAGCAGATTTAACCAATTCCTAACAAAAGGCCAGTGATCCCTTGCTCTACACCACACTGGAGAACACACACACACACACACACACACACACACACACAATGAGTGCTGGAAGACAGAGGGGTTATTATAATGCTAGTGGGATGCTGTCGGTTGGGTAGTGTTGTGGTTTAGACAGCAGAACCAGTCACACATTCTGCTGCAGTGTGCACAATGGAAACTGTACATGATATACTGTATACTGTAAGTAAACACAACAAAAGATGTGTAGGAGCATGCGCCACTGTAGTGTATTTTCTTCTGAGCATTTCTTAGTATTTCATTGGTCTCTCCTAAGGTTAAAGTTGAATATGAAGTGCATGTCTGTTTTTGCAATGACTTCTCTCTGCGTGACGACTAAACATTCAGTAGTATTTACAGTCCCTCTGGGGAAAATGGTGAGAGGTTCTGCTGAACTTTTTACCTTCCTCTCTCTCTGAGTTATACTGTAGGGTTTGTGAGATGACCATTGGCCACCTCTCTCTTGGTAATGAAACAGATGTGGCAAGTATCTGCAGACAGATGTGTGAGTATAAGAGCTAGCTCTAGGGGAAGAGGGGTACAACAATTTGGAAAATCTGGCATGAAGATTTGAATCGTTTGGATCAAGAGATGCATCTCAAACTCACTTGTTTCTTTGTATAAAGTCCTAATTATTCAAGGCAAGACCAGTTGCGACTCTTTACTTTTCAAGGGATCCACAGACTGACCTCAAACAGTTACACGTTAGCTGTTGTGTGTAAAAAGCTTGCTGTCAGCCAAATAAATAGAAGATGAAACAGTTTAAGCACAAATGTAAATAGTTCTTTATTATTGAAACCGGCTATATATACTGTACCTACTTTGTGCCACCTCATTTTTTCTCTCTATAATTCAGGAATGCTGACAGGTGAATTATGAATATGTGTTGTACATATATACAGTGAACACATCGGTTTTTCGTACCATGGAGCAAGGGAGAGGTTTTTTGTGGACGATGAAGTGCTAGCTCATGATACAGTGAGAAGAAAGAAAACTATAATTGGTATCTTCTGTGACATGTATTGCAGCCCTTGAGAGATAAATGATGAAACAATAATGACAGAAGGGGAATTAGCTCCTTTGTGGGGGGAAAGCAGATCATCATTATTCAACTCTGCGTGGTTCAACTTAAGAAGGTGACGCCCCAGGAAGAGATTTTATTGAAGCACGCCGGAGACTTATGTAATGTAACTAGACGTCAGGGATCAGCTGTTTCACGCTTGGCGACGGGGTGATCACACTGCATCGTAAATTACGCTGGAGCCAGGGCTTGCTTGGTAGACTCTGGGCTCAAACCTGCAAACGATTTTGTAGCAAAACTTGACTGGGACTTTTGTAATTTTATGACACAAGGTTTGCGCCAAAAGGCAGCCGCTATGGAGATATTTTATTAATACACATTATGAGGTGCCCTGACTTTCTCCCCATCTCATTAGTCAGAGAGAGAGAGAGACTCTGCTGAGCCCCACCGATCAAAGAGGAAAAAAGACTCAGAAGAGCGGAAAGAAACATAGATGTACGACTCTGATGTAAAGACAGAAAACCCTCTTAAATCTCAATTACATGCACTCGTCCTATGATGTTAGCTCATTCAACATTTGCTAATGTTGAAATAAAGACACCAGAGAATCAGGGCTTAAGACGTTAAGACTTATACCCTTTATTTTAAATGGTAAAAGCAGAAACATAATATTGCAGTATTGGTTGCATTAGCCTTACATTATGATTTCCAAAGAATGTCCAAAGTACTTTCCTTGTGTGGAAGTTGTATAACAAATAAGTATAACTAATGACACAGACAGTCCAGCTTCATGCATTGTTAAAATGCATGCTTCTTGATGTGATTACAGCGTAAGAAAAGAGCATAACTGCTGATGATAATAATTTGCCTTACAGTCTAATTCAAGCCAGCATGTGATGCACATTTTATACTCATTGTTCTGTGCACTTAGCAGCTGCACTCCATCATTTTCAATTGTGTATTTCAAGTCATGCTGCTTCTTATCAGTCCTTTACAATTAAGGAACGGCAACGTGATGTAGCAGAAAAGGCTTATTGTAGTCTTGCCTCGAGTCTTGTTCAACGTAGCACATATATCCATGCTTTGCCAGAGTGACAATGGCTGCACATTATTTTATAACACCATATCATGACCGGGATTTCATCAGTATTACCTGGATTCATCATCAACCCCTAGATTTCATCATTTGCTCTTTTTCTTTCTTTGTAAAAGTTTTGTCATCCAGAAAACTTATTGTAGATTATGCTCTCTGAAATGTTCCCTACAGCAAAATATAAAGCTATGCCCATGTCGAGGCTTTCATGTTGGACTGCGTTTCCTGTTTATAGGGGCACTCGACTGATTTTACACGTTAACGTTTATCGTGGTTTGTATTATTCAGACCGTGAAAACAGTTGTATAACATCTTCTGGCGCTCTGGAGGAAGCTTTGTCAAGTTTGTGAAAATAGCCCCGGTGATGTGATAGTGCCATCAGTGTTATTTCAGCTTGGGCTTTTTGGAGACGACCAAATTATTACAGGCAGCCTGCGTTATAAACTGAGTGTTTGGAGCTTGAAAGCCATGTGCTTTTAGAAGCCAGTCTAAGGAAAGATGCTATCTAGTTGCATTACAGGAAGCATAGCATCCAGTGTTTTGATCCATTCCAAGAGGTAAAAGTGAGCATACCTCAGCTTCTGTCGCCTCCATTGTGGCCATTCTTAGTTGAATTGGTCTCTTACAAATCCTCCAGCTCTATGGAAGCGTTATACTTAAACACTGGAGTACTGCGTTAAAGAATAACAACCTAGCCACATTCATTCTGACGGATAAATTGCTGTTGTATTTCTCACAGTGACTGGTCCATTTAGCCTACAGCAACAGTACTGACATGCACTACAGGTCAGGGTTCAGTATGGCAAATTAACCCACAGTGTCAGGCCAGCTTGAGGACTGGCTTGCGTAACTCGTTGTCAGCATCTGACCATAGCACCATATCACACTTGTTTGACAAGTGCACAAACAGGATATGGATATGTGTATACAGTTACAGATGAAAAACAAACAAACAGTGGCTTCATCTGTGCAATTGGGAGGAAGAGGGAACTTAATACTTGTTAGCAGCAACCACTTCATAACTGCATAAAATGCTGTATTGTGATCCGTTGCCAGAACCGACGTGTTAGGTTTCAGTAACGCTGCACTTTTGTCTTGACCTTGTGCACACAAGGTATGTCAGTTGACAGTTCATCAAACAAACAAAAAAAAAAAAACAGTAGCTGACAGTAACTGCATCAAATCTGGCATTTCACGAAGGCTGTTAAACTGCTGGCGGATAGCTACAAATTGCAGTGCTCAAAGTCTGTGCACTTTACAATGTCCACAGATGGAAGTCACAGCAGGAGGAGACAAGAAAGAGTAAAATCCGAACACGCCGTCTAATCCTGTATACAGTTGACCTATTCTAGGTAGCAGTAGTATTTTATTTCCTTGCGAGGCAGCTGGACTCATAAATTCAAAAGATCAATCTTATCAGGTTTCAGGCTATGGACTGGCGTCCAAACCACAGTCGTTAAGACAAATCAGCGTCCTATGAGGGACTACTGGTAGCCGTGGACATGGTGTAGCGCTGTGCCCTCTGTGACGACTTGACTGTTGCTTTAAACAACAATGGCGGACTGGAGAGAAGAGCAAAGAATGGTACTGAAACCTTTTCTTGATGGATGGGATTGAAATAGATCTCGGGACTGGCTTCGGTAAGAGTTTGACTTCATTATATGGTTCATTGATGTGACTGGTTAAAGCCCGTGGTGACAGATACATTGGTGGTTTCTTCTATCACTTGAACAGTTTTCCCAACCATGATTTCCTGGTTGTTCTGTCTGACAAATCATCAGTCACAGTCAGGTTAATTTCGAGAGCAACAGCGAGCAACAGTGAGCGGCAGCTGCGCTAAGCTCATCATTTTGGCAGCAAATCCAATATTTGGCCTGCGCGTTCATGCAGACTTTGATTTCAAGGGTTGTGCCAGTGAAAAGGTCAACAGCAAACCTCACTGCAGCTGCAAAAAAAAGAAAAAAAAAAAAAAAAAGCACAAACTTTCAGCTGCCCAGCAACTGCAACATCTCTACCTCACTTTGGTGCAGTCCCTCGGTGACGGTCACCGATCTTATACAGTATGCGTCCACTTTGACAACATGTAATAAAATTTGTAAGTAATCAATAAAGTCCTCTGTGGGTATATATGGAGAAGTAATTTTGGCTGAGTGAAATGAAGTTTTCAGCTCCATTAGCTGACGGAGCTGCAACCCCCTGGAGGCTCAAAGGCTCCAAAATTTTGTTTGGTGAAGTTTTTTTCACCTTCAGTCAGCGGGTGATGAAAATAAACTGCTCTGGCTGCAACACATATGCACGTATTAAAAATTCAATAAAAAAAAACAAGCAAACAAAAAAAAAAAAAAACATTTGGACAATTATGTTTCCTGTTCACTGCATTTTTTTCTGTCTGTCATTTTGATTAAATAGGTGTCAGGTGTTTTATGTTTCTAAATGTCATTTTGGAATAAACTTTCCTTAAAGGTGAATTTCATTTCAAGATGTATTCTCCGTCTTTTTGTCCCAGATCAATACTGGCCTATGAAACACAAACACCAGAAAAGTTTCAACAACAGGAGACTCTATAATGGGATTCTGATTCTTCTCCCACCTCCATTGTGCACTATCTAACCTCTGCATGAAAACAAATGACACTTGGCCCTGCCATGAGCTATAGAAGATCAATGAGCCAGGCTCGCCTTTCTGATTTTTTTTTTTTTTTTTGGTTTTCCGAGCCAAATGCGCTCCGTATCAACCTAGAGTAGGCTGCATTAGCAAAACATGCCCACACACACACACACACACACTTAGAGTAAGTGTGTGTGCGTGTGTGCGTACGAGACAAAAAACACTGAGACAAGAGATAAAAAGAGAACGAGTTTTCTTTTCTTTATAAAAAAGGAGTGCATGCATAATTTGCCCTGGCATTCCTATCAAAACCTGAGTCTTGGCAGCAAAATGCATGATACGCAGGAAAAAGGATACCCAGGAACATACTCAGCAGTATACTGTATCACCACCAACACACTCACTCACTCACTCACTCACACACACACACACACACACACACACACACACACACACACACACACAACATAACACACCTTGGCCTGAAGCCTTGCTCTCATCTGTCTTTCCCTCTGTCAGCAGAAACATAACATAAGGCAAACTTCGGCACAAAGCTTGGTACACTGTGGACAACGTGCTAAAGCGATTCTTTTGAGTTTAGAGTGAAGACAACGATTTTGAACACTTCAGTGATTTTTAAAAATTTTTTTTATTGCTATCATTTAATTCAGCTGCTAAATATTTTATTTATTTATTGCAAAACAGCCCCAACTTCCCAGCACGCCACCTGATAAGCGAACAGCCAAACGCTGGTTGAGGAATGTATTCAACCCGGCAGGTGCACTCTGCGTTTATAATAACTTGCTGGCAAGAAATGAAAGTGACAAATGATCACCTATGAGTTTTTTTAAGTCCCCCCCCCCCTCTCTCTCCACCTTGCTTTTGGTTAGATTAACATCTGAGTAATGTGTTCTGCATTCCCAAAGAAGCCTGTTTATACTGGCATAACGCCTCCCTGCAGAAGCTGCCAACACCTACTCGCACAAGACAACCACACACACACACACACACAAACCGCACTTCAAAAGACACATTAGGCATAAAAAAAAGAAAAAAGAAAAACAAGGCTCCTTTGCATAAACGTGTAACCTTGACAAAGTTTAAACTGGCCTGTTGGTGGTTTTGTTTGTGAGCAGATGTCTAATTGAGCTGCAGTTCTGATGTTGTTTCCTTTGAGCTGGTTCATATGTGAAGTGAACAGGGCTGGCTGTTGAAGAGTGATTTCCATCCCCAGACGTGTAGACAGTGCGCGCGGGTTCCAGAGATCTATAGGCCTACCTGTACGCCTGCACTGTGTAACGTGATCGTATCTAAATGGTCGTTCTCTCTCCTCGTATGTTCTGTCAGATAAACACAGCTACTTACTTGTGCGTGACCGTGTGGCGTGGCGTTTGGATTAACTCGCACGCGGGCGCGTGTTTTCTGTTTTCTCTTTGGTTTCCCTTTTTCGCCTCAAACTTCTCATCACTGTGTGCTTTGCCAAAAACTGTTATGGTCCCAAGCCACACTTCAAATATTTCATGCTGCCTTACAAACCAAAGACTTGGATCTACAGAGGTAAAAAAAAAAAAAAACAAACATTAAAGACCATGGGGAGGTTTTTTTTGTTGTTTTTTTTTCTTGTGTTTTTAAGACAGGTGGGCCGCTCAATAAAATCTGTTTAGTGCATAAATGGCCTGGCTGAGGCGTAATTGCAACTTTCCAAACACATCATCACCATGGAGCTTCTTTTGTTTCCGTGGTGCTTTGTTCTTGTTAGTTACTCATTCACACTGAGCGATAACTTCTGACTTTAAGTTGATTCGTCTCATTCAGAATTGAAATCCAAAAGCAGTGATCAGCAAAGATCCACGAATAATGGCAACTTGATGAGGCTGCATTCCATATAAACATGTAACAGCCTTGTGTCTGAATAATAATAATAATAATAATAAGCACTGTAAGTAAAAAAAAAAAAGCAGTAAAACAGCATCATCCTTTGATGTGGAAGCTGTTTTCATCTATCTCTGCCTCTGATTGTTTCATCACCCCTCTGCGCTCACAATGTATTCCCTGATAAAAGGGAGAGTAATTGCATCTACTGTGGGTCAATTGGCAATGCAAAAAGCCTCATCGCCCCATGGTTAGGAAAGCCAATCACGCTGTGAGGCGCACAGCGTCTGTAAATTGCCAAAATCTGACCTCAGCTTTTCAGCACCTGTACATTATCCATCTCCTCTACCGGAGATGATCGCGCACACGCTGCCTCTTTGCCCACCGCCCTCCCCTCCCCTCCCCTCCCCCCCACCATCTCACCCACCCACACAACATCTCCTCAATCTTCTTGTAAAAGAATTGCTTTGAGTTGGCCCCTGAGGGTCATCTCTCCTCTTGCTATTCAGTTCTATTAGAGAGTTCAGGCACAGAGAGGCCATGCTGAGGAGGATTGGTTGGCTGCAGCTGTAATGTTCAAGGTGAAAACCTACGGGGTAACAAGATGAATTCTTGCACAAGTACAGGAATGTACAGTCTGACAGATCGAAGGAGCATGTCCTTGTGAACACAAAGCCAATCGTATGGAGTCTTTGGAAGACCGAGTCCATTCATACCGTCACGTAAGCACTCTTCACTTAGGTTGTTGTTTTCTCTCATCTGCTAAATTATGGGATGCATTTCAAGAAGTGATGGGTGACTAATTAAGACTCTCAGAGTCTGCGCACACGCCGAATGACTTTGAGGAGCATCTCGCTAAATTAAAAGCAATGGTGTGAAATTGCCTCATTCGTGCGCAGATTTATTCATTTTAATTCAAATTTGTAAACTTAAAGGGACATTTCAGATGTTCTCGGTCCCACGCTGATAGCGATACTCACGTAAACTACTGATCATTTCAAGTTACCCCGCTGAGATGAGACGCTTGTTGAATGGGGACGAACAGCAGTAGATGTCACCAATTAGCAAAAACAGTTTAATTAGAACAGAGCAGATACATGCTCGGCCTAGAAAACACAAACATAGAACATGATTTAATGATGCGGTTTAATGATGTGTGGTTTAATGGTGGTAGATTTTTTTTTTGCAGGTAGTTATCGAAGTCCTTGGAACATTATTACTTTGAACAAAGCTTAATTTTAAGCATTTTCCAGGATCAAGCACAGTGAAGGTTAGATAATAGGTGTAGGAAGAGTGCCAGTAATTCAAAGTGGCAGAAAATCTTTCAAGTGAACTTTGCTTCTACGCCGCAATGTTGAGTGGACATAAATTATGAAGTGATCTGTACTGTATGTGACCACATGGTGGCGCTATGTATACCAAAACATTACTGGTTCTTTCTTGATTTGACTTTGCATTATGATCTAATTAACATTTTTAACACTTCATGTCATTTTCTTCAGTATAGGTCTTAGATGAATGTCTCGACCAAAATGAAAGCAGAGGATTCACTTGAAGCAGTCCACACAATCATACTGGATCCATAACTTTATATCATGGTTACCGTATGACGAATCACTTCTCTAGTCAGGGCTGCACACTGTGGCGCTCTCCAAAGTGCTGATCCAGCCGGGAGTGTTCTATCATCTATGTTTTATTCTTTTCTTCACCTGTTTCCTATATACAGTGTGTTCTGTGCGCTCAATATCAAATCTGCTTTCATACCATTGATTAGCGTTTCTCAGTTCTCTGTGTCGCTTTCAGCGCCGCCGTTTGAAGGCCGCCAAGTGACTTAGTTAGATAACCTTGCTGGCTAAAGAGAGTGAAGTGAGTTTCCTCCCTCTCATTGTCCTTGGGTCCTTGCAGCATACTTACAGTTCCTCATTCAAAAGAGTTATTAATCACAAGGTAGCACCTTTGTCAATTCTTTAACAGTGATGAATCAAACATAACTGAAAATTTACCACTTTACCTACCAGAAGCGAACTCTCCCCGTTGTCACAATGTAAAAAAAAGTTACTCCAACTTAACTCCATAAGTTAACAGAGGTGACATAACTTCAATGCAATCATTAAAAGTTTGTAAATCTTGACTTTTTTATCTGTTGTTTTTGAAGTACAGCTAACGCAGTCAGACAAACTAAACCTAACACAGAATCTCCTTGGCAGTGCTACAAACTTTTCATTGTATTTGTCATGCTTGACTCTTTTCTCAGATCTCTGCATCATAAAACATTAACAAACAAAACAGAGTTACACTTTTAACCACTCAGGCTTCAAATTATGAAAAATATGTTAATTACATTATGTTGTGCAACCCGTGCTGACAAGCAAGCAGACAAGTACTTCAACGGCTTCATTTAATTGGAGTCTATATTAACTATAAACTGATGAGTGAAACAAGAAACCAGTGCCCCCTTCATCACCCTCCGATGTTTCTGGGCAGTCATCAAACATACAAACAAACCCGGGTAATCCAAGTGAACATGTGAATTCACAGTAAAAATAAATAAATAAATACAATAAAATAATAATAATAATAATTGTAAGTTATACTTTCCTCTTACAGGAACCCCCTGCTGCGATGGATGCTGCATCGATCCTGCAGTAGCCAGAGGTTCAGCTTTGAAAATGCAACTGATACAATTCATATGGCTTAGCAGTTCCTTGAACGTAGGAGGAACATCTAACAAATAGCACAAACACCTGCCAGATCTAAACATCTGACTGTTGTCTTTATTTAGCCTGTACACTGCAGCCTCTCTTTGATAACGACGTCCATGGTCAGATACTGAGAGAAAACGGCAGAGATAAAAGAAAAAAATATAAGCACGGCCCTATTTTTAACAAGCTCTAAATATTTAACAATGTGTAGAAGAATCCCTGCAAGCATCATCTTACATTATTATTTCTTGCCAAGAAGTTACAGCACAGAAGCACCATTAGTAGCTAAAAGGCTGCCAGTTGTATGCTAGTACCAGTACCAGTCATTTGGTAAATTGTGTGCGATTCTCAGTCGGAGAGACTGAGAGTCTGTGCTAAGAAGGCTTTAACCCATGATTGAGCAAGTAAAATTGCTGAAAACCCACACACGAATCTCTCAATAAGCTTTAGCAAAACCACAAATGTAAAACTACACTCAGGAAGAGAATAAACACACACACACACACACACACACATATGCACACGGATCTAAATTGTTCTTTTTGCCAACCTGTCCAGAGTGCCTCCACATCTCATCCCCCTCCCCTCCTCACGACTCAAGTTTTACTCCATCCTTTTCTCTCGCTTCCTCGGTGTGTCTCACTTCCGGATATGAATAATGTAGACCCCCCTCATTGTTTTGTATGAACAGAGCAATTCCCTGGATGAGATCGTCTGTTGAGGGCTGGAGAGCCACAGGCCTATCTCCAGGCCCTCCCCTCTAATCTGCATTCTCTCTCTGTTGTCCTAATTAGGGAGGCCATGGACAAGGAGGCACGTTAATTGCAGTCAGTTGTTGCAGATTTCCCATTTTAATCCTCCCCTGTGACACATCCTTATCTTCCTTATCCCTCCATTTTCCCCCACTTCAAGTCATATTTCTTTCCTCTTATTGTTTCATCTCAGGCACCTTCATCATTTTCCCTTCCTGAGCTCACCATCCTCCTCATCATCATAAACACAGGTTTTTAATGACATGGTCAGAAACAGAGGCGATGACGGGAGGCTAAGGGGCAGAGTAAATAATTAAGGGAGGAAGAAATGCCACAAGCTACAAAAGTCAATAAGAGCCCAACATAAAACTTTGAATGACTCATTCCTTATTAGGTGTTAAAGAGAAACTGCAGAGGCTTCATTTCTCAGGATAATACCCTTATTTCATATCTAATAATGCAGAGTAAACTAGAATCTGCTCTCTAAATCTGTCTTGACAGAAATGAATATCTCTCTCTCTGGTGAATTACAGGGTAAATGTGTACAGCAAAGCAATGACAAGCCTGGGGCCTCTGGGTAGAGAACCATACAGCACCCAAGGGATCTTTACCACCTCCATAAATCAGATATAACACAGGTTTATAATCCAAGAAGATGAAACAGTACTCTCTTGTCTGTTTACATTCAGGTCTCAGGGCACATAAAGGTAATCATTACAGAAACCAACTAACTGTACCATCCTAGCACTTGTATGCCCTTTTGGCCTCTGTCTGTTAGACAACAGCATGCGGCATCTTAAAAAAAGCATCCCCCTCATTAATTTCAATGAAAACTACTGCGCTGGCACATTGGAGGCACATTGGAGGTCTTGACACTGAAGGATCTGGCAAAAATTCAAATGATAAAATAAAAAGAAAAACAAACAAACAAAAAAAAGAGCATCATTTGGCAAAAAAGTTGAACGTGGCTCCAGCTTTGCTGCAGTTTCTTCCAGCAACGCATTGCTAGCCTCTATTAATAATATGAAACATTCTAGACATTGAAAAGTGAAAAAAAACAAACAAACTGAAAGCAATGGTTGCCATAGTAACTGTACTCCATGCTAAGATCCTGTCCAACTTACTCCAACACCTGTGTGACCTTTGTGACAGTCGCACTCTGCATCTCTTGTTGTGCAAAGCATCCTGTTTTTTTTTCATCCATTAGGTAGAAAATCCAGGTTGTGACAGACATAAAAGCCTTTTGACCTACGCGACTTATGCATGATTAAAAATACCTCCAATACAGTAGTTGCTTGTGAAAGATCTTTATGTTACTGTATCTCATTATATGCTTCACACTTAATTAGTGGTAGGCAGGGAATACTTTTTATTGCATACCGGTAAGCTAGTTGGAAGTGCATTATTACAGTAGAAGCCTTTTGCTTTTCTGCATAGAGGCTTTTCATATCCATATCAGAAGCCTTAAATAAAAATATATTGTACACACAGCAATCAAATAAAAGTTCTACGGCTACTGAAGGTGTGAAATGCCTTGAGAAGAGGCTGAACATCTTCAATAAAACTATTTGCTGAACCTGATATTCTCAACTTCACTGCCTGACGCTGAATCGAATATTTTGATTTTCATTATTGAATCGCTAAAGAAAAAAATCGAGTCTTGAATTTCTACCACCTTTAAAGTTCAAATTCCCAAACAAAATTTGTCTAAATTGGTCGACTAGACAGTTCCCCTCTGAAGGCTTCTCACAATTTAGCCAAAATGTGAAGGACGCAGTCGGTTTGTCATCTGTGGCCCTCGGTATCCCAAGTTTATTTAAAGTGTTGTTTACCTCCAAATCTATCCTTTTATTATCAAGCATCCACTTAAAAGGACGAGAAAGGCCTGCACAAAGAACAGCAGCTGTTGAATTCGTGTTCGGTACAATGGATTCCCGTGGCAGTAAGTTTTTATTGTGTCAAAAACAGCCATAGAAACCTTGCAAACCACTCCTGCAGAGTAATCCACTTCTCAAATTGAACCACATTATTAATCCCTTTGGTAGGTAAAATGCATTTTTTTTTTTTTTTTTTGTGATTTGAATTTTGCAACATTTACACAGAGTTTGTAATGGAATTATGAGTATCCAGATTCAACTAAACTTAATTTCCTAGACAAATTAAAATAAACTTCGGACACTGAAACAATTCATGCCCAAATACATGCCCATCCTAGTACTTGTAAATAAAAGTACTGTTAGCCTCAATAAGACAGAATCCAACGCAGCTACATGACACAAGAGCCACACCTTACTTTTTGTTTTACATAAAACCGCAGTGACATGTTTAATGTCAAATTTTAAATGCACATACTGTATATTTACCTTCTATTTTCAATCCGTATGTGTGCTCAACTCGAAAGTCTGACTCTTTAACCAGAGCCTTGAAGGCAGCATGCTGCTCACTCGTTAGGTTCAGATTTTTACAAATTTATACAGAACACTGTCAGCTTGGTGTTGAATGTGAAGAGCAAAATGTACCAAAGGAAAAAAAAAAAGTGGTGAGGGGAGAAGAGATGGCATGTGACAAATTTATGACCCCATATGCGTGCGCGTGCACACACACACACACACACACACACACACACACACACACACACGCTTATTAAGGGACCAGCCGACCACTGCACATCCGAAATACAAAACAGCATGGAGTTGTTTTTTTTTTAGTTTTCTTGAGTGTTGACCAGCTCAACCAGACAACCGCCCACTGTTACAGTTGGCTAGTCTGCCCCTGGCACATGTTTTAAACAAGCATACATTATACTGGTACTTTTGTCATAAATATAAATGACAAAAACAACACTTCCCATGGTGCATTCTTCCATTTGCCTTTACAAAATCTAGCTTGAAGGTGGTCCATTCAATCGAGACACCCCTCAGCTCTCTGCTCTGTCCTGACCTGCACAACTATCTCCGACCGCACTCTGACTGTCACCCAGTTGGGGTAAGTAACTAAGTACATTTACTCAATGACTGTGCAATTTCAATGTACTTCATTTTTTTTTTTTTTTTTTTCGAGAAAGGTTAAATCTGAGGCAACTGTAGATCTGGCTCTACAACCAAGTCGAGTTGAGCAGGTATAATTCTTCTCAAAGAAAGATGGCCTGGATGACTGAGAACCTTCACAGATGTACTTTGCACGTTTACTCCTCTACATTTGAGAAGAATATAACAGACTATGACAAGCTTGTCTGTTTTGTCTCCCTCACAAAAGAGCATGGTACCTGGGACCAATTGTCATTTTTCAGATGTCAATGAGTTCTTACCACCATGTGAGATTTCCCCTAGTCCCACATGGTTTGATTCAAATAACTATTTGAAGCCCAACGAGGTAAGTGTGTCCAATATTCCACAATAATGTCTGAAAAATAAATGCAGATTCATGTATGAGAACTTTGTTTTTTTCCTTCTTGTTCTTGCATGAATCAGCCAGTAGGATGTGAACCGCTGGTCCAAACTACCGCTGGATATACGGGTTAAACGTAGCTCTACAATGCTCTCTGATTACCCTCTTCTCTTTGACATAAACCAGACACATGAAGTCCTTCCATTTCTCAAACTACCATTCCAAACTATTTCTCACAAAATGTTCTTTACCATTTTTGGCATGTCAAAAGTAAGTCTGCTCCCCTTGCTGACATCTGAAATTACCTCCACTACCTTAAATTGCACTTACACAACATTATTCATTGATTTATTTTTATTTTTTTTATACACAGTTGGTCCAAAGTGCAGCACAGAGTGGAAAGATTTAAACTCCCCAAAAACTAAACAAATAGAGTAAAACAAATGAATAAATAAATAAAATCACATGGCTACAAAAATTACATGTAGACAACAAACACTTTCAAAAGCCTCAGAGGAAATAGGGCACATAAATACAGAACTTAATGCATTTTATATGGACTCCTGAAAACCTCAAACCTCAAACCTCAACCTCAAACCTCCTCTTAGTTCTCTGGCAACATGGTGTGGAGAGAGTTCTGGTGGTAATTTAACGCTTTATTTTATTTTATTTTTTTACCAGACAGCAGGATGTTGAATTAAATTCTCTAGCTTACAGGGAGCCAGTATAGAGAGGCAAGAAAGGAAATAATTTGGTCTGAGTCAGAACTTCAGTGCTGATCAAGTCATTATCATTTGAATGTGATTGCACAAAAACAGAACAATGTGTACAGATGAGGAGAAAGCAGGGAGCCCAAATGATGTAGTCAAAATAATATGACTTACGCTCATTCTGCGGGAAAAAGTTTGCAGACATCCAGGACTTGATGTCTTCATCACCGAGGTCCACTAGTGTGCTGCAATGGTGTAATTGCCACTACAAAAATCCTGTTTCTGTCCCCATCGCTTTTATAATTTCAGTTTGATTCATTCTCTAAAAGACCACTTAACCATGTCCCAAGATTTTGGCTCTCAGGCAACATGTATAACCTTCTTTGTGGAAGTTCGGGGGTTGTATGCAGCTTGTAAGGAAGGCAGCAGTCACTACTCAGGGATTAAAAAAAAACTACTGAATTCTTTGGTGAAAGGAAATAATTTACCTGTTTGCATTTACAGATAATTCTCCTAAAAAAAGATATGCTGCACTCAAAAAAATAAAGATAATGCAGTGAAAAAGATGCCCTTCTTTGATATAAGAAAAAAAAAAAAAACTTTGTTTATAAAATGTTCAAGGATTTTTGTTGACATTCAAATCTTTGTTTGAAAATGTTGTCCAACATTATTACACCATAAGATTATTTATCTTTCTTAAGTACCGGGTCTTTATCAAGGGAATGGTAAGTAAATATTGGTATATCATTTGCTAGATGACAGAAATGTAGAGAACATTACTGGTATTTACTTGTAGTTCATGAAGTGCAAACTGAACATACACTAGCTCATAGTCATTAGGCTCTTGGGGAAGATGAATCTGGATGTTGTCAGCATATACAGTATTATTAGGAATGGTTAGGTTTTTCAGATAATATGACCTTATGGGAGCATACGCACGAAGAAAAGGATAGCACCAAGTATAGAGCCTTGGGGCACCCCACAGGAAGCATAGTGAAATCCTGTGTAATGGAGAAGTGCTGGACATCCTGTCCTCATTTATATGTGGGTTTTAAACATGTTTTTAAGGTGAAATAAGAATGCTTTATAGACAATAATCCAGTGTTTTTCAAGCTGTGGTCTGCTCACAGATCATCCTTGGTTCAACTCCTGAACATAGTGACCCTTGACCTGCTTACATTTCAAATAACAACAGATGGAAACAAAGGCAGATTTGGATCAATGGTGGGTAAAAGATATTTACCCACACGGCTTTGGTACACACTGCTTATCAATGATGATGATGAAAATAAACTGAAGATAACAACAGACCGCAGTATAGCCCCCATGTGTTATTACAAAGCACAATGGTTTTGTCAGATACACTAATCAAAAAAAGTAAATGACAGTGCAGTGTAGTCCAATTCTCTTTGGAGGTATCTTTTTTTATGATTATTATTATTTTTTTAAATCTTAGATAGGGATCGTGCTGTACACTCATTCAACACAAATGTCCATGTGTGCGTGTGTGTTCAGCTGATCCTTGACTTTAAACAAGTTGTGGCTTCTCTTACTGTGATAATAACCTTTGCCGAGAGCTGCTGCTGAGATGGAGGGAAAGAGAGATAGATGGAAGGAGAGAGGAGGTACACACGAAACTGGGGAAGGTCAGGAGGGAGTAGAGGTGACCTAATTCACACAGACACACATAAACACACACATGAGCATTCACACCAGCCATAATCCATCACCGCATTACTCGTCACTCCTGGACCTGCCATAATGACCCAGAGCCGTCTGTTATGGTAGAAGCCAGAGGTGAGTCCTGGGGTAGTAATGCATAGGTGCACACAGTGACACAAACACACACACACACACACAACAGCGTGCACGCACATGTGCTGATCCTTGTGGTGCAGAGCAGCATTACAGGTCCATCTGCTGTTGCACTAGGTCTAGTTAGGAAGCCAGCAAACGGCACGGACAGCAGGCTCCTGCTGGCTGATTATTACAGGTTTTTACTCTGGATGGACCAAAACTTAACTTCCAACCAATCTGCACCCATGGCACTGTTAAACATCACCTGACTGCAATTTCAGCTGCTACAGGTAAAGAAGATGAAAAACAAAAACAAAAAAAAAACATACAGTATGTGGAGAGAAACTGAAGAAATATATTCATGAGCTCTTGTCACCTGCCTATACTGATGCAAGTGTACTGAAACTGAGAGCCAGATTGAATTAATTTGCGCTAGTTTGGCTTGCATAAACAGGGCCTGTGTCAACTTGATACTGCTAGGTCGCGGTTGAGCTTGACAGCATATGTCCATGAGCATTCCTGGAAAAAATGTAGGTCTTCTTGCAATCATCTTATTAGTCTAAATCACAAAGTGGCGATGCAGTCATCCCAGAGTATATCTGCATATCTGCCCTGGTTTGGCTAAATCAAATTGTAGTGTCAAATGAACTCACTGTCAAGAAATGCTGTGCTCCTTCACAGAAGCGAGCCAGTATTCTCTCTGGAGTAGGCGGGGTTCAGTAGTGATGGCTGAACCCTTTACCACTTTGACCCCAAACGAGAGAAGCACATTTACTGACTGATATGACATCATATACACTGTAGTCCTTAAGCATTAGGACAGCTATATTCTTTTCATCATTTTGGCTTGACTCCAGCATGAAGGATGTATGACTCGAAGGTTTAAGTGCTGACTTTCAGCTTTAAAAGATGTTTGGATGTGTTTGCATCCATTTTAGGTGCACAGTGTAGCACTCAGCCTTTTGCAGCCTCGCATAAAAAAAAGAGCTACATTTTTACACGGTTCATCGGATATGGATGCAAACATTCACACATTAGACCCAAGAGTCAGCACTTTAACCTCATAGTTTTTGTTTCATTGCAATTCCAATTTGCTGGAGTACAACAAGAAAAAAAAAAAAAGAGAAAAACCAAACAAAAAAACGCCTACGTCTACAGTGTGTTTTCTGAGTTGTGAAGTCTCTTACAGGCGTTGAGAAGCTGGCAGCATGATGGTGTCCGTTTTTAAAGCTATAGGGAGATGTTTTTGACTCTTGAATTAGAAGTATGATAACTAAATGCTCCATCTTAATGAGGTTACACAGCCACTACAGTAACTGTACAGAATGATAGGGGCGTTGCTTAGCTTAGTTGGTAGAGTGGCCGCCCCATATGCGAAGGCTCGCTGCGGCTGGCCCGGGTTCGAGTCCTGACCTGTGGCCCTTTCCTGCATGTCATTCCCCATCTCTCTCTCTCCCCATATTTCCTGTCACTCTTCAGCTGTCTCTCTAATAAAGCTTGGAAAGGCCAAAAAAAAAAAAAAAACATATTGCTTTGGTCTTTCACTTGTGTTGTAGCTAAAAGTTCCTAACAAAACTCTAATAATGTTCACTCTATGAGACATTAATGACAAGCAGAATGAGAGGGCAACAAGGAATTTAATGGGAAAAGTTAAGACCAAGATATTTGCAAAACTGTCTCATGATTTGTTTGATTGATTTGATTATTTAATTGTCCTGAACCAAAACCTGCCCAGCCTGTATGGGCTTACAATAAATATGGAGACAAATGTTGTTTCTTGTACAGTGGATAATGGGAAAGGTCAAATGTGGGGTTATTTCCATCAAATGCATCAAACAGTTCCTTTCTTGTTTTGTTTTGTTTTTTTTTTTTATTATTTTTTGCAGCATATTTTAATATTGATTCTTAATTCACACTTTTTTCCCTGCACTCAGCAGATGTCTCTACATCGTTTGAAACAAAAGCCTTTGCATCCATAAACAAAGGACGGACACACACACAAGCTCACACACACACAGTAGAAACAGCCCTCCGATTGTGTTGTTTCTGTCTGAGATTGATGCAATTAAAATTTCATGATTCAATCAGGGTGACCCAGAACTCAAGCAAAAACAGAGCCGAGACTTGTATTGACATAAAGGCTTTACAGATGCAAAAAAAAAAAAAAGTACTTTGAACATCTGATTTTTCACATCGCAAGCAATGACATTTTCATCGGATTCATTCAATGACACCAGCTCCTAAAAGTAGTGGAAAACTCCACTCAATGCAATCTAAATGCTGTCGTCTGAGAAGGAACAGCCTACAAACAAACAGAGCTGTCTTTCAGGCAATATTACAAATACTGGATACTCCGATTAAACAGATTTTTAGTGGGTTATTCCTTCAGTTCAGTATTGTTGTGCTCACTGTTAACCAACGAATACAATGAAACCAAAATAGATTTGTCTTCAACAAATGTTGAGTAGTCACATACTGCTGCGAGAATGCACTCTGCCGTTTGATGGACCGAGGTCGTCTGCGGGGACGTGAGAAACGGTGGAAATGTGGCTGTGTGGTGTAGCGTGTGCGCTGCTGCTGAGCACAGTGGGAGGAGGAAGACAGTATAGCTGATGGACTGTAACTACTTTAAAATGAATAATATATAAGTAGTTCTCCGCCGCCTCTAGCCAGCTGCCAACCTACGGTAAGTGGCTGCCTATCACTCCATGTACTGTAAGCCACTGGCTTTAATGTTTAAATTAAGGAGGTTAAACTGTAATTGTTGTCAGCACAACAGTGATTATGCATATTCACCTTGATACTGAACTCAGAACACGTCATGTGTCACCTACGTGACAGCAGATTATTAGATAATTCTGCCTATATTTCATTGATGGCAGCAGGGACTGTCACACTGCGGAGTCCCTTAACGTGACACCATGCAGCGCAAAAAGCACATCCGGAGGCGACTCTCCATTTATTAAGACTGCAGATGTAAGAACCCAAAAAGGTTTCAACTGCTGAGATACTGGGAAGCATTATGCAACATATGATTCATTCAGAAAAGTGGCTGCAGAGAGATTTATTGGTCTTCAAGGAGGGACAGTGTTTCTGGGTTTTCATTCACATAACTGGTACCATTTTCACCCAAGCACTATTCTCCGACCGGTACAAAGATGTATCTGAAAATGCACTGCACTTCTCCTTCATATGCAGTGTGTAATGATACAGCATTAAGTCTGTGCCAATTCAAATGCATAAGAAAATATCGCCAGTAGAGTCACACATGCAAAATACTGTTCCGCCGGCAGAATTTTGCATCATCTGCAGATCTTTGAAAATACACTACACCGGTCTGTTTTAGAACAGAACAAACTCAATGTGAAGGATAAACAGAAAAACAATGTTTTCCACAAGTTTTCCCTCTCAGCTACTATATCATGCCTGAGAATCAAAGCAAACCTCTATGCCATTATGTGGGAAAGTCGGCTGTGTATCTTTATGTCCTAGCAGATCTCACACAGTTTGAACCCAATTAAGCCTGTTTTCAAATGTGCAAAGTGTGAAACTGTCCTAAGAGGTAGAGATTTCATTTTTTCACCGCTATTCACAGAGGACTAATTATAAAGCTGGCTGAATAGGCAGACTGGATTGTTCGGTGCTGACTGTCTGTCAGTTACATAGAGGGGACAGATAGGCAGCTCTTCAAAAAAAAAACATTTTTTAGGACAAAAGGGAAAGATCAAAAATTCAAAACCAGCAATGTCTGAAAGTCATTCACTTGTTACATGCCATCATCATCACAGCTGGATGTGTTAAAAAAAAAAAATGATGTGCAACATTTTGAAGTGCCATTATGCAGAAAACAGTCCACACACTGAGAGCTGGAGAGGATTACTTTACATCACAATGTGAATATTCCATAGTGATTTGTCTTCTTTAAGACAGTTATTTTATTCAAAGAAAATAATTTAGATTTCCTTAGGATATAATGACCTAATTAATCAGGTTTGAAGTGCATATTACAAGAATGGACGTTCAATTGTTATGCTTTAGAGGTCATTTCTTTTTTCGCTTCTCTAGAAACTCTTCCAACCTCTCGTGGCTGAAGTCTGATGAAGGCGACATGAAAAAGAATATCAAACACGACACAGTCAGTGTTATTCTCTCTATCCTACAATAACTCATCCCCCAAAATGGAAACCTTTGAATAGCTTGTCTCAGAACAAGCCAAGAATGTTACATTTTGTTGGAAACAAGCTTTAGAGATTGCGGCTGACACTGCAGTCTCCAACATGAATTCACATTGTTGAAAAAAAAAAAAAAAAACTTAGCTCATGTTGGCAGAGATAGTGCCTGTGCTTTTTACCGTACCTGCAGTCTGGTTTTCTTGTTTCTTATCATTTTGATAATGCTCTGGTTCTCTTTCATCAGAATGACAGGGCTTAAGCAATGAGCTGAAATGCATGTGATATCAAAATGAATGTGTCAAACTTTAAATTTATTCCAATGTCTAGACTGATGTAAATTTGAAAGATCAGTATTAGTTTGTTTTAAAAGAATCAGATCGGTAGCTTGTGAAAGATCTAAACTTTGATATTTTAAAGGGATTAACATTGATATGTTACAAAAGGCCCGAAAACAAACCGAATCTCAATATCTATTTTTATATCAGTGACACTTTTAAAGCATTACCGAGAGTCCTCTTAAGTCTTTTTATTTGTCAGGGGGGCTGGTAGACTTGTGAAGCAGATTCTCTCTTTGGATAAGACAAATTATGACACACTGCTCAAAAAAGAGAGAAGCATTTTTAAAAGCATGACACGGAACTGTCAAGCCTCTAAGTCGAAACAGCACTCGAGATGAAAAAAAAAAGAAAAGAAAAAGATCTATTCATCAACTGCAAAGAAGTGTAACTGAGACACGGTAATGATCCATATGGAGATATGGTACAGTCATAGTAAAATCATAAAATATGCCACATTCTTACTCTACACTGCTCTGCTTTTCAAATCAATGTTGTCGCATTACAATTCAGGACACTCTTTGACTAATTTACTGACTGAGAATCCGACAAATCCTTGCTGTTGAAAAGTATAGCCATCTATCATTATTGCAGTCTGTACTCTGCTACGCCGCGATTAGGAAATCTTCCAGTGTGGTGATTCATTAGATGCTGGGTATGTGCTCTTTTGATGCCTGGCTGATTGATTGCTTTTCTTCTGCGGAGCTGTGAGTTGTCTAACTTTGCCAGCATCTGTGTTTGGCTGGAATCAAAGTAAAAAAAAAGAATAAAAATAAATAAATAAAAAGATAGATGTGTAACTGTTTCACATTATTGGCAATTTCTGGTAATAATGGCTCCGGCGAAACACTTGAAAATAACTCATTTCATCCCACATAGCACGCAACACAGTACAAGGACTTTGCAATTATATAAAAAAAAAAAAAAAGAGTGAACACTTAACTGAATCAACGCTGCATTCACCAGCGAGCTCCAAACAATTCATTCAATGGCTCACCAATTACTTCCCTCCACCAGTTATTCAAATATTGAATTGCAACAAACAAAACAACGTAAAACACAGCTGTGTTGAATGTTACACCTGCATAAGTTAAAAAAAAAAAGTGTGACTATATTCAAGCAACTTAAAGGCTTAAATAGCTTGACACTGTGCAGACTGGATTTCCGGCAGATATGTGAAGATTCATAGCACTCTCTTATCTGTATGATAAATATGTTGATATAACAGGCTGCTTAGCTTAGGTGAGTACAAGGTGTGGAAACGGGGGGGAACAGCTAACCTGGATTTGTTTAAAGGGAATGAAATCTACTCAACAACACATACAGTATAGAGCTCCTGTTGTATCCTAGTCTTGTCTGTACACCACAAACTGTGGTGACACTTTGAACAGCTTTTTTCATGGAGTGAACAAACAAGATACAATGTCTGTTAGTGAGCTTCGGAGCTTCTGGTGGATTTCGTTATTGTTGGAAAGAGCTAGGCTAGCAGTTTCCCACTGCGTCCAGTCTTGTCTCGTGCTACGCTAAGCTGGTTGGCTGCTGGCGGTAGTTCCATATTTACCATCCACATGTGAGATTGGTATCCATCTCTTCACTCCTCGAGTCTATGTGAGACAGCAACTGAGCATATTTCTCAAAATTAAGACCCATTTTTCTAATATGCATGCTTTGGAAGACAGAGTCTCCAGGTTGGTAAAACAGATAAAATGCATGTCACTTATGAAAATAGATGATCTACTAACTTCATTACCATGATTTCTTACCTTTAGCAATGTTTAAAATAGAGCTATGAATAAGCAATGTGTTCGTGAGGTTGAAAAAAAAGAAAAAAAAACAAAACAAGCAGTAATTCGGCTTGCCTGCTCTTTACCCAGAGGGCAAACAAGGATTTTAAATTGTGATCTAATAACCTCAAGATTACCTCCTACCAACAAGAGAGGATGAGACACTGAACAACGTATGGACAAATAGGATATGGTAAACGATGGATAGAGATATATACGTATGTACAGTATGTCTACCGTTTTCAGAGAGCAGAACTATTTTCTCCTCGAGCTTGACTTCCTCAGCAATCTACACAAAAAGAGACTTAATCCCCTCACAAGTTAACGAACTGACTTCTTTTCAAGCAGAGTGAACACTTTGAGGAACACCCGAGGCGAACATACTGTAGTTAAGAATGTTCAAAAGTACTGAAGGAATGTTTTTTAGTTTGTATCCCCTCTATAATAAACACAATTGAAATAACAAAGGCAGCTGAATTATTCAATTGGTGAAAAAGGAAGAGGAAAATGTCCCAGCTAAATAAAGTGCTATGAATCAAACAAGCTTCCTGGTGATTTAATTAATGGCTTGTATATTCTTTGTTCCACTTTGTTCTCTTCATATTTGGCCAACATGCCACTCATATTTAATTCTCTTTGTTACAGTCATTATAACTGTTCTGGAGAAGAGAAGGGAAAAGGGAGCAAAAGAGAACAAAGGCATTTGTGGGTCCAAAAATAATATCAGTGTAAGTCACTGCGCTTTTTAAGTTTACATGGAGTTGAACTTTCTCAAAGTCTTTTATAACAGTTAAAAAAAGAAAGTGCATCTTGGACAGTTTCAGTTCTTGAACTACAAAATGATGTGGAGCAATTTAAGTTTAAAATGAATTCATCAGCAGTGCAAACACCGATTAAAGGGTGTTTATGCACATTAGCAGCTTTTCTCACCTCCCTGTAGAGTCAATATTTTATATCAGTAGTAGCAAAGTTTAAGCTCCCTCTTGCATCGTGTACGTCTTTTTGTTTTACAGGGACCAGACCTTTACTTTTGCTTGTCAGTGTGAGCTTTTCAACACGTGTAATTACACTCCACGCGCACTGTAATAACAAGCTTTTGATTACAGTTGACTGCCCCTGTGCTGCTGTAGTTAGTGAAACTGAACAGACAGGATTTTGTACTTGTCAGTCTAGGTGCTTCATCATCTTTGTCTCGTCATCATTACCCTAAGTAGTGACCCTCCTCGTTGGAACAGATGGAGACAAGAACCTCCTGTCTCACACATCTGGATTTGCAAGCCTGCTTTGCCTGGCTGTGTGAAATTCCTAAATGGGTGCATGAATGTCTTAATGCCAGGGTTGGAATCTGAGGAACATCATCCAAAGTGAGGATGATTCTGCACGTGCCTGCGTTACTAACTGATGCTATAATGTCTATCTCAAAATACACAAGGGTTACCTTTATGTAAACACATGACAGTATTTTTCTACACTTGTTGCTTGTATTCATTTTATGAGTTTAAGTCTGGTTTACTGAGGCAGTGACTTTGTAATCAGCCACTGCCTGACGTTGTTCAAAAGACACAATCAAGTGGTGAGAGTCTTAAATAAGATCAAGGAGCTCATGAAACTCACAAATTACATACTGTAATTATGCTAAATTAAACAAGGTACAGATTCAGTAAATGATGCTATTAAAGGCATCTGCTACTTATGAAATAATTGTAATTATACAATTATTGTCAGGGTTTGAACCAGAAGACCAGATGCATTCATACTTATATACTTAATCACACATTTGAGCTTTTTTTTTTTTCTAGATCATCTGGATTAAAGTTTTGAAAAATTGAAAAAACACGTAAGACGTAAGTAAGACCATTGAGAGGTACAGATTTTGTCCTACGGCACTCCAGTTAAGTGAAGTAATGGATTGGTAGATACTTTGGGATTTCGTATTTCAGATAATTCCAAATATCTACTTTAGTTAAATTATGGACGGAAAATTGAGAAAATTGAAAAAAAAAAAGTTTTGTAACCTTAGAGAGGGAGAATTCTGTCGGGAAAGATAACATTGATTAACACTCTCATAGTTCCACTGCTCATCTTAATGACACTTCCCTCCCTAGAGGCACTCTGCTTTAAATGTTTTGAGCAAAAAAAAAAAAATGTTTTCATTTCCTTTGGAATATTAATTCTGATAAGATTAAAAGGCAATACATATATAACTGATGTGAATATGGCGGACTGCACTTAAATATTGTAGCAATGAACTTAAGCATCTAAAGCATCAATCTATGACGAGTCAAACTTTTTCTTGTGAATTTAATTTGAGAGAATAAAGAGAAATAAAGAAATTGGTTCCCCTTTTTTTCAATGAACACATCATGTTAAATTACTTTTTAAAGGATCGTAAATCTTCCCCTAGTCTGATGCACTGAAGGCTTCGTTGGGTTGACACCCCAGGAGATCTCCAAAATCAAGGAACATGGAATGAATTCACAACTGCGAACAGAAGTGCAGCCCATTTTATGGGGAACACTTCAGGGAAATAGACTCATTTGTGTAAATGACACATTAGATAGCACGAGGGATTTTCTCTCATAGCATCAATTTTGTTAGATGCATGATATTTCTTTTCAATCAGTTACTTTCATCGATTCCAACTAAGTAACTGCTTATCCTTCTTAGGGAGGCTATACACACATTCTCAACGACAGGCAATTTAGAGTCGCCAATTAACCCAATAAACCTGCTTGTCTTTGTGGCAGGAAGGAACCCACACAGACACGTGGAGGACATGCACACTCCTCACAGAAAGACCACAGCTGGGAACCTTCTTGCAGTGAGATGACACTGGAGACCATGCCATACTTCCAATGTGTCCGAAATGCCTAAAACAAAAATCAATAAATGAACTTTTGAATCAATACAGAACGGAGGGTTTACCACGTTGCTGCATATAAATTTTAATACCTTAGGAACAATTTTTTTTCAGAAAGTTTTACAAAACAACATGCAATGTGTCAGTCAGCAGTCTAAGTTCTGATTAAAGTGAATGTTCTTACCATATTTGCCAAATGGCCACCTAGAACAGAACTACTCCCAGAAGGACTCAAGTACTGTATTAACATTTGAAGACAATACAAAATGAACTAAACAGTATAATATATATTTAAGCAGCTCTGGCCACATGTGAGACCCTATCACACTGGAGTGAAAGTCTTTTGTGTTTAATTGAGAGCTGTTGATTTTTTACAGTAATAAACCTTTGATTTCTATTTTAACATTTAACATTTAGCATTACTATCAGTCTTGCTATTTTTTGGGGAATCACTGTTACTATTTTCAAACCTACAGTTTGTTTCTGTGCATGCATGCAGATGTACATGTCTGTGGCTTGCTCCCTCAGTAATTTAGCTTTTGATAGAAGTTTCAGCAGCAGAAAAGAGCTAACTGATACTGACACTGACGCCCAGTATGCACAGCTCCAGGTCATGGATGAAAGGCTGTTTTAAAAGTAGGAGAAACTGTTCAAAGCTATGATTTTCAGTTACTTTATATGCCTTGTATGGCGCACACATACACACACACACACACACACATTATTATTATTAGTAGTAGTAGTAGTATTTTTTTTTTTTTTTTGCTCTTTGTACTGGAATTGTACCAACGTTAAGACAGCATTTGGGATTTAAAATTAATATAGGAAAGAAAAAAAGAAACAGTGCAGTGCAACATGGCTGAAATTCTCTAATGTGAGTCCTGATACTAAATGCGTGCTATACAAAGGCAACAATATAATAATAATAATTCTCAATATTCACACTGAGGGCTGTGATGCTCATTGCGGGGTTACATTAATGGAATTTTATGCAGTGCCAATTTACGGTAAGAATGTGAGACGGGGGAATTACCTGTCATGGTGGCTCAGTTTTAAAGAGTTGTGGCCATCCCTGTAGTACATTTCAAGAACCAAACAGATCTCAGATGTGAATTTAAGCAATAATCTTTTTCACTGGATTTATCCCTCAGCATAGCATGAACCCAGTTTCCAAAAATATTATACACTTGTCAAAAAAGCCTCCAAGCCTCCAAGCCGCCCACAGTTTCTCAATAAAATTCTAGCTTTAAGTTTTTCATAAAAATGGTAATGGCATGCGGTCTTAAAATATTGAATGTAATCTGTACAACAGTGATTCAAATAGCCAATCAGTCTTGCTTGTATCAGCTTAAGTCCAGATATGGTGGGAACTGAAGCTGAAATGGAGGAATGTGAAGAAATAAGTTGAAAACCTGTGGCACATGGCTCTGTCCAGCACACTCAGTGGCTAAAGATTAATTTCCTTCTGTAGCAACTCTTACCAGAAATGTCACTGTCAATTTGGTAAAGGTCTCTCTAAAAATGACTCACATAAAATCACCATCTCCCCTTTCTCAATAAAAGCAAGCGCTGATCCGCTGGGAGTGCGACTTTCCGTCTTCTGAATATCAACTGTTGCACCAAACCAGACAGGGCTGGAAAACGCCTGGGGACATTTGCCATCTCATTGGAATGATGCTGTAATCGAGCTAAGTTATAGATCAAAAAGCCAATATCATCAGACTGTTCTTTGGGGAGATGGACCATTATGTCAAAAGTGGCCCTTACTGTCATGATGTGTAGAAGCATAATCCTATCTGGATGTATGTAATTAGTTTACAGCGTTAACGATTGATGATGCCACAATCACAGTATTTCTGAGAGGAAGGCCAGAGTTTACAGCCTCAGAATGGATAAAGAATGAGAAACATAATGACCGTGTTGCTCAGACCTATTGCTGATAGAGCTGGGAGGCCATTCAAAGCTGCCCGCTAATCGTCTGCAAAAATTTCATTAGCTTAAGTGAAGCGTTGCGCAGCAAACAAAAGCAACGGATGCAAATGAAGCTGTAAATAATCTATGGGCTGGTATGTGTTTCATGCTTGGGCCCTCAACCTCTAGAACTGTATGAATTATGAAATTGTTTTTCGAAACCTAATGCTCTCCAGTCTGATTCAAAGTCATACTGCAACAAACACAAGGATTTATTCATCATCAGCGCAGCATTTCAAAGATGTTACTGGTCCTGAGTGACTTCATGGTTCATATCTCTAATGGAAACGTTCATCAAAATAGAAACATATGCATGCACCGTGTGCCATGTAGTCGTTTCGGTGAAAACATTCGCAAAGTGTTACACATTAGGGGCTGTGAAGTTGGAGAAGAGGTAACTTGCTATGGGAAGATTTATAGTGTTTATACCAAAGGTAAAGTGATGTATGTTGTGCATTAAGGGGGTGAATTGCAAAAAAGACATCACCCCGCCAAAAAAATAAAAAAATAAATCCAAGAGTAAAGAATGAGACTGCGTGCCTTTTTTTTGGTTGTGATGGTGTTGAGAGAGGAAACAAGATAGCACACAGTAGGACAGTCTCCTTGAATCATCTCCTCAATCTTGACATTTTTACACTTGACACTTTCCCAATCGTGAATATCAGGAAACCTGTCACTGTGACATTCTCGACGACTTTAAACAACAAAAAGGCACACCTCGCTGTAGCGACGGGTAACGTAGGAAGCATATTCACAGAAGTGGTGACGGATGGATTGGAAATAGATGTACTTGCCAAATTAGAGAAGAAGAAAAAAAAAATAACACGACATTTCGTTTACATGTACTGTCGAAAATCGAAAGAAAAACAGGCTTACTGTGAGCCCTGGATGACGATTTCTGCTGCAGAGATAGTGTAAGTGTGTACATATCAAAGCATGCGCACACTCATGTACGTGTTTAAGAGGCTTTGCTGCTTTTAATCTACTGTGCGCAGTACTATAAAGGTCTGAAAGCTCCGGTCACATGGGACTTGTTACATCAATAAGACAGAAAGAGGACTGCACATGGTCCGGCACTAAAAAACAAGCTTGCTAAGATTTATAGGGTAATGTTTAGAGCTGTGGAATGTTCTGTTACATTAAAAGGAAATAAAGTTACTCACATTCATAGCTGACAAAATGATTACACTTTTGAAGCAAATGAAATAGTTCAGAGTCCTTAAAAGTGAACAGAATTCTAAAAAAAAAAAAAAAAAAAAAAAAAAATGCATTTGGAACAGAGTTTCATATTTACTTATTCACTCTTTGTTCCTAGCACGACCGAAAATGACATTGCTGAAAGGTAAATTACAGTTAGAGGAACAGTTGGAAACACTTCGGGTGTTTGGGCAAATTTGCGCTACAGGATAAGTTGTGTGTCAAAAAACTTTCAAAGCCCTTTTTGTCATAAAACCTTTTTTTTTTTTTTTTCTTTTTTTCTTTTTTTGCTTGTTTGTTTCTCCCATTGTTGCTCCCTCGCTGACATTTTCCTCTCATCTCTGCCCAGTTCCATTTCAAGAAACAAAATTTGTCTCCTGGGTTCCATGAGAGTAAATAATAAAAAAGATTGAAAAAAAAAAAAAAAAAAAATCATAATTAGCTCATTGGGGGAGCTGCATGCATACATTCAGGGGATCATTCTGATTTCAAATGGGTTTATCGTCCATGAAATTGCATATAATGGGAATTTGTCAATGGCTTATGCTCTGATTGTATTTCCCTGAGCAGAAGCGGAGACAGACAGAATTGGAGTCAGAGCAATAGCAGGGTGGGGGGTGCTGGGAAAGGGGCGGGGTGGATGGTGGTGGTGGTGGTGGTGTGTGTGGGGGGGTGTAGTAGATGGGCACGTTCAAGCACCATTTCTGTCTGCCATGCTATTATGTCCCTATTACACCCTAATCACATTGGGAGGGAGAGGAAGTAGAGAGGAAGGCAGGCATGCTGCCTTGTTTACAAACCAAATCTATGTTCTCCCAGAGCGAGACACATCATTAGCAGTGGACACATCACATCATAGTGATTTGAATACTGAAGAAACAATCAATGCGCCCATTCACCTATAAATTTTAAAGAGCCGAGCGTCCGCTGGGGACCAATAAACTCCACCATCCATATACTGAAGGAGTCTGCCTTATCTCCACTTCAACAAATCTTAAACCGTCCTTTCATTTTACTTTCTGTCATCCCGTAAGAGCTGTATAGCAGGTAAAAAACAGCCGGACCTCAGCCAATTCAGTGGCTCGGCCTCATTTATTTGCGGCTCGCCCCAGAGATCCGTCTCTGCTCTGGTCTGATCCCAACTGCTTGTCACATTTCCTTTCTCTCCCCCTGCCGTCAGCGTCCAGCAATTTCCCCAGTTCTTTAAAAGTCCACCCTATCTGAAAGACAGCATCATACCGCGGCTTAGCCACAGTCCTCGTTGACGCTCTCTGCATTTCAAAGTGATTGGTCGGGCTGGGGATGTAGAGAGGGTGAGGGAGACGGAGAAGGGGAAGAGGACAGAAGGACAGAGAGGGAGAAGTCATTGGGGAGTTCTCCATGCAAAGGTGGCTGATATTCTTCCGCACAAACCGGCGCACATACGACACATACAAACGTGTACAGACATATACGAGCCGCTTAGACAGGATGTTGTAACAACATTATCTGAGAAGCAGTAATGCCACAGCGCAGAGAACTGCCACTGTTCTGGGAACAGATCCATAACCCCATTGCCCCTCCTCCATTTCAAACACACACACACACACACACACACACACACACACACAGTCATAAAACAACACACTTCAAG
This sequence comes from Protonibea diacanthus, assembly GCA_028641955.1. Classification (NCBI taxonomy): domain Eukaryota; kingdom Metazoa; phylum Chordata; class Actinopteri; family Sciaenidae; genus Protonibea; species Protonibea diacanthus. Next base: position 20,463,472 of record CM053982.1, on the reverse strand, counting down.
GGGACACATTAGGGAGGAAGAACTATTGCTCAGAGCACCTGGTGTTCTCATAATGTCAGAGTCAGATACAGACTGGCAACCCGTTTTTCACAGTAGGTAAGGACAGCATTGTGTAAGTGTGTGTGTGTGTGTGTGTGTGCGTGTATGTGTGTGTGTGTGTGTGTGTGTGTGTGTGCGTGTCCCTCTGGGTGTGTGTCGAGCCTTTCATCTGTACCCACAATTGCATGTATTTGACAAAGCTATTACAGGTCTCATATCAGTGAGACTGCGCATCATTTCAAAAGACCACAAAGACACTGACGCCAACAACTGTGTCATCCTCTGTGTCATCTCGTTGGCAGATTTAAGCCTTTGCACAAAATTACACAAATCTATTCTTGGAATTATGGTTTGATTGTGGTGCATTACTCACCCGCGAATATGTGGTCTCCAGAATGTAATTTTTTAAATAAATTGTTTAGTTTCGTCATTATTTCAAAAGAAGGCTTTCACATTTCACTGCCAAACCATGAAAGACTCGGAATACACCCTAAATCCCCATTCGACCTCTCTGTCATTAAAATTGTGTTCACACTAATGCAGATAACTTTGCTTCATCTGCAGTGCAGATTCCAGATCATTTTTCACCCTGTAGCTCCAAAAACGTTCAAGTGTTACATTTGAACCTGCCTTACCTTTCCGTTGGGAAACAGTAACATTGTGATTATATGTTAAGAACATGGGGTTGAAACGATGCAGTGAACAGAACCTTTAAACCCTTCGTCCACCTCTTATTTGGCGTTTCAGTCCAGGGGAGCATGTTACAAGTGTTCCCCCGTTAGATGACGGCGAGTGAACGCGCATGTCTGAAAATATAACTTGATTGCTGCTTGTCAACCATGCACCTTGCATTGACGGCACAGATAAAAACTATCATTATATGTTATGAAGTCACCACAGAAAGATAATTCAGTGACAGCAGCAATCACGGGCTGTTTTGAAAAAAAAAAAAAGTTTGCTTAATGAGCTGCTGCTACACACACGTACTGGTAATTACCACTGTGTGTGTGTGTGTGTGAAACCGTGATCCAGAAGTTTGAATTACTCTACAATCTACATGTGCACTTATACTGTCTGTAAACACTGATACTGTCTTCACAGGAAGAGCGGCAGCATTACTCATACTGTATGTCAAACGCAAAAAAAAAAAAAAGATGTTCATGTCTTGTGGCCTACGTATTATGACTCTTGTTTGACAAGACCAAAGGCAGACATAGCGTGACGTTGTTATTAGGACTGAAAAAACATCTTTGGGGTGGATGGGTGGATGGATGAAGAAAGCGTGTGACAACCCGGTTTTTGTTTCAACATGCCCTCTTAGCAAATTCCGAAAAATGCATTCAAACCGGAAAACACGAAATTGCTCCAAACTCAAAACTGTCCGCGCCGCCTGACAGTTAATTTCTGTGTTCATATGTAAGAGGTGGGAGTAAAAGTGACTCATACATTTAATCAGAGGCATTGTAATGTGAAAAAAAAATGCTGTTACTTGCTCTTTTTTCACATTACAGTGCCAGAGAAACATTCAGAGAATTAACGAGCTGGTGTTTCCACCATTGTAAATGCTTTTTGAAACTTGTGACTAAAACAAACAGGATTATGATACTCATAGACTATGAGTGTGGTGAAAATGACTGCCTTTTAACTTTAAGCCATCATTACCGCTTGCTTAAGTCCTCATCATGACTGTGCACCCGACACAGCATTTAAGCTTTTGATGTGTGCACGTCTGATACTCTTCAACACATTAGTGCGGACATGACTTGAATGTCGACAATGAAATATAGCTAAATCATCTGACAGGCCAGCGGTCAGACGGTTGTCTTACAGCTAAAGAAGAAGAAACCACGCAGGAGTATCATGCCGGTGTATCATCAACTTTGGAAATTCATGCCTTTCTTACTTTATTGGCAACACGCTGTGTGCTGTAATGAGAGAAAAGGAAAAAGGCGATGGATTGCACGATGACCCAGAAGGTTGACTCACATTGTGAGTGACTGCTGTGTGTGCACATTACCCCAACCCGCGTTGTAAATGTCATTCAATGACTTTAAAGTGTGATTTAGACCTAAGAGTTTTGCTCATAGGTGCAGCAGAGGAATAACCTAATTGAAAACTTGATTGCCCCCACTGTACTGACCCAATAGGCCTCCAGTGTTAGCGCGCATCCTCAAGGATTTGGTTTCTTCAGGTGCTTTAATATCACAGTGCTTTTTGATTTATCATTTACCATCAGTTTAAAAATTAAGTCATGCCACGTTTGAAACTGCTCCAGCCGATTAGAATAGGCATCACCCTTATGGGCCTCCATGGGAAATGAAAGAGATGGGGGAGTGATAGAGGCACAGGTAGAGGGAGGGCGTGAAAGAGGAAGATGGAAAACTGCATGAATGATAAAACTGGATGGATAATGACAGTGAGGGGTAGAGGAGATGGATGGGTGAGAGGAGGTAAGACGAGGAGGGATGGAGTGCAGGCTAGGGAAGAGAGATAGAAGCAGTGTAGAAAAAAGTGACAGATAGCGAGTGCAAGTCAACGGAAAAAAAAGAAAAAAAAAACAGAGGCAGCGGGAGGGAGATAAAGTGAGATACAGTAAACATGAAGAGGGGGACAGCAAAAGAGAGGAAGAACAAGGTGGAAAAGAAAAGACAGACAGTCGGGGATAGATAGAAAAGAGAGGCATGATGCGGTCTGACATGAGCTAACCCTCTGGATCCAATCCCACCCCCATCACTCAGAAAAGCAGAGTGCTCTTCTTTGATCCTGAAGACTTTGAACATTCTGTCAGGCTTGTACTTTTACACCAATGAAGAACAAGAGGCAAAAAAAAAAAAAAAAAAAAAAAAACCTCTCTGGGAGATGAGTTGCTTGTAAGCCACTCCACTAACACCGCTCCTTTTACCTTCATTCTTCCCATGTTTTGATTTTCTGCATGTGATGTAAGCACGAGGAAATTTGCAGAGAGAGCGGCTGCAGGGGTTGGGAGGGGAGGTGTCGGAAGGAGCCAAAGAAGGAGAGCGTATGAGTCATTTGAAAAAGAAAAGGAGAGAGGACGAATAGGAGATACAGTTAGACAAAAAATATGCACAATAAACAATTAAGCATAATTTTTTTTTTCCCCCCCATAATAATTTAGAACAAGAGTCCCCCGCAGCAACCCTGGTGGACTGTATCTCTTTGTCTCTATGCCTTTTATCTTTCCTCCTGGTTTTATCGCTCTTCTTAGCAACAACGAAAGTGTGTCTTTAAAAGGGAGGCAACAATAAGGCACTCATAATTACACAACTGCTAGCAGCTACCATGGGCATAATCGCAGCCTGGCAGACACTCCTCTGCCTGCAGTGTGTTAACAGACAGACACACACAGAAAGACAGATATTTATGAGCCTGAACACACAGAGGCCTTTTCACTCATCATTAGCTAAGTCTCGGTCATGGGGAGTCCAGTTATGGTCTGTTGCGGTTTCCTTACGAGTGGCAGAGAGGAATACAAAGCATCCAGACCTTGTTAAGGAGACAATGTAAAACGCTGATGCAAAGGTATTGTTTGAGGGAGGACTGCAGTGAAGTCTCGTAGAGAGTGACTGCAATAAACTTCAGGATAATATGGGCTAATTAGAAATGCTTGGCCTTGGCTGTTTTGTCAAATGCATAAAGCTGCTGCGGAATGATTACTAATGGCTGACATCAAAGGAAGATAAAACTGTAAGCGCATTACCATGGTAGGTATAAATCTGCTGTGAGTCATTTTATTTACTGCTTGGGAATAATATGACAAAGCATTAAAATCGGAGCTGTTCCTCTGGGATTTCTGCAGTGATTTTTCCGTATAATTTTAAAGGCAGATGTAAAATTGACCTTTCCTGTTTATAAATCACCAGTACCTTGGGATTTACTCCAAAATGTACGTGAAATTGTGGTTTTTTAAAATGTGAAAGCGATGCAGTAGTGGAAAACTGTTTCTTTCCTCGTTCAGTCTCACGTTCCTAAGTAAGTGGTTAGAACATCTTCAGTGTTCAACAAAACTGAGAGTTTGCAACCATGCTAGCAGCTCTGGGAAGCTGTACTTAGCCAAAGAGGCACTTTGAGCTAAAGACTTGTGTTAGTGTGCTAACACGCCAAATAACGATGCCATTCTTTTAGTTAGGCTTGTTAGCACTAAATAACTAAAGTACAGCTGGGATGTCATTATTTCTGCATGTTTTTGGTCATTAACTATGTTATTGGGCAACATTTGGGAACATTTCATTACATACTAGAAAGTTTGAGGACCTCCACACTAAATCATTTATTTTTTATAATTACATTGATTGCCTTATTACACAGTAGGTAAGGAGAGCATTGTGTAAGTGTTCTGCGAAGCTCTGCGAAGCTTCTGAACCGAGCCAGACTAATGCACCTATGTCAGTGCCAGATGGCCATTAGCCTGGATTTTTCTGATTTCAATCTAAAATAGTGAAATAGGTTTGATTAGGCCAATGTACTATGTGGAAACAAGTAGGACAACCTTGCTAGTTTACCACCTGAGGTGGACATATACAGGAGTGTCGAGCCTCGGAACCACCTGCACACGGTTAGAGCCATTCATATATCTGACCACAGCACAAGTTTGTTCCGCTCATGCATAGCTGCTGATAATCTCAGCAAGCCTTTAGAAGCACTGCCGGAGAGACAATGTTGTACATGAAAAAGATTTTTGTTTCCCTTCTGTGGCAGTCTCCACAACAAATGAGCCCACCAAATAACTGCACAATATTAAGAACTTAACAAGCTATTTAGGGCCAACAAACATGTCAATTTATCCACAGCAAACAGCGGGCCTTCAACTATGAATGTTTCTCGACCTGACAGGAAAGGTGGCGGTGTTGCAGCTATTTAAAGACTCGTTTCAAAGCAAGCAGTCATCATGTGGCAGCCTCCTTTGAATATCTTAGCACTGTGCTGAAAGACATCCCAAATATCCTGCTAACAATTAATAGACCTCCAAGACAAACTTTGCTGTGCTGCTTTTCTTTATCTCGGCACATTCACACAATTGTTTTCTCTCCAGTGCTAATGATTTAAGAACAGGTCAAAAAAGAGGTTTAGTCTGGATAGACTATCTAAGCTCCCTTCCTTTTTTTTCATCTGTGAAAACCGGTGAAAAAAGAGGAGTCTTCAGTTGTTGACTTCACACTCTTTCTTTCCCTTTCCTCTTTTTGTGTCTGTTTTCATGACCATCTATCAAGACAGGATCTACAGTGGGGTTCAGCCGGCCATGCTGCAGACTGAGTTGCTGATAAATTGCAAGAAACAACATGCCATCGTGGCGGTGGATCCATGGAGAGAGCTTAGAGCGTAGAAACTAAAGAGAGACTGAGATGGATGTGTGGATGATGGATGGAATAATAGAGTTGGTTGCAGTTTCCACAATGTGCACCGAAAAAGAGGGGGGGGGGGGTGCTAATTCATCACAAGAAAAGTCATTATACATGACCACAGAGACGCTAAATTATCACATTCGCCTGCGATAAGTTACCACATAAAGTACTATAAATTACAACACAGATAACTCTAATTAACACATTGACACACTTTAAACTATTTCTATCAATATTTATAGGATATAACAAGGTAGCTGTTTTATTGAATCTCACGCGGCAGCTCCAGTCAAAAAGGTTCATTACCCACCCACTCAGGAAGCCTGCAAGTCTAATTATATTACACAGGCATACAGTACACATTGTCAAATCAATTGCAGTAAATGGGACCATGCAGAACTGACTGCGCCTGTGTGTGTGTGTTTCTGTGTGTGTGTGTGTGTGTGTGTGTGTGTGTGTGTGGCGGAGGAGACGTGGCGCTAAAAACAAACATGTCAGCTTCAAGCAAGTCTTTTGGGAAATCCTTATTCTGCAGTTGACAAAGAAGTCTCTGTGTTTTATGGTAGGGAGGTCACACACGAACACGGACATATTATAATAAAACTCTACCGATATCAAGACAATAATCTTCCCTTCAGCATTGCTGTCACCACTGGAAATATATCTGACAATGGAGGTGTGTGTGTGTGTGTGGATACTTAATGCATGCAAGTAACTGAGCCACCCAAAACATCCTCAGAGACTGCAGCGTGAAGTACAGATGCAGTCACAAAAAAAAAAAAAAAAAAAAAGCAACAGTGTGATGCAGAGTGCATGTAAAGCACAGCCTGGCTGTTTTTCACTAAGTCACAATGTGAAGACAGATGCAAGGTCAATGGACACAGTTGTTCCACAGATATATGTTGAAAATATATAGAAAAAGTCTACTTGAATAGACATCTCTGTCTTTACCGCAGCTGGACAGCAAAATAGACGCCAGGAGAAATACTGTAGTGTGCATTGTCTTTCATTAGCAAAGCGCTACAGAGAAGCAGTCGCAGCGCAAAGAGTCCGCTGCTGACAAGAAAGTTTGTTTATCCTGTTTTTCTTATCAAGTGTGTGGACAACTTTTTTAATTTGGGCTTGTTCCCCTAAGGCACACGGTGCCCTATTTCAGGAATCAAGGTGAGAGCACAGGTGGTGGCACAAGTTTCCAGTGTTGTCTCACTTGGCTTCGACCAAAGGTTCTGGCACACTGGTGACACACTTGTATAATGGGTTAAACTGGAGCGGAGGGGGTTGGGGCGGTACCAGTTGGTGTCTTAAAGTGGAGACAGACTTTTCAACTTAGCCCCAAGCGTTTCTGAGCAGTGTTACTGTTACAAATAAAACTGGATTCCTTTCATGGCTCTGTGAAAGAATCATCAATACCAATTTGGAAATAAGAGCAAAGAAAGAAGAATGTTCATAGATGAGGTCAATTGAAATGGTTCTACTTTTATGTTGAATGGGAGCAAGCAAAAGCTATTGTAGTGATCATGAATCACGTATGCATAAGTCACATTATTGCTTGGCAAAAACAATTAACTGCAGAGCGGGTTGGCGTCAAGGTTAACGTAAGACAAAAATATGAGGAAAAGGAGCAAAACAGTTCATTCATTCTACAGCTATTACACTGTGCGAAGTTGTCAGTTCACACATTAGTAGTTGGCAATCATCATCGATTCTGTCACAGCAGCATTAGCAGGTGTCCACAGCCAATCTGGCACAATATGGCTTCTGTTTGCATCCAAATGCGGACACACCTGGCACGCACTCCGCGTACAAGCTTGTCTTGTAAAAGTATTTCCCTGTGTTTTCAGTGTTAACTCTGTAACCAGTGGTTACATGTTTCGGAGTTGTCATCCGCAAGTTAAGTGTGACCGTTTTGTCCACTAGCGCGCTGACAAGCAGCTTTTTGAAGGGAGCTGAGCTGAGCTGAGCTGAGTCGTTTGCAAATACTGGGGTGGACATATTTCTGTATTTCTTCCATCATGGGCATAAGGGGCATTCATCAACTGTTTTTCAGTGTTTTTTTTTGTTTTTTTTCTGTAACAGTACCTCTTTTTTTTTTTTTTAGGATTTTACTTCATAAAGAAAGTTCAAGTGTCTGCAGAAAAAGATAGTGGTGCCGTCTCTCTAAGCCCGAATGGTTCAGCCAGTTGATCACAGTTTCAACACCCCATACAGGTGAAACTCAGTACCTGCATTTTCAACTTCCACTGGCAACGGTGCTAGGTTAAATCCTGCCTAGCTGCAGACAGAAGTTTTCTGTAAATCACCGCTGCCACAACAAGACTGTACTTATCACAGTAAGAGCAAAATGCTTTTACAATACAATTATGTCCAACTGTTTGTCTTCTTTCTATCTCCACTATTACTTGTAATGACTGCACCTGGGAGAATCTGAACCCCGGGCAGAATATCAAGCAAGCCTGTTTGTTTTCCTACTTTTAAAGAGCATGCTGATAGTTGCAAAACATTTAATTCAGGTAGCCACATCGGATGACTCTTGCAAAATAGTGCAGCGCTTTGAAAATGCACGCCACATTTCTCAAATTAGAAGCTGCAGATGGAACGCACATGGCAAACCTGCTGTCTCCTCATGGATGCAAGGATTTGGTACAAGAAGAATCACTCCAAACTGAACCTATTAAAAGCTCCATGCTAACAGCTTTATTGTCTGATAACACGAAACTCATCTAATGCATCATAATATCGAGCGGTTCATGATTAATTTACAGTATACTATACAAGATGAACTCAGGCAAGCATGACCTGGATAAAAGAGCTTTAAGTGCTTTTGGAGAGGTTGATTTTGGACCTTGCACCTTTGTATCGTAAATCCAGGATCTGCATGGAAATGAATCAAGCGCTGATATTAAAATTGCAGCGTGTCACCGGGTTTGCCTCCACATTAGTTGCGCCCTTGACCCATTTAGAAGCAGACATGTCACAGACGATTACAGAACAGATGCAGGTGAGAAAACATCTGCTTGCATGTAACAACACTTAACTGTCAGTTCACTGCTGCAAGGTCACTGCTTGGTTGGCAGAGCACAACAAAAAAAAAAAACAGGAGCCACTATAACATGCACACCGCACGGGTTCACTGTTTTGAGAGAGTACTACGGGAATCATAGCAAAACAGCATTCAAGTGTTTTGATAGAGGTGCAGTGTTGCAAGAACTGTCTAGATTTCCCCGTCATTTTGATACAAATGGCTTTGGGAATTGTATTAATTATTAGTAAACGATGCAAGATTAATGATCACCACAAGGCACGCAGCCATCAATATAAATAAGTAATTAAACATCTAAACCAATGCTATTTTTTCATCTTATTTATAGCCACTGAGTTGTATGGTCGGATATGATTTCATGCAGTAAAGGCTTGTAACAGTGAAAGTGTTTACAAGTAGTGTTTAGAAGAAACTATGATGGCTACCGGACTTGCAAAAAACCCAATAGGTCGTATCTTGGGTCATATCAAGGGCTCATTCTCAGAAAATAGAAACAATTCTTATTTTCAACTGACTACGAAAACATAGAATATTCTATTTAATTTTTTGCTATATTCTGCCAATAAATCCCCCCAAAATCTTACATACTGTACTGGACCTTTAAGTTGTTTTTTTTTTTAAATAATGTGGGATTCATATCCAGCAACATAACTGTAAAGTTCTTTGAGCTGAATACAGTGCTAGATAGGATTTATTCTTGGTCTTGTTCGTTTAAGGTGGCTGCTGCTCTTACAGAACTTTTCGTCATCCTCTAACTCAGCACTCTGCCAAAAAAAGGATGCACTGCATTTCTTCGCTCCAAAGTTTCAATAACACACACAGTATATCATCATTCTTATTATTGTTCTTTTCCTTCCCAGTGGCAGATACAGCAAAATAGAAAATTCACTAACTATGTGCACCCTTGTCCAAATTAGACTAGCGGGATAATTCGATCGTCAATGACAATGAAATTATGGTTTATTTGCTCATTTGGCTGCCGCAGAGCCTCTCTGGTGAATTGGGTATGCACAGACTGTTGCGTAGCGAGCAACTGCTAGCATCAATCATTATTTGGCCTCGTTGGAAAGCTCTGGCCCATCCATATGCCGGTGTGTCCATGGTCACTGTCTCCCAGCGGACAGGATTTGGCTTTCCGTTGCTCCGCAGATGTTCTCTGCTTGTGTTTGCTGCTCCTGCTGATTGTATTACACTGCCGAGTGTATGCGTCCGTGTGAAAGTGCGAGCCTTTGTGAGGCAGAGATAGGCAAACACGGTGACATGCGGGTGAGAGAGACTATCTCACTCACTCTCTCTCTCTCTCTCTCTCTCTCTGCCACACATACACTTACACACATTATCAGCATTATAAGCCCATCTGGTGAGCTGCCTGCCAACAACAGACTTGCGAGGCCTCTTTTAACACTGTGTTTGCAGTGTGAGACAAAGACAAACTACATTCGCCACTGTGTTAAGCAGCTTCAGTCATTTCACCACTGTTGTGATCAAGGTCTAACAAGGGATCACCTTTAATGCACGACAAAAAGTGACCAGATGATTAGCTGCAAAGCTGTGATGACAGGTACAAGCCAAGAAACGCTTGCAACGTGGTTGTTTGTACTTGGAAGGTTGCTGGTGGGAAGCCGTTAACCAGCAGAGAGGTGTGAAGGCAGTGCTGTGCGGGGAATGTCGACAAATGGAAAAAAAAAAATAATAATAATAATAATAATACTGCTGCAGCCACTATCAGGAGGCATACTGTACAGTAGTAATACACAGGTTCACAAATATCTATCTATTTATCTCTCTCTCTCTCTCTCTCTCTCTCTCTCTCTATCTCTCTGGCCCTATCTAGATCTGGTGTTGGTCTGGTCTGGGCTACTGTATAAACATTGCAGTTAAACATGGCGGACTCCATGGAAGACTCTGTGACATCTGTAAATATAAAAGACTTTTTTCTAGGGTACCAAAAACATAATTTGTTAATGTTACTTTCTGGTGATTATGAATGAAATGACTGAATGAATGAAAACATTGTTATTGATATTATTCTCCATTTGTGCCATATTCTTAAGACAGGGTTCCTTAACTTCTACACACTGGACCTTTAACAATATCCATGTGTATATTTGACATATATAGTATAGAACTGGCTTTCAAGCTATCAAATACTAATAAGTAGTATATAAGTCTTGCATTTCCTGTGATAGATTCAATATCAGCCTCAGACGCAGGAGAGTTCATGCAAATAGCGCAAGCACGCATACATTCCATGGTTAGTTATAAAATGTGAGGGCAAGATAGTCAGCAGAGTAACAGTGTGTATTAAAAACACTGCAATCGTGTTTTTTCTTGTTCAGAATAAACCTGCCTCCTGCGTTAACTGTCTGTTTCTGACTAGGGTCGGCCTACGCGGCTGTATTTTAACGTCTGTCATGATGGTGGGACTGGAAGAGCCTATTATTTTCTGAGGTGGTACGCGGTGTAAAAAAAAAAGTTTGAAAAACAGTGGTGAAGAGAATGTATTGCATATGAGAGTGTCAATCTGCTCCTGTAGGTGGGTATGCCATGTTAAATATAGGCGCAGGTGTGAAGCTTCTCTAAACCACTGTATATACTGGCAATGTGTGTGTGGGAACAACGTGTCTTTCAGTCTGCGAGCAGCACATTGTGGAAATGCTTCCGCTGAAAACTCTATTACAAACAAAATGGAGGGCATGTGGATTTTCCAGCATTTGTGGGCAAAAAAGTCTGTCTTTTGTTGAGAAGGGCTCAGTAGCAATCAGTTCCTTCCTGCTGCTGGGATCGGGCCTCGCAGGTGGCTTCCAAACATTGGTATGCTGGCCAGCTCCGCTTCTTCAAACAAAGACATAATGTTGGATGGGAATTTGCATCCTAGGTGTGTGTGTGTGTGTGCATGTGTGTGTGTGAGTGTGTGTTTTCACTCTGAGTCGAGAGGAAGAAAGAGAAAAGAAGGTGTAGGAAGAGGGAGGAGGGTCTAGGAGAAGATGAAAGAGAATGAGCCTTAAAAGAATAGCAAGTGAGCGGCAAGAGAACAAGAGCACAGAGCTCCTTCCTCCAGGCACCAAAGAGAAAGTGCAGAGGGAGGGAAAAGGAAGGAAGAGGAAAACTTGAACTCCAGACCGACCTCTCTCCCCTCAACCTCTCTCAACACGCACTGACTCATGCGTGCAAACAATCGAGCCGCTGCTTTTCCTCGTGCGTTTTCGCTATGTTGTGCATACCGTGACATGCTGACAACACTGACTGACTTCGGTGAAATGGTGGTTTTAAGGCGCAGGCTGTGATTAAGATATTCCTTGAGGGAAAGTGTTGCGTCTACACGAAGCAGATGACTTGTTGAATGGTCCTTTAAAGGTCAGCATTAAGTTTCTGCCATTTTTTCCATCTCCCTGTTTTTCTTTTTTTGTTTGTTTGTTTTTTGCATGTATAAGAAAAGGAATGAAGAAGAGGAATGTGTGCTGCAGGCCATCCTACGTAGTCTAGGGATTTTTTTTTTCTTCTTCTTTAGAATCACATTTTCAAGGATCAGATCAGCCTTACTACTATTACATTTAAAGTAATAAGTCTATCAAACCTCTATTCCATACAAGTCTGAGAAAAGGTATTCATAGGTATTGTTCTGAGATCTCAGAGCTTTCTAGCCGCTCTGGCTTGAAATTCACTTGACATATTGCAGCCAAGTACAGTTTATTATAGCTCTGCCACTGGGACACAGTGCCTGCCCTAAAGCACCTTTTGTGACTCCACTTTTCTGATGGTTTCAATGTGTGAGTCGGGCAGACGGCTGCTCTCATTGAGCTGCGTCTAACTTTGCTCAAAATACCAATCAGTCTTTTTTTTTTTTTTTTTTTTTTATCCCTAATTCATTTCAATGAACATTGCCTCAGGCAGCTTAAAGGTTGGCAGGTCACAGTGCCTGCTCTCCTTCTTGTCACGTCAGTCTCTGCAGTTAAGACCCATTCCCTGCATGTATGCCTCGCAGGTCCCCGAAGATAAAGACAGACAGTCAAAGAAACAAGGGAGGGATATTGCCTGTTGCTAATGCGGATGGTGGGTCTTTGGAGCAGTAGCATTTTGATGTCAGTGGGTGTAAATCTTTTATTTTTCCTTTTTCCATCAGGAAAGCAGTGCCCGACAAAACAGAAAGTTGCTGCTGCCTGAGCTGCTGAGCTCACACACAGACATTTATACTCGCAAACACACACACACACACACACACACACACACACACACATTCACATTTATGGGAATAGCTTGACGACAACCTTTAGTAATTACTGTTAAAGAGACAGTTGGGAAATGTGTGTCTGTTAAATGTTTGTTAAAGGTCCAGTGTGTGAGATTTACTTGTAGATAACTATGGTGCCATGATAATCATTTGAAAAGAAGGATTGTTTTTGTTAGCTTAACATGAGCAGGATCTAATACAGGCACCGCACATCCTCTTTCAGAGAGTAAGCCATGTTGCACCACTCTGTTTCTACAGTAGTCCTGGCTCCTTTGCGTTTTTCTCAACTTCCGTGGTCAGTGTAGTTTCACATGCATGAAATTGGGAGTATAAAAGTGGGTTGCAACTACGAGATCAATCCTGCACACTGCTCCTTTAAATATGAAGCTGGAGCCACGATACAATTAGCTTTAGATTAGCCCGTAGACTGGGAGCTCACCTGGTTCTGTCCAAAGGTAAATATGTTATATCCTGTTTGTTTGAATCAAGTGTAAGCGTTTCAATTTGTATTTTTTTTTTACAGCTGTTACGTCCAAGACTGTTCCTTCCCCGTAAGCAGTGACTTTCTGGACTCTCTGCTGGTTACCAACCAACCTCATGGTGATATCAGGACGGACACATAACCCCCCCCCCCTTAAAACCACCAGCCAATATGCTAACCTAAACATCTTACTGCCTATTCCCCAAAATGTTGAACTGCTCCTTTAAGCCATGATCATGATCCCCTACATATCTAAAAATATAAAAATGCAAAGGTAAAAAAAGTATGACATCAAGCAAATGTTCTCTTATACATCTCTCTGATCTCTCTACTTACAAATAGTGTATTTTTGTTCCCTTTAATAAGCAATCATCGACTGATTCCCTTATTATCTTTCTTAATTAGAAGATATTAACCCTGAAAAATTGAATTTGTGGGTTAGTAAAAAAAATAAATAAATAAATAAATGTGAGTTTGTTTCTATTTAACAGGCAGCAGTTTAGTTTCCAAACACTTAAAATGTGCACACACACACACACACACACACACACACACACACGCACACACACAAACACCATCAACCACTCACAGTTCCAGCTCTTTAACTCCAAAGTTATTTTGTTCCAGGCAGGAACATGTGGGGGAGACGGATGCTATCAGAGAGCTGCAGACTTGTTCTCAATCTGACTAATCACACACCCAGAGAGAAAGACACAGTCGTACCCGATCTGGAAACAGACGAGGAGGGAAGGGAAAAAAAGAAAAAAAAAAAAAGAGCAGAGGTGGGGTGTGATGAGCAGGAAGCCGGTCGGAACGAGTGTGACAACAGAGTAAGGATGCTACAAGAGAGAAGCTAAGAAAAATGAGGGGGAAGGAGACACAGAAGGAAAAAAAAAAAGGTGCCCCGTTTCTTTTCCGTCATATAATAAATTGCAGCTATTTAAGTCCCTGTGGGAAGTTCAAAACTGAAGCAATCTTGAGTCAGCGGCTTGTTGCAAGGGATGCCAGTGGTGAATCCTGGTAGGCGAGACACAGGGAGAGTAATCCGTTTAGCCGCTGCAGTGCATGTCATCGGATTCCATTAAGGTTCCATTGTGTTCCACGCAATATTAAACAGTAATAAAGACTCCTCCTGAAAACACTTTCCAGGTAGCTCTGATTCAGAGGCTTACACCACAACTCGCTTCTAATGATTCCTATTCACATTTTTAATTTATCTGCAGCTTTCCTGTAGGATTTGATAAATGCACAGCGCGCTCTTCGTGGTGTGTGGCTTCTAGCTTGACAGACAGCTAACAAGTTCCTCCAATAAACACTCAGGGAAGAAAAAAAAACACCATTCAAAGGTGTATCTGACTCTCTTATTATAAACACCTAATAAAAAAGAACACACGTTAAGATCTTAACATACGTGTGTCAACAGCAAAGCATTTAACTTGAGGGAGTGATTATTATCAGCTTGTGATTAGCTAATGTCGCTAACACCGAAAACCCTATTACATACAAGCTTTAAGTTAAGTATTTAAAGTTTGTTTTTTAATTAAGGTCACTTTGTACTCACAGAGCACAAGGGAGAGTTTATTTTCTGCTGCAGCACCAAGTTGATGTCAACTTTGGAGTTGGCCCCCCCTTCGAACTTAATTACTAATTGAACAGACACTGTTCTCTGCTACATTGACATTATTACTGCTATCTTTAACTTTAAACAAGTTTTATGCCTACCATACAGGAGAAAAAAAAAAACTTTAAAATGTGTTTATTAGACTAAAGTCTGACACCCTCTCAAATCTAAGTACAGTGTGTCAAAAGTCACAGTTTTTAATCATTTTGCACAGAGTGAGGATTTTGCAGGGTCGCTATTTACAAGATTGTAATTAGATTCAGTTTGGGATTATTTCCCATCATGCCTCTGGTGGAAATTCAAAAAAAGAAAAATAACTCCATTGAACAATGGATAAAAAAGCAGCTTTTGGCCACAAGTGCATGCATTTCAAGAGGTCCACTACTGTATATCGTGGTACAGATGGAAGGACACTCACTCCATAACTCCAACGCTTCCTTATGGTGCTACAGAGAGTGCACCAATTGGTTGTTGACACTGTTCACATCATTGACTAAATGATGACTAAAAACCTGATTTGATTTAATTTTATCAGTATGTCAAGACGAGAAAAAGACAATTCAGGCTGAGTTTTATGACCATCTTACACCAAACAATAGAGATGACAGGAGCGTGCTAGGGCTCAAGCAAAACCTTCAGAATTTCATACCAAAATTTGATATTTGTCTGCTAGCTAGCTTCTGTACTTCCTGGTGCAGACCAAATCTACAGTAAGTCAGGAAGGACAAAAAGTCTTACCATGGTCTCTCCCTCAAAGGGACAGTAAAAATGTATTTTTTATTTTTTTTTTTTAGTTTTACTTTGGTTATAGCAGTATTGCACTTATTTATATTAAACATAATATAATAAATATAATAATTGACATATTTTGTCATTTGGTGTAGCAAGTGCTGTGGCAACATGACGTATTAGAAGGTATTGTTACACCTATTTCTGAGAAACATCAGCTGAATTATGGTTATGCATGGCAGCCTCTTGAATAGAGGCCCTTGTGTTCTCACAGTCCATTTACAGCAAAGAGTTTATGCAAAGTATGATGCGGATGCAGTGATAATCTTTGTGATCATTATCTTTACTGTGACTGCACATTGTTTTCTTTTATATGAAAATCCTCACCCGTACAAAAAGGCAAGTTTTACTAAGGCATGTGCTAAGAATAAATTAAAACACAGTGTGACCTCTATCTGGGCTTCAGCTCTGTCCTTATTTTTATTTATTTATTTTTTGAAGTGGGAAAAAGTGGATGCAGTCTCTTTGATGCTCAACACTTTTTTTTTCACGGAAAAGAAAAAAAAGTAATTACGCCATCAAAACTAAAATCAGGAAGCATCCAAATTTAATCTCCTATCACTTGATTAATCTGATAGAAGCATTAGTTTATCATTAAACTTTAATCTCAAACTTCACTGTGAATGTCAGAGTGGATAAATTTATTCTCAATTAAAATGGGGGTCGACTTCTGCCAAGTGAATGTTGCGTGTCCTGTGCAAGGATTTCTAAATTGCGTTGTAAAATTTTAAATAGCAAATCATGCATACTTTGCTGGACACAGCCTCTTCTTGCCCTTGGTGATGCTATTAGAACCTTGACATTGAGAGAATGGGAGCTGTGAGGAGTTGGTCAGGGTTGAATGTGATCCCCAAATCTATTTGGCTTTCATTTCCACAGCGCAGATGGCTCAACCTCTCTTGACAATGCGCAGGGATTTCCGAATCACATTAAAAAAAAGAAAAAAAAGAGAGAGAGTTGGGAGAGATTAAAAGTTACTTTATCATCAGTCCACAAGAGCTCAATTATCCTCTTGCCTAGCATGAGCAGATCCCGGCTCTTCACATTAACCTTGGCCACCTCTAATCTCTATTCAGGTCTTATCTTGGCCTTTCAAAGACACTGGATTTTGGCCTTATCATCCATTGAGAGTGGTTTTTGTTGTGTCGCCAAGAGCTGTAATTGAATGTGGACGTAGACGCACTGTGGAGAGCGTTCGACTGATCTTTGAGGTGAAGTATTTGTTTGATGAAGCACTACTTTGGTTCTGATTGAAGGACAGCTAATGCATGATTGACAGCTAAGGCATGAAAGGAACTTAAAGACAACATTATCATTCACTTAACTATTATTATACTGCTCATGTAGAAGAGCTAACAGCAACGGCAGTCCATTACTATTTTACTGTCCACGCTTGCATGACGAATAATCTTGAATTGCCCTAATCTTTAAGCTCCCCAATTAAAAGAGGTATCAGCCCAGTGGTCTTACAAAGTAATTACAGGGGTATAATGATTCAACGGTAGCCTCTACAGCTCCTTCTCTGCACAAAGATCAGGGCACATCAATAAAAGATGCACACGGCTGCATATAGACAAAAAGAGATAGATACAGGGTGCACACCCATGCACACAATCAGAGCCTCCTTATCTCTGTGTAGGTACATGACCTCTATTGGCACAGCAGTCAGAAGCGTGCACTCCTGTGTCATTAGATTAGTGAACCTAACAGTCCTCACAAGATCAGCCAAACCAGGTAGCACATGATGAATCCATAATGGAAACGCAGTAAAGGGAATTAAGGCAGGAAGGAAACAAATGCCTTTATCTTGATTACCACGCTTTGTGAATAACCTCATTTCCCCATGGAGATAATTACATCTGAATTTTATTTTCTGTATATATATATATATAGGACACACACATACAGACTGAAACATAAAGATATTGTTTGTTTGTGAGAAGGGAATACCCACCCAGCAAGTTAGCTAAGTGGGCTGTGTTTCTGCCTGCCGGACACTAGAGCTTAGCACAAATTAGTTTAGGGCTGCAAAGTAATGATTTTTTTTTGATTGGTAAATCATTTAGTTCATGAAATGTTGAAAAGAATTGTGAACATTGCCAATTACAAATTCCCAGAGGCCAAAGTGACCTCTTTAATTGTCTTGTTTTGTTCGAGCATTAGTGGAAAACCCAACGGTTTCTTTACTTCTTTATTAGATAGGGGCTAGTGGACAGGTTACAGGAAAGGGGATGGGAGAGAGAGAGAGAGAGAGAGAGATGCAACAGAGGTCCACGGCCGACTCAAACCAGGTATGTTACAGCTTAAATGCCTCAAACTCATAGCCACAGGGGTGCCCCCAAACCCAGAAGATATAAAAATGTAATGATATAAAACAGAGGAAGCAATAAATCCTCCTATTTGAGAAACTAGACCAGGCAAATAATTTGCATTGCATGATTAAATTAGTAAAACAATGAACTGATAATAAAAACTGATGCAGATTCAGTTTCGAGTAATATTTTCACCACTAAATGATTCTGATGACTTTAATGTAACTTGACAAACTGCGCAAAACAAAACATACCAATATCTGTGTGTTGATGTGGGCCATTTCTATCCATTTCTATTTTCCAAAGAAAGATGTTCTTGTTGCTGTTTTTAACCTAGCTTAGGTAGGACAGCTTTTGATCTTCCGAGTTCGCAATAAGGGAGAAATGATCAAAACGCTGGGTGGACATGTACCTCATGTACACTCACACAAACATGCACAATGGTACTTTACACCACCCATCAGATTTTCTATTCATAGTAATGCTGGGTTAGGCTGAAACCCAATGGAGAGGAACAAAGAGATTTCTGAATACAGCTCAAATGGGGACAGCTCATCTCATATGGATGTTTGCAGGGTGCAGCTGAAGGGGAATTAACTGTACTGTCTTGTAGAAAAGAAATGCTACTTAGAATGACTTTGTTGTCACAGATGTGCCTTTTTTTCCCTACAACATTCTTGTGAATAGAATGTAACATGAGGGCCCATTTGAAACCAACAGGATTCAGCAGCATGTACAGTGTATTCATGCACATCAGTTTATGAAAAAAACAACAAAAAAAAAAGAGTGGGTGGTTGTCCCAAGTGGGTGTGATTCTTAGTCATAAAATGTGATGCAGACTCTCTCTTCTCCAAATCTCTTATCGGACCTGATATTCTCCACTGCATAAATGCCTCCGACACTTATCTCTTTAAAAAATGATCAAAGAATGTATGGACAAAAAATCATTTCTTGCCGCACAGCCAAACAACAGTGTATCTTAAAAGGAGAGTCACTCAAACTTTGCGGATTCTGATTTCTATCAATTTTAGCAGGCTTTCCTGACTTATCTCTTGCTACAGAAGTCCACTTCTGTAAATACATGGTGACAAAGTCAGTTGTTAAGCAAGTAGATATAGAGAAACAGAACTGATCAGCACCACAAGCCATTACTGCTGAAGATGTCACCCTACTTACCCTGCAATCAGTGTCTGTATGGAGAGAAAAGAAAAAAAAAATGCACTTAAACAAAACAGAGACATCTATTTAAGGAGATGAAATGTAATACCTGTTATGTATGGAAAATGACTATCAAACAGAAACAGTGCAAATAGAAATAGTATCATTTTAGTGCAAACAACCATTACAGTTTAGTCTGCTGCTGTCCATGGGCATTTATATAGATAGGTGACAAATTAAAGGCTAAAACAACATAAAGTGTCTTAATAAGGCGTTGGACGACAGAACAGCTACAGTGCGCCTTGATTCTTTGAACTCTGCAGGAGGCACGGAAAACCATCCTTCTTAAAGATATTCGCTGGTTTGGTTTTAATGATGGTGGTAGAGAGTAGTCCATCTATAGCAGTGGAAAATTGAAAGAACAATATAGGTTAAGCATCCACCTGAATGCACTCATTCAATTCAGACTGTGCGCACCGATGAGTTCTGATGAATGACCGGCGTGCGTCTTCGTACAAAAGATTCAAGGGAGTCCGCACAGTTATTGCACTCTGTGTAGTTAGGCAAATGAAAGAAAGAAAGAAATTAAAGACAGGCCTGCCGCATAAAGGTTGCTAGCGTCACAGCTGAAAGTATTTCTGTGTTTGTGCTGATTAAGCATTCACTCACAGTAATACAGTGTCCTTTGGCTCTGATGAGCCTGAGCTCTTAACATACCGCATGCTGGCTATCCTGTGGTAACAGCAGGCTAATATCACAAAACTACAAATCACTGATTGTAATGTGGCTGCTTTATAAGGCAGCCACCCATAATGCTGGTGAAACAGCACGGCAAATACAGGGACAAAACAGTACTGCATTAGTCGCCGTCAACCATGAGCATCAGCTAGATATGTAAGCAGACGTTTGACAGAATCTGCACAGAGGATGAGAATACAGTACTCTTGATTCTCATCGTGATGTCATTGTTAAAAAAACAGATGGATTATATGAAACAATTACACAGGAAATGAATTTATTCTTTACAAACGCACAGCTGGTTTTATAGAGCAGGATACACTTTCAGCGTGCAGCGTGCAGAATTGATCATACGAGCTGCCTGAATCTGACAAAAGATTTAATTGCTAATGGCATTTTTTTTTCTTCCCAAAACCATAACTAATGAACAAATCTGACTTGAGGTGATACATAGTGAAAACGATAATCTCTGCTAGACGATACATCTTGATACTTAATCACTCCCAAAGTCTTCCAGATCCTCTCCTCTTCTCAGCGATGAGCTGCTTAGACTGTGCTGTGCGTCGCCTGCAGTAGCGTGTGGACTTGTTCCCATAGTTACTGGTGTTTGTAGCCTCATTTATTGAACTAACAAGACCACAACATCAGTTCAAACTATTGTGTAGGATTCTTCAATGGGAGATAAATTAGCATAGAGATTGAAAGCAGACACGGGGCTGAGTAGTCAGGGCTCAAATCATCTCATTCTCCGTTTAACTGGCAACGTTGCTATGTGCCATTGGCAAAGGTGTTTAATTTTCAACTGTCTGCTCTGTCCTGGAAAGTGAATGATTGGCGAGAACATTCAGAGAACAGAAGGCACGGCTTTAGTGCACATTATTTCTTACTTTCCGTCCTGCACTTTCTGACTTACTGTTGGTTGATACCTACTGCAAGACAACACTGCAAGGGTAAGAGTATCATTTTCATGAATACTCATCATTAGAAACGGTTGAAGTCGTTATTACATCTATTAAATCAATTCAGATGCTTTTCTGTAGGCAGGATGCATCTTAAAAAAAAAAAAAAAAAAATCTCACATGAACATTAAGCGTATTCTGTAAGGGTGAGTCATAAAAAGGGCTGCACTGTGCTGCACGTTGCAGGAGGTGATGATTACTTTTTATTTAGCATCCTTCCACCTGCGTTCTTCAAAATGGATGTTCCTGTCCTTTTGTTTGTTTTAAGTGCTCCTGTGAAGTCTCAGTCCCCGTCTCAAATGCCTGGCAAACACAGAATGAATGGAAATGACTTTCCATGAAGTGCCATTTGAAGAAGGAGCAAGCACGAGAAGAAAAAAAAAAAAAAAGAAAAAAGAAGAAGCTCTGAACCATCTCTATAATGTTGATCAAAAGTGACAGCTCTGTATTGCGTTTGACTACACTTAGCCAGCCCCACCGGCAGGCGAATAGAAATAGGGAATATCAGTCTTCAGCTTCAATCCTTCAATAAAGACAATAGTCGGGCCAAACACATGGGAGGAGATGAAGGGTGAGAGTGATACGATGTGGCATTAATTTTCCCCAGCGGCGGCATTTACCACATTTCATTCAATAATGCTAAGTCTTTCAGGGGACACTGCTGGACTAGTCAGCCATTTAGAAAAGAACTTAGGGGGATTATCAGGGCACTGAACAGGCGGTGTTTAGGCTAGACAGAGGATGGGGTGGGGTGGGGTGGGGTGGGGTGGGGTGGAGGGAGGGGAGTAGGGAGCGAATGATTGCTGCGACAGGGTTGATGGAGAGATAGCGGAATGGGATGGTCATGAAATAGAAGGGATGGATGAGACATGATCGGCGGATAGTAACGGAGATATGGTGGAGAGTGAAAAGCGGAGGAGAAATGGGTAGGGGAGGGTGAATTTATTCAGGTGTTGGCCATGCAAGCCAGCGCAGGAGAGATTTAAAACTCTCCGGTGCTCCCTCCCTCCTCCTCATGCTAATGGAAAGTATCAGTCATGAGTAGAGAGCCAGAGATAAATACATCATGGTGACTGGAGGCCTGATGGCAATACTTCCTCTAGGAGTAAAAGGAGGACGGTGGACACGGTAGAATTTGTTAGTCACCAGGCCAGCACCTAGTAATTCTCGCCGCATGCCTACAACTTTAGTCAGCAGCAGCAGCAGCATGCTTTTAGTCATTAAGCAATTTTATGTAGGATTTTAAAATGTTTTGACCGGAATATGCTGTGCTTTAAAGAAAAGTGACTAATGACTTTTGACACTGAATGTTTTTACAGACTGCAGAATCCATGTGAAGCCAGTATGTGAAATATTGTGGCTGTACTAGAAAGTATGCTTTCTATATTAAACTCAAATTAACCGATTCCTTTTTGGGCACTTGAGAAACAAGCTGTAAACTTATAAAGCTGACAAATATAGTGTCTATGTTCAAATCTAGCAGATATGGACCAATATTAGCATTCATGTAGCGTTAAGTTTTTGTTTTTGTTTGTTGCTTTTTATGAATATATATATGCAATATCGGGCTGTTTTTTGTGGTTTTACCTTTCATCCAAGTTCTTCAGAACTGAAGAATCGTAAATCGAAATGTTGTAAATTTAAAAAGGATAAATCTGAGGCTTTCTCACTAAAGAATACTTGGATATATTGCCTCAAAGGGTTATTATCTATCATAATTCTACTTGGGTGTTCTTTCAGTTCAGTTGCACAGTATCAGAAGTAGCAGAACGAGTGTCCCAAGGTTTGACTAGCACTGTGTGTAGACGGATCATGAGTCGGTCTCTGAGTCTTAGCTGGCTAATTTGCTAATCCTGGTTTGTCAAATACTCTTAAGTTTACTGTATCTGGGCAGATGCATCATCTCATGAGAAGAGGTAAACGGGGAGTTGTGGCTCTCTTTTGGCCCATTAAGCAGAGCAGGGCCATAAAGGAGGCAGGTCAGGCGAATAAATACTAAACGACCCCAGCAGGGCATTGGGGAGATGACGCAGAGGAAGGGGCCTGGCGGGCTGAAGCTGTCACCCATACATCAATTACCCAACGCTGGACATTTGTCATTTCAATGGCTCCCCGTGATGGCTGGCTATTGGTAAAGCTATTTGGCTAGGAATCATAGGTTAATCTGCACCCACACCGGGTATTTCAGGGATGTTTATGGGGAACTGTAAAACCATATTTATGTTTATCTATAAGGATCTAATTGATGGTTGTTATTTAGTGGGATTTAATGGAACAAGGGTGTATTTCTGCCTTTGCTGCTGCCCATGACATAAGAAAGATCAGTTTTTTTATGAGGTTCCAACTGAGGGATACTTATACCCAGATAAAACAACCAGGAATAATACGTCTCCAAAGGGTGGAGACACAAAAACATTTGAAAATCTATGAATTAAAGCCTGACAAAAAGCATTAATCCTTGTGTTAATTACATGGCATGGGCTTTATTCTAATTTGTTAGCCAAAATGCCATACATGTATAACCTTTCAGTGGTTAGTAAAGGTGTCACCACCCTACCACAGTTCTTAAAACAAGGCAGGCCCGCAGTGCTCACAGTCAGGCCATGCAACTGTGGGAATTTTCTAGAGTGTAGGCTAAGAACAGCTGGAACATCGAGCACCTGAAAACAATTGAAAGCGCCATCTGCACAGAGGCTGGGTTCGCTCATGACTTAACACAGCTGCCATGCTTACATAAACAGAAACAACCAGGTTACATAAAAAGCAAACAAGGACCATATTAACAGAGTTGACTCTTAGGATTATCTAGATTTGCGCATCAGTTATGTAATTAATCCGTCCAATGCACACCCTCACAAAGGCCTTGAATTTACAAAGAGCTGCATTTTCAGACCTTGAAAGCTTTATTTAAACAGGTGAGTTGACTGACGGCATCCATGTACACAAAAGGTCCCGGGGATTGTCTGTACTGTAGAATCACACACACACACACACAGTTATATTTATGAACTCACACACATAGGCATACACACAACACAAATGTCCCTCTTCTAACCTTCAGTCGACCGTTGTCTCATGGCCATGCACAAAGTGAACTATCTGATCATACTATAGCAGCCTTTATATCTACTGTATAACTTCGTGTAAAGCATCACTGTGATAGCATAAAGGGTGGCGCAAAAGTGGAGCCAGCAAACTAGGTAAGCTTTAGTGACACTGCAGCTTAACCAAGTGGTAAAGTTGCAAGAACGCGCGCGCACACACACACACACACACACACACACACACACACACACACACAAATCATTTTGTGATCTGAGTGGCATTCATCCTAGTTCTGTGCACCCTTTCATCTGTGTGGCTGGCAGCAGCCATAACAGTGAGAATCTCTAACCCAAAAACTATTTCAACTGAGCTAGCCCATGTGCACCATGTGTGTATCTGTGTGTGTGTGTGTGTGTGTGTGTGCTTGTATAACCATATGTGTGTGCATGCCTATAAAAGAAAGTCCAGATCAAAGCGCCCCATGCTGTCCGTGTCCAGCCAACTTGGCAGCCTGATTATTTCGCTCCCATCAGAACTGCAAAATAAAAATGTCAAAAAAAAAAAAAAAAGAGGAAAATGAAAAAGGGATGGTGAGAGGGGAGGGCAAGACAGGAAGAGGGGAGAAAAACAAAAATGGAAAAAAAAATGAGAATGGATAAAATTGGTTACACAGAGAAAGTGTGAGATAATAATTCTTTCTTTTTTGTTGTACTCTAGCAGTGCTGTGATCTGAGTGACAGATGCTGGAGTGTTGCAGTGCTGCATGAGGGGTCGTGCTGAGCTACAGTGCATGTCCTTCCTGCTCCAATTGCAGCCTGAGATGAATAGACAAAGGAATTGAAGGAATGACAGAATCCTATCATAGCAAAGACAGGCGGAAATAGAGATCATGTACACGGTAGGTGAGGAACTGAATAAAATGCCAAACAGCAAGCAAACCACCCTGCAATCCCTGCATAAGAGTTGCAAATTCCAGTTTACTGCTAGGTAAATGCAGGTCATAACTCCAGTATAGTGTCTCGCTTAGATGTTATTTCACCACCTCCAGAGCAGCTGCATTGCATCTTTTTTTTATAGATTCTCTGTCAACATTTTTCTGAAAGATTTCGGCTCAGTTAGTCTTGGTGGAGAGGGCTGTCTTCATCAAAAAGTGTTAGAGCAGATTTAGAGCTTTGTCCACAAAGGATGGGTTGCATCAGAATTCTTACCATTCAGGATATGACAAGAAATTATGCTACCACAACTCCACTGCTAGAAAAAGAGTCTCTGATGTGTCATAGTGCCAGCTGCATGGCCAAATGCAAAATATCAAAGCAGTATGACAGTATTGCCATTGGATGATGCAAGTTGATAACATGATCTGTTTCTTTGTTCTTTTTCCTTCTGCAAACAATCTGCCAGGCCATCAGAACTAATGCGGTACAGTCATGCTGAGTGCAAAGTTCGAGTACAAGTCAAGACTTAGGCAGAAAAAGAAATAATCTTTTTTCAGGACCTCTTACTTACCTGTTTTGTGAGGTTAGACAAACAGTATATTTCTTATTTCTATATCAGATCATCTTATAACAGTATTTCCAATGTTTAAAAAGCAAGTGCAACAACACTGTATGATTAAATTAGTCATCAAAGTAGTCATTTACTTTAAGTACAGTCTTTCTGCTTAAAGGTCACATGAAGTGTAACTTCACATTTTCACAACAATAACAATAATGGAACAATAACATTCAGTGTGCAGGCAAATAACTGAAAAATCACATTTTCAAACAAAACGTACCTTTGTGTGCATTTCCATTCATTACACAGACTGATTTACCAAGCTGTTTTAAACCCACAGACACCCCCGGCACTCCACTGTCTACTGTGTGGACAGCTGAAATAAAAATAAATGATGGTTCATAGCTTCTCTTGGACTGCCGTAGGAAAATGTAACAAATAACAGACATCTGTTAAGCAACACGGATGTCACTGTTTGGAAGGAGGGACAAACATCTATATAGCACTGATTGTGACCAAGAACTTTATTAAGGCCATCTTATACATCTATGGCATGCAATAAAAAACTTGTAAGACTGTAATTTTCAGATAATGTGTCCTCATTTTGGTCCGAGATTTGACTATGTTATGCTAGTGGCGTCTAGCGTAGCCTCAGGCACAGATCTGGAGCCGGCTGCAGAGGTCCGCTAAGCTCACTTCTTTATAATTCCACCACCCCAGATTTTTTTTCAGAGATTTTTTTTTTTTTTTTTTTTTTTTGCATATTCACACTTGTAGTCTTCAGCCTCATACAATGCTGACTCACTTATGGCAATTAATCAGATTTCATGCCATACACCCTGGAGCCACCAGAGTCTTTATTTAACTTCTTTTTTTTTTTTTTTGTGCAGTTGTACTCCACAGCACCTGTGTCCACGTCACATGTCTGTAGGATGGACACTTCTTCAAATCAAAGCAAACTCATCATCTAAAAATGATTTCCTTTGAAACACAAGGATGTGATTATGATAACCCAGGATGAAACATGAGATGGGAATGTCAGGCTTCAAACGCCGGATGGGAAGTGGCACTACTGTAAAAGAGATACAGAGTGGGGAACAGGGAAAATACAGGCAGAGAGAAGGAGGGGGAGAGATAAAGACAGCCCTGCTCCTTGACTCCAATCAGCGGCTGTTGTTTGCCAACAGCTACACTCTCCACCTCTCTTCACACCTGAGGTCAACAGGGTCAGTCCAATTGCAGCTGAGGCTTTGGCCTCTTTTATACCCCATTCATACAGGAGATTCGTGTATGACCCAGAACTACCGAATTTGCACGTGCAACCCTTGTTTGAGCACACCAAGACCACTGCCACAGGTTAATCTCATGTAGTCAGTCTTTCTGCAACTGTTGCTGCAAAACCATAAACCATTACACAATTGCATTAAGAACCAAACGATGAACCAAATCCAGGTCAGTTCTAACATTATTGAACTTGAACATTATTGATAACATGATGTTATTATTGTATGATGAGGATCAAAACTGGTTATTGTGGTGGTGGTTAAAAAAAAAAAAGTTAACCCACTATATGCAGAAGAGATTTATGTATTTGTGTCTTCATAACAAAGAATAATGTGCTCTACACTCTACACTCTATGACTGATGTTCATTTCTAGCATCTTGGATAAGAATATTAACTGTGAGGAGAAATATATGGACTACCCTTTTCAGCCCTGAATAGTGTCTGCAGGTATTCCTTTCAGGCGGCATAAAGAAGCCTGACAGGCGAAACCTAAGGCAAATAAACGTCCGAAAAGGCACTGCGTGCTTTACTCGAGTGCGCAGTAATAACTGAAGGCAACTCAGACAAGCGTATCAACATTTTTGTCACTTCTCTTATCAGGACGACGGTGGCTGGAAAACAAGATTCCAGATTTTTAAAAGTAGCCATCCCCAGTGGGAATTATGACTTTGCTTAGACATACTAATTCAACATCTAGCATTTATCTTGGCATACAGGCACTATAAATACAACACTCCGACCTGCCTGCTGACCCAAAACCCCGCAGGCTATGTGATGTGCTCATATATCCGACAAAATCAAGTTACAGTTGGTCTGTGTGAGCACAACGAAGGCAGAGCTTGTACATGACGGAGCACAGAGACTGTGGCCCATGAGGATTCCTCGGGGACAGTAGGAGCAGCACTGAGGTGGAACATTGTGGACTCTCACAGCCTGACAGGTCAGTGTCTGCCATAACCCATAACACACTATGAAATGAGATGACCAACCAAGTGCATCCATGTAGCTGAAATGTCACAACTAAAGCGATGACACATTCTTGTGTCTCTTTCTGTCCCTCAACTCACTGTATACCTCCCTCTTCTTGGTACTTTAGTACTGTGGTTTGTATCCTTTGTGCGTGTGGTGTTCCAGGTAGGAGTCTAACTAAATAATTACATTTCTTTTGTTATCCATCATAGGAAAACAAGATTTCTTGCACATTGCACCCCGAAAATGCTGGTTTCCAGCCAGTGCTTCTTTTATTTATCAAGTTTCAGACCTCTTGTGTCAGAACAGATTTAAATTCAGAAATCTATTCCTGCCTCTGTTCCTGCTTCTTTTATAGATAACCTGAGAACACCGTGCAGCCATTTTCTCCTCCAAAGTGATGCCTAGAGGCGAGCCTTCACCTAATACCAACAAGCGCACTGGAGGGCAGAGTCTACGTAAAGCCTGGAGAAGATTCTGAGAAGTGGCGGTTGAGGCGTGGAGATTTCAGTTTCAGTCGAAAGTGGATAAACAGCAGGAGGGCGTTGCCTGGAGCAGAGACGCCGTTGCTGATTGTCCAGTGAACTGGTCAATCTATCGATACACTCCTCAGTTTGTTGTATATACCTGAACACACACTCAATCCAGGCCCACCCCCACCAACACACACACAAATGAAAAACCACATTCTCTAAGAAGCTCCATTTACCCCCTGAAGTTAAGCCGAGGCAGCGGTGAGAATGCCTTCTCCGGCTTGTCAACTTTGAAAACACTCTTTCCCCGAGGCTCTGTCAGCAAGTTGTGATGGATAACAGGCCGCTATATTATGTGTTTGCGCCTTAAAGGAAGTACAGTCACACACAGGACCTGCGCACTGCAGGGTATAACTGAAATAGCATAATGGCTACCTCCCCGATAGCACCCTTGTAACATCGAGGAACCGGTATAATGGGCAAACAAAAAAGGAGAATGCTTTTAGGTCTGCTTCATAAAAGATTTAAAAACACAAGATTTGTATCAGGAACAAGACATCCGGCAAAAGTGCATAACCTACTGGAGTGTTGCTTGTGCTTCCTACATTCAATACATTTCTGTCAGCCTTTAGAGTGCAGAAACAGGGAGCTTTTCCAAAAGCAAAGCAGTAGATCCTCTCAAGAGACCTCCAGGCCCACATGCAAGCATCTGAGTCTTTTCTTTAATATAAGAATGAAAGAGGACACAAACACATCTGTATCTTTTTTTTTTTTACTTATTGGACTTTTTTTGTATACAACAAAGGCAGCAGTTAAAAATGCATTCCTAGATTTTATGGCATTTTATGTTGCAATAGCTGAGCAACCTAGATACACTGCCTATGGCTGTATATACACAGGACATACAAGAAGGATGTTCAAAGGGACTTATGTAGCTGTAGTATTACTGTATGAGTCATCAACACAAACCCATCAACCTACAGTGGCTCACTAATCACAGATCAACACGGACCTTGTGCTTTTAATCAACTTCAATCAGAAAACGATTTATGTCTTCCTACTTGCTGTCTTCAAGGATATCAATAGCCTCTTATTCATGAGGGACTAGAGGTCACACTGAGAAGGATGTGAGGTGTTAAAAGCATTTCATCAGCGGAATCACTAGAATCCACAAAACCGAACTGGTTTTGTGGATTCTAGTGATTCCGCTGAAGAAATGATGTAAATGATGTAAAGCCCTCAAACATCGATGAATTTATTTATTTTTTGATTTTATTTATTTATTCATTTTTACTGATGGTGGACATGACAAAAAAAAAAGATGCTTGTCAGAATATTCCTCTAATTTTACTGTCAATTTTCTGTTAAACCTGAGCACCCATTCAGAAATATAGCAGCTGTGCATCAAAATTTTAACAAAAAAGTTACGCAGAAATGCAGCAAGCTTGTTCTAGCATTTGACTCGCGTTTGAAAATATATATATATATATTTTCTTTGATTATGCAGATTGATTCATTAATTCATGCAAATGATCTGAGGAACAGGGAAAAAATAAAGAAAAAAAAATAGGGGCTGATGCAAATCAAACGCAATTCCCCGCCTAAAAAGACTAAAATATGTGGTAATGATGGCTTACTTGCAAAGCCCCATCTCTTTGTTGCTGTTTTGTGGATGAGGTTTCTCAGGGGGAAATATAACTGGATCAGAAGCACGGCACCTTGCATTCAAAACATAGATTTAAAACTGATTATAAAACATCTGAATATATTCAAGACTTCCAGCAGCATGAGGTATTGGTAATCATTGAAATGCCTGTCAGACAAATCACATTAAAGTTAATGAGCTCAGCAACTGTTTGTATAATACAGAATGGCTCAACAAGTGAATGATAATGCTAATTAGCTCCTGAAAGCACAGTGAGACTTGTAGCTGTGGGTAGAGATGCAACAGTTAATTGTACTGTATCCATTCCATATGCTAATCATAATAAAACATTTAGACAACGCTCATGAGAAAGAGAGAGAAAGAGAACGAAAGAAAATGAACTGTATCTGTAAGATATACTATTGAGTTATACTGTACTAGAAACACAGACAAATTAGCCCCCCAGTCAATTTGCCCACCATCTACTGAGTCCTTGTGAAAAGACTATAGTTTGTAATGTCTAAGGTTATGGACTAGAGATCAGAATGGAATATTTATGTGTTTAAAGTTTCACAGGTTATTGTTATTCACCACCTACATTATCGTTTCACAATGCACTGAGCGTTCTGATTCACAGCAAGCTAAATTTGTCACTTGGGAGTGAAATGAAGGTTGTTTGCAACTCGATATGGCTGAAAATGTCATGATATCTATCTATCTATCTATCTATCTATCTATCTATCTATCTATCTATCTATCTATCTATCTATCTATCTAGCATTTCAGGAACATGGCCTCTCGTGGCCGGGATTTCACCCCACTTGCTGTCAGCCTCTGAGCCTTTGTTTTCCTCATACAGAGCCATTCAGGCGTGACCAACTCCTGTCCTCCATTTCCCACCTAATCATCACTTCACTGGTCGACAAGGACACTCATAAAAATGGTGAATTATTTGACTGAGGTCAAATTGAGCTTTTTCGTCACGTCACCGCTGAAGGATATTTCACGAATCCAAACGCTGACTGATTTTCCGCGTGTCCGGCGACCCACCGGACGTGTTTTCCACCCTTGTTTTGGTTTGAGTTGAAGAGAATGTTCATTAAAAAAAGTGAGAAATACAAACAGGTTGATAGATGGATTAAGGGTTTCAATCCATTAGTGTGAGGTTATGTCTATTTACCATATTTTCCTGAGCTGACTGTATGCGAGAGGAATTTAGCCGGTGCCCAACTACAGCTGCATGTTATTTTTAAAGAGGCTTTTTTTATCTCTTTCCGTTTGACCTCTTCACAAGAAAGCACTTATAGTATTTTACTTCAAAGCAATATGTCCCAAAAACTAAGCATAAAGCAGCCAAAGAAGTGAGGGCAACTGTGACTTTTGGTTCCGCTAAAATTGCCTTTAGCAGTTCTATTGATGGGATTGGGCATAGTCTTTATTCCAAAGCCAAAAACAGACGTGAAAATCTTTTTTTTTTCTTTTTTTCTTTTTTTTTTTTTGTGCACCCAGCCAGAAAGTATGACTTACATCTCAAATGTTTCCTATAACGGTATCAAATTGTAAGATTCAAACAAATGCTGGGGGCCAAAAACATTGTACTTATCTTCGGCCAAGACGGCATTAGTTTGAAAAGTTCTCAGTGTTGAGCTGAGATCTCTTCAGAACTTTTAATTGACTCAGAGAAGACTTGCAAATTGATTTGCAAAATGTTTGAAAAAGAAATGTGGCTGCATAATTTAAACCAGAAACTAAGTGCAGTAATGAGATGGGAGATGGCCTGGAGAGAGTGTGTGTGTGCTCAGTCGCACATGCCTGTTTTCACGTACATACACGTAAATGAGCGCCCTTACACTTTTAGAAGTAGATGCCTCACACACCGCAGAATATCTTATGTGCTAATGTCTAATTATCACATGTGCCGTTTAAACTGTGGTTGGTGCAGATGATACTCATGAAGAAGAAATAAATAAACAGCCAGCTCAAACTAGATATGTGGCACCGTGGTTTGTTTATCTTGATGTAATGGCTTTCATGTCCTTGTTGTATAATTACTTAAAATTCTGTGTACTCTACCCCCTGCTATGAACCCAACGCATGGTCCAAAATAAAACCCTCTGCATATTGTTAAAAGAAATGGAAATTAGAGCATTATGATCAGCTAGTTTTGCTATCATAACAACCCCAGACATAAAAGCAGTTCATTTTATGTGTACAGCCAATATAGGAGTTATTGATCAGCACATAACAATGCTGTATTTTGGCAGGTGGGTGGATCGAAATACACTAAACAAATTACGGAGAAAGTATAAAGATATATATTATACTTAAAATCCTACTCCTACTCAATAAATCTAGCTCATGTTTGATTCTATCAGCATTCATCAGACTCTGCTTGGTACCACTGAGCAGCCATGCAGCTTATGGGCTCTGTTTTAAGCAGAGAAAGTATGAAGGCAATATGTGGACAGTAAGCTCTAAGCCTTGGATAAAACAGAAGAGAACAGGAATCAAAGTAGTCGGGGTCATGAACAGCGTGACTGTTTAACCTAAGCAACACTAGGAAGGAGATTGGTTTTACAAAGTATGATCTCCCCCTGAATCTTGTAAAGAAAATGAGGGGGAAACAGGCACTAATTTATCATTAACCATGACAAAATAATAATAGTAATAACAAAAAAATGTTAATATGTCCACCATAATCCGTCACGCAAGCTCACGCTGGCCTTTTCTCAAGCCATTTTCTATTTAGGTTCTCTTAAAGTCTACTTTAGTCTAGTTTATTCACCAAAAGCTGGAAAATAAAACCCTTCTACCAATTCCTCACTATGGACCTAGCTTGCCATGGGTGTCACCATAACTGCAGCATTCAAGCCAATCAGGAGTTATCTGTGTAAACACAAAATTCCACAAACAAAGACATTGAGTGACAGGTCAGTTTACTTCAAGATGTTCAAGTTGTATTCCACACTCCAAAAAAACAAACATGAAGTGAACCTGTCTACTCTACGTAAATTTTTCTTTTTTTGGGTATATGTCAGTAAAAAACCTGTCATGTATCCTTAATGAAGATACCAAACCGCACTGTTAAAGTGCAGAAACAGATGGCGTACAATCAAAAATGAACACAGTTTTGTTAGTTGGGAGATCAGGAGGGGTCAAATCCCAAATGCGCTTCCATAATTAACTTCACTCTGGCCTACAAAAAGTAAGGGAAAGACAGGAAAGAATGATATTTTCTTGTATAATGGATCAGATAGGGACATGGAGGACCTGATTAGTGATTCTGCTGCCACCCTCCTTCATGAGAAGATCTGAGATAAACCCCATCCATCAAACTTGACTGCCTCATCCAAAGTGATGGGAGAAGCGAGTCTATCTGTTTATCAGCGCTCTGTCTTGCAGATAAGCCTACATATACTCTGACGACATAGGAGAGAAGCTGGAATTAGACAAGGGAGTCTCTGCGGAGAGTGGTGGTTGGCAGTATAGGAGAGACATCTACTGGCTAGCAGCTGTCTTACAACTCTATAAAGGCTTCTCTTGTATATCACCAGGGAAAGCTTATGTGGTGTGACGGACAGGAAACTGCTTCATATTCGTCTTCACCTTTGACTTTCTTTTAGCTCTTCAGCTGTTGCACAAGACAGAACATGGAAATGTCAAGCTAGAAACCTCCGGTAAAACAGGGACACACACTTGTATTTTCTGAATCAAGTCACAGCAGTAAAAGCTTTATAATGTACTGCATGTCCTGGACAAATTTGGCAGAATCAGGAAAAGCTTCTTTTTTTTTTTTTTTTTTTTTTTTTTTTCTTCATTCAAGTAGATTAATTCAATTTGAAAAGTTGCAGCCTTCAGAAATGATTTGTTTGTTTGTCTCCATGTTTGATTTTGGGGACGAAAATAAATAAATAAATGATAAAAATATGTAAATGCAGCGCTGTTTGGCAGTCAGTGTAGACGTCCCAGATGTCGAATTTCTCCATCACCACATGCACGCAGGAAAAATGTTCTAGCGAAAAAATGATAATCATCTAATGGCGCGAATCCCAGAATCACTACCAAAACCGAATTAACTTGCCAAGTGCGGAGTGTTTATTAAATTTCATCCAACTCCATTTGAAGGTTATTGTGGTAATGCAGACAAATACAATGAACATGAAATGGAGGTGGAAAACTTCATTGTTGCAACTTCACTGACGCTTTTTTTTTTTTGTGTGCATTTGAAATATCCCATCTATCTATCCATCTTCCAGAACTGCTTATCCTTGTCAGGGTCATGGGGGCGGGAGCAAATCCCAGCTGACACTGGGTGAGAAGCAGACCACACCCTGGGCGAGTCGCCAGGTCAACACAGGGATAAAATATTCAATTCCCAGTAATAGGTGAACTTAAATCTGCTAAAGGCACGTTGGATTTCTGTCTTTGTTTCATTATGTTGATGGTACTTCCATCATAGAATGATAACTCAACTAGGAACTTTGATGCAAACATATTCATGTCAGCCTTGATTTCACCTCCTCCAACTCCTTCCTTTCTCCTGCATGCGTCTTTATGCCACTGTTCCTCAAGGAAGGTGTTTACTGAGTCACATATACTGTATGTGATCACCCATGCTGAATCTCATTTAGTGGGTTAGTCCAATCGGATTCAATCAAATGGCGCAAACGGAACTGGCACACGGCCGCAGAATACAAGTTCCTGTTTATTGTGGTGAGCTGAACCGGGAGATGGTTTGCAAAGGACCCCAGTGGGATTTAATGGACAGGAAGCTTGTGAAGGCAGCGCTTGTTTACCATCTCCAAAAGAAAATGTCACGGGTTACCCTGCAGGGATAGCTATTTTCAACAGGGTGTGAGCAAACGAGCAAATTACAGAATTAAGGGCCACGAAAAATTGGCGGCAGACGATCCATCGGTGCTTGCTTGTGTCACACGGACACACACACACACTATGCCACTATGTGTGCACATGCATAAAACCACGCGCTGTGCATCTTTCCGTATTTGCACAGGCAGATCCGCGAAACATATGAACAATTATTTATCAATTTAGCTCATATCCATGTTTAATCAACACAGCCATATTTATCTCCAGCTGCTCTCTGTTGTTTTCGTGGTGCAGTTATACGGGCAGCAATCTCGGATTCGCAGCCGTATGCTGCCAACCTAACTCTTGAGAGAGGTCCATCTTTAAAATGAATGTCTGCTCTGGCTGCCAAGTCTGCTCTGAGTGGAATTAATTAAAAAGTACTATACTCTCCCATCTGCCCTGCACATGTTGGCAACCCCGATATTTTATACTTTCGGGAGACAAGTAGAGAGTAAAAACATAATCTGTATAAGAGTTTGCTGGAGGGACCTACAGTATGTTCCAGGGTGAGTGTCGGAGATCACGCCGGGACAGCAAGCAGAAGGTCTATTCACAATGAAGCAGCAGAAAAAAAAACAAAAGACCACACGGATGCTGATAGCTGTCCAATGTGGACAAGGCAGCTTAAGCGGTTCTGAATGTGGTTTATTGTATCTGACAGCGCAGTCCAACAACAGACCAACCACAGGACGAAGTGATTCAACTATTTTGTCTCCAATGCTTGTGTGGTGGACAAGTAGGACAAAGCTTGGAGGGATGTAATAGAATGTGTAATTCATGAAGCGTAGCTCTTTCATTAATTCACAACACCCATCCATATTCAGTTGTTGCTCAATGTGCTAATTACCCAAGCCCCTGGATATGCACTTTTGCATGCATAAGTCTGTGGCTGGGCACTAAAGCACATAGGACATTATTTATCTTAAAGGATCCAGTGTGTGAGATTCCAGAATATGGCAGTAATGCAATATAACATGCATAACTATGTTTTTTATTTGTGTAAAATCATCTTAAAACTTAGAGCTCTTATGTTTTTGTTACCTTCAAGATTTTTATCTACAGATGCTGCACATCCTCTTCCGGTAGAAAAAAGTGTCAGATAGTCTGAGTTTACTCTCAGTTTAATCTGCATGCTTTCTGTACAGAGTTGCAGTTGCCTGTGTGGCTGAACTGGCAGTAATGAGCAGGTGTGCCTAATAAAGTGTCCACTGAGTGTATATTTCACGGTACAATGATTGATGCTACATATTCTAATTGCATTTTCTTTAATGAACTACTATTACACTTCTATTCCCAAGATGTGTCGGCAGTGATACAGTGATAAATGAAGGCGTAGTCAAGCATCCTACTGGTATTGTGTGCCTTCTTTGACTGGGAATTTAATTGGCCGTGGGTTCTGGTTACAACTGCTTCCCTTCTCCCAGTTCTGGGCCTGCCTGCAGTTGCTATAGAAACATGAGAGAGAGAGAGAGAGAAAGAGAAAGAGAGGCACTGACTGCATTGGAGGTGTGTGTGTGTGTGTGCGTGTGGTTTGTGTGCGTGTAACTGTGACAGAGTGAGATTTCAAAGAAGACTGTTGAGCTGTGTCTAATGAGCAGAGTGTGTACTCACACTCTCATCTATGCAGCGAATGTGGTGGCCTACAGCAGGTCACATCTGACTGGGAGTCAGTGCCCATAGCATCTGCGCACACACACGCAGACACACACACACACGCAGACACACACACACACACTCACACACACACACATACGATATTTCCAAAACCCTGTAATGCTGAATTACTTGGCCTTTCCATTAATGCATTAGTAAAGCAAATTCTGCTAAATTAAATACAACAAAGTACTAAGCTGCCACATATACAATATTTTTTTAACGGCTGATAGCCCAGGCTGATTTGTGGCTCATCTTTGGGTGTGTTCATGGTGCTTGACCGGTACATGATGCCTTCAGGGTTAAGTGCAGTATCGCTTCAGAAGGCCCCGGAACTCGTTGTGTGAAAATCCGATTCAGTGCCTTTACGATCTGCCAGGAAGAGCAGTAATTATAGAAGGTTAAAAAGGTGTGCCTCGCCATAGACGGTTGGGTGAGAAATGTACCTCTTTACATCTGCTCGTGCATTAAAGGGCGGCTTTGACATGTCTAAAGGTGTAGGGGGAACAGATCTGGGTCATTTTCAACTGCAATGTAAGAAATGAACTGAATTCTTGCTATTAAATTACAGCACAGTTTCATGATTACATAACCATTTTCTTTTTATCTTTTTTTTTTTTTCCTTTTACTTTTAGCATCAACTTAAAAAGTACAGATGCAAATGCTCATTAGACATTATTCATAAACAACTGCGCTTGCATCTCTGGTGGTTTTGCTTTTGCCCAGTGGGAAATGGGTTTATATGCTCAGACAAAGCTTTAAATATAGAGATGTGTGTATATAAGCAAGCAAGCAGAGCAAAAAGCATGCCCATGAACCAGTCCAAAACCAATTAGAAGAATTTCTCATTCAGTGAGGAGTTTGTGTGTGTCTGTTTACAATCCCAACACACACTTTTATTACTACAGTCTGGAGCAGCAGCAGGCTCTTCATATAAAACAGGTAGTCCCACTGTGTTTTTAAACCTGATGTCTAATGACAGTGGTTTGCTAATAATGTAGTCTCAGAGTTGTTTTGTTACATCCACTCAACGCGGAGGTTTCAATTACACTGTCAAGGACTTTAAAGAGGTTGGTCCAAGCTGATTTGGTTTATGCTTCTGTACACACACATATTGCAGGAAAAGGGACAGGAACACTGTTTTTTTTTTTTTTTTTTTTTTTCCACTCGGCGTTGGCTTGTGTGTATGTGTGCAAGCTCCCACATCAACACGTCAAAAATGATAGATTTTCTTTGCCTCAAATCATATTTCCGGGAGTCGCTTTCTAATCCCAAGATTCGAAACATGCTGAATGCTTCTGGTGTATGACGATTTCATGAAACTTAAAGAAGTTGAAGACACGAACCTGTTAAATGTGTGCCAGAGATGCTAGAGCATTTTCTTCTCTGGCTTTGAACTCCTCTGCGGTTTGAAAAGTTTACTGTTTACTTTTTAATGAAGGCTGCAAGGTCACGGAGCAGCGTTTTTCTTTCCATTATTTAGTCAAACTTTTGACTCTATGATCTGAGGCCTCAGAGATTTATAGTTAAAATTTAAAACTTTAAAACATTTATTTTCTTTTTTTTCTGTGAACTCACATTTTAAACAACTGAATTTATGAATTATTTTTATGTCATTTGCATGCATTAAAGGATTTTAAATATTTAAATCTTTCACATCTCCATAAAATCTGACACATCCAAGCTGGCCTCAAAGAGTCGGGCAAATGCAAAGGAGTGATCAAACGCAGCTGCTTTGTTTCATTTTTTTAGAGTTGTTTGAACACTTTTGTAGCGTACAGCAAACCGTAAGCTGACCACTCACCTGCCGGGCCTGTGTCTTTGTGGAGAGTAAGTACAGGGCATTAGTCTGACTCTGCAGCACTGCTGCCATGAATGGCATTAAAGCATGTTTGGATGTCTCACAATATTGTTTGTCGCTGGATAAATCTATTCAAGTATACCACCTTAAATGTGCCAAACATTATGTTTTGCTCACTTTCACACTGTATCCATTCAATATATATCTCTTTTTACAGCCTTCCCATCACGATATCTGCAAAATAAGGCACTCTGATTACAGACATTTTACTTGAATATCAGTGCAACCATTGTCAGACACCGCATAGCACATCTTTTTAAAATAGGGTATAGCAGAAAATGTGTGCAGTATGCAAATCTCATAGAAATGTATTCATTTATGTATTTATATATCCAATTTTCTGTGTATTTTGTATAACACCGTAGTAGTGCCCACAGTTAGAAACTACTACTGCTATTAATGCATCTGTAGAGGTACCCACAACCGGGACTGTGCAGTAAAACACAAAGAACACTAGATGTCAGTAGAACCTTACAATCAATGTGTTTGCCTCATGTCGCTGTAACTTAACTGTAGGCATTTTTAGCACATATGGTGTGTATATTTGTGTGTGTGGTGGAGCATTTTTTGTTTATGTTTGTACCCAATATGTCAGATTTTATCTTGATGAATAGGATCCACACATCTTTTTTTTCTATAAACACGTGCCTGTGTTCTTGTGAGTAAAAGAAAAATGAGATAGAGAGATAAAAAAAAACAAAAAAAAAACACAGATGGAGAGACGGGGATATATAGATAGGCGACTCCCTCAATTAATCATGAAAGACATCCTTATTACTAAACCTCAGGGTCATTAACATATTCTACACCCTGTTGGGAGCTCACATGCCCAGGGCTACATGAATTCTATCTCTCAGATACTTGACATATTACCCTGTGGAGTGCGATTCCAAATAAGATCATTCAGATGACTGTGTGTGTGTGTGTGTGTGTGTGTGTGTGTGTGTGTGTGCGTGTGTGTGTGTGTGTGCGTGTGTGTGCGTGCGTGTGTGTGTGGGAGTGTCCATGTGTGACAAAAACAGATTTAACAGAAGACTGATGAGCAGCACCTAATGTGTTGAGTGTTTGCATACTCACGCACTCGTCTGAGCATCGAATGAGAAAGCCCACAGCAGGCACACGCACACACCTACCCTCAATCTCTGGTGATGGATATATCAGAGCAGTGTATGTGTCGTTCTAATTACATGCTGCATCCATCCTGCTCTCCTCTCATTAAATAATGACGTTTAATCTATGGCCCAAGGCCACATCTACAATATTGCTGCGATAAGGGCAAATTAAACAATGTGCACCTCTCAGGTCCGCTGATAACGAAGGTGAATTTGATCGAAGCTGCGCGGGCACGTACGAGGGCACGCTTTCACGCTATGCATGCGCATGAATGCCTGTCAAACCAAGTATCTTTGCAACCAATGAAGCCGGGAGTCGATCAATTTTAACCTTCGGCTCAAGGTTGATGAGAGAGAGTGGAAGTCAACCTTCACATCAGCCACAAACTCAGCAGGGGCAGAAAATCGAGACACAAAGTGAGGTGCGGCTGCAAAATATTGAGCTCCCAATGCATTAAGAAAGTTAGAGCAACGTTCTAATCATTTAATTAATCTGATGAAGGAAAGGGGATAAAAATGGTGCTCATGTGCGTCCTAAAAAAAAATCGGTATGCAGTCTTTTCTCCAGTGTCTAAAGAGCATTTTGATGTTCACATCCTAACCTTTTTTTTCAAGCCAGCAACTTTGTTCTAGTTTTTTAAATATCTGATTTATTATTATACAGATAATAAATCAGTTTCTGTTGGACATCATTCAGAAAAGAGACTTCAATTCAAAAATAAAACAAAGGCAGATGTTAAATCCACTGCTACACAAAACACCACTGTTATGTAATTTTCTATCCTTAGGTTACACGGGGTCACGCACCGGCCTTGTGGTCACTGACAGTGACAGCACTTAATCATATCAGAGAAGGCTCTCTCTCTTTGGTATGCGAGGCCGCTGTTTGGATTATTGGTGGAGAGCAGGTGCCAGCCTATCTCAACGTTGCCTGGTGACCAGGGTCGAAGAAGCTGAATGCTGGCCTCCTAGACATAATAGATAGCTCGCTGCTGACGTTCCATTAACATGAACAGACAACAGTGGCTCCAGACTAGAATGTGCTGAAGGTAAACACTAACATGAGTAAATACAATACCTATGTTTGGGTTCTATTCAATGTTAATGTAACAAGCCTCTACAAGAGTCTACAGTCATAGCGGCTTGGTGAGGCAGTACCGGTGAATTCTAGTGTCAGCATACCAATGTTGTAGGCATTACATAGGCATGCATTTTGAATGCGTGTACAAAATGTAATGAATTTGACTTTGCACTCAAAACTTCAAATGTAAATGTCGTAATGTAATGTAACGTCACGTCCTCTGGGGGACCATAACTGTGCAAAATTCCATCGCAATCCACACAATAGTTGTTGAGATATTTAAGCCTGGATCATAGACGGTATGAAATACATTACCCACAGGTTTCTGAAGAGACAAAGCTCAGAGTTTGGTGGCTCTGGCTGCCTCCGCCTTGGCAGTCCTGCCTCTGTCGCTTCCAAGCTAATCAAAAAATGGGCAACGACGTGGCTCACGGGTGGAGCGGAAATGGACTGAATGAGGTTTCTCGAGCCACCTGTAACAGCACACGCCTATCAAAGTGCCCACGCTGTTAATTACACATAATCTAAGCCTTGATATAATTTGAACAGGTGAGTTCTATAAAAATGTCCTCAGTGCAGTTGTCATGAATGGGAAAATTAACTACAGAGACCAAAACATGTTTGATAGTGCATGACATTTCAATATGGGGGGTTATGGAGAGTGATTTGTTTTGTAACTCGCCGCAAGTGGTCGTTTGTGGCACTTAAACACTTGCTTCACTTCACAGCCACAGAAGTTGCTACTTGGTCCGGACCAGCCTGACGAACAACCCAACATTTCCATCTTCATGCTTTTTTTTTTTTTTGCATACACACCCGCATTTGTGTTGAAGGACATGTGTCCACAGGGTGTTTGTGTCCTGTCCTTTCTCTGTCACATCCAGCTGTCACCGTCATAATGACAGGCTCTTTAATTATATGGGAAACAACTTCATTCACACCCGTCCCTATAAAGTGTACAGAGAGAGATCATTATATGCATGAGCAGGTGTGCACGTTTGCAGGTGTACGTCGGTGTGTCTGCCAAATGACAACCAAGAACATTTGTCAGCCAGAAAAAAAGAAAAAAAAAGAAAAAGAAGAAGTGCATAATAGATAACTACATGCTGTGGATAGATATGCATCTTGGTCTGTTCATATTTCATGCCGCAGCTTTTAAAGGCTGCAGCTGACATCCACGACATATGGTGCAAAATAAACAGCGACATGGGTAACAATCAAGTAGGCATTAATTTAAGCAAAACCCAAACAGATAAACGACATATGGTTAGACACTGAGAGGAAGACCTGTATGCTCTATGGTGCTGACAAACTGTACTTCTAACACACTTACTCCCACACACACACATAACACCATGGGGCTGCATGACCTTTCCTGCACAGTGAGAGGGGAGGAGACACATCAAAGTTTTTTTTTTTTTTTTTATGGAAAGAAACATAAATGTACATATACAGATACACAAGCACACATATGCCTGCAAACAGGGTACACACTGTTCACGCGCACACACTGACAGACACACAAACACACACACACACACACGGTAGCACCCAAGGAGTGATTTTGCATTGCGAATGAGCCTCCCGAGGAGCTCTCTGCCACGGCTTGCAAAAAAAAAAGGAAAAGCCACATCGCGGAGGGAGAGGTTGAATTCGAATTCTAACCGTTGCGTTGCATCAGCACCTCAATGACATGCTGCGAGAGGAGGCTGTGTTTGCTGTCACGGCTGAACACAGCTTGAATTCATACAACATGCGCTGCAATGACGGAGGAATTGACAGACTGAAGCAAGCCACTTTGGTTGATGGAATTGTGGGTGGAATACTGAAGAAGGCTGCATGTATGGGTGAGAGTGTCAGTGTATGTGTACATCCCTAAATAGTAATGCAGTAGGAGTCGTGACATTTCCTAAAGTCTAGAGAGGCACTCAAAATGTCATGGTGTGTAAGTGTGCGTTTGTGTGCAAAACTGATGTAACCCTTTGATAAGGTTGTTTTCATGGCACTGTGTGCAACAATATCTCATAAATTATATATATTCTTTTAAATCAGATTGAGCATATGACAGAAAGGTGTCCAACATGTATGAGCAAACTGTACAGTGCCCATGTAAATCATCTAAAATAAATAAAACAAGATACTGCAGCTGACCTGCTTGCTTGTAACCTTCCTGTGAGTGACACGCTGACTTTCTCTGTCTTCTTCTTTTACACCCACCAGTGTTTATTATTCACTGCTCAGAAATTCAGAAAAATAAATAAATAAATAACCCAACTAGAGGTTATTATGTGACAAAGGTGACTGTGTGACAAACACACTGACCATATGGCTGTCACTGAAAGAGTTCCAGTAACACTGGCAAGAATACAAACTAGACACAGCTGGTCATTTCCTAAAAAAACCTGACTCAAGCTGGCATATACTGTAGGAGTGCAAGAATGACTGGGAAATGATATTCTGGGGGGGGGGTATACAGTTGGCTGTCAAAAATGATGCGGTTATTATCAATAATGTGCAGAGTTAAACTAAAAATCAGAAGGTAACGAAAGCAGACTTTGGGTAAAATGGGACAGGAAGTATATTTGAGGCAAAACATTAAACAATGGCGGATGATGAAGTTATTGCATTCGTCCTAGATTTTCCACAGATATATATATATATATTTTTTTTTTTTTTTCATGCTTGATAAAAAAACAATATGAATAAATACAATTGAAATCAAGACAGAATGGAACCAGGGTCTATGGTAATGAATGGTACTGTATAAGACAGAATGCAATTTAATTTAAACCTCAAAAACAGTGGTTGCTCTCACTTACTCTTTAACTACCTAGCCATTTAAAATAAAAAATAAAAAAAATCATACAAAGAACTTGGGTGTTCAGCATGCCATCTAATCCATAGTCACACATGAGGGTACGGACGGTAGGAACATGTCCCTATCAGTGTCACGATGTTGCTAAATTGTCCCTACCAGTCTCAAAAGATCATTTAAACTCTGTTACGTGTCACTGATTTGAGCTATCAAGAGTTGTCAGGTGGGTGGGTTTTCTGCATAAAAGTGTGCTATTATGATCAAATGGAACTCTGACAGACGTTGTAGTGGTAGAGCATGAGCGGCGATGAATTTAAAACAACCTCGCTTGAATATAACTCTGTTGCCGTGTCATGCGTGTACCATTTCATTAACGGCAGGAGCACATTTCTGCAAGAGAAAGGCTCAAATGGCCAGATCACAAATGTGCAAATGCATATTGGCCATCAGAC
Source organism: Protonibea diacanthus (assembly GCA_028641955.1). Classification (NCBI taxonomy): domain Eukaryota; kingdom Metazoa; phylum Chordata; class Actinopteri; family Sciaenidae; genus Protonibea; species Protonibea diacanthus. Next base: position 20,419,987 of record CM053982.1, on the reverse strand, counting down.
AACAGATATCCCAAAAAAATAGGGCCACAAGACGCATACATATAAAGTAGAGTTTTATTAATCTGAAAAAAATCAGCTGATGAAACTTTTACTTTTTTACTTTCTTCCTTCCACTCACTTTGTAAGAGGTGGTATAAAACTTTTATCCTTCTGACAGAGAAAATTCTTATATGCGTTCTATTTTTGGAAAATCGACTCCTTTCCTGCTCACACTAACCCACACAAACTTTACCACTTAGAAAGTCTCATTCACAGTGGGTGCAGTGGGAGGCTCACCTTCCCCTCTGGCTATGCGTCTAATAGCTGTGGAGACTTTTCACTCAAAACCACAAATGTCAACCTCATGCTGGCACTAGAAGACAAAAAAAAAAAAAGAGGATCGCTAAAGTCTGTACAATCATCTGGGGATCATGAATGTTTTGTACAAAATTTCATGGAAATCTGTTGAATAGATATTTGAGTCTGACAACAATCGACCAGTGGCCCACCGCTGCCATCCCTCGAGCTATGCTGCTAGCATTCAAGGACACGTATACACAGTGAGTGTGTGCAAAAAAAGAAATAGGCCAATGGAAGTTTAAAAGAATCTCCTCATGTACTCATCTTGGGTAAAACTTAATTGCACTCCCATTGAAAGGGTGGTATAAAACTTTGATCCTTTTTGACAATTCTCATATAGCCTATTTTTGGACTGTCTACTCCCTTGCTGCTCACACTCACCCACACAAACTATACCACTTTTTTTTAGAGTGTCTGAATCACAGTGGGTGCTGTGGGAGGCTTACATTCCTCTGTTCAATAACTGTGGTAACAATAGTCTGATAAAAAAAAAGAAAAACATTGCTTCAGTAGAAAGCCGTAAAACAATAATAGTGCCAAGTCTTTAATGCAGGTCCATTGATTTTTTTTTTTTTTTTTTTTTTTAAAGTGCTGGATTTGTTGTACATAGTAAACAAGTCAGACCATGTCTTTCTATCTGCTTAGTGCGGAAAATGCACCACACCTCATCCTATAATTTCATTTCGCCCTCCTGTGCTGTAAATACTCTGTGAGAATAAATTGGTTCCATGGGAGAAAAAAAAAAAAAGAAACTAGTAATCTCAGCCAGGAAACAGGACAAAAAAAAAAAAAAAAGAAAAAAGAAAAACAAACATGAAATAGAGAATACAACAGTCAGACTTCAATAAATTGTTAACAGCGTAAACAGAAGCATGTAATGTGAGAGCATCAGACAGATCAAGGAGGAAAGCGAAAGAGGGGATGCCAGAAAACTTTAGTTGTCTGGCACAAAGTTTGGCATTAGAAGAGAGATCATTACTGGACCATGTGGCTAGTCTGGCGGTTTCATCAGCTCTGAGCGCTTAGCTTCCAATTAGTTTGGCCTTTTCCCTCCTCTGTCAACATCTATTGGTATCTTTTTACTGCAAAATAATTATGGCTAACAACTGGGAAATACTTACATACACATTAAAAGTGCTCTAATGGGAACATCATCCATAATTGCCCCTATGGCCAGCAGTCATTTGGGGAAAGTTGCAGGCATATGCAGTTCCAGTGCATTGCTTGTGATTCTCTCTTTTGTTTTGCACTGGGCACGGAGTGCATGCTTAACTGCCAGCGTTTTTTTAAAATGAGATGTTGATTATTGCTGAGATGCTTAACTGTCCAACATTATGCGATCAAAACAATGAATTAAGGTGTATAGCACCAGCTAAAAGCTGAAAAAAATATTGTTTCGTACTAAGAGATCCTTTCCACATTCAATCAATTTATTTATGATGAAAACTATGAGGAAAAGAGGCTCAATTCAGCAATGCAAAGGACAGTCTTTTGGCAAGGCAGAAGACAGTAAACAAAGTATGAAAGGAATATGAGGCTTCTATTGTAATACATTACGATATGAGGCATCTAGTTTGGCTCCTGTGATCTTTCATGGCATTGCACGTTAGTGTACTTAACTGAAAGTAGGTAAGTAATGTTGAAATGAAAAATCTTTCTACCTTGGGAGGTGATTTAATGTTAACAAAACTGCAAGCTAACATCCACATTTCCAAACACATTAAGCTAATTGAGGTCATTCTTTAGCCCAACCGTGTTTGTAAGTACTAAATATCACCCTGGAGCACAGAGCCAATGGCTCAGAGGAGGTGAGAGCCTATAGTGGGATCCAATACAGCGTAAAGGAAAGAAACCTTAACAGATGGAAGGGCTGAACAGAGAGAAATGCAGATTACAACGAGGTGTGCTATTTCACCACCATGGACGACATCATGGATAGACTGTGATAGGCTATTTCAAAGGCCATGGTCGATGCCATGGATTTACCAATAATTTACTCAAACATCAGTCAGACAAAGGATAACAAAGTAAGTCAGACTAAACTAGAGGGGCGTGAAACCAATTGCAGAAGACAAATGAATACATAGCTTGAGTGATGTTGATGCCGAGTGGCAACCTCCGGTGCTGGGAAATGAAGCCAATGTGTAGTTACACAAAGTGCTAAAAACTGTAATTCCTCAAGTGGCTGCTTGAGACAGGCTCCGGAAGTGATCTCCATAAGCACCCATATTAAAAAGCCCAACTTCACAGCAGAAATAAACATCTTCACAGCATGGTATAGACAACAGTTTTGGTCTCTATAGCTAATTTCCCCATTCATGAGAACTGTGAAGGGGGAGAATTATTATTATTTTTTTTTAACTCAAACTTTAAATTATATTAAGGCTTAATGCTGTGCATAATTAACATTGCAGGCTCTTTGATTGACAGGTAAGTCCACCGACTTTGCCGACATTTAGATTAGCCGGTAGGTGGAAGAAGCAGTACATCCGACATGGTGGCAGCCAGCAGCACACATTTTCAGCTTCAGAACAACGCTTCGGAAAACCTATGGGTGCTGTCACTCAGGCTCTGTCCATTCTTTATACTGTCATTGGTTGGTGCCCATGCAGCAACAACAAGACATGAATCCACTGTAACCTAAATGAAATGTACAAAATCCAGCAACAGCAAACTCATTTCTCTCATTATGATCACCATCATGGTTACCTGCCCATAGTGTGCTGTGTGCTACTCTCTAACATTTGCGCTTACTTGATGAGCAGTGAGCAAGTAGCAGGACACGAACTTGGTGAAGAAGTCACAAGATTCTCTCCCTTTTCTTTGGACATTTTGTTACAGTCATAAAAATAGTGAGGGAAACAGAAATACAGCAGACAGGCTGAGCAATTTCAAACCTCCTGGGAGTCCCATAAACTAAAGACTGGTGGAGGCCATAAGGGGGTACTAAGGGTCAGTCATTATTCATTTGCAGATGGTAGTGAATCAGACGGCTCATCAACCTGAATGAGGGAGTTCAGGTTGGTAGACGCTGTGCTAGAGGCCCGTCTATATGCAAGCATTAATGACTTTAACTTAATGCGAGCAGCAGCATGGTGTTGGCGAAGGTTAATGAAAAGTAGAGTATTACTATGTAATTGGGTTAGGGTGGTCATGGCCCCATTCTGCGTACTGTTACTAGGTGCACCTGTGTTTCTCCTGTCATGACAAGGCAAGATTTTTTGTGGGTGGTGAATATGAACGGGTAACTCAGCATATACCAACAAATAAACAAGCACATCCACATGTCAGTCCTCTCTACACCTTTTTTTTTCCCTTCGTTTAATTAGATTTAGTCATGCTCTGCTTTAACAAAGGTGCATGACGGTGGTGGGCATAGGCCAGCTAGGAACCAAACTTCAGCTATTAACTTGCTTATCTAGCTTAGTCATTGTGGACAACCAAACAAAGAACCACATTTACAGGCTGAAGATATCAAATCTGATATTATAGCTTGGCCTGGATGTCTGGGGCGGAGGATGTTTCTCTCCAATCCAATTCAGCTGAAAGTGAAACACTATTCATCACACAACACTCGAAGCATATGGCTGTCACTGCATGAGGTGGAAAAAAAAAAAAAAAACACTGGCAGCCGCACAAACTGGAAGCGAATGCAGCACAATTCACAGTCAGACGGATGTGGTCAAATTAGATCAATTCGGAGATGAAAATTGTCCAATTGCACTTTCACTGACGTCACCGTACGGGAAATGATTCACACGGCTCTGCTTAAAATGTCAAAATGAAAGCAAAGAAAAGGTTAAACTGATGAGGCATGATGGTGATTCATGTCCACACAGCGGTCAGTCTATCGGTGTGCAGTATGAGTAGCCAGCACACGGCCCAATGGCACCACGCGGTAAAAGAGCAGAAAACCTTGCGCTTATATCCAAACTGCCGACGATGACAATAGCAAATTAATTTGTCTGCAGATTAATTAAAAGGAGGTGACATCGTTCTTTTTCTAATCACCGTTTGAAAAAAATAGTTTGTTCTACTCCTGTTAGTATGCAGTACTGTGTAAGTGTTTTACAGATGACTTTGCCGTGGGAAAGATCTGACTAGTGGAGGAAATAAATGGAAGTTTTTTTTTTTATTATTTTGTTTTATTTTATTTTACTGTGATGACCACAACTGCTGCCCGAGAGCTGCTTTGTATGTACATGTTTTGACAGTGCTGTTGGCAGTTCCTGCTGCTGGAGTGACATCTTGTCAGACCTAAGCAAACGATGAGCAGACAGAAGCTTTAAATGTTAAATGCAGAAAATGGCCAACTGAGCTGTGTCAAGTGCCCAATACACCAGGGGCCATTTCCAGTCTACAACATTTGGCTTATTTCTTTACAATATACAAGTTTATTGTTTGGTTTTGGTTCATTGTTATAATATTTCTACTAGCTTGTTCGGTTCTGTTCAGATTACGTTACGTTCGCTTAGCTGACCTCTTTTTAAAGGCCCATAACTGTGCTGCGTATTTTGTGAACTGTTCATTTTGGGGTAAATAAAACCCACTGAAATAAATATCCTGCCAGGATATTTATTTCCATGCCTGCCAGCGCAGTCCCTTACACATCCATACAGCTATGCTGAGCCTGCATGACTTCACAAGACACCCCAAATTCATATAAGCGAGATTCAGAATGCTGTGTAAACAAACTTTAAGGATGACTCCAGCAGTTTTGCAGCTCAGTAAATCATCCGTGCTTACGATTTACATTATTGACAACCATGTCCCAATTAATGCAAGTCGCTCTTGCATATTTAAATACATTTTTTCCCACCTTCCAGGGGCCTATCGGTTTAGTTCAAGAATGCCATCAAAATCAAAATTGCGACGAAACACAGAAATGCATTGCTTCCCTGAACAGAGCTTTACTTTTCACTCAATCACACAACACATTCATAAAGTATAATGTTTGGAACCTCAACAGGGAATACAAACATACATTTCCTAAATTTGACAATTGCTTGAACTGAATAGTTTCCAAAAAAAAAAAAAAGGAGTGGAAGACAGCTTTAGCTCCACGATAGCATATCAGATGTGCGCCATCATCGGATGATCAGCCTTGGAGGAGCCACATACTATGGTAAACGGTAAGACGTGAGAAGAGTTGTGATATCGAGCAACTGTTGTAGTGAGTATACAGAGGACCAACAGATGACAGCTGGTGACAAAGTATCCACAAAAGTGTTTTTTCGCTGCCATGAATAGGACATTGTGAAGGGCTGTTGAAGGAGTCAGAGCGAGACAGTGATGCAGTGGATGGGCCTATACGTGTGTGTTCTCTCTTTCGCAGAAATGGAGTCCAGTTGACAAAGATGTAGATCGCTCTTAGCTACGATTTTGTTGTCAGAAACATGGCGTGCTTCACGTACGAGCAGGACCGCTTGTACAGTAGGTGGAACATTTAAACTTCATCAAACATTCAAGACAGAATTTGTGTTTAATATGCATGCCCTAAATTTGGGGTTTGAAAGAGTATGTTCAAACCATTTTTTTTTCTTTAGGTTTGTAAAACATTTGAGACCAACCCAACACTGCTCTGTACATGTGCTCATGTACACATTGCACACCTATTAGTACAGTATGAGAGCTACCACTAGTTTTACCTGCAATTCAAGATCCACAGACAGGCCCAGGGTGGAGAAGATCCGAGGACAGCATCCCGGAAAGCAGGCAGAGAGGAAAGAGACAATTAGCATCAAGAAAGATTAAGTCCAAGTCACTTCAGCAGGATGAACCAAACTTGGTACAATTACACATCATTAGGTTAAAGGTTACATTTTGGAATAGTAAATGATGAGGACAAAGGATCAGGCACTTTTTCAGTTCAGCCAATCCAGCTGCTGAAGGCTCTTTGTCTGGAAAGTTTCAGACTAATTAGCTGATTTCTCCTGTAGGAGCGGAGCCTGACAGGGTCTAGTCCATGCCAGGGTGAGATAGTGTGTGTGCCAGCTCAGTCTGGCATAGCAGCATGGGAGAGGCTCTGCAGTCACGGCCGAGACGACGTGAAGAGCGCTGGGGCACATTAGCAGATAGAAAGTGAACATCTTCATGCTCCAGAGAGAGGAGACAGCAGAGACAGAACATTTCTTATTTTATTCTGCACATTAAATGTGAATTTGAGGGATGGTTGAAGGTCAGCAAGTTGCCCTGAACTCTTTTTTTTCCTTCCCTTTTTCAAAGTTGTTTACTGTCAACAGCTGCTTCTGTGTGTGTGTGTGTGTGTGGAGGATGAGCGATGAAAGTCATGCTCTAAACTGGAATGCCTCCTTCTCCTACGAGGGGAGGAAAACAACTGAAAAAAAAAAATATATATATATATACACACAAAACTCAGAGCACTTCTTTCAGAGTGAAGGTTACTACAAACTCTAGAGACTGAATGACTTTGTGTTCAAATGGAAAAGAGAGACTGTGGGAGGAGAAGGACAGAAAAGAGAGAGAGAGAAAAAAAGGGAGAGCACTGCAACTAAACCCTCTGGTGACTTTGCATTCACAGAGACGGATATAAAAAAGAAGAAAAGGACAGTTTTGAAACTTGTCAGGAATACTGTGAGTGGTAAAGATGGCGCAGAGGAGGAAAAAAAAAAAAAGAACGCAGCTATAAACACCTACTGGCAGTTCAGCATGCATAGCAAACATCGTACCTTTGAAACATGTCAAGAGCAAAAGGAACTGCTCTCGCCTGAAAGCCTTTAATTCCTCCTCTTGACTTCGAATCATAGCAGGCGGTAGTCTATGTGTAGTGTGCGGCGTCGGTGCATGAATGTGTTTATGTATCTTTTTTTTTTGTTTGCTTCAAAAGTGGGGCTATTTAGGGCTGTAGGGGGTCTTTGTCAGCTGTACAATTGAGGTGGAATTTACAAACTTCATAGTGGCTCGGAGTGAAAATCTGTGTTATTAAAGAATTGGGCTTTTTTTTTTTTTGCACTCTTGGCACATAAAATCCAAAAGAGCAAGGCCAATCCAAATCCCAGCATGCAAACAAAAGCAGCGAGGAATGTTTTTTTTTTTTTTTTTTTTTTTTGCGTGTGTGTCCTCCAGAAGTCGGGTCAGAAGCCGTACACAAACACACTGTCCCCGTAAAAAAACAACACAAGCTGATTAACAGTCAGAGTTCTCCTCCGTCTGGTGGGACAGCCCAGCACAGCATCTCCCCTGTTGTTTGTCTCTAATCTGTTTTTATCTCTCCGAGCCTCGTTTCATTGTCTATCGCTGGTTCTAAGTCCCTGTTTGTTTGCCACGTCCTCTGCCCATCCTTACCCCCATCTCTGTTCTTTTGTACTTCACACTCTATAACACATTTACAGTGGATGTCACGTATTGTATCACTGTGTGGCTCATTGTTTTATCTCCTTAGACCTCCGTACATCTCAAACGCTACCCCATACATCCCAGCTCAAATGCCCTGGCTGGCTCACTCTCGGTGACTTACGTTACAGTTGCTTAAGTCTGGGCTGAATCCAATTCAAACTCGGTCAATAGCAGACAAAGCCTTAACTGACAGAGCCTCCTCCTCTCCTCCCATCACTCCTTCCTCTTTGTTGCTTCTCTTTTCACCCAGCTGCGCAGCAAGGTCAACAGCTGGATGAACTCATCGGGGTGAAATGCTTTCGCAGCACCAGAATGAGAGAGAGAGCAATGTCTGGTCTTGAATTGGTGTAGGGATTACCTACAGCCTCTTCTCTCCTAGCTTTATCTTCAGCCAGACTGATCAGTGTCCCAAGGAAAACATCAACTACTATCCTTCAAAAAAAAAAAAAAGGAAAAAAAAGTGTTGAATAGGGAATAAAGTAGCAGGTGGTAGAAGAAATCAAGAGAGATTAAAAAAAGTCTCAGAAAAAAAATAAATAAATAATTTAAGCAATTAGATAAAACATAATAAACCATCTGTTCACACAGTTTAGGGAGAAACAAAGCTAATAATGATGCATTGCTCTAATTAGAATGTGTAAACATAATTAAAATCTGTAAACATTATATACAGTAAAGGTTTTATATTCAAGCCAAAACATCTGTGATGGATCCTTTTTAAAGCTCTCTTCATCAGTCAGAGCAGGCAGCAGGACAGTGACAATAACACGACTGAAGGAGACGTGAAGTTTTGTCCTGGTTTAAAGGACAGAAGATGGAGGTCGCTCTGTCTGTGGAGTCTGGTGGAGAAGAGACAGAAAGAGCTGAGGTCCAACCACTGACAGGACACAAGAGAGCAGCTCCAGGCCTCTGGCTCTGACAGAAGACAGGCTGGAAGGGAGGACAGCTGTCCAGCTTTGGATCGGCTATCAAAGAATATGGAAAGATATGAGGGGACAGGACCAAGGACTGGACACTGAGGAGACACACTTCATCCCTCTGGCTGACCAAGAGAACACACACTGACTTCACAGTGTCGCAAAGTTCACATCATGTGAGGACGTGGTCTTCATTTAGACTGAGGACTGCAGGGTTCTGGTTGACATACAAATAATTTGAAGATGACTATTCATCTATATGAAAGGAAAATGCCTAATTATGTCTAGATTTTAAATAAAGACTCCCCTGATAGAAGTAAAAGCCAATCTAATGTCTATTATCAAGTGATTTAATGTTAATTATCTACATTATGAACGGTCATCATTTCACCATCTGCTGGGCTACAGTGTTGATCAGCTCAGCAGACGTGTTGTGATCTAATAGGATCAGACAGGTGTGAGACACACAGGATAAAAACAGCTCTGCTCCAGTGAAGGTAGCTGAACTCAAGGGTCCATGATAATAAAGGGAAAAGAGTGGAAATAAGAACCTTTAATCATGTGCAGCCATAAAATCATTCTATATATCATATTTCGATACTAATAATACTACTTTCATCAAACTATTGCCATGAACTTTAATTGTCAGTAAGAGTGAGTGAAAGTCTTCTATTTATGTCACTTTGTACCCGAGTTATGAACGCTTCAGAGGGAGAGGTCTCTCTCTCTCGAGATGTTTCCTGCAACATTTTGAGCAGAGCTCAACTAGATAGCTTTGAAGTCTAATATACTGTAAATCTCATGTAAATTCCAGCTGTCATGGGCAAACATATTCCAAAGCCAACTTAGGAGGAGATCTTACCGAAGCTATAAAAATCCACATGATGGAAATGTCGTATACTGTATAAATAAATGCGATATATTTACTGTATTTTTTATTTTTTTGTCTTTGGCACACATACCCTGTACTGTGAGGTTAATATCTTAAAAAGATATAGCAAATAGAATCCTACATTTGTGTTTCCAACATGAAATGAATTGTATGCCCATGATATTATCCACTTCTGACTAAAAGTAACTCATGAAAAGAAAAGAAAAAAAAATGGAGCAATGTTTGGTAAATAATAAACAGTAAATTACATCAATCTGAATACATCAGGTCACTGTAACATCAGCTTCACTGTGCCCCAAAGCACCGCTCTAGAAATAAGCTTTTGCATCACTTGAAGCTAGACAAAAAAAAAGAAAGAAAGAAAACGTTTGATGAAAATGATGAAAGCAAAATGTAAGGGTTATATTGACATTACAAAGTTCACCACCAAAGAGAATATAAAACTTCTAATTCAGTGAGAGAATGGTATCTCTTTCTTATTGCTTACTGGCAACACCTCTCCACCCTTCCTCTTGTAGATTTCCTTTGAAGCTGCATTATGTGATCTTCAGATAGGAACGAACAGAGCTTGGCTGTGAGGCCTCTGAGAACCAGAGTTGAATGTGATTCAGACAGTATCACCAACACATTGAAAGAGGTTTGAATACACTGGCTTTGTAGTTTATTTCCTACAATACACGGTTTTAAAAAAAGGGAAGCTTTCAGGAATACTTTGCTGTTGCCTTTGTCCTCATCTCACCCACCCACTCTTCCATATCTAGCAGAGATAGATAGAATATCTCCATAGCTGAGGCCAAGGGTCACCTTAGTCACCCTGATGATGTTATGTATGTTTTTTTATTTATTTATTTATTTTTTTATGCAGTGCCGCTCGATATTTTTCTTGAAGATCGTGCATTTGAAACAAGAATACACTCTTGAAGGTCAAGTGGCTTTTTTCACACTGTTAAGTTAATGGAATAAACATACAGGCTTGGCTTTTGACAACTGAATCACAACCCACCACCATGTGCAGGCAGATATAATATATATATATTACAAAGCTACAATACAGTATTCATCCTATCCTAAATATTGAGATGAAACTAATTCATTCATTTTCAATTGGCCAATTATTTTCTAGATAAAACGTAACAAAATCTTTAATACATTGTTCTGTTGTTCTGTTCTGTCTCTGTCGACAGTTCAAAACTGAAAGGAATTTTGATTTAAAATATTCTCCTTCAACTTCAAACATGACCTAAATGTTCAAGATCAATCAATTATCTGAACGTTTGTCGATTCATTCCCAAGTGTTTTTATCTACTATTCTTTTGCATTACACGGCAAACCCCAGCCATTAAATCAGCTAAGTCACAGCTGATTCATAATACCCACTGTGTAGTGTCAGCTTATCCTATCCTAGAGTGTACAAAAGTGAAATTGATGGGTGGGGAAACACACTTGTAAAATGTGATATACAGTATGGCCCTACTATACACATAGACACAGTAGACTTTTTTTCATGATGATGGACCAATTGTCAGGGTTGACTGACCAACTGTGACAAACCCCCAGAACCTGAAATGAACAGCGGTCCTGCAGTCAACACTGTTAATACGACCAGCAATCAGCCTGAACTGCTCATCCAACATCCTAATAAATCTTATGGGGGGCAGCGGGGCTTTACACTTGCTGTGTGCCTGCCTTATCATGTAGTGAGGAGCCTCCTGTCCAGTCAGTATTGTATTGTACGACAGTTAAGACATAGTCAAGGAAACACTACCTACACTGCCAGTAGTTTTATATACACATTGTTGCCCATAAAGTTGGAAGAAAATATGTGTACCTCTTCTCATGAAATGATTGCGACAATGTGATTTATTCTTGATAGATAAAGTGTATCTTCTCAAAACGTTATTAATCATTCTCTTCCAAACATCACAGTGAAAATTAAACCACAATTAACCTTATGTGTATATATGAAAATAAAAAAAAAAGAACTGCGTCTGAAAACAAAATGATTCCAACTTTATGGGCAACAGTATATACAGTATATAATACTGACAGTGTTATTAATACTATCCTTGCATTTTTTGATTGATATGCAAACTCTTATTAGACGTGGAAAATAATAAGCTGTTTGAGGAAATTATGACTGACTTCCATCTTGATAAAAATATTCCATTTAGTTTTGGGTTCTAACGACATGGTGATTTGCCACATTTGACTGGTTTGCTATTTGATATGATTCACTGATGTGTATATTAACTGACAAGCTGCTGTCAATAATCAACCAACTGTGCCGTCTAGATGGGTATTAAGATTCACTGCTGATGGTGTCTGCTCATCATCATTTGTCAGATAAATAACTTTCACTGAAATCAAAAGAGAAACTTGGTATCCGTATTAATAAACTCGGGGAAAAACGAGAGGAGAAGAAAGGAAAAACATGACACTGAAACTTCGGAAACAGGACGCCTGTGCTTTCATCCCTCAATCTTAATTTACTGCTGTCAGAAATTTCAAATGGTCCCATTTCGTCAAAACATATTAAATGTCATTTGGAAGTCAGTTTCCGTAATTATATCTGATTATCATATGCATATCAAGATCTGAGGAGCACAGAAGAGCATTAGAATATGACCTGTCAGTACCTTGTCAGTATTAAAAATAGACTTTTAAATATGTCGCTTCGGAATGAAATAATGAACTCAAGACAAAATAAGGCCATGTTGCAAGGATGTGATGTAAAGAATAAATGCATACACCTATGATAGAAAGTCCGTGAATGCACAATGGTGAATCTGTGTGACCAAGCCTTCATTTAGCAAATATAAATGGAAATTGTTAGAGTTGGCTGACTGTGGTAAACATTCATGCAAGGTCAAAAGTGTAGGGAGCAGGCTTAGAGATGAGTGTCTTTTAAAGGCAGCGTGGCTGAGCTTCAAAGGATTCAATATCAGCACTTTCCCCTATTTTCATCACCTTACCGAAAAGCCAAGTGTCAGGCGAAATACATTACTGCTTACATAGCTGTGAAAGCAACCGCCCCAATGACTGACTTCTCCTCATTGTTTGTCTGTCACTGACTCTTTGTGAAAAAAAAAAAAAAAAAAAAAAAAAAATGTTAGCAGGTTAGAGATCTATTTACTGAAACTGGAGCTTTTAATAGTCCACATTATAATAAACAGTCATGACTTTGCAACAGTTCAACGACTTCAAACCGCAAGCGAAGCGAATGAGTCAGCAGGCTGAGTGCTCGGTTCCACTTCAGATTGTGTCCTTCAAAAAGTTCCATTTGGAGGCTTTAGTGAATGTGGGATGACTTATCATGGACTGATGGGAAAGTGAAGGCACTTCAGAGTCATTTGTACCAGCAACCAGCAGACAAATACTCCTCAGAAGGCCTCTTCACAGAGATGCAGTCCAGTTCATCCTCAACAACAATTGTGAGGAGCCAAGTACCTTGTGTGATGGAAAAGTACCCAGTGACTTTGGAAAATCACTCACGCGCTTTACGGAATGATGGTGAAACCATCAAACACGTTTGGGAATTTTAAAAAGAGCTGAAATGATCTCTTTTTGGTTTCAGAAGTACAGTCTAAAATCATTAACATGGCTAAATACAAGCTTAAGGTCATCTGTAAATGGGTTTGCTTGAGCCATTAAGACACCTTAATTAAATGATCCTTTCACTTTGGAAAATTTGCAGTCGGGTGTGTTTTGGAGCGACAACTGATTGCACTTTACTGCGATTTTCACCTTGCGTAGTAATGTGTGTCATCACGCAGCTCCATAAAGTTTTACTTTCACACTTTTCTGCAAGCAATGCCCACGTAATGAAAAGACAAAAAGACATTAGGCTTTCTAATTTTTTGGGAATTATTTGGTAAGATCGTAATATTGCAGAGGCACCGACAGGTTTCTTTTGCCTTGGCCTTAGGATTATAACTTATGCATCAAAACAAACATCTTACTCATACTGTGTGGCAAATTGTTCATTCTGAAATGCTCTTATTTTATTTTCAAATTTCAGCCCTAACCAAACAGTTTGGGGCTGTCGGTCTCTTGCACTGAGCAAATGCACAGGGCGGTCTGTATTTGAGGGCAAACCACGACACAGGAGAAAATGCAGCCTCTTTTGACTGGCTTCAGGCTCCTGGTTATACACTGCCATCCCCTTGACTGCTCTATTTCTTTGTTTTGGCCAAAAGGTAAAGCTGAAAATTTAATGCAGTCCAAAATACATAAAAATTCAGGTGTCGAGGCATGTTGTCTAGTAGATAGTAGAAAAACGCACCAATATGGAAAAGTAAAATTAAATCAATATATTACGAATAAATACATAATAATAATAGTATATGAAATTGAATCTGTCAAAGACTTGTTGACACTGAAGAGTGTGTATTTTTATTTCTTCCCATCAAGATTCACATCATGTTTATCATGGTCCGTAGGCCTTTTTAGTGAAAATCTTTCCACTGAATACAGAGAAAAAGTAGCAAACCCACTGAGATATGAATGGTGCTGAAGATAGTAGCCGCTGTTTATTCATGCTCTGTTCTTTGATTTCTTTGTTTCTGTCCTGGTGGAGGTCATTGGCAGCACTTACCTACACAGAAAAAAAAAAAAAAAGACAAGAATGAAAGAAACATGAGACCAAGATGATGAATCTGATTTGGATACTGTAGATGCTGTAAATTATCTGCTGTTAAGTCAGCCAGCTCACGTAGAACAGACAATTATGTAAATGTAGTATATGTATAGCATCCATATTTGGCGTCTAGTCTCTGACTCTTGTGTGTGCAGCACCTGACTCAAGTTGGACTCCCTGAACTGACTGGCAGGGTTTGCTTTATTCCGTCTAAACCACCAACAGCATATTCTCATATGCTGCACTTCATCATTTCAAAATTAATATAATAAAAAAAAAAGAAAGAAAGAAAAAGAAAACTGCCATAGAAATACTCCCCATACAACCAATGAGCAACCAACCTCCCTAACAATAGCTCTCTTCAGTTGGTGATATTACTGCTGCTGTCTTTTAGTCTTTTAAGATCATGTTCCCAGAGATACGTTATCACATTTTAGCCTAAAGCCAAGCCTGTGTGTTTATAAGTCAGATTGAAAATCCACCCATAGACACCTGAGCAAAGTGACAGAGGCAGTGGTTTTCAAAAGCAAAGGATCCTTCGGGGGACGGAGAAAATCTAATCTCATCATTGCTGCCGATCTGTATCTAAGAGCATTGTAAAGTAATAAGGAAAAGATAAGGATATAATTTAGCTCCACCAAAGTTCATATTGACACTGGCACAGTGAGGAAATTGGCGAATCTCAATAATCTGAACTGAATCAGATAAATGAGTAATTTTATATAATTTTTTAGCCCAGTGCACAGGGGAAATGGCAGACAAAGCATTAATTTCACAGTTCATACTCCATATATTCTTTTATCACTTTCAGGCAACGGTTCATCTGATGCAGAGAGAGCTGTTAGACTCGGGGAGATACTTTGATCTGCTCATCAACATACTTCAGAGCCATTTGTTCAGTCTCTGCTTTGTATTCAGTTAATCACAGCAGTGTAGTCAATAAATAAGGAATGGAGGTTTTTTTTTTCTTATTTAAAGATGATGAAAAGGTGAAAATGTTTAAATGAATTACTGTGGAGCTGATCAATAGTGGCATTAATTATTATTATGTTCCCTGCAGAGAGAACGTTTCTCTTTAGAAATGCAGTCATACAGTGTGTCCTCCTTAGGAATAATGATTTCAGTCTTGTACTTAAAAAACAAGGGCATCCATTCTGCAGTAAGAGCTGTTCAATGTGAGGATGATAGAGGACCTACAAGAGTTGATGACATTCACCCAGAACCTGCACTTTAAACAGTTCCCACCCACCCAGCCAGCCTCACAGCGGAGTGCCAATGTTCGGTCAGTGCAGCACATAAAAGCCTGACTTCCAATTTGCATTTAGAGAGCGTTGTGGCTGATTTCCTTTGGAGGATGGAAGGGGAGAAAGAGCCAAAAAGTCATTTTACCTCCTGAACTCTGTCACTGAGTGTTCCCCCACAGGCCGAATGTCAACCCAGAGGGTTTCACTGGGATGACAGACGGCCGGCCCCGGACAACTAAACTCATGTCAAGCCTGTCAACAGGCCTGACATGGTGAAATCAGTTTTCACCTCACACACACTCCAAGATAATTACACATCATTAACGAGGTAGAGGGCTTTAAACATGTTGAAATGAAAGGAGGTTTGCCAGACAAAGCTGGAGAGAGTCGGGATGAAGGTTGAGGGTCATGGAAGATAAGCACGCTGCAGTAAGTTGTACTTGCAAGGGGACTTTTGCAGAGAAAGTTGTGCGCTTATTTTGAATTTGACACGATTCCAGCCTTTAACTGACAATTATAAAAAGTATTAGCCTCACAAAGTAACCAAAGGCTGGACTTTAATTTAGATTCAGCTGAAGCATGAAATTGCAAGACAAGGTTAAAGTAGATAATAACTGGCTTTTTGACTTAAATTTGGTAAAGAGTTTATAAAAAGCCGACGACATTCCTTGTGCAATGGTGATTTTTAGCCATGTGAGCAACATGACTCCAGGGATGGGAGTGTTTGTCAGTGTTGGTCCAAATGGAAGTATCTCAAGAACCTTGTATTTTGTACAGACATTCATGAATTGTAAAAACGTAGCACATTAGCAGTAACTAAAAGCTTTTCCATCCGCTTCAGCTTGGTGTTTAGTGCTAATTTGTAACTGTTAGCATGCTAAAACACGAAACTAGGACGGTCTTAAACCTTGCACCTGCAACATGGTTGCATGTTAGCTATGTCACTGTGAGTATTTTAGCAAGCTCGCATTAGCATTTGCCTTAAAATAATTGTAATATTACATTATTTTGAAGACTCAGTTTCTAAATTACATACATTTAACTGAGAGGTGCTTTTTAATGTGCCCGCCTCATTTATTTCAAGCTTAGCAACTGTCATGGTCCTAATATGAACAATAACACATGACAAGATAAATCAGTTTAATATTTGGAAAAACATGAATAATTATCTGAGTACAATAAGTGTCTTCTACAGACTGTCACATTGTGTGCGCTGGCACTACTATTATAGCATCCCTGAGTATGAACTGGCTGTGAACCCGAATAATCACAGGCTTCCTCAGTAATGATGTGATACGTGTTATGATATCTTACTGTGGAAGCCATCCTTTCCTTACATTCTACAAAGACTTCTGGGACTTCATCCCTGTCTTTAGTAGTAAAGTGTAAATTGGATTAGCTAAATTCAACATCCCTAATCCATGTGGGGAAATCCATTGTCTGCATGTGAGATAACCAATCTATTTAGGAGCATTGGGAAATTATGTAGTGCTCCCTATCTAAAGCCTTGCCCAAGAATTCCGACTTTTCTAATACCTAACTTCATGGCTTGATTAATCAGGATACGTACAGTTACTCTATTTGCATTGTCGCATAGTGAACTGCTGCATAATCCCTTTGCGATTTATTGCTGGTTAGGCAGGTTTAATATAATGACCTGGAGTGCCGCATGCTTATGACAAATACCCTGCTATAATGTATAATGTAACTTATGTCTGGTGGATCAAAGGGAATCGGGATGCTGTTGTTTCATCAACCTGCAGGTATAGAGCCAGACAGAGCTGTATTTCACCATGAAGCAGCTCAAGAGGCCCGTGTCTCATTTGATGCTGCATCTGATGTAACCCACCAGGAAAAATGTAGCTGCTTTGACTGACAGCTTCAAATTGAAACAGTGCTATGGTTTTTGCATTGGAGGATCATGTTTCATGTATATCTCTGGAAATGATTCATGTGGTGTCCATGGAACCTTCTAATAACTACAGCATTCTTGACAGGTCTATGTATGTTGTGTACACTGTATGCTGCCTGACATTTTGCATATATGTACTTAAATTAGCACCAAATGTTTAGAAGCGAGACCAAAAAAAAGCTGCAAATATATGAGGAATGAACAATCTACACACAGTGTGTGCATCTGTCAGAGTGTGTTTGGTCTCTCTATGGCTTTATTGTATTAGCTGCTCATCTTTTGCTTGCTTTAACTGTCATTTGTGCTGCTGCATCTGATTATTCAACAATGTGTTGACTCGGAAATACAGTCTCCATGGAAACGGATCAGGAAACAATGAAAGCAGGAGCAAAATGATGGTTGATTCACAAGAGACTTTTTGGATAATCATTGGTTAACTTAAAAGCATTGAAAAAACAAGTAGTTGAAGCAGTGCGAGTAAGTCTAAAAGACTTCATTTACACTTGCACTTGGAGGTAAGTAAATGTTATTATAAAGCTAAAATAGATCTCGTTATGGGTGACACACAGGTACAGATGCACATGAACCTCTTCAATATTATTGGAAAATATCAGCCATACTGCTCTCTTAATTGGTGAAATTATACTGTATATGTATATTTACCTGCGAGATGGCAAACACTAACAGCTGGCAGCCTGTGACCTTCAAGTGATGAAACTTAGAGCAAACACCCTTCAGAATATTTCAGGAACATTAGTTCACACTCATGATTTTAAAGTTTAGAACTCCCGTGGCAGTGGGATGGAGGTGTCGGCCATTGAAGGGCAATGATGCAACTTTAAAGTTCAGTTAAGTAAATAAAGCTCTATTCAAGTGAAGATTCAGATCCTTGAGAGGCCACTGCCACTGCTGTCTTACCGTGGAGTCATCGTCCTACCACTGAACACTACAATTAATGATAACGTTTAACTTTATAGCTTGGCCCCGTGAGGAAAAAGAGATGTTTTTGCTACCAACAGCTCTTTGTGGATGAAAGGACTTCAAAGACTGGTTCAAGGATTAGCCTCTTTCAAGGAGCCGTTTGGCAAATAATTCCAGGATGAAGTATTCACATACTTCGAGGACATGTACATGCACACAGTAGCTTAAGTGCACTGCCATGCATATACCCTTTTTTTCAAGGATACCTTAAGTGGCATACGAAACGTGAACATGTGAACAACAGCATGACATAAAATTATCCTTGGATTTACGGCACTTTTAATAGACAAAAAGCAATGACACAAGTAATTGATGACATCATTACCTCGAAACCAGAAATGGAGGGAGAGAGACAAAGAGATAAAGAGAGGACACAGAGAATTGATATTCAAGCGAGACCTCTTTCGTGAACCAGTGTAGAAAATGTTGGCAGACTGAAAAAAGATGTTGGCCCTCCAAGGTGAAAGCCAAATGGAAGATGACAAGTAAAGTAGAAGAGGAATGGGTAACAAGGCTTATGCGGCCAGCCTGCAGAGAGAGACAATAACCTGATGCATGTTTTACTTCTCCATCACTCTCCACCTTTATTTAATACTGTACATCCAGCACAATGCCATGGTGCTTCCCTCCCCCATGTAGGCACTGATTGATAGGCAATTTGCAAGCACTTCCTAAACAACGGATAAGAAAAAAAATTCTATATTTTGGTCACCTCTCAACAGTGCACAACATTTCTATGATTTGCACGGGTACACGAACAAACAAAGAGCAAGGATAAAGTCATTACTTGAAGTGGCAAGTCCCTTCCCCGTGCCACTTTCACCTCCAACCTGTCTGTCTCTCGTCATGATAACAGTGAACATCATATTTAGATGTATATCTTGTCAGACTGTGTCACAAGCTTAGAGGCCACAAGTGTCAGTTTGTAAGGCTTTGGGGTATGCTATCTGTAAGAGACAGTAGAAGAATCTGAAAAGAACATTTCCGTTCATTTAATGGGACTCAGTCGGAGTTTGCAATAGGCTATACATAGCCCAGTCAGTCCGTCATTGTCAGCTCAGCATATAAAAAGGCAGCATGTACCAAAATAAAGTTGGCAGGGGAAGAAAGATGGACTCACGAGATGAGATGAATTTAAGACTGCGCCATGCATACTGTAGACGATTTTAGCTGTTCTCGTAATGCTTTGCTTTGCAAAAGAAGGTACAATGAGGCCGCTAATGTGGCAGCATTAAGTTACTTTAGAAGCTGAAGTTGCTTTAATCAATATGTTTATGTTAAAAACGGATCAAATGACTCGCACAAAGCGACAAACCAACCATGGATAATTACAGTAACCCAAACCACGCAGGTCCCCTATAGCCTTTCATGGAGCATTATCGTCTTTCAGCACATATTTTTGGTTTAACAGCCTGAAACTGCAGCACCAAACAGCACACAGTAATAGGGCATATAGCAGAGCATTAGCATCTAAAGAGAGAGAGCTAACACGAGTAAATATATGACTTACATTTGACAAGTGACCAGAACCTAAATGCTGAATGATATTTGTTGCAGGATGTGTATAGAGGCAACTTTCTGCAAACAAGTTCCCCATGAGTACGACCGTCTCGGAGTGCCAAAGGTTAGAATAATTGGGACACAGCCTACAGTATGCTAGCTCGTTACCTGTACCAACTAGGCTTCATTGTACATTTTTCTCTCCTTACAGTTACAGCAGCCATCATGCTCATTTGCTTTACAGCATAGAGCTAGACTGCTTCGTCTTTTGCTGTCATTGTTACCGCATGTGATAACTGAATCTAATATTCAGCATGAATACCACAAGATAACAAGGAGGTGTGGAGGTTTGGTTGACTGAAGTAGACTGAAGGGAACGCTTATGCCCTCAGCTCTATCACATTTATTCTGTGGTTATTGACTAAAACTCGACTGCTCACTGAACTGCCCGAATGTGCATGGTGAAACAAGACGTTGACACAACGCAGGCATTGCAGGATATTATAAGTAATTCAATAAACACGTTATAATATTAATAAACACATAAATGCCAGACACATGGCAGTGGATGTGCTGACTGTCTTGTCCCTGATCCTTTAACTATTCAAAATGCTCTTTGCAAAATCATTTGTATGCCATTAATCTTGAACAGATGGGAGTCAGAGAGTCAATCCATGCCGTAGAACCCCTGCTTAACTCACCTTCAGTTAATAGCACTTTGCTGTGATGAATAAAGATGTTAAGAATAGAAGAGAGACGTCTAAAATTTATCAGCAAGTCTCCTCTTTGTTGGCAATTTAAACCCAAAGGACAGAGACCCATTGTTCCACTTCTTGTTCCACGCATATTTTCTCTTAAACATCTCCTTTCCTCTTCCTTGACTCTCGTTTTTTTCAGATTGTTTTTCTTTCCTCTCTTTCTCATTTTCTTTAATCACTCTTTATCTTCCTTTCTCAACCCATCGTCTCCGTCTACCTCCCCCCTGGCTTTCTTTTATCGAGTCTAAACCACATTTCCTCCACAGTACTTATTCAGGGTGACCATTTTCTCTTCAGATGCCAAGCTTTTCTCGAATAAAAGCACTTGTTCAAAATCAATTTCCACTACTATCCATTATGTTTTTTTTCTCTTCTTCCTCCCAATCTTCCATTCATGCAGGTCTTTTATTCCTCTCAACTCATTGTTTTCTGCTCTCGGTGATAAGGAAATAGATTCAGCTTCTTTCAGAGGACTGGAGAAAGGACATAGTTTCTACGAATAACACTGTGGTCAATCTGACGGGGATCTAAATAACTCACTATGCACAGCGCATTGTGTTGTAGATGTATGTCTTGTTTTCTTTTTCTTTTTTTTTTCCAACGAAAAGATGAAGCGTGACTGATTCCTGTTGATGTGACAGAATGCTAAACCGAATCCGTGCTTATTATATGACTCATGGGGCTTTGGTTCTTTTCATAGTCTTCTGGTTAAATAAAAAAAAAAAAAAAAACATTTGATTTTGTTTACAGCTGGGAAAATATGGCATTGTGCTATATGGAATGTATTGCTAGGCCTTGGTACAAGTAGTAATCGTTATAATGTCCATGCATCATAATTGCCATAATGAGAAACAGAAAGCACTAACTAAATAGTCACCCTGGTATTACCAAAATGCGATCAACACTGTTTAGAAATCTTAACTCGAGTCCACTTTAGTCTTAGTCACTGTTGCATACCAACCATACCAGCTGACACTCAACAGAAATGTCAACTTTCTTTCAACTACTTTAGTTTCTTAGTCTTTAAATGACAGTTCTTCCATGCCTTACTCATCAACGGACAAATGCCTTCATGGCTCAGACACCCGCTGACATTGCAGCTGCTTTCATTTTGCTCCTTAGTTAACAGTTCAGTAGCGCTAACCTTTTAAAGTTTTTCAGATACACTTGATACACTTACGGATTTAAACTACTTTTCTAATATGTTTTTTTGTCTCTTACTTCTGGCTTCCTCCGGGCACGGCTCTGTGATGTTGCACCCATGATGCTATTTTGGTCCTCCACGATCCTCCACGGTCCTCCACGATCCAAGAATATTTCAGAAGTGGAGCTTTTTGCCCAACAGATTTTGTTTAACTTGCTCACGGGGTGTTTTATTTTAGAAAACTTCCTGGATTCTTCTCACTGCTTCTGTGTCTATGTAACTTCTTGCCAGCTTGATCTGCTCTGTGCTACTTGACGTGGCTTATTGTGCCTTCTGTCAAAAATAAACCAGCCATGTATTCTGCTGCGCTGGTAGAATCTCAAGCATTGTCTAGAGTGACTGCATTGCAGCCAGGATGCCCGGTGCATCAAGCACATACACATCCGCATATACTTCACACACTGCACATACATTTGCCTCAGGAGTATCGGTAATGTGCACAAAAAAAATAATGGCAAGGGTCAGCTACTTCATCATTTGGAAAATAAATCTTAACTCGGGGTCCAATTGCAAGCTTAGTCCCAGACACATGGATCACGTGTAGAAAATCAGTCACATGGTCCTAACCCTGAAGAGATCATAACCCTGGTCTCTGTTCATGGATGATTTTTGGTGTAGGATTGCCTACCTGCTGTCCACTGATTCCTAATACCATTGGCACCTTCCCAGTCAATTCTGTGACTGGTTCTGGTCAAGTATTCACAGACAGCTGATGGCTGTTTTCAGTGTCCATTCAGTGTCTTGTTCAGGGTTACCTTGGTAGCATTGAGCAAATGTCAATGAAGACTGTGAGATGCTTTTAAATGTGGAAAAGGTTAGTAAGGGGACTTTGAGTTAAGATTTTTTGAGCCATTACATCAAGCTTAATTACCACTGTTTGCTAGAGGCTAATGTAATCACATGCATAATATTGCCTTACGTTCATTATTTCAATATGTTACCTATTAAAGCTGAACTTTAAAACACTGTTCAGTATTTATTATTCAGTGTTCATTATTTCCACAGTGCTACTGACTCAGCAAGCATACAAAACAAATATTTACCTGCTAACCACTGAATTATTCAAGCATCGTTTCAATTGTATTATTCAATCTTCACTGTTTCCTTAGTGGTTCTGTCTTCGCTATTTGTTAGCCAGTTTCAAGGAAGCACGTCTCTGAAAGCCTGCAACTATTATCCCAGCTGAGAGATTGTATAACTTGTACCTAGGAACATGAGGTGTCTTTCCCTGTGGGAGTCATCAAGGCAGCCTTGTCACCTGCACAGCTAAGACGACAGCGGTGACACAAAGCAAGACCACACACCTCTCTCTCTTCTCACATTTTTCCTCTTGAGAGATGCCATCCTCACCTCACTCCCTCTGCGTCTTTTTTTTTTCTTTTCCATCTTCCATGTTGTCTTCACTCTCAGAGAACGACACTCACCTCTCTACCAGTACCTAATCTCATTTTCTCTTCTCTGTTCCTGTGAGACTGTCACTTCTATACTCCCTTTTACCAACATCTTTTTTTTCCCCCCATTTGTCGTCAGTTGTTTCGTGCGCTACAGGCTCTTTTGTTGCAGTGACATCCATCAGAGAGTAGCGTGAAACATCACTCTGTAGATGGACTGTGTGACCCGTCTATTTACTGTAGACTACAGACACGTCGATATCTCTTTGTCATAAAAGGTAATATATTGCCGCTACGACCGCATCTCCTGTGAGATACAGAGTACGATGAACACTGTCATTAGTCATTTGCACCTCTTTTGCAGGGTCCACATCCCACTTGGCTCCAAAGCTCGACCCCAGATGACTCACATTTCAGGTCTGGAAGATTCTTCCACCGCCGCCGTTTCCACATTCCTCACCTTCCTGCTATTTCTACTCGTCTGTTCTCAAAATGATGTTTTGTCATTTCAATTCACATTATTCAAATACCTTCATAAATATTTATGCCGAGTTCTGAGATAGGAAGGAAGGAGAAAAGTGTGAGGGAGGCCAGTAGAGGCTTTTTACTCCCACATCCCTGGTCATGGAAATTATTCAATGCAACATCTGAATAGCAATTTTTATGCTGCAAATGAGAGTGAGCAATAGACACAGGGAGAGAGAAAGAAGCAGAGAGAGTTGTAATTGGCAGTCGCCCACATTTACTAACCACATTCTCTTCCAAGATTAGTTGCAGTCAGTTTAAACTCTCTAAACAATATGCCTGTGTGCACATTCTTGGAGAATTTCTTCTGGAGATACAGGAAGGTACTACACAGTCCTGAGACTTTACATTCAATGCAAGAGAGCCAGCAGCTCCTGCTGACAGAGGAGCATTGACCAGAATACATATCAGATCATATGTCATGAACAACGTACAGAATAGAAAATGTCTTAATTATAGAAAGAAGTTCCAGCTGACAGATTATCATTCTGTGCCCTCAGTGACTCATTTTCTACTCATTTCTACGCATATTTATATGAATTGTTTGAACCAAATATAATAAACTTTATAGGCTGATATTTGAGCAACTAAATTACACAAGTACTGTATATTTACCAGCGATAAAATTAAGCATGATTAGATTGAGGTTGCTGCCTTAAAGGTTGAGTGTATAAGATTTAGGAACAAGGCAGAAATGGAATACAATATGCATGAAGAAGAAGCCATGAAGATAGTTTTGGTTGTATTTGCTCAGGTATATTTGCCTCTGCTGTTTCCACCACCATCTCAATGCTCCGAATGTAAATACTCATGTATAGTACTCAAAGCAGTCAAAACATTTCTTTTGATTGATTTGACTATGTATTTTTGTGATTTGGGTAAATTCTGACTCTTCACTTCTGACATAATTTCTATATATTTTCTTCTCTGTCTGCACCTCCCGCTTGTACTGAATATCCCACATGTCCTTAGCTGGTCACTTCCTGTGACCACCAACAAACCTCTCCCTTTGCCCACTAGCTCTCCCTTGCAACTTGGTGGGCTTCCACAAATGCATGTAAACTTTCCATCAGGACGGGCGGTACCACACCTCATTGGTAGTTAAACATTATAGCTATTTTCCTTTTACAGTAACTGTAATAATGTAGCCTATTAATGACTGAACATGAATTAGAATGTTTGAAGACTACTGCTGGGGCCTGTAACTTTATGGTGTTGTTTTGATTGCTTTGGCATTTACTAAAAGTTATGGAACCTTTTTTTTTTTTTTTCTTTTTACTTTTGCACAACTTTATTAATATGCCGACCAGTTAATAATGTCAGTAAATTTCAAGTAAAATAATGGCTTTGCTTATTTTGTGCAAATGTGCTACATGAAACGCATATGTGATGGGTAATATTAGTCCCGCACAGAATCACCCTTGCACTTCATTTCTTTGCAAGTGACCAGCCTGAGTTCTAGAGGTATGAGTGGAACAGCTTGCATTAGTCTCCCAAAAATCTGCCATGAGATTACAGCTTTATTTCACAGCTGGGCGGGATAAGCACATGAGCAGCTTTGTTTCCTCGGCAGAACCAGACCAGACCACTTTAGATTGTACTTTTCATTTCTAAAGCTTTGAATGGGCTACCTCCAGCATATCTCAGTGACCTTTTACACCCTGTCTGTCCCTCTAGAACACTGTGGTTATCTGATTAACTGTCACTTTCCATCCCAGATAGTTGTTCGAGGTGTAAAGGTGACCGTGCTCTTCCTGTAGCGGGGCCCAAATTGCGGAAGTGCTTCCCCCTACATGTTCGATCAGCTTTAGCCATTGAATGTTTAAAATCCAGGCTAAAAACCCACTTGTTTTCTCTGGCTTTCTAATGTGTTTAAAGTAATGTCAATAAGTGTCTTTGTCATTCTGACATTTGGTCAATTTCGGAACTGTTTTCCTTTGTACTGTGCAAAGCAAAAGTCAAAAACAGACTGACGTGGCTTAACTTCGTTATATTAGCAGACAGATGTACCCAACAATGTTGCCTAAAAACTATGTTTATAGAATAATGATGCTTTTAACCAGATGAAATCATCAAAGTTAATTTTTCAGAATTTAGAAAGCCTCGTCTGGAGCCACAGGCTTCATTTCCTTGGAATTGCCTCTGCCTGCATGTCTCTGTGGCAATTTGGTGCCCGGCGCATGGTGCACAGGTGGGAGGAGAGGCTAAAACTGGTGAGAGGTTCATTAAAATTAGGAACTGGGAAGCAAGTCACACTCAGCATGCCATAGCGGTGATTTTGTCAACAACAGCAAACATAATAACTGGAAGAAAAGCAAAGCATAATAGAACGATGCTTAACATGTAAACTATTTTAATTAAACGCTCTCCGACCAGCAATGCATTTAAATCGATGCGATACCGTATGAAAAGCTTCTCCCTCAGTTCATTAAAGAAGTGCCACACCAGAGTGCGGTACAATTATGTGTAGCTGTCCATTGTGTTTACCTCAGTTAGATCGCATGAGACTGAAACCTGGCTGTTACAATGTAACCACACACCTCTAATGCACACCTACAGTACAGGTATTTTAGGACTATTTAATGAGGGAGATGTCAGATTACCAGAGCTAATATGTCCATCATGGCCTCCTTTCCTGAGACGCATTGGAGTAATTTGACCACGTAGACTAAACAGCTTCATCAACATCCTCTAGTATTTGTTTCTATCATTATGTACTGATGGACAGCGAAAAATAAACAATCACACCATCAACTTTTGGCTGTGCTTTTCTTGATTTTAACTGTTTGCTATGAGTTTGTTGCCCTGGGCTGATTTGTCAGGAGTCAAGCCAAGCCAGCATACAGTATATATATATATATATATATATATATGGAAAAGGTCTACTAGCAAGCTTGATTTTAAACTGTTTGCTGTAAGGCTGCTAATCACAGGGTGGAAAAAATGTTTTCACTGTGGTCAACGTCAGCATCCGCAGGGTTTACTTGCAACGTGACAACTGATGTAACTGGCTTAGAGTGCATTTATAAATCACCACACAAACGGGGTTATTAATCATCGCACCCTTCAATTCATGTTCCACTTCATCCAGCCCTTTTGCACTGTCCGCTGCTGCACACACACACACACCCACAATCCGAAATAGATGTTACGCTTGTAGACATCCACAGTCTGTGGTTTCAAGCCCTCTATACCAATTTCTGCTTGCCGTTGCACTTGTATTGGAAATAGGGCCTGATATGTAAAATCAGTTCCCCTTCAACAAAGTAGTCTTCAAGTAAAACGGCTTTATTTTCTACCCGACTTGCAGCAACAGCCAAGTGAGGAGTGACAGTGAGAAACAGCAGCTTTGTTATAATGACAACAGGCAGGAGGTACTCAGGGCGGCTATGTGATTTATATTCTGTGATCTTGATTTAAACCAAACACCTTTTTGTAGCAGAAGTCCAGCCAATTAGAATTCAGACTGGCAGCAAAAGATAACCAGTCAAGTCAGTCTGAAATGGAAGGCAGTGCATTGGTCATTATGTCAGTTGTGATTCATGCAATCCCAATTGATCAAATAATGATAATGATTATGTTAGTGACAAAAAAGTTCTATTGCATCAAGACCCCATCAATCCGCCCACACAGATTTAACAGGCACAGCTGGAACCATGTTAATGAGAGGAGTAGGTGTGTGTGTGTGTGTGTGTGTGTGTGTGTGTGGCTGATGGTGGATCACTGTTAACAGTTTCCACCAAATCCCAAAGAGACATGGGCGTGTGCTGCTTTCTGACTATTTCCCCATTCCCTTGATGTTTGTTTCCAAACAGAAATGCAGCATGAAATTAGTTAGAGTGGAACCAGTGAATCGGACCATTTGTCAGGATTAACCTCGTGAAAGGCAATTGGAGGGAGAAATGTTGTACTGAGACTGAGAGGACTACACTTACGGTGTAAAAACCAAACACTGCACGATGTGTTGATGCAGAGATTAATGCATTTCTGTGACAAAAAAAAAAAATGATGCCTGTTGCTGGTGTTTCTCAGTAGGGAAGACTAAAACTAATAGAGAATGAAGCAAAGTCACCAGAGGCAGGAACCCGCAGGAGGTTTGGCTGTTTTGTTCCGTTTTAACCTCATTAAACATTCATAAGCCTGCTGTGAAAGTGACAGTGAAGATTTTGGTTTCTCTGGAGGCTCGAGATCTAAGAAAAGGCATCATGTTCCCTGATCACCTGTGCCACGTAGAATTTATTTGTCTAATTTCAGATCACAGTGCTTCAAGTGCACATTAAAGATCGGTGTCTCTAAGCGCTGACGTTCCGTGTATGTCCCCTTAATCCAGTTTTGTTGTGTCTCTTCTTATAGAACAAAAGTGTCTTACATTTCAAATGTTCCCATCAACTCACGGCCAGAACACAGCTGCATCATCAGTCACATTATAGACCACCGTGCCCACGTACTATGGCTTTTGAATCATCCATCTGACTGCTGTGGCATTGCCTCCGAGGAGATCAATATTCCTCTAATAGCTCATCGCTCCGTGCGTTCTCCTCCTAGGCATGATGCCAGCTCAATATCAGAACAGCATAGCAAGCTGGACGACAGTGATCTCAGCACAACTAACATCCTTTTGAAAATAAAAAAAAGTCCTAATATCTTAATGACACAGTCGGTTGTTGGTCATTTCTTCACTATTTTTATGTGCCACCCCTGGGGTTAACCACGAGGCTGGTACATAGAAAACACTTTCAAATTTAGACAACTGCTTGGTCATGGTTTAGATTTTGGTAAGATTGTCTAAAAGGAACCATATATTGACTGCAGACTTTGTCCTTCTAAAATAAGGTGAAGTTTTAGGGATTACATTGTTTATTGTTACCCTTCAGACACGAACATGGCTTTCCTTTCGGGTCATATGCTCTCTCCCTTTCTCATTCAAATATGAACGGCCCCTTTGGATTTAGTGATTGTCACTCGCCTACTAGGCTGGGTGTGATTTGTATGTTTCAGCCTGTGCAGAAGGTCAGATTGTGACTCGTTAGATTTATTTCATCTGTGCTTTGACTTTAGGGCATGCTTTATAATGACCAATTAGGTTTATGGAACGCTGCTCACATAAAATCAGAGTACAGCTGACAGCAGCTGCACTTTTCACATTTCTCACTTGCCAGTCTGGCCAGTGGCATCTGCATGGTATACTGAGCTGTATAAGTGGGACGTTTTTTATTTATTAAACACTCAGCCACTGTGCAGGAGATTCCATGCTTGAATGTGCGAGCGCCCTTCCCTCCCCTACAGTATTAGTTTCACCTGTAAAACAGGGATCGGTGAATATTCAAAATGAGGATATCCAACATGCCAGGGCACAACTTCTTCTTTGTTTTTATTTGTAGTGTATGCCAACAGGATCTAATTAAGCTCACATGAGCAAAGTCAATAGTCAGTGTGAGCCAGATTGTGATCCTATGGTTGTACATTTCTTGCTATCCCATTATTCTCCCAAAATATTTCCACACCTGACCTTGTAAATCTTTAGGAGGCATAACTCGCAGAATGCAAATTGTGCTGTGTGTGGATATTCACCATGACAGTTAAATGGCAACATAATGCTGAGTTAATGGCGCCGGATTTTCACACCATGACGTTCTTCGTATCCCCGCTCAGCCATGCGTGGAGGCATTCTGTCAGGTAGTTAGTTATGTTTTAGAACCTATCTATCTAGACTGAGCTGGTACTGTTGTGCATCTGCTGTTGTCTGGCATCTGTGTGTGTGTCTATCTTGACTTTTGTTTGACCTCTCTGTGGCATCATCATACACACTCCTCTTCAAAGCAAATTCAGCCATGAGAATATTTCACAGCCATGAGGGCAATTCAGAGCATGCCACTTCATGTAAACAACATTCTTAACTAGCTATGCACAAAAAAATAATAATAACAAACTGCGTCAAAATCAGCACCCAAAGTGTGATACTGAATTCTGACAGCTGCTATTTGTTAACTTAATATTATATACATATATTCACATAGTTTGGTGCACAGTATATTTCTACTAGATTAGTTTTCTATCAGTCAACAACTTTGTGGCTTAATCATGTCAAAAAATATCCTCAACACAAATGTCAAGGAAGAAATTAGGAGCAGCAAAGTGTAGAGGAGGGAGGGAGGTGAAAAAACAGGAATGAGAACAGTGTCCTTGCTCACGCCGTGCTTCATGTTAATGTGAACTTCCTTGTCCAATGAAGTAGTAAATCTTTCATCTGACCTACAAGTCTACTGTCTTCATCGTGAGCCAACGCACAGGCCACCCACCAATAAGCAAAGACACACACACACACACACACACACACACACACACACACACAGCTTTCATAAGATCCAGGAGTGTTTAAGCTATAATTTCGGGTAAATTATCTGATACGGCGAGCCAATATCACAAGATAGAACTCTCCAGCGATCTATGACATCTATCGTAAATCAAGGGATGCTGGCAGGGAAATGACTTCAACTGCTAATCAACCTCCAGGAGGCCTAATTAAATTGCATAAAAGAGTCCAAGTCCTCTGCAAGGTTCAGATCCACTAGTATGACGGGGATCAGGAACTTTTAAAACTGTACACACTAAATCAGGTCAGTGTCCTCTCAAAGACCAATCAGTGGTTTTTTACACTAATAAAATAAGTGAAGGACAAATGATAGACATACCCATAGCTGACATATATAATATAAACCCTGATAAGTTGCTCTCAAGACATTTTGATTAAAACATACCCACAGGATAAAGCCACTAAAGTGCATAAGGCATAAGTTAAATAAGGGAAAAACAAGGGCAGCTCTGCAGAACATCCATCCAGCATTCCAAGCTTTTAACTGCCTTAATTATAATGTCCATCTATAGGAGACCACTCATTTAGTTAAGTGGGTTGAATCAACATACTGTATTGATTACCTGTGTTGCTGCTGGGCCTCGACTTCTATACAGACAGTCTAAAAGGGTTTTGTTTGCCCTTTTAACCTGAGTGAGAGAGACAAAGGTATCCCTGAGGGTACCGTGATTGACTTTGTTTTGGTTCATAAAACACTCAATAAGTTACAGAGGAAAGTGCTCCGTTTACAACGATGAACAGCTACACAAAGTCCCCACTGGGATGTTTCTATTTGTTTAGTTCAGTCAACAAGATGCTGGAAATCATACTCATCATTTATGATATGTCCCCTATCCTAAGGGTAGGGGTTTGTATTTGGACAGTAGGGGCATGTCCCTACTAATATTTTGGACATAAATGCCTGAGCAAGCCACAAACAGCTGTCTCTGCATGCTTTCCCCTGCTGCTTTTGACAGAGAGTCATTAATATATATATATATATATGCCTCACTGCTAAGGCTGCTTTCTTGCTTTGATTATTAAGTCCATGGAACAAGTGCTTCATCCCAGTGCCCCGCCGGCATTTTCTGCCAGAGAAAACCACTGTGGACGGATCATCCTAATGTATGCATGTATGCATGAATCATCCCCATACCACCCAGCAGAATATTTTTTTTTTCTCTCTCTGATTTAGAGACCCGAACCTGTATCGGGTGAACACTGAACATCTCACTTATCCTGTAGCGGTCTCTGTAGGCTATATTGTATTTTAAATAGCAGGTGGTTTCTTTATTGTATGTTGTATTGATGTATGAGGGCTCTCTTAATCAATCTACTTTAATGATTAGAGAGGCTGTTTTCCATCATTTTAAAGGTGGTTGGCAATTTGGGAGTTGGATAGCTGATTTTTAAGTCTCAATCCCAGATCATCAAACACAGACATTTTAGGTTAACAAGTGCTGTTCTACATGTATATTTTGTATAAAGGCTTATTGGTCCCTGTGGTTATACCTCCTCTCTATACTAGCCATGAAGAGCAAAAGCTGGAGGGCAAAAGTCCCTTTTGTGTGCCAACATGCATTCTAAAGTTCAGCAGGTTGATGAAGAGCTGCAGATGACAGGCTCTGCAAAAGTTTGTGCCAACCTGGTGACCTTCAAAACGTCATTGAGGTAAACAGCATCTTTTATCTTGCCATGCTGTGCTGTGGAAAAGCATTTGCACCAGGCCAGCATGGCTTAGCTCTGTACGAGTATTCCCAACCCTAATGAAAAAAATGTATCACAGTGCATTGGTGTTAAACATATGGGCATGTGAGTATAGTGACAAAAAAACATGAACTTATCCTTTAATGAAATATAAGAGAGCCAACTGTAACACATCATTCAATTTTGTTTAAAAATTACCTCCCTGCATCTAAAACTGCTATTGTGTAATCTGTGTATATATACTTTACATACAGTATACAGGTGGAATATTCAATTAGGTATTTAATTGGGACATATTTCAAAACCAGAATGGGGATTGGCTAAACATTTATTTTTAGCTTTTACAGCATTTACTGTCAAAAAATCAAATAGATATGCATAATTGTGTGGTATCACATTTGTTGGGGTGGCACAGGTGTGCCCCTCAGGTGTGAATGAATGGCTGGTGGTCCCCATGAGTCATGACTGCACCAGATGGATGCAGCAAGATCAAGACTGCCAAACCATATCCTTATATATATATCCTTAAATATTATATCCTTTAAGTAGCCCAATGGACTCAATGCAAATTATATTTAGTATTATTTTATATATTGGTTGGCATTTGGAGATTGAGGTACGGTTAACATAAACAAGTATTTTCTGGTTTTCATTGTCAGCTTTTACATTTCAGGGTTGACAGAGACATATTTTCGTTATAGCACTCCCCTGCTTGTGACCGTCAATGGCCAGATGGTCAGAACTCACATGAGAAAACAATGATTTGTGAGATATATGAATGCCAGTCTTCTACATCTGTAAACATCCTTCCCAATCAGGAATGCACATGTGCAACCCTCAAGAGAGATGGTAAAAAAGTGAGATGGCTCACTCGTTAGCTCATCCCATACTACGAAATACACCTATTTTGTCATATTTATTTATTTGTCATATTTATGTATGCTGAGTCTTGTTGGGATTACTTCAGGGCAGGATTTGGCCCACAGACTGCCCATGGAATAGGCTTGGTATACAATAAACTGTAGATAAGACTTTAGTTTCATTTTGCCAGAAGCATTCTATCCAGACATATTGTATTTGTGCACTCTTTTCCAGTACAAGATTACAAATCAACCTCTCCAGCACTGAACAGCATCCCGCTGCATCAATGAGTGCACAGTTATTGAAAGGAAACTAACATTTGATCCAGTTGTTTTTGACTCCAATAAACCAAAGTGAAAAGTGCAACCCTGTCTACATCTGTTCTGTTGAAGCAGCCCTTTCGTCAACACTTCATTCTCTGATCCCTTTGCTCAGCTAGGTTGGCTCACTGGGCTCTATCTGTCAAAGTAAGTAATATCACCTTTTATTCACCATAAAATATCAAAAGAAAAAAAAAAATAAAGGTCTTTGGTCTGGATTGGCATGGATGTAACATTTTTTCATCCTGCCTGTTATAGCCAGATCCATTTTAGATACGAAAATTGCTCTGTTTCCCTCTGTTTTCATGAGGGAATGCATACCCCAAGCTGCCTGATTTTCTCTTAGGGACAGGAGATGCAGAGAATCATTCAACCATCAACTCTGCACCACTTTAAAACAGGAGAGCCATTCAATGGCCAATCAATTATATAGCAGAGTGGCAATCTGTGTGCTTTACCTCGTAAGTTTTCTCTGTACCATCTCTCACAAAGTGAAGATGGTCCTAAAGGACACTGTCAAGTCAGGTTGTCTTGGAAACTATGAGAATGTAAAAAGACCTTTACAAAAAATTCCAATACATATCAGATAAATAGCTAGGTGTCTATAGTGCGCTCTGTGCTTTCATGTTTAGTTCAAGGCCACTGAATCTTCACTGAACTGTCAAATCACCAGATCCTACATGTACTTAAACGAGCCAATGATCTGGAAAATTTAAGTCAGAGTCATCTGTGAACAAGAGTCTATTTTACATTAATGTCACTTCAGGAATTTGCAGACTCATGACCTGTAATATGATTTTTGCAATTCTTCTGCCACAGCTCTAATGTGACCAAAAGCATCACCATTTCCTGGCAAGAGTTTACAAGGTTCTTGACACAAATAATAACATTATTATAAATTGTATTGAAAAAAAAAAAAAAAAAAAAAAAAGATATAATGAGGCATTAAATTTCACATCATTATGGCCCTGAAGACTGTGCATTTGAAGCTGGAAGGCACGAGTGAAGTTAAAGCATTTGAATTCCAGTATTTTTTCCACTAATTGCCCTCTAATGTGAGTCGATGCTATATCTTTAAAATCCTATGAGCTGGGATAACACTCCACCTGAATTTGTACGTGCAAAGCATTTTAAAAACACACCTACATCAGACCAACTGATATCTCATAAACATTAGTCATATTAGCTGTTGTCAGGCAAGCAAAATAACGGCCAAAATGTACCTCGGGAGTCTGGAATCTATATTATTTTTCTCTCTCTTCAGAGACAGTGGAATGAGTGTGAGGATACCAGCAGATTTCCTCAATATTATGCCCTGTCAAATGTAATTGATAATGAAACATTGCTGAGCTGCTTTAAAAACGATTGGGGATGGTTCACATGCAAAACAAGTTTTCAAAATCCATCATTGATATGGGATGCCTGAGGACTGAAAACACTCTTGATCATCATCCTAATGCTTTTAACGTGGTGTCCTTATTTTTCTACTGGCTGCTGTTCGCCAGCGGAGCTGCCACCCATAATGAGTGGAAAAAGGAAGTCCACCCAGCTGTCATGTCGTGATGGAACAGACTCAATACCAAACGCATCCTTACAAGAAAGATGTGAAGACAAGATGTGTCAAAAAGCCCACCATCATGCAGGCATAACTGAAACCAGCAATATGCAGGTTCCATGTGTGAAAGGATTTTTGTCTCTCTGATTACTCTCAAGCTGCTCTGTCTTTCATTGTTCCCCATGGATGAGTGTGACTTTCTGCTGTCCTATCAAAGGCATCCGATATTTAGAATGAGCAGATGGTTCACAGTGAGACTGCCGTCCTTTTCCTCCGCAGAAGGGTCCGTGTGTCAACACACAGGACCTACAAAAAAATGCAAAACTCTTATCTGGGGTGTGTGGGTTGAGATGCAGAAGACACTGTCTTCAACTCTGTAATCCTGAATTTTAATCTGCAATATGTGTCCCTGAACTGAGGCACCGAGGAATTAAGTCTGGTTTCACTTTGTATTTAATTATAGTATTAACATAATTCACAAGGAAAATGCAAGACTACATCTTATCTAAAAATTTAACTTGTTTCCCTCAATTACCAGGGCAAGGAAGCGATGTGGCGTTCATCTTCACAGAGAGACTAAGCTGAGCATCACTTACTGTGCAGGGAATGCACAAAATAACATGAATACTTTGTGGGAAAAAGGGTTTTTAACTTTGAAGAAAAAAAAATACATAAATTGCCTTTGTCACGGCATGTTTTTAGTTGTCATGGCAAGCACAGGTGTGGAAAACAAAAGAAAAAAAAAAAACTTAACAATAACTCTGTTCCTTTCAAGTGTCTCATTAAGCATTGTTGTCAGAATGCACAATACAAGTCATGAGGATGGCACACCTAAATGGATGTTTTCATGTTTCTTTGAAACTGTACGTATTTTAGAGGTAGCCCTTGCTGCTATTCAATATAAAATGACCCATCGGGATAGTTCCATTAAGTGCTCATATAATCACATAGAGGTTTCCTGTTTGTCTGCTGCTTAACATTGTAATGCCAAGAACTAGGTGCTAGATCATATTAAACAGGCACTAAATTGCTCTTTACTGCTCCTCTTCTCCGACCCTGTGCAAAAGAGCAGCTTGTGAGTAAATTAAATAGCCTGTAGATACCTAAACGGCATGCATCAGTCGTCCTCACAGAAAACCATTAAAGCTTAGCTTAATGGAGATGAGAAACAAGACAACAAGGCCTCAAACACTGAAAGCAAAAAGACATAGCTGTTCATTTTCAGAAGCACAGCAAGCATGCACACAAATCTTGACAGAGTACATACTGCAATGCACATACACACGGGTTTCTGGAATAGCTTCAGCGCTTACTAAAGAACTTAAAAAGCCCTATAGACTACTGATCACTCAGTGTCTACAAGAACAACTTAAACTTAGTAATGGTAGCTTAAATCATGAAATGATTAGGAGATGAACCTGTGAATGTTTCATCCTCCATCAGTGGCAGAATGCAACTAACATCAACGTCTGTGCTTTATTTGAGTGTTACTGTGTGAGTGTTTTGTTGTTTCGTACTACTCAACTACAATTCAGACGGAAACGTACTTCATCCCCTACATTTGTCTGACAGTATACTTGCTAGTATAGTATTACTTACATAACATATGATTAACTTCTAAATGTATCCACTCTTGCTAAAATAGTTTAATATATACAAGATCACATTCAGGTCAAGTACTCAGTGTATATTAATGTCAACCATATGACGTGTTGCTGAATTGTTGATGACATTTTGAAATAAGTGAGTGATAAAACAAACAAAAGATAAAGTAGTAATAAATACACCACAGCACAAATACAAACAGTATGTGTGCTACTTTGGCATTCAAGGTTGTCCTGGTTTTCCCTCCTGGCCTACTGGCTTCTGTGTCTCGCTTAACCTCTTTGTGCATCACATCCAACTCTGAAGCCTCTCCTGACACTGTAGCCAAGCCCACAACACAGCCAGCATGACCCTTATCATCACAACAGCATATGCTTCAGTGTGTCTCTGCTCTCTGTATGGAACTTCTCTGTATCTGTACTATTTGGTACACAGTACGACTGATCCGACAACCACATGCATTAGCAATCAGCAGCATCTCCATCTGAGAGGACAATACAGTACCATGGAAACACGGGCAGCCCAGAATCTACTCTTGGAAAACTGCACTCTGCTCTTACACCAGCTTTATTTAGACAGATAATGTTATGTGTTGAGTATTAGTATGCAACATATAAGCCATTTATAATGATAAAATGGCTTTATCTAACTGACTTTTTCGCTGAGCTCAGATGATAACAGACCACATCTCATCTTGGTAGTGGTCCAAGATCATACATCAGCCATCTACAGGATGTCAATACTGCACTTCATCCACAGAAACCAATTCACTGAATCAAAGAAGACATTGTGGAAAGGTCCGTGGACTCTAGTCTCTCTGTTTCTTTAAATATTACCCTTCTGCAAGACTGCAATCACTTTTATGGCCAAGAAATACAACATGACATGGAAGTATGTCCGTATGCCATGAAAAATATTTTCATTATCAGCCACATTTGGCAGAGAGATCTCCCTTGTTGTGGAGGAAGCTCAAACTGCTCCATCACATAGCTTAATCAAGCAGACAAATAGAAACCATGCCAAGGTGATAGCAATGAGAAAGCTGTTAAACCTGGTGGACTGGGACAGATAAAGGTATTGTTCCTTGTCCTTTTTTCTTTCTTTCTTTTTAATACTGCCATTCAGCTGGAGAAAACCTCTCAAGACAAGATGAGGTTACAGTCATTGCTGTCCACATCTCACCTCTCTGCTTTACTGTATGTTCCCTTTCCCACCCTCTATTGTTTGTAATGCTTGAAGTAAGAAAGAAAAAGACTAAGCAAAGCGTAGGGAGTTTTCAGACATATAGTTTGTTCAGAAACTAATTTGATACTATTGCATTTGCCCATGAACACATGCCATATATCAGAAATATTACAGATTTGCTTTAATATGCTTCCTCCTCTTTCTTTCTTTTTTCCCCTCCTCCATTATGGAGTACCAGCAGCGTGCATCACTAATTGGTTTCATTGTGTTAATGCAGTTAACATAATCAGAGTCCATTAAATGACCAAGGCTAGAAAACATATTGCATCCAGATGCATCTTATTACAAGATGCGCTGTCAGAGATTCAGAGACACACTCGCAAGACAATTGCTCTTCAGATGGTGCATTAGGGAAACTTGATTAGATAGCTGTATGTAAAAAGCATCACACATGCACAAACCAGTTGTTTGGGATAGCAGTGTCAATTCAAACAAATTGATTGCCTGGGAAGTGCAAATGTTGGTACAAGATATTGTGATTATCCATCTAGTAGATAATTGGATTTCAAAGGATAAGCAAAAAACTTTGAACTGCTGGTATTCCTACAGGAAAGGTCAGGGGAATAGCAAATGTATTAAGATTAATCAACTGGAAAATATCAATGTATGTACCAAATTTGATGGCAATATATCTGACAAGTCATGGGAACCACTGAGAAACAATTAGAAACCATAATTCATTCTGAGAGGGACACGAACATCCCAAATCCCATGGGAATTTATCCAACAGCTGACATTTACTTAAAACCACAAACCTCATAGTGAGATTACCAAAGTCAGTAACATTCACCCTCTGGGGACCATGAAAGTCAGTACAAAACATGGTTCCATACATCCAACTTTTATAGATGTTTCTCAGGATAAGAGACATATTTGATGTGATGGTACTGCTAAAGAAAAAGGCAGTGTAGTACCAAATCTATTATGATTCAACCTATGGGGACCATGAATGTCTATACGAAAACCTCATCACAATCCATACAATAGTGGTTGAGATATTTCGGACACTGTCATTCTTAGAGCCATGTTGCTACAATGGCGAAAGACAAATCAATTTAATGAATGAAAAGATTAAGTGAGTAAAGACACTGGTCTCAAATGGATTGAACTGCTACTTTCCTTATCTTTAAAATAAATTGTGTATGTGTGCACTAATATTTCATTCTGCAGTTGTGTTGGGGACAAGCTTAGACAGGAGACAACAGAACAACATATATCAGGACTTTCTTTCGCTTTTCTTTCTTTTTTTTTAAGTAAATGACACAAAAGGATTCAGTAAAGTGGAATCTTCCCTTTCATCCATTGCTGCTTGGGCTTATAATGACAAATGCAATCAATGATTCAATTAAGGATTGGGTAAAGTTTTCCTCATATTGAAAAATTACATACTATACTAAACCACAGATGTCTCTTTGGATCACTTAAGCCCCATAGGACACCACAGTGCATTATGATCTAATGAAACCATGAAATAGCCTGCATAGTCCTCTTTACCTCAGAAATTTCAGGGTTAAGCAAAGCACTACTTCCATAATTGCAGTTTTCGAGAAACCCTTAAATTAATTTGTAAATCCTATAATTATTTGATTTTTGAGTGAGAGCATCTTCTCCCAACAAGCGAAATTGCTTTTGCTTGTTGGGTAGAGAGGTTCAGGAAATCAGAGGAAGCGCTCTTTAACTGAATTTCTAAACTGACATTGGCTTGACTTCACCTTGAAAAGTACTGCCTCTTCACTATGTATGGTTATTATTTTTGAAACATTAATAAAGAATTGATTGAATGATCAATGAAGTCTCTCAGTGAAATCTGAAAGTGAATCTTACTAACATTAGATGTAGAAACTGCAATACATTAAGGGAAAGACAATACTTAAATGAACCTGTTTACTGTGAGAACATTCAATTTGAAGGTGCTTTGGCAATTTAAGTGAATTGAGTACCTACTGTGCAAATGAAACAGAGGTCTTGTCTATATATTTACAGCTTGTGTTGCTATACTACTATAGAAACCACACTAGGACAATTCACTTGAAAGTAAGTAAGTCATGGTTGAGTCTTTCAGCTGTCGAAATGAAGGACCTGTGGTAGTGCTCCTTCTTACATTGTGGCAGTGGCAGTCTATTGCTGAAAGAGCTGTTTAAGGCCCCCACAGTCTTATGCAGGGGGTAAGAGGAGTTGTTCACAATGGATGTTGGGCTGTTAGGTTAAGATTGATATTAGGTTAAGACTAGGAACGGCTATGAACAAATTTAAATGATGCGCTAAATGTTTCCGATGTGGAAAATTAGGGAAATGTTCTGCTGCACCACCAGCACTAACACACTATTTAACATCAGTGATACTGCTATTTAAATAGATCGTGTTTTAATTATGTAGACATGTGAGTGAGCAACTTGAGATCTGTGCATAGGGCACAGAGGATTCAGTTTACTGTTGTATGTGAAAATCTAAGATAAACAGCAATCCATGGTGCAGTTTTTTATTTGGTGTTTTCACACATGGTGGACATGCAATGTGTCAGAAAAAAAAAAAAAAAAAAAAAAGCTTCCTTTACTCAGCTGCTGTTTTTCTTAGCTTCACGCATTTTGTAAACATTTCATCAGCCCAGGATGGGCTCTTAGTTTCTGCAGAATCAATAGCAGTGTGATAGCTGCGTCCTGTTAGTCACTGACAATCTGCTGGCTATTCCGAATGCAAGCTGAATCTCAATAGTCTGTTCCAGCTCTTACATTTGGAGAAACAAATACCTAGTAATCATGTCTGACTCTTGACTTTCTTTCTTTTTTTTTGTGAAGAACCATTACCGGGAAATTGTCCGTGGGAGAGAAACATGGCCTTGTTCCTTTAGTGTTTTCACATAAAGGAAGCAGAGGGCTCACAGATGAATCAGCCAGGTCAAAAATCCACGCACTGACAATTACACACCGTTTCATTTGACTGTATCACTCACAAGAAATGAGGCCATGGGGAAATGAGTCCTATATTCTAGACTGCACAAAGATTAAAGTATCGCCATCCCCGAAATCACCATGAAATACTGTTTTGAGTCTTGATTTTGAAGCTGAAACTATAGTAAAGTGGGAAAGCGGGCTGTGGAAAGACTTGAGCCCCTGATAAAACATACATGAGCCCATGCACACACACCAACGCTGTACTTAATGAATGTCAGGCTCTTTCTGCATTGCTTGTCTTTTCATTGGGATGTTTTATATTTTGGAGTGATCAAGCCCCGAAAATCAAATTTATTTTAGCATTGTGAAATTGGGGAAATCAATGCGTGATCTGAATGATCGGCATTTGTGGTTTTGAGTGAAAGTGACAGCAAATGACAACAACAAAGTATCTTTAGTTCTTCTGACATTGTTGGCCTACAGTGCTGGACCTGCTGCCTTCACTGCTCCATATCATCTGACTGAAATTCATTCTCCTCTCATTACAGGTTTACAGCTACAGAGCACAACAACTAGAATATTTGATTGGTTCTTATCTGCCTTAACCCCTGCAGGAAAAGTCAAACTCCATCTATTAGATCTGGTGCTTGTTCAGAAAATGTCAAGAAATAAATGCAATGTGCCTCTGTGTTGAGATTAGTGGCTTTCCCTGAAGTCTTTACTGTGTCTTGGAAAATGTGAGTGTGTTCGAAATCCACGTCTTGTTGGATTAGATACCACCACACCAAATAAAATTGGAAAAATTAGCAGTTAAACAGTTCAGCACAAAAACATGTTTGGTCGTGATTAATATGAGCAATCTGATGTGTCAGTACATCTTAATTTTAGTATACTCTCTTGATAAAGTATATGGGAAAGGAAACTGGTGCTGCAGAAACTCTTGATGCCAACACCAACACTGATGATTCACTTGGAAAACATGTTG
The DNA here is from genome assembly GCA_028641955.1 of Protonibea diacanthus. Taxonomy (NCBI): domain Eukaryota; kingdom Metazoa; phylum Chordata; class Actinopteri; family Sciaenidae; genus Protonibea; species Protonibea diacanthus. Next base: position 20,378,811 of record CM053982.1, on the reverse strand, counting down.
CAGTATGACAAATAACTTCAACATTACAGAAATATATATGAACAAATAAAAACAGAGGAGTATGATGAGTGGTATGGTGCCTGCTACCAGGCAGAGCAAACATGCATTTGCCTATAATCAGTTATATAATCATATAGTAACACTGCTACTGTAGTACTACAGAACACGAACATGAGGAGTCATGACGGCCAAACATCAACATCATGTTCCTGTCTTCTACAGACATCTAGGGTAGTGTCAAATGGAGATTTACTAAGTTCAACCACTATTTTTGTAGCTAAGAAAAGAAAAATCCAGTTGATATTTTACTTAAGACCACAAACCTAATGGTGGAGCTAAAGGAAAAGTTGGCTGCCAACCATGAATGCCTGCAGAAAACATGATGACCATCTATCCAATAGATTTGAAGTATGTGTAAACATTGACCTACTAGTGATGCTACAGGGAACATAAGGGGAGAACCAAAGTTATTAGGATTCATCCTCAGGAGACCATGCACGTCTGTGGAAAATTTCATTTCAGTCCATCCAATAGTTATTGATTTCAGTCTGGACCAAACTGGTGGACTGACAGTCAGACATTACAATACCTAGAGCATTGCTGCTAGCATGGCTACAGACAAGCACATGCAGTATATCTGTGATATGCGCTGTGTTTCATCAGTGTAACTGTAATGTCACGTCATCTACATGTATGCAGCTGCTTAGACAGCTGAGAAACGATAAAGGGATTGTGTCATAGCCTAATGTCCTGACACACAGCACTAATGAAATGCACAACCCTCTCCTGCAATCATCTGGTTTATGGACTGGAGCCATTAATCAGCAACTGCACGCGTAATGGAAACACACTTTAAAATGTTTATCAGCATCAGTGACTAATGGCAAGTTACTTAACCTATATGCCAACAGGAGATGCCCACCCATACTATTCAATTATGTTGCTTAGCAACATAGTGTGTAGTTGTAGAGCCCTTGTGGGAGTGTGTTAGTAGCTATCAAATGCTGCCATTATGTTGGGAATTATTGATTAGGCGCACATATAACATTAACATCAAAAGACTGAACATTTTCTCAGCCTCTTCCTCTCCCCGCTGCTCTCGTCCTCTTTGAAGTATGATCCTCTTTATTTGTGTGATTAAATCTCCAGCCTTTTGTGTGCGATACAATATGCATAATCGGGACAATGTACACAGCCTCAGCTCGGAAACGATTCATGAATATCTGAATGAGAGTGGAGGTGAGCAGAACTGTAGTAAACAGTCCACGCAGCTCTTTTGTACGCGACTCACAATGAGCCTTAAATCTTGCGTCTCAGCTGGAGAGACGTGAGCAGTAAATCCATGCCCCTTGATGATAAATTCTCTGAGCAGATAAACATCACTGAGGAGAACAGAAATTATTTTATGCTACCGAGCATGAATATCATTACACTGAGGGCTGGTGCAGACACACAAATAAACTTTAACCCAGACTCACCTAGTCCACACTCTCTCACCTGTAATCATACTGCTGCATTCTCACCTTTCAGACCAACATGTCTTTACTGTTTTCTACTCAGTAGCCGAACGTGGACTTAATGAGATGTGAGTGGAGCTGAAGGGCATGTCCGTGTCAGTGTTTTTGATGTGGAGTTCACAATAGCTTCGTACAGTCCAGTGGAGTGGATCATTGTAACTGAGCAGCTTCAGGCTCCAACAAGCCCTGACACATCTCACACCAACACACACCCAAGGTGATTTTCTTTTTAATCTGGGCTTTGTGAAAGATGATACACACACACACAGACACAGACACAGACACACACACACACACACACACACATATATATATATATATATATATATATATACTATCAGATTGTTGATTAAAAGAGACAGGAAGGTGGAGGGGAGGATGGAAAGCCTGCGTTTGAGAGGTCAGTGTGTATGAATTTGAGTGGTTCATAAATTGAGCTGTAATTTTGATCTGACACTGAACACTGAAGAATGAAGAAAGAAAGAAAAAAAAAAAAATGTCTTTAGCCCTTCTATACTACGGCCCAGAGCCTGCTGGTTTATTCCTTGTGTACTGTATGAGTGGGACTTTTAGTTCAAGGAAAGCTCACCAAAACCCTGAAGATTTATCTGTAGGAACTGTTAATATTCACAGCATTTCATTGCAATTCCAACAGCAGTGGTTGATACAATCTAGACCAATTTTCAAGACCAAGCAGGCTCTGCATGAAACTGTTGGATGGTTTTATCAACTGTCAGATATCAGCATCCTCGGTGGGGCCCACTTGCAGTGCAAAAAGCAGAAGAGAGTACTTCCTGTAGTGATGTAACAACCTTGAAGATGGTGGGAAAAGAGTGCTGTTCACATCCCAGAATTTAATATGAAGTCGAGAGCCATACAGCTCACGCTCAGCAGCCGTCTTCAGAGACAGAAGATAACCCTGCAGCGTGCTGGTATGACACCCTGCTGAAAATGCACAGCTTTACCCTGCTCTGGTCTAATGGGATTATCAATTCAGCTACTTTGAATAAAAATCATATTATCTGTCAGTGCTTGGAGATATATTTCAACAAAGGCAACAGAGGTGCAGAATATCAGGCTGCTCCAACAGTGGGGTAATAATCTGAAATGAACAAAATAAGAAAAGAAACAAAAACATGAACTTTTTCCACTGTATTTACACATTCATGAGACAGCTGTTGCCTGCAATCAGAATCTTATACATAAATATATATGTAGGCTATATATTTAACTAATTTTAAAGGTTTTACATTATTCTGTGATTCTGTGATATTTGATGATATTTAATAACAATATAATATGTGGAAACGTATGCATATTTCATATCCCTGACAACAACCTCTGCTCATACTTTGAATTTCCAAATAAACTCAACACAAAAGCATTGAGTGCCGTACTGTTTCGACTCAGTTGAATAGAATGCTATTGTTACCTGCGGCTGAATGTTTTTGCACTGATGAAGCATTGTGGTTTCTTTGTTAATGATGCCCTTTTTACAGTTTTAAAGGGCATTTAGAAACAAGTGTTTTCCATGGCCATGGTATTATAGCAATCTATTGCACTTCAAAATCCTGCACTATCACCTCTGTGGATCACTTTTCTCTTTGTACCAACAACCAGCTCTACTCAACCACATTACGGCCTGTGAAAAAGAAAAATGACTTTCCTGCGGTGTTATCTGTCTGCTCGGGCTGCTCTTCTGCTAGCTATTGTTAATGCAGAATCTGTTGCCTCTTCCTTGCATCACAATCTCTTATTAACACACACATAAAACAACTGTCAGTGTGTGAGATTTACCCATTAAATCAATGATGGAAGGCGTCTTGCTTTTCACTCCATTTGAACACACAGTACATGTTTGTCCAGACAGACCACTGTTCCAGGGCAGATTATATATTTACAGGAACAGCATTCACTATAATTCACTCTGGAACAATAAGGACGACATGGCTGACAGCTGAAATGTACTCAAGAATAAGTGGACAAGGAAGACCATGACCAGACCGTGTTGGGTAAGTCCCTTGCCATTTTTATTTTCAAATAATTTCCCAACCAAGTTTGGTAAAAAAAAAAAAAAAAAAGTGATTCTGTAGAAAACCTGATTCAAAATCCTACTGCTTTTGATGGTACTTTTGAGACTTTTGTTTTTACAATTTTGATGTGGACAATACAAAATGTTTCAAATGTAAAAATCCAGTCAATTCTCACTCCCAAGACATAAAATATAGCAGCTAAACTAGGACACTTTAGGTATCCCTTTAGCATTGATTCTTGACATGCCCTTCAGCTGGAATCTTTTTTTAATGTGCCTCTGTGTCAAATATGTGGTATAAAGAGCAAAAAAATCTACATGTGGAGTTGGTTGGGGTGGATGGATAGGTCAAAAAACACACGACTTTCACCCAGGATAGCCCAGGTCTTTTCCTGTGTGAAAAAGTGAACACTGACTTCTTTTTAACCTATGGCGTTATGTCAATACATTATATTACCAATGTATACTTATTTAAACCCAAACCATGACTTTTTCAACACATTATACTCTTCATGAATATACATCTAAACATATCATGTAGTTAATCGTTCTGTTAAGCACATTTAAGCATCCTTTCAATGTAACTTTCCAATTTTCACTTTCCTTTTCCCTCAGTCAGATCTGTTACCAAGTACAGGACTTGCATCAGATGTGTTTATAATGTCTGGCTGGAGAAAATTCAGATAATGAGCTCAATGCCACTGCAGTAACATGGAAAATGTATTCATGTAACACAGGAAATGTATTTTTTTTTCAATTCCCCATGTGTCCAATGTATCCACAGCAGACACGCTTAGTGTGTGATTGGTTGCCGTACTGTGATCTTGCGTGCACAGTGCGCAACCCATGAACTGTCATTTGTGCCATTAAGCATTTCACTTCAAAAGATTTGACTAGGTGTCAAAGGAAAACAAAAAAATAATTTCTGTTCACAAAGAAATGTGAAAAACACCCAAGTCAGAACTCTTTGTCTTTTCGGTGATGAGAACACTGTAGCTGTTAACTGGTGACTCACCCCACCTTTACTGTGCAGACAGCATACTCTGGCAGAAATACAGAATTCGGGGTCATAAATAGCCAACAGCATCTAGCTGACAGCCTGTTAAGAGAAGCCAGGAAAGCAATCCAAAATTCCCCTGATGCTAAAGCAACAAGCATTTCACTAAAATTCCTTATGAAAGCAAAGAACATAATAGACCTAGTGATTCATCCTGTTTTTTAGGCTGCTGTCTGCACTCAGTATTCAGCTGGTGAAACAAGCAACCGTTTAACATCCATATTTTTAATCTGTTGTTCTGTCATTATGTTTGTATCCTGTTTGTCCCTTTACACCCTCTCCTCTTATCTGTCCTTTTTTTTTCTAGGCAATCTTGTCTTCTGTTCATCTCCATCTGCATATGAATGCCATCCTAAAGAAATGGCACCTTCTCATTTTTCTTTGACCGCACACCACCTTCAGATATAAACCACGGGTGCATGACACTGACTGTGAAAAGCAACAATGTCCAGACTGAGATTAAAAAAAAGACTTCCAACGTCCTCGCCTATGAGATGGTATACCCTGAATGCTGCAGGTGAGCGGAGGGGATGAGGCATATGGAAGAGGAGAAACGGGGGGGAAAAAAATGAAATGGAAGGCTGAGTGCCAAAAGCATGTGACATTAACTCTCGCTGCCCTTTAAGTCCACAGAGAATGGAGAGCATGCTACTATAGCAAACCAAACCAAGGCTGCTTGATAAACTCATGTTTGATCATGCATGGTAGAAGGCCAACACAACAGTGCTGCACTGTAAGGCAAGCTAATTTAGAATGTGTCAAAATGATTGTGAATGCCATTTAAAAGATAAACGATGTAGAGAAGCGATGGAGAGCAAGTTTAAGGTACCTTCCAGAGGTCAACTGGCATGTTGAATACTTGAATTGTATAGGATTGGAGAGTTTTGACATTGCTCTCATTTCCAAGCAACCATTCCCCTCGTACCATAAGTGCTCTAAAGTCCCTACATTCACATGATACCACATATTTGCACTGTATTACTTGACATCTTGATCATTCATGGCTCTTTCTGTTAGTTTCATTGCACCTGTTGGAGTGGTATGACTAACACCGCGTCGCTGCCGTTCCCTGAGAACCATCACTCAACTGAGCATATTTTTCTACTCAATCAACAAACAGCTTTAGCTACACGAGCTTAGACAATCAGAGATCGAAGAAAAAAAGAGCGTCTGTTTTGAGCATCCCAAGCTGTCCAAAATGGCAGTATTATTCAGTGCAATAACATGTGTTAAAATGATTGAATAAAATGTTTTTTTTTTTTTTTTCTCCTCATTTAGGGACATGTGAAGGCAACCAGCTGGTCAGCCAGCTTGGCCAGCCGCAGAGGCTTTTTCCAGCACTGAACAACTTCCAGAGGAATAGAGGGGCCAACATCTTTGAACATGGGATCCAGTTGTCTTTAATACATCACTGCACTGCAACTCCCAGCATTGCTTCATTGAGTGTTAACCGAGAAAGAATTATGTTCAGGAAGAATGATGCAAAGCATCTATGTGGGATGGTAGGATTGCAAGGTTTTCAATGATTAAATCATATGTGTTTTGGCAGATAAACACTATTTTCCCATTAACATCATTCATGCCATGTCATGTCATGTTACTTACATGAAAAGCAAATGATTAGCTGGGTCATGTCATGTTACTTACATGACATGTTACTTCATAAAAGAAAGTGCCTACTTAAAATTATACCTTATTAATGGGCTAAGGACCATAAATATAATTTTGTAAATGTTTAAATGCTCTAAAGTTGCAAATTAAATCGTATTGATACAGCTTATCAAATTTCATTCCTCTAAACTTTGTAATTACGTAAATTTTATCAAGGGATAAAATGGGCAAAACGTCTTTTAAATTCAGCGTGTGTATGTATGAAAGCAAATGATTAGCTGGGGATTACCTCGGAATTATTCAGCAAATCTTGAAATGTGATTGAATGATTCCACTTGAATCAAACCATGAGCAGGTAACGCACTAGATGAGATAATTCCAAGCAGCCCTTAAAGTGAAATTCTAATCAAAAATCCAGTTAATTGCATTGATGATTTTCCCGAAAACATGTGATTGAATTCCTCTGGCTTCGGTTTGATTTCTGCACCACTTGATACATCCCTTCAAGGAGGATTCAAACTTCAAAACAAGGCACAGTGTATGCTCAGAGGGATAGGGTACGCTCTCTCCTTGAATTCAGTAATCACTGCAATGCTGCCGTTGGTAAGTGTCACATTAAGTACTTCTGTTTGTCCTTTCTCCACATCTTATCCATCGCTGCTAATCAAGAAATGGTTCTGTTTAGCCAGTCAAACAAGTCCTCAGTGGATTGGGGATGAGGCGTCAAGCTCAGATACGAGACTGGAGAGTTGGAGCAGAAAGCAGAGGAAAGAACTGGGAATGTTTTCAAAGTGGGCTGAGAGGGAGAAAGACTGGGCTCTCATGTGAGCATTATGCAGGCCTTGAAAGGACATGAGAGTGTTTGTGACAAAAAAACATTGTGATGAATCAAAAGTGGGGAGAGCTGTCTGCCTGTCACTATGTAGTAAAGATGCAGCAGGGCTTGTTTGGAGCTCATAACAGTCGTGCAATTTCGGTAGTGGCAGACTGTAGCTTTGGCTCTGAAATAGACAGGAAGAAGGGGAAAGAGAGACGTTTGAGGGGAAAAGTAAGGAGAATAAATGAAAAAAAAAAAAAAGAAAAAAAAAAAGAACACAAGGATGGAGCGGCAGATAGAAAGGAAAGGATGAAAATGAGGAGCCAAGTGACAAAGTGACAGATGGATACACTCACAGCCTCACAGCATGTCTCTATCATAGTACAGAGAGTGGCCGACCCTCAGAGATTCCCCCTTCGGTGAAGCAGATCACAGCTGTAGATGAGTATCAGCGACAAGACTAAGCCCCGGAATACAGCATACACTATGAGCAGCTGTAGCTCGAGATTAAAATTGAACAGCTCACTTTTTTTTTTGACACAGTTAGAGGCACAACATGTATAGCAGGAAACTTTCTCCAATGAAACTTTGGCCATGTAGTTCACAAATATCACACAAAAAAAATTGTGAATTCTGTTAAATATGCATGACCTAATACAAATCTTTCTGACTGTGCTAATGCTCTGCTTCTAAAGTGGTTTTTGCCAAAGGGCTAAAATGTCCAGTTTTATTGAACTGGGTCAGGACCTAAAGAGAGATATACCACACAAAGATATCACAAAGTGCAGTTTTCTTCAAATCCTTCAAATGTCAGTGCTTCTGTCTTCATTTCCATCTTAATGCCTTATTTTGACCATGCTGTGCTCCTCTACAGATACCCTCCTGCTCAATAAATATTCATCTGAATGCATTAAACATTCCCTAAAAAAATTCTTTATAAATTCTCAGCTTCAGACAGCCAGGGACAGCCACATTTTTAGACTGTAGTATGTGGTCTTCTATTGTAATTCATCACATTTTAAGAGTTATGTCCCTGTTGTTCCATATCTACCCTCTTGTTCTACGCGATCTGATACAAAAACAGCACAAAAAGTGTAGCCTGGAAAATCATCAGATTGAGAATCAAGTCTAATCTGACAAAGTTGTAAAGTATTCAAGGCACAAGCGCTCCATGAAAATGTATGCTGCGCAGGTGCTTCTCTACCATCTGCTTGTTCTACACCATTCCTGCAGCTTCTCAGTGAGATTTATTCTCAAAAGTTCTATTTCAGCCCAACATGATTATAACAGCTTTGATTTACTTCACATCCTGCTGATTTAATTAGAATTCCTAATCAAACAGCTCGGAATGACACACATTGAAGCTGAAATCAAATCAAAGAGTCACCAGGATGGAAGTCTTGTTAGAAAGATGAGTGGGAAGCAGTTTTAACAGGCTGTGTGTGTGTCATGTGTTTGTGTGTGTGTGTGTGCGTGTGTGTGCGGAATCTTACTTTTTCTTCCTAACCCAGTGATGATGATAACCCTCTGGCAGACAGGAACACGAATAAGCAAACACACACGCATGCATGCAGACACACACAGAGTCGCGCACAGCAGGCACAGGCTCAAAGACTTCCCTCTTACCTAGAAAAACACAAGAACAGATATTGACTGTAAATGACCAAGATCAACATGAAGATACTGTGCATTTGTCAAAAAAACATTAAGACAGCAGTAAATATGTGGATTAAACAATGGGAAAAGCATGTAACATAGTTAATCACAGAGTTGATAATAGTATTCTTGATTGACACAAAATCATTTGAAAGTAAGAAGTAGCTTCCAATGCTTCTGAGGAAGGAACATACACAGTTAGAAGCCACGATGAAACATCATGAAAAGAAAAAAGGATTAACAATAAAGCAAATGTCATTTTCAGAAATGTCAGTGAGGAAAGCCTTTTTTTCCCCAGTATTGTACACTGTAACAAGTTAGAACACACCCACATATCAGGTTCTTGAGTGTGTTATTCGTGAGGCTGAAAAGAAAGTCCAGACTTCCCCAGTAATGGGATCCAGGTGAGCCACTAGTCTCTTTGTAGATATTTCCCAAAGTACACTCCCCCATGTGGTGATTCATTTTTCAACAGACGGCTTGTGCATGCTCTACCATGAGCCTTTTGGGAAATATGGGACAAAAAAACTGAGCCCACCTGGATGCATAAATCCTTGTGTATGACACCAAAACGCAGAATTACCCTTTGTACTAGCGCCACTCCCAAACATCAAGGAATGTTAAACTATAGTCATCATATTTGACACAGTGAAGAGTTTCAAATAGCCTTTTCATGCTTTCAAAGAGCTCCTGTACAAGCCAGAGTCACAGCCTTAAAGACACTGTTGCTGTCTTTGTCATCATCAGGTGGCAAAACCTGCTTCCCGCAGACTGAGCTGTGGGCTGGCAGATGTGCGAGTCCCCTGTCATGATTGAAGAGCTGCAATAACATGGCTCTGCACACAACCACCATAAATCCCTAGTAATCAGGACTCTACTGGGATAATAATTCAGACTGGAAAATTGTTCTCTCAGCCAGGATGCTGCACATTTAAAATAAATGACTCCTGTCATAGGCGATTGTTGACCAGTTCTTTATTTAAGGTTTTATAGTCTAAAACAACTAAGGGCAAAAGTGATGCAGAATACTCACACACGGCTGTTAGTTTGTTAATGGTTTGCACACACACTTAAGGTAAATTAAAACACTTGATTTTTTTTTTCTTTTTTTAATACGGTAATTAACACATATGACAACACATATCCACAAAAACATTATTTTTAAAAATGATATTTATGGTCTGTGTGTGCACTAATTAGCATTTAACACATTAAAAAACACTTACTACTTATAACATCTGTATACCATTTACAGCTCTGCAATCAGTCTAAGATGTTGTGATGTGTGCCACTTGTGCCTGTGATGTTCCATTCTTGTATCCAATTGCGGAATATTTAAATTCAATGTGAAATTACCTTCATAAGAAAGGCATAAAAGGCATCTGTTGACGTTCATGCAGAAAAAGAACACGGTTCCAGAGCTACACGGAGACGTACTACATCTCCTTGAGTGTTAATGGAAATTATGTTCACAAGGGAGGCAGACATTCATCCAGCAGCAGTCTTCCTCATGGAGGTATTTGTTCTGTCCATTGTACTTTAGGAAATGATTTACTGCTTCAGAGAGTTCTCACTGTGGGAAAATGGACTGAGGAAAATCAATTCCGAATTTGACCCTTCGAGGGCACGAAATTGATCTCTGGCAGGAAGAACCAGTCTCACTTCTTCCTTCTGCTCTCTCAGAAGATGTTTCTGTAAACAACATCAGACATGTCTTTCTTTCACTCAACCGCCATGAAAGAGACCCAATGGCGCTTATTAAACACAGCAGTCGCCGCTACATCCTAGTACATAAGCGCCATGGTTAGAGGGCTTTACTCTTTCTGTTCTGTTTGTTTTAGGGTGGCCGAATTATTAGAAAAGACAGAGCTGTGTTTTAGGAATGCGACGGCATGCACAATTTGCATGTGTTACCATGCACACTGTGCTGAGATAAAAGAACTCGAGTCTCCATTAGCCCACGCCAATGTACAATGGGAAAAGGGCAAAGAACTGAGAATAAATACATTTAGTAAATAGAAAGCAGTCAATCTCATCCATTACTATCTTGCAGGAGGCTCAGTGACAAAGCGGCAGCATCAATGGGCAGGACTTCCTTTCTCCCTTTGAATATCAGGTCCTTATCAGTGAGGCTTGTACAGTAGGTAAGGCCAACTGAGCTCAGTGTAGCCTGTGTTGAATGAACCAATTGTGGAGGCTTTCACACGGAGGCTGACTGGAAGAAGCAGATTAACTGAGGTAGTTTACATCATTCATGAGGCTGAACTATAGGAGCAAATCATTTTAATTTTCAGAAAGTTTGGCACACAATTACCTGGCTTTTCTCATTTCTTTTAATCGCTTTGGTTTTAATTGGTTATTTCTATTTCAGAATTTCCAGCTGTACCATATTGCCCATCTTTCAATTTCAAATACAGAGGATTCAGAACTGGATGTGGATGCAGTTTTGAGCAAAACTCATGATGAAAGCTGCGAAATTCCATACTATCACCAGCATCATCAACAGTCTCCGCCAGAAAATGTGTTAGCAGAGCACGGACATAACACCATCTATGCAGTATGTACTGTACCGTAACTTAAACAGTTTCACACTCCATTACTGAAATAATGAAATGTAGCTAGCTAAATGGTGCAGTACAGAAGGGATAACTAGCCTGCAGGTTTATTTCACCCTCTCCATCTTATCTAATCTTATATCACCAAAATAAAAAAAAAAATAAATAAATAAAAAATCACACATGCCTCCAGTGTTATAAAATTCATCTACTGAATTGTCATGAAAGAGTATTCAGGTGCAGTAGCTAAAATATTGCTTTGTTTTGATGGCAAGTTGAGAGTAGTTGACTCTATAGCACAACCAGTAACATAATTTTGAGGCAGATAACAATATTATATAGACTCAAGTCTGAGACTTGATAAAGATCCTTGAAGGAATACTTAGCTAGCCATTTTACAACTGAAACTTGTCAGCACTTGTGGACAAAAAAGAAATTGGCATTTCACTGTTGTCATATCTTGTTACTCATCTGTCAAAGTGTATCTTAATATAGATACATCTGCTAAAGTTATACTGTATGAGCTAAAATTGAGCCCTATATTGGCCTGAGCTCTAATGTATTCCTGTCTTCTCTTATCAAACCATTAAAGCGGTTCAGATGCGGAAGCATATGTCTGAGTGAGATTGAAAATGCAGTTGGGGAGTTGTTTCAGAATTACCATTGTAACACTGTTTGACACATCGTATGTATTCAAACAGAATCATTAAAACTTTTCACAGCCGTCGATACTGCACAAAGAACTAATTATTTGGTCACCATCACATTTCCCTAGAAGCACAATCAGCTCATGGAGTTCAGTCAGATACAGTGAGATTGAGCAAAGAAGGCCATTCCCAATGGTTCTGCTAGAACATACAAACACATACATGAACATTTAATACCATTTAATTTTATCCTCTTTGTGATATTCATGGACAGGATCTCAAGGTGCAGCTGGGATGAGGACAGTGTTATTGGCTGGTTAGACTGTGACTGTCAGCACGCACTGGGTTTGCAGACGAGTGTGAAGAGAGTGAGCACGTCAAGTCAAGTCTGAGGCCATGGTTCTCTGCCAGAAAACTGTACAATGTACCTCCTGGTTTCAAGGTGAGTGTCTCGGGGTCTGTTCATGGGTGACTGGGATTCATGGGTTCATGGGATTGGTGTGGTGTCTGGAGCAATGCAGACATTTTACTGGATCATTGCGGGAAAGAGGGAGCTGAACCAAAAGGAAAAGCTCTGTATATCCCAGTCTATCCATGTTCCAACCCTTACCTATGGTCATGAGCTTTAGGTAGTGACCGAAACAATGAGATCAGAGATACAGGCCGCCGAAATAGTTTCCTCCGCAGGGTGGCTGAGCTCAGCCTTAGAGGTAGGGTTAGGAGCTCGGGCATCCGGATAGAGCTTGGTGTAGACCCACTGCTCTTCTGGGTCTAAAGGAGCCAGCTGAGGTAATACAGACATCTGATTAGGATGCCTCCTGGGCACCTTCCTTTGGAGGTGTTATGGGCATGCACAACTGGCAGGAGACCCCGGGGGCAGACTCAGAACTCTCTGGAGAGAGTATATAACCCTTCTGGCCTGGAGATGCCTCCGGATCCCCCAGAAGGAGGTAGAATGCATTGCTGAAGAGAGAGACGTCTGTAAAGCCCTGCTTAACCTGTTTCCACCACAGCCCAACTCCAAATAAGTGCGAGGAAATGGATGGATGAATGGATTTAATCACAGTGCCTTAAAATATAGAACAATTAGACGTTAATAGTCAGCCCGTAGCAATTCAGCTGATGAATGAGGTACTGATGGTGAAACATAAATGACACAGCTAATGCATCCACAGCAACACCATGCACCATTGAAACGCCAAACAACAGGTAGAAATACCTTCTTACAATGACGGTTATTACTGTCATCAGTTTGCTGACTAGATCTGCCACGGCGGTAATGGCTGTAATTTAGTTTGTTTTAATCTGCTTCTCCCCTGCACATCTGTCATAAACTGTCTTATTTGTCAGGAGAGAGGAAGCACTGGGTATAACCGTCACCTGCTCATCCCCGGTGATTAATATGGATCCACTGAAGACTTAGCAATCTGTCTGACATACAGTGTCCTCATCAGAGCACAATAGGCACACAGGAGCCCGGGACACTGTGTAAGCATCCTATTTTAATCTAAACTGCACGTGGTGAGAACTAATGAGGAGAAACCCCAAGTGGTACCTACACATGCAGGTGCAGATATTGTACCTATAAACCTACTGCACCAAAGGTGCTGCACACAGGTGAGCACATTTTACAATCTGCAAATGCAGCAGTTCCAGAATTTACCTTAGTCAACCCTCACACACATACACACACACACACACACAGAAAAACTATTGTCGTGACGATGATCCCTCTTCTAGGAGGACCAAAAGGTTTACTTTTGGAGCAGAATAAATTAAGAAGCCTCCTTGCTGCCTCACTGTGATTGTTATTAGATAATCAACAGGAGGTGAGAGGAGAGGAGAGGTGAGGAGGAGAGAAGTTACATTAATATTCCAGTGTAAGATAATGTGACTGTAATAAATTAGCATAACACTATTCTCCAGCTATTCTCGAGTCCCCTCTGTTTGGTAATTTACATGCTTGACGAATTAGACAACTCGGCTAGAGAAGGGTAAACTGGCCTCAATTTGTAATCTCTCCCCTCATCTTCTTTCATCTTCAAACTCTCATCGTCCTCTCCCCCTTTGTTCCTGCTTATGTCTGTTTCTCTCTGAGCAAAGAGAGATAGTAGAGGCATTACTTCATCACTTTGATCAGTTTGGCTGAAATCCACATCTATCACATTCTGCTGCATTCACACTGTCTTTTAAAAGCTATCTTGTTAAAGACAGAGAGAGCACAAGAGAAGACGTCGTTAAAACAAACATAATATATATATTTATCTATACTGCATACAAAATATATATGCATGCATTATAACATAATTCCTCTTCAAAACAAGGCAGTGAACATTCATCACTTTTAGCAGAAACCAAATGTCAGCAGAGAGAATATTTGTTTACAAAAGCCGTCTCATGGTAATACAAATTTCACAGAAAGCTTTCATGGACATTTCTTTATATACTGTGCAAGGGGAAAAAGAAGGGAAACAAAAGGGAAGGAGGGAGAACAGAGCAAACAAATTAATCACCATGTTAGTTCCAAAACATTTTAAATAATGTTTCTGCTTCCCACCCTGTGCCAGTGAGAACGGTATAGAATGCCAAACACGGCAGGTACTTTAAATAATGACTTTCTCCTCTCGATTGAAGTAGTGCTTAACACGGGAATTCACAGTTGAAGGATTTTGAAGTGCTAAAATGAAAGAAGGAAAAAAAAAAGAGAAAAAGGTACACGTATGTTGTGTGTATTGTATTTTCATTTTCCGCCCTGCCATAATGATGATTACCTCAATTTCTTTCCAAAATGAGTTTCCTGCTGTCTGCTTCTCTGACAGTATGCTTGTTACAGACACATCGTACTGAGAGCATACTGTTAAAAAGGGAGAACTGGGAAACTCGTATTTTATACATATGCTGGGTTATGTGTCCTATACCATAGAGGAAATCTAATCATTTCATATAACGAACACCGTGGATAGCAGAATTTGTACCGTCATCTCATAACTATTTAAAGAATCCTGTTCTTTAGTATGACCAACATGAAGACTTATCAGCAATACCCCGAAACAAATTGTCCTGATGTTTTACAAGAAGAGTAAAAGAAAAAAAAAAAAAGGTGGAGGTGAGGGAAGCAACTTTCGGTGCCAAGTGCTGAGCCCATTGTACTGTGTTCTACACCTGCCGCTGTCTTGGACTTGGGCGGAGTCCTATAATTTCATGCCATCTCAGTGAAGTAGTTTTCTGTGCAGTTGGAGTGGTATTGTTCTCACATAACAGAATAAAAAAAAAGAAAATGAAGAAAATGAAGGGCATTCAAAGAGACTAGGTGTGTTCAAGTCTATCATGCAGCTACAGTCAATATCAATTTTAAAGTGCAAAAAATACACTGCGTGTCTGCTTTGGCAAACATTCACCAGCTGTTATCCCTCCACTTAGTTTGCTCTCTGTGTAGGCGAAGGAGCTTGGCTGAACCTCCGGGGCTTTTTTTTTTTTTTTTTTAATCCACACAGTATGTGATTTTTACCATCTGCTTGAACTGAATACCAATGACTGGGAATTCATAATTTCAAACAAGAGTGGAAACACAGCATGAAAAATGCACGCGACATTAATCGTATAACTGGGCAAAACCAAAATAGCGGTATTATATGCTGCAATATGTAACTTTTGACGTGTGAGCCTGTGCCTGTGTACAAGCAATTTGTTTTGGTGCACGACGGCTAAATGAAGGAAAGAAGATAAGCCGTGAAACGGAAAGATGAGACGATCTGAAGAGGAGGGACAATTAAAAGGTTGATGATGATGTTGTCCTGGGGTCAAACTGACCCCACATTGACCCCCGAGGACAACAGGAGGGTTAAGAAGTTTCACCATCCTGCTGCTTATGTTAAGTGAAAATGCCAGCGACCATCAAGTGATGTAAAAGTATACTGAACAAATGAAACAACCCTGTCCCCTAGAAATCACATTTCTATCCAACTAATCTGCAACAGCATAAAATGTTCCTTGCAATATAATAGCTGCTTATAGTCACTACAGCATTACTGAACCTTTTATGGTTATGTTTAGGCATTCATATGATTTATTTATGGTTAGGGAAAGGTTGCCTTGATGGCGAGATAGATAAATGTGGCGTTTCATACAAAAACACATTGAACATAATCGTAATTTGATATATTGTGTTTAATCGATATATAAACCTAATTTCTGTGACACGATTTGATGAAGCTATTGTAGATACTGTAGATAAGCCATATGAAAAATGAGTCGTATCAACAGAATTTTCTTCACACTGAGAAGCAGGAAGAGTGGCCACAAGCTGGCACGAAAATATTTCTGACAGATATGCTTAACATCTCGGAGTCGACGACGGGTATTGCTATATGGGACATGACCTAATATGACCGATCTTTGCAGCAGCGTTGGGCACGGTGAATCATACTTAAAGATTACGGCCCTTTTTAATCATTTCTTCAAAGAGCTTTGCATGATTCCTGTACACAGTTCCTAGGACCTTAACCCAGTTAATCAGGGTTGAAAACAATGCCAAGATGAATCATGTTGTGCTCAGAGTGGTCAGCCGTGCTAATTCTGATGGCAGGGGACACATTAAAGATAAAGAGTTGGTTGGAGCTTTGGAGCGCTGAGGCTGTACAAGCAGGATAAAGCTGTGTTTGATATTAATTCATTATGCTAATTTAGCTGCTGTATTCCCACAGCTGAAGCCCAAGTGAGGGGGTGTAATGTCAAGTGTGTGTATGCACTGTATGCGCATGCATATGAGTGCTTTCATGTGTGTGCGTTCAGGAAAGCGCGTGTGTATTTGGCTCAGTGTTTAATGACCTTAATGATATCTCTCATTGTGGTTTTAATGAGGATGCAGATTCTTCAGGGGGAAAAAAAAAAAAAAAAAAAAGTTTTGTTAGGATTAAACAATGTGTGTGCTGCAACATTTTATATTTTAGATTACAGTTATCACTGCTGTTTCATGGTGATTAGTATGCACACAGGTGGAAGGGCAGATAAAAATACATGAAAGAGAAAAACTTGAAAAGGATTCTAGGCTATATGGAGTCAGAGCTAAAAAAAAAAAAAAAAAAAAAAAGTGGGGTTATTCAGAAAATGTACCTGATGGTATCAGTGAAACTGCTCATCAGAGATAAAGTTCCTTTTGGGATGAAAGCAGAGCTCGGGTTATTATTGTGCATTTCCAACCTGTCAGTCACATTCAGTATGTATGGCCGTTGAATGACCTCAAGGGTAAGTGTGCACTATGTGTGTGTGTGTGTGTGTGCATGAAAGGGAGTGATAGAGAGGATTGACAGCGAGAATAGACACGTGCAAGTCAAGCTGCGGGCTGACAGCTCATACTGAAACCCCTGCTTTAGACGAGACCAGAGAGACTACATGAATCCACTTAGCTCTACTTCAGTGTGCCGCTACTCATGGACGAGGCCAACTAATGACTCGCAAGTTACAGTGGAAAGCAGAAACACGGATGTCATTCGGCTGATATTGGAAAGTCGCTATGTTCTTTATGTGTCACAGTGAATCCATTACTGTGAAACAACAACAACATCACTGGAGTTAGCGCCGATCTATCATGTTAGCAAATAGCCGCTTTGACCGTCACTGACTTTGCTCTAATATTACACCGATGATTTCCATAACACATTAAACCCTGATGAATGTGTCATAACAAACAACAGCTTTTGGTATAATTACTCCTCATGTTTTGGTTCATAGTGAAGACAACATGATTATGCCAGACCTGTGTAATATTTTCCTTTTCAGACTAAAGAGACGTTGCTAACACTAAGAATACAGCTGGATAATGGAGGTGTCAGTCAGAGCAGCACACTTTAATTATGTTATCAACAGAGGTGTGGACTCCAATCAAAAATCTGATCACACTAGGCTGAGATTATAGGAGGCTAGGAGGAAAAAAAAAAAAAAAAAAACTGCTGTTGATGTGCTTGGTTGAACAGCTTTTCTCCTGAATGCAATGATTACTATGTATTGATTGATTGAGTAATCCAGCATTTATTGCATCAATGGGAGATAATTACTGTTGGGATAGTATTTTGGTTAGAGATTTGCCAAGTGGGAAGAGCTATTTCAGGCTCCCTTAGTTCAAGAAGTAAAAATCCTATTGATTTTTTTTTTCCATTCTATTTTTTTATGTACATAAACCTTGTTTATATGTATGTATAAGCATCATCGAGGATTAGCAAGTAGTGAAAATCAAACACATCAACAGAGGAGGTATTTATACTCATGGTTTTTCGTCTTGACATACTGTTGATCTTTAATGAAGTAGCATATGTTTACTTTGCATTACATGACACCGCAGAGTCAATGCAGGCTGGAGTCAACAGCTCAGTGGCCTTGAACAGAGCAAAGCTCTCAACATGAGAATGACTTTGTAAATACAGGGATTACTGCAGCTAAAGCTGAACACAGCCATGTCTGACAGTGGAAGTACACAGCTTGAGATCAATGGAGCAAAAACATCTTGTTATTCAGTGACAGCACGGCATATCTCCAGAGCCCGAAACACAAGCACTCTGTGGAGAATGTGTGACTGAATGAAACGCTATGCTTTTGTATTGAGTTTAAGATGTTGCTTTTGTTCGAGATAGGGTAAACAATTACCATTTAGATTACATTTTGACAATGGAGATAGTGATTATACAGTTGTTTTTGTTTTGTTTATTTTTTTAAATTTTACTTTCTTTGGAAATATAGCTAGGAAAACACGATGATATTCTTGAAGTGTACACAATGAGGAGATAATCCCGTCTCATTAATATTGCGGTATTTATTGTGGAGTCATCACTTCTTTTTGTTTCCTCAAAAACAAAACGAAACAAAAACTGTGATTGGAGCAATATGAGCTCAAGACACAATGATACATGAGACTCAACCGTAATGGAATTCGGGAAACAAAATACACACACAAAAAAGGCCAGACCTAGCCGAGCCCCCGGCACTTTAATCGCATAAGCTCATAAGGACACTCATTTAAAGAGGACAATAATGAGCACTAATTAGATTTTTGAGCGGCAGCCATTGAAACCGCCATTCTTCCCTTACTTAAAGTGCAGATGTGGCCACGTAATCCTACCCAAATTGACTGAGCTTCCTCCCTTTGTGAGTCTGTAATGCACAGAGACTTTAGCCACAGAGGACCCATTTCATAAAAAGAGGAGTCCACAGCAAGTATCAGTATTCTAACAGAGAGCGCGAGGCAGGGAGAGAGGGGAAAAAACATATCCGTACCATCACTGAGGTTATGAACTTGTCAGCATCAGTATACCTCCCTATGAACTGGCAATAATAACAACTCTGTCTCTTAGCAACTGAGAAGCGGAGACACTGTAGCATCTTTACATGAATGAGCTCTTTGGAACAATGTTGGTCCAGGGTGAAATATCCCAAAATTCCATGAAATGTAGTACAAGACATTCACGACACAAGGCGATAAATGATGATTGACTTTGCTGATCCTCTGATTTTCCATCTAACACTGCCAGCAGGTCAAAGTAAGCCCCAGCTGTACTTTGCGCTCAGTGCTAATTAGCAAATGTTAGCTTGCTAAACTGAGATGGTGAACATGGTAAACACTTCAGTATAACCTGCCAGCAATGAACAGAAACGGATTGATACATTCTGGATACCTTCCCGATGCTCTTGTTTGTTTGCCACCTACAGAGCGAGCCAAATCCAATAAAATCCAACATAGCTTCACACAGTAAAACATATGCCTTCTTTTTATCTCTCTAAAGTGCATTTACACAAGTCTGACATAACAGACTGTACTGCTGCAGTGCTAGGATGAGTGTCTTTTTGTGTGTGTGTGATGCAGAGATGGGAAACCAGGGCGTATTTAAGTTCAAATAGTGTATGTAATAATGGGAACGATTTAATATGATAACCTAATGATAAAAATTATTTCTCAACAAAACCCTACACTACACTCAAAATTTCAAGTACATAGACAATTTCCACCCATTCAAATTACATGCTTTTAATAGAAATAAACAAACAAACTGTGAAGCAAGTAATAACATTTATGTAATAGTACTAATAAACTCAAGGTGACATTTTTGTTGTTGGGTTTGGGCAAACTAATTGGCTTTATTAATATTGAATGCATAAATGTCTACTACTACACTGTGTAGTGGAAACACACTGACTTTATTAGTACTATTACATACATCTTATTACTTGCTTCACATTAAGTTTATTAGTTAATATATATTAAACCTAAAGTAATTAAAATGGATGGACATTTTCTATGTAATTGAAATGCATAAGTCCTGCATTTTGGCCGAATTTCTGAGAGTGAGTGAGTGTACCATGTCAACGTTGCCAACATTGGCTAAAAGGCTAACATTCAAAACCTGAGAGCCCTGTTAAGTCATTGTCAGTGATTTCACAGAATTAAGGCTCCCACGCTTCATCAGGAGGATTACCACAGTTTAAATCTCAGCAGCTCTACTGTGGCCTCTGAAAGAGGCTACCTGCTGTGTTCTCAAAGGCCAGATGGCTCCACAGTGGCAGTGCTATCGGGGCCGTTCACACACAATCTTTGAATGACACCTTGGAGATCAATTTCTTCCATTTAGCCAGAGTGGAGTCAATACAGCGTATCAAACTTCACAGCTCTACCAGGCTGAACCCTCTGAGCCTACGCACACTCCCAAGAGTTTCAGCCGGTCTATGCCTATAGCTTATCAGGCTTCTGTGGCACAGTATGTCTCAGGGTCTATTTCAGCCTTTTGTGCAATAAAAAAGTGCTTCAACAGCATACAAATCACCATGAAATCAAACAACGCCTCTATGTGAATTTGTTACATCCCCCTCAACATTAATCAGTTGTAATTAGTATACCATAGTTAGTTGTCTTTTTTATCTGTTACCATCTAAATATCCTATTATTAATTTTGCTGGCACCTCACCCAGTCTTCTGCAAACAGCTTATTTTTCCAACTATGTAATATCGTTTCCTAACTCCACTAACACCACCACCCTCATGTAATGCTTTACCGCACTAAGTCACACACCAACTATTTACCTCCAACTATTTCAGAGAAATTGATTCATATTTTAGGGAGAAAAAAAAATCTGGTTTTCCCTCTCTGTGATTTTCCTGATGGAGAATAAACTGATACAAACTATAAATGCTGTTAACTAATGCTAGCTCAGTTTGTTAGCCGGGCTGTCTGGACTATAAAGAGAGTGTGACCGAGTAGAGAGTGACCAAGCAAAAGGCCACAAGATGAGAGTAAATCTCAGATTGGCAAAAAACTTTGCGAAATAAAAGGCTGAAGGACAGATGCCGAGCTGGGCCCCTTGCTCTTGGACTAGTAAGTAAGATTAGCTGGCTGCTGTGTGCCATGTTGTTGCACTTACTTGATGTTTGGCTGTTAGCAAACTTGTCCACACCACATTAATGTCATTATAACAAATGCACACATACAACTGTCCATATTAACAAAAGTAGCATTGGGCTCTGAAACTGGGGATGCTAAAACACAAAAATAGCAATTTCTACATAATGTTGCCTTAAAGGAAAAATGGAAAATTGACGGTTAAAGCAGCCAGCTGTAGTGCATTTTGTACTCACTTCACTCACCTCGTCTCACAAATTGTTTTCACAGTCCTGTGGCCACTAAACGATTGCTTAATGTTACCCAAGGTTGTGTGTGGGGCGGTTCTCGTCTTGAATTACTTAGGGACTATAGTAGTTTCAGCATTCACTTGTTATCGAAATATAATCTGTTCCCAGACACCGTTTTCATCTCCCTTCACCTTCACACACTGGGTGTATTTGGTCAAGGCAGCAGCATAGGGTTATAAAGAGCATCTGAAAGCTGATTCTGTTTGAATAATGTGCGTTTTGAGAGTGCATAGATTTGCTCCAAGGCACTTCATTCCAAAGGATAGACTGGGATCCTTTGGAGATTAGATTTAGAGGAGAAATGGTTCCACTGCGGAGCTGCCTGATTAATATGCCAGACTGCAGGCTTACTGAGTAGCGCTTCCTAAGTAAAGTGATTGAGTTTAGTATGGCTAGGCCAAAGCCTGGAACCCATACGGTAATAAATGCAGCCCTTTTAGTGGCAACCTATGTTACTTCTACTCGAGACGAAGTGCCCAGCTGAGAAATAACACCTTGCCTCTGGTTACAGACGTGGGCAGGTTTAACGTTGTTAAAAAATTGAATAAATAAATAAATGGATGCCTGTCTGACCTTGAGGATACAGGAAATGGGCTGCAGTTTGTTTTATTGTACGTTATATTGTATTAAGATCCATGGTTGTAATTACATGCTGCAGAGCAGATCAGGCATCCTCAGTTGTTTTAGTAAACTGAACTGCCAGAATGAAGGCAGTCAAAGAGTGGACCAGGAGGCAGTGTTGAAGTATTGTTTAAAAATATTTATGTGACACGCATGAATGACATTGATGCAATGAGAATTTAAAATGACATAAATGGCATATGCTTGTGTTTGTTTGTGACATGCTTTCACACCTGCATGATTTCTAGTGGCCCTTGTGTCCAGAAAAAAAAACAAAAAAAAAAAAACACACGTCCTGTCATCTAAGAGTATTTTACAACAAAGGCAGTTGGAAATAAAATGGCCACTTCATACAGTAAAAAGATCGAGGGTACTTTTACACATACAGGTGAACATGGGTACCCTCACTTCAGTATGGCAGGCCGTAGGGACAAAATAAACAAGCAGATTAACAGACAACGTTGGCTACAAAACTGAACAAATGTGTAACATCAGGTAACCCAACTGTTTGTTGTGCTGGTCATATATTTGGACTGTGTAAGGCGTCCTCCTTGTCCTCTGTTCAGCCAGATTAAGCGCTTACATCTGCGCCCTTCCCCACCCTTTACCTTACAGTCACATTTTTCATGCACAGCTGTGTTTCAACTCTCAAGCAGTGAGCTGGAACAGAGACCTTGTTTTTTGGTGGGCGCTATGACACAATTTAGGAGTGTATGTTTGATATATTTCTGTTCCAACAGCTCTGCAAGGACAGCCTGTCTGCCATGGTCTCTGGTGCCACTGACATTTAGTGTTCATAACCTGAAGACTTTTATAGAACAGGAGGAGGAATTCATCTATTGTAAACACGGGATAGGATATTGTAGGCTTGGCCTGTCTTCTATAATGGTACCACTGTATTCAACAGATACACTGTAAAGTGACAGGGACACAGCAAGTTTAAAGAGAGCTTGAAGACCAACCCTATCTCATACACTAGAACCACAAAGGGATACTTTTGATCCCATCCTGGCATTTTCAAATTGATATAAAATAAAACTCCTACACCTGACACCATTCCACAACATAGAACATAATCATTTATACCTAGAATTGTAAAGGGATCATCTTTACACCTCCATAGAAAAAGCTGTATATGCTGAGCTGAACATTTGTGCGATGTCTGTTCACCTAGAAACAGCTATTGTTTAGACATCTTAAGACAAATAGGCAACTCAAAGTTTCTAGTTTTTCCTCAACAGCATCGCCAGGTGCTTCTATAAATAATATTAGATTAGATATTAGATTATGGAATGAGTCCAGTCTAGACCTGCTCTTTATGGAAAGTGTCATGAGATAACTTCTCTTATGATGTGACGCTATGTAAAAACACTTGAATTGAATATCACAAGCTAGCTATATTTGGTAGTTATTAGGCCACATAACTTGGGCAAAGAATGACACCCAAGAGGTTCTGGCAATGTCATAGAGAGGGAGAATCAGGTGGAGCAAATGGATAGCTGAGTGAGCTGAGTGTGTCAGTGACTTTATGTGTGTGTGTGCGTGTGTGTGCGTGTGCGCATGTGATTGCTGACTCTGTTGCAGCAGGAGGTGAAAATGTTTTTTTTTTTTTTTTTTTTTTTTTATTACATTTTATTGACTAAAATGAAGCCAAGATTATATTTGTTGTCATAATGATATAATGTCTATAAAAAAAAATCAGTGTTGTTCAAACCAAAAGCCACAAGACCAATCAGACTAATGACTTTCCCGCTGAAGGAAATTATCTAAACCAAGAGGTAAAAACATGACTGATTACCCAAAATGTCAATAATAATGATACATTACATTGCAAAACTGAGTCAGCAGAGTATTAGTATTTATATTTGGACGGACAGACGGACAGAAAGACATGGTTAAAATCCTGTCAGTTGTAAACCACAGAAGCCTCGATCAATTCAATGCTGCAGGAGCAATGTGTGGCTGTGGGCTGAATAATAATTTTTTCATCTTTCCATTCAGTGGAAGAACAGTCACAAAGAAAAACAGCACATGAATACACTCTGCCAGAATTACAAAGCAATTACTGTTTGACCTTATGTGAAGCTTTCGGCTCATTAATGAGTGTAGTCTAATTACTGAAATTATATAGTCAATCAGTACGGCTGTTTCAGATAGAGACAGTGTTTAGTGGAGACAGGCAGACATTGAGGGGTAGGGAAGGTATAAAAGCTAAATACTCCTTAAGGTGCGCACTCACGTACATTTAGCCGCTTACTGTGGCAGCACAGTCAAACGTCTTCAGCCTCTCAGCAGCGGTGAGAAACTGATCACTGTCTAAATATATACTAGTAGTAACACATAGTATTGTAGTAGCATAATCAAGATGTCAAACCACAGAGGCTGACTGCTGGGCTGCAAAGAGCTGGACTAAAACAAGCAAGCACATCAGGCAACATAAATAAACAGATAAAATCCACCTCATCAAGGTTTTCTTCTTCAAATGTATCATCCTCCCATCATTGTCTAATTCGAGAGCAATCAATGGGCCTCTAATCTTATTCGTCCTTATTGGACAGCTTGCGTTGCCTGATAAAAAAAAACCCACAACAGGAGAGGAAAAGCATTAAACCTGAGGGGACATTTGCTGCGAGGTAGGAATGAGTGAAGGTAGAATTTGAGAAAAGAGAAATTGAGGGAAAGACTCTCGAGCGTCCGTGTACATGATGTGTGATCGCCTCAGGGAATAATAGAAATGTGCAGCATCTGGCTGAATGGCAGAGAGCAGGACTTTGGCTAGAGCAGGTTGCATTTAATCTTCTTATACAAACAGGCCCATTAGCCGACCTAAACTGAAGCAAGGTGCTAACTTCGATCTCTTGATTGACAAACCTGATGGTTAGAAGTGGCAGGTTATAGGATTGCATATGGCATATTTGTCTAATTGGGTTACCTATGAAACTACATGAGTATGTATAAAATATATGAGTGATCTGACTTACAAATATATCAGGATATCCTTGTCGTGTACATAACTAAATGAAGAGTTGAGCCTATGCAATGTATACCTAGGGTATACTGCGCACAAGTGTTTTCATCATCTGCTGGGCTGAGGCACAAACAAATTCCTAAAAAAAAAACTGGAGAAACAAAAATACTAGATAGAGAGTAGATTAAATCTGTTTTGAAAGCATCAACAGTGCATCATTGCAGTAATGTGTGTCCTGGAAAGAGATTTAAGAGATCCAAGCCTCATACTGACACTATTTCACTTTTTTACTGTGCTATGACTCAAGGATTTTTGCCAATCTGGGTGAAAAATAGAAAGCAATATCCAGTAACTCACAATGCTGAGCATTTCTGAGGTGAACTGAACGAATTCAACTATTGTAGTAATACATATTATTATGGCAATGACCACTTGGCAAGGAACTAAAGTCCATCTGCTTAAGAGAAGAACAAGAATATTTCTTCATGTGGTTGCAAAAACACCAGGAAATAAAGGTTTAAAGGAAAGGAAAAAGGAGGTTTTGAGTATTTGTAAAGTGGATACTTGAGTTCTACACAAAAGTCATTGGCTCCTTGGGTAGGAGATCATTCCAAAGACGTGTAATGTTAATGTACCTGGAGAGACCCCACACAGACATCGGGAGAACATGCAAAACTTCTCAAAACTGTTTATTTAACCTTCTAGACCTCATAGAGCCCCAGAGTGCTTGTTCTATATGTAACAATTACTGTCTGGGAGCACTCAGTCATTTTAAAATCATTCCCAGAGTTCTGTATCTATTATTTTTTGTTTTTATTTATTTATTTTTTGCAGGTTTCCACATGATTTTCACTGTAAAATGCTCAGCTGGCAAAACTGTAAAATTATGTTATGAGGGAGATCACGACCCACTGTGAATAGTGGAAATCGACAAAGACATTGTGAATGTTTTGCTCACATCACATAATCACCATTACAAGAGAAGACAGATCTGCGGGAGACAGATGGCATTTTCACCAAAGAGCCATCACCGAGGACTGACTGGGTCACAGTGACTTTAACACATATAAATTTGATTTTTCTCTTCATGTACTAATGCTGTTTGCTGTTCTAAAGGAAATAGCTATGTACAACAAGTTTTAGTTCTATTATTATTATTTTTTTCCCTTTCTGATGTTTGTGAAATCAAACTTGGTTTAAAAAAGCTACTTACAAAATGTCACATATTTGGTGCCAAATTCAAGAGGAAATTGTATTCTGCGATTGAGTTGGGGAAAAAAATGCTTGAACATGCTAGATTTCTACTGGGATCTAGAGGTTTAAGGGGCTTCACGGATGTATAAATGATTCAGTGTGATCCTCCTGGTTTTTATATTATTGTTGCCTTATGTCAAATTGACAGCCTCATTGCAAAAGACACAGCATGATCATTTGTTACACATTTCTTCAACATAATACAAAACTTTGCTTGCAATATATGAAACGGCCAACCCACAAACATCAAGTCCAGATGAACCATCCACTGTTACACATTTGTTCAGCTGGTGAGATCTTGCCACTTACCCAGACAAACAAACTGAGGCTTTTCATGGCTTTAACCAGAACTAGTACTGTATAGTACAGTATAGATGCACCATCTCTACTGTGTTCCCACATAAGCCCTGTTTATCCCAATAACAAATGGTCTTTCTCAGATGCATTTTGGTTCTGAGGCCAAAATCAGCTACCCGTTGACTTTGCTGAATCATCCCCATACATCATCAAGGATGACTCACTAAACAGTGATTAGTTGTCTCTCTGCATTGGCTATATCTACCTGGCAGGGATCAGGGCCATTACACTTTATCATCTCTAAACTCTAAAGGCAATACTGTGAACTGATGGGCCAAGAATTTCCCTTGAACCTCATTTTCTAGATGAGATTTCAGAAAGTTGAAGCTTGCAAAGTTTGTTTTGACTTCACTTCAAATGACATTGTAATGCAATAATGAGATGCATCCTTTTGGCAGTCAATTCAAGGCTTAAGGTTCATACTTTTTTTGTTTTGCATGTCATCATATCTTGAATAACCTCACATCCATGCTGCTACTGATACATGGGTAGACATTAGCGGTAGTGTACACATTCTAGATCAGACAACTTTCTATATATATATATTCAGCCTGTAATACCACTTAAATCAACATGTATAAATGCCAGACAGTTATGTCTACCCCTAAGAGATCATTTCACAGTGAATAAAATATAGCCACTATATATAAAATGCATTACTTTGTTGAATTTCCTACCCTACTGTGTGTCTGTGTGTGTCTGTCTCAGTGTGTGTTTGGTTCAGTTAAGACTGCAGATTTTAGCTGTTCATGCATTATGCATTACAATCTGCCGGAGGTCAGACACCTCAGACTCTAAATGTTTGGACATACAGTACTACAGGTGGATACAGTGTGTGACAGACGGATGCTACCTATGACACCGTGCACAGTATTTTGCTCCCACGTAGCTAAGCCCACACTGCTGTGTAATCTGGGTATGTGGCACATGGCCTTATTTACTTTTTTTTTTTTTTTTTTTTTTTGGTTTTCTACAGCCTGCATATCAATAAAGAATAACGCCACACACAGTAAGGACTTGACATGTGTAGTTGATGGGCAGTACCAGTAGTAAAATGTTAAACAGATAATGTGATTATTAAATAAATATTTCAGACTAAATAAATACATAAATACAACTTAAATTTCCATTTTTTGTAATTCAGAAAGTTACTTTTCATTTCCTAGATAATATAATCCAAATACAAAATAATATTAGACCCTCTAGATCCCTAGGTCCCTCCTCTAGATCTTTAAAGAAACATTGCATAGAAATTGGTATATTTCTGTTGGTATTTGGCTCGGCGTGTGATGTCATTTTGGTGGCATTACTGCCCCAAACCAGAAGGTGGCAGTAGTGTGCCCAAATCTGTTTTCCCGAAAAAGAAGAGAAGAAGACGCCTATACGAACTTTGACCTGGAGCTTTTGCTTCATTTCCTATCCTCGAACCAAGACAGATGGATCCCCAACATGACGAAGCTTCTTGTGATTGCTACTTGAATGCAAAATGTTTAT
Organism: Protonibea diacanthus; assembly: GCA_028641955.1. Classification (NCBI taxonomy): domain Eukaryota; kingdom Metazoa; phylum Chordata; class Actinopteri; family Sciaenidae; genus Protonibea; species Protonibea diacanthus. The sequence continues at coordinate 20,350,555 of CM053982.1, read as the reverse complement.
GCTCCATGGCAAACAAGGTTTTTCTTCTTGTCTTCCCATGGACGTCTTTTTGCGGCAACCCCTGCAATGTGGGCTCCCGGTGCGGAAATGCACGACCTCAGCTGAAATGAATTGAAAGACCTCCGGTTTTGCCGGTTTCCATGATCCTGTCTGAATGCCCACTAATCTAGACAAGTTTACAGTTCTGGCAGCCCCACTAACAAACTGTGCTAACATTAGCTAACAGCAGCTATAGTTCACAGTAGTTTACTTTATTGTCCATCAAGAAGCTCTGTAAATAACAAAGAGCTTTTGCAGAGCAGCCAGAGCATCAGCGGAAAGAAAACCAAAAAATACATTTTCTCCATAAAGTATGATCCAGTTTCACAAAAATCAGTCAAATAGTTGGTGGTGTGCGACTTAGTGCTGTAAAGCATTTCATACTTCTCACAGGTGACGGTAACTGGAGCACAAAGTTACATGGTGCAAGAACAGGTGTGGGGGCCACAGAATGGGAATGACAGAGACACCATTCGCCTGATTACAAGTCAGCGCAGCTTCAACATGATTTAAAATTAGTTATTTTATGGTAGGAAAGTTACCCAACGTTGCTTTAAGTCAAACTTGTTTTACACAACAGGTCTTCAAGGTCTCTACATAAATATGAAACCAACAGCTGCTTTAACTGCAAAACAAATAAATTAATGATAAGTACATTAACTTAATGTGTCTGCCAATGTTCTGGGCAGCATTTATTGTGCTAGTGGGTATTCGGAGCTCAAAACATTCTGCAGCCTATCCATGACTTCTCCTGGGTGTTGAACCACAGCAGGTAATGACAGGGCTTGCTGGGTGTTTCATTACCCTGAACTTGTTTGGCCATGCCGGGCATGACTCTGCTTGGTGCCGAGCCTGTTATGCCATGGCTCGGTGGGAATTCTTTTCACCTCGATAGACCAGACTTCCTCTGTTATATGGGTTACACTTCACACAAGTGTTATGTTTGTTCATCATGTTTTTGCTCATATTCAGAAACCTGTGGTTTACAGTACTAAACATATAGTAAGGTGGCACAGTAGATAATATCCCTGTGCACTTTGTGGTGAGTGACAACTCATACCACTTTGATTAATGGCTGCAGGGGTTTTGGTCTTGTGGTGAGTGAGCAAGTGAGTGAGTTGAAATAAGTTATAAAATGTTGCTTTTGCCAAAGGTTTTGTAAGAGTTGCCTATTACCTCATGCACAGTCTTTTCCAGTTTTTGCTTGTCTCTTAATTGGAGACAATTGGAGACAAGAGTGACCAAAATATGTTACCAAATGTATCCACAACATCATGCCTTTACTTCGCAACACTAATTGTAAGTAAAGTCATTTCACTGAGTCGCTCAATGAGTGCTGATTTAGAGCATGCTACTTTAAACTACATGTCTCACTTTACTTCACAGAACTAAATTTGCATGATTAACATGATTCTGATCAATCTTAAATTGTAACAAACTTTGCACCACAAAGATGAACATTTTTCCACAAATGACATTTGACTTAAACTGCAAATGGTCGTAACAAGAGGATGGAGCGATGAAAAGAAGCCTGGATACTTCAGCACACCTGTCCAAACAATGTGAGGTCTGGACAGCTTTCAGATTTTCTCAACAACATTGACGTCAATGGGCTATTCTAACATGTAGACATATATACTACCAAGCTATTGTTGCAGTCCAGTTGTAGACAACAAGCATATCATAATCTGCCACTCATTACTGTTACCTTATACATAGAGTTTGTAGAACTGCTGTAGAAAGGCAATATCACACTCGAGGCGGTGATGGTGTACTGAATATCAGCACGCTGTGATAAACTTTATACAATCAAATCAAATCCATGCTGATATGCAGTACTCCTTCATTACTTCTTCTCATGTAATGTTGCTTAATCATCCTTTCGTGCTCTCACAGACTGCTACATGAGTTGTGCAAATAGATGCTTAGATGTTTATATTGCATATAATCCCATGTACCCATCCATCCATCATCAGCATATATTGCACATTAAAACAACACATGTTTAAATAGATTTGTTCAGAGAATAGTAACGCTGGAAACACATTATGTATACACAGCCATAACTCACTGGAGCTAAGCAGCAGTGTGGCCATGCACATAGTGCTGCTGGAAATGCATAGCATATTAATAAGAGACATTTTAACTATCTGAATAGAAGTGAAATGAACCAGGCCTTACTAATAAGTATCTAGGTGATAGATGTTCCTTAGCCAAATAGCTGACAACACAATTCTTTATACTGTGTTTGTGATGTTGTAACACCAACACACCTTCACTGCTTGCTCCCAATTACCTCAGTCCATTACCGACAACAATTATTTCAGATTCAGCCTTTTCTTTTCTTTTGATAAGGGTGCTATGGCTTCACATTTCCATACAAACTAACTTCACGTAAATGTATTACGTTCAAAAGCTGTAAAGAAGATCAAAGTGGAACTGCTCATCAAGCCCACACAACACTGGGAGCAAGTAAGACTGAGAAAATTACTTTGGGCTAAAACTGGGCAACATGAGGACAATCTAATATGGTGTCTGGCAGAGTAATATATCTCTAAATTGGTTTTGCATTTAAAGATACATGGATAAAGGACAAAAGAAAGAGGGGTGATGGGAGGTTAAAGAGGGGATGCTTGGACTGTGACATTAAAATGACATTCAACATGTCAGATGTGCCGCTGTAGAGAAATTTCATATCCTCTCCTCTCACATACTGTTCCTAGTGGACCTGATTTATAAGCCTAATATAGTCCACCGGACCACTGAAATGCCATTTTAGAGGTCTCAACTAAAGTACATATTAAGTAGAATGAAGTGAGGAACGAGGCAGACGGATTTTGTTACATCTACACCTGAGAGGTTGACTCTATTTTTGCCAGTGCATTAAATTAAAGTCTAAACAGGATATGGATGCACTGGAGGACTGACACTTAATATGGTTGGATAAATATTACATGGACATTTATTTCCCTATCCACCGTAGTATGGAAACATGCATAAAGGAACAGAAGGATGTCTTCTCCTCACTGTAACATGTTAGTCTTGTGGAGCATCAGTAGGAAAATGGTTGCCATAGTTAAGGATAGACACATCACACAAAACACCTTAATGTAAATGCACTTCTAAGCAGGTTATGGGATATCTGTAAACTTTTACCGCATGAGGTTATCTTGATGTGGTTTGTCTACATCTGTTTGGGTAACTACACACTGCGTAAATCCTTTTAATCAAACTATCAACTTACCCACAGCAGTCAAGGTATATGCAGATTTGCTGACTGACAAAGAGTAACATAGACATCTGTTATGTACCGGCAGGATGTTATTTAGCTGCGTAGTCTAAACCAGCGGAGCGGACAATTCTCTGTATAATGCAATACCATTCAACAGACAATAGTGGAAAGCAAGTAGTACATTTCATCAATCACAATTTCAAGGCACTTGTACTTTACTTGAGTATTCCCATTTTAGTCTACTTGCTACTTCCATAGCACTACATTTCACAAGTGTTTTACTTTGTATTGAGATTTAACATGCATTTATATAATACCATGTGTTGTTAAAGATTAAACCAGTGGTTTTGGACTCATGGTCCTTTAAAAGCAGAACTGACACTGATTTGAGATTCACCAAACTCCTTTACTTTTTTTTTTTTTGGCCTAGCCCATTTATCATTTGGGCTACTGCACATTACAGCACCACCTCAAGCAGTTACAACTGTAAAATGCTGTTTATACATTAATGCAGTGTCATGCATCAACGCAGTTTACTTAAATAAGGCGCAAAACTTATGACGCAAGTACTGGCGTACTTTTACACCGTGAGTACTCCCCCTCCTATATAGAACATTATAAAAATTATTTCAATGTCAACAGTGGAAAAAATAATTCCTCCTCTTCAATATGGCACTTAAATGTTGATAGTTGGAGTCTCTCTGGTGTGCTGAGGAGAGAACGTGCACACACAGTCAACGCACACGGACACACAGCGTGGTTAATCCCGAGCTGCGTGTCAGCTGGCATTTTCTATTCTAGAGGGAAATGGGCTGTGACAGACATTACTGCAGCACACACACTCTGAATAAGAAACTAGCTTTTGCTCCTACGCTAGAAAAACGCTCAAGGTTACAGAGCACTCATAACACGTGGAAGAAGAGAGAGGAAGAACAAAAGAAAGAGAAAGACGGATAGATAAATATGTATATGGATAAACAGATAGATCGACGGAGCTTGTCATCAAATGATGACTTTGCCATCAAATAAGAGCACATGCAGCTGACAGATTACTAATCAGTAGATTTCCTCCTATTGCATAAGAAAACGAAGCAGGGATGGCAAAGGATGACTTCCTAGTCATCTTAATGCACTTTGCACTTCAATGTGCACCGGTTTTGAACTAAAGAAAGGCCCTTAGCATTATTCTACCACTATATGGCATTGAAATTCACTCCAACTGTTTCCTAAGCTGGCTACAGAAACCAAAAATCTATGTATGAATATGCATTATCTACGTTTCCATGGATATGGCAGCAGATTTATATGCAAACACACACATGCCAGATGTGTAGAAAGCTGCGTATAAGCATGATGTCACTCATAATGAGGACCTCTTGATGCAATTATGCACCTGCTACAGGAAAACATCACCACTCAATCAGTGTGTGTTTTCTTCTCAGATGAGTGCAGCCAAAATGCTTCGTTTTAGGAAAAAATTGGGCATCCGCAACATTAAAAAAACAAACAAACAAAAAAAAAAAACATAATTGCATCTATTTGGCAGCTGCCAACAAGTCTCGCGCAAGTCCCAACATTGCTGCTATGTTTATATCCGTCAGCAGAGCACTTAGCACCAAATCTGGAAAACTGCTGCCCTCACTCATTAAACAAATGATAAACATCAACTTAAGGAATCAGTGCGAACCCAGTGCTTACAGTACTCCTCGCCTGCACACACCATGTTAAAAGAATTCAGGGCTCCTACCCTAACTGATTTAAATGCAACCATCGAACAACATAATAAGATTCCTCATGGCCATTTTGGTTCTTAGCTGATTCTTAGCACAGACTTGGAAAAGAAGCACCCTCCTTGCACATATCCTTCACAAAGTGAGAGTCCTCACCTCAATGATTGGGCATGGAAAGGTAGAGAGCAGGTTATGACTGCCGATTAAGACGGAAGAACCGCGTCTTGGTTTGGGAACACAGAGCTGGATATCTATGCTCTATGAGCAGAATTTGAACAATTAAGCCAATTAAAATAAAGGTTTAAAAAAACAAAACCTTTAGTCTGATTCAATTTATTTAGGGTGAACGACTTCAATGATACATTGTCTGCCAAAGACACATGAGAACCTTTCACCAGATAAATGGCTTACTTAATGAAATATTAGAAGATGAGTTGTTTGTGTTGTCGGCATGCGATGGCCCCAAAGTAATGTCTAATTGGCCCTGATGTGCACCTCTATTCATTCTTAATCACCGCCAAACAAAAGCCAGCGATCCTTGAAAAGACAAAAAGGACAAGTGAAGGCTGGAGGAGAGAAGCTGAACATGGGTAAGTGCACTACAATTTACTAATGATGAGCCCTGCTGTTATTCTTTGCTTTAGCAAAAGTTTGTTAGGTTTTTTTTATTTTGTATGTATTGTGCCAACAATAGATTATTAGTGGTGACGCGTTCAGTTGTGTTATTAATTTAATTTGGTTTTGTCAAAATAATATACCCTTTTTTTGGTTTAGCTTTAAAAGTATTCAGTAAAGTATTCAATCATGTTCCACTAACAGCGCCAGACCATACAAAGAAGTAATCTGTGCTTTTCTTAGAAGGAATTAGCTTGGAACAATACTGAGAGCAAAAATTCAATCAAGAAAAGTACTGTTTCTTTTATTATACTGTAAGAAAATCAGTTCAAATTGTTCACACATTCTAATCAAGTGACGCAAATGGTACCTCTTTTCTATCCATGTAATGTTAGGAAAATGGGCGCCCATTCTGCTAACATTACATGGATACAAAAAAGCTGTGATACAAAAGCTTTTATGGTTAATTATTTAAAATGCTACTCTATAGCCTAGCAGTCATGCCTGAAAAACAGCCAAAATGTGCTTCTTTTTTTATGCTACATGTTTGTTGTAGATGCAACAAGCAGCAAAAAGTGAAAACAAATGCAAAGCAACATTGTATAGCTACTTTTAAACTAACTGAATTATTCGGTTGGTGTTAATATATATTTTATTCAGATGTGCCTGCAAGCGATAGTGACTTAGGAGCTCTATTTCCAGTAGTTTGTTCTTAGTTATTGTTCTTATTGCCAAGTTTGAAATGTTGAAGCTGTCACGAATTTGTTACTAGGAACTGCGACTCGGGGGCTGGTGTGAATGTGTTTTTCCCTCTTAGTTGCTCCTAATTATGGTCTGGGTGTGAACTTGGCACATAGCAGCAGGCTCTTTATTGACCTTAATAGCTGCGGCTGCAATGTTTTAATGAATAGTTGTGTGCAGTTGCACAGGTGTAACGAATACAATCAATTATGGCTTCATTCCATTTAGTGTTTCACTGCAAGGGGCCTGTCACGCTGGCTTTCTGGCTGACTGTTATTCAGTACACCTGTGTGGCGTGCATGTAAAATTTTTTCCACCGCTGCTAAGAAATGGTTGACACCCAAGACTTTAGTACTTATGTCAGCTTTGCGACAAAAAAAATAAAAAAAACTTTAATGACTCACTTAGATCCATCTTAGCTGCCTTCACTGCCTGCTTGTTATTCAGCTCATTTTGTATTAAGTCACTGACAAGAAAACTGTAACTGAGCATGCAGAGGAGAAGCCAGCCTTTTGAGCCTGCTGATTAGGGGAACTATCTGATCACTGACAATCTCCTTGCTTAACCATGGGAGCAATTAACCACCCGCAAAATCTAATATCTGAAAGAGCCTTAAAGAGCTTTCAGACTAGGCAACAAATGTCGCCTCCCAGGTGCCGCTCCTTGAATATATGATTCAGTCACCATGGATACTGATCTCAATGTCACTCTTTAGTTAATGCTGCATCACTTGGCAATTTCACACTACACAGCTCTGTGTTTGTAATAGCCTGTGTTTGAAATGTCCGACAGTCCCTCATTCTCCCTCCATAGTTAAGTCCAGGCTGCAAAACAAATCTGTTCCGCTTGTATATTACACTTGACACAATAACCATCTTGGTTTCATTGGTTTCTACTGAGGCTGTTGCAACTTCTGGGCTTTGACTGACCTTTGAAGTCTCACTACTTCCGTGCAGTCTTCGCCACAAAGTTAAATACCAGGCTTTGGGTTGATTCTGTTCCACAAATCGGTAAATGCAGGTATTTAAAGTATGTTGCAGAACCTTATGCCCTATAAGTGAGTTCCTACAAAAAACCCACTAAATGTGAAAGAATATGCAATGTGCAGGTAACATTTTCATTTTTTTAGAACACAAAAACACCTAGCTTTAACAGATATATCTAAAAGACATGTACAAACTTTGCCTTAATGTCATTGTATCGAACTATGCTTTTGGCCAACATCTAATAAAAAGACGTAACACAAATAATAAAAAGCCAGGATAAGTATAGCTTTGCTTTTGTCTTCTTCTTGTGTCTTCTTAATGTAGCACACCTGTTTGCACCACGGTCTAGGAAATAGACCATTTGCTCAGAGGACACTTTGACTTGGGAAACACCAGTGTAACTAATACCATTAATAATGTCTACAATCTATTAAGTTGTGCCAGTTCCAGGGGTCTAGTTTTCTGCGCACCAGCTCACGGGGACATTTCATTGGAACAGAGGCACCATTAATGTTATGGATTACACGTGTGCTTTTGTTACTGCAGGTCAAAAGGTCTTCAGAAAACTACAAAGCTGCACAATATTAAGTTACAGAAAGCCTAAACAGCAGCATTTGTGGATGTACAAAGACATGCAACCATGGCCAATATTCATGAAAAGCGTCTATGACAGGGAGCAGGACCATGAGAAAGAAATTGAGCTGACACCATCATAAATCATGAAATCCCATGCTCTGCTGAGCAAAACAAAATACACTGACACACTGTACGCAGGTTAGAAAGACCTAGAAAGTCAGGTAGGAGCGTTAATAAATCATGAGAAAAAAAATCAAGGGGGATGGATTCACTGACTCACCAGTTTATGAGATGCAATTCAATAAAACAGCACTGCAATAAATCCAACGACTGTGAAGCTCACGGTATAATGTTCAGTTTCTGCTGACATTGGTGTCGAGGAGGTGTTGATCTAACTCTGTAGTGGATGCTAGTGGTGTACTGACTGCAGTGATGTCACACATAGTATTAAGATATATTTAGAGTAGTAGTATAGTTGTGTAAGTATACATTAGTGAAGAGGAGGATGCATTGCGGTTTGTTTTCTTTCGGTTTAATTCTGTGAGGCTCCAACGACACATTTTAACTCACACGTGGAGCCACGAGGGTCAGTTTTATTTGTTTTTACCATCGAGGAAACCCATGGGTAATAAAGCAGATGCTCCCCAAGTATATATATATATGAGTTATTATGTAAGAAAGGGCCAAAGTGACACAAGAGACAGTTACACAACAATGAATGTCAACGCCTTGGCATGAAATATTTCCTACAATCTATTCCCAAAATGGCACTTTGCTTTAGTCTGAATCATCCGCTGGCATGACTGATAACTCAGTATTGGCGTTTATTGTCTTCCCATAATTGTGTTATAGCATGATTATCAAACACAGTAAAAAGAATGGGATTAAAAACATAAAATTTTTGTTTTCGCTTTTTTAATCTTTTTTTTTTTTTTTTTTTTTTTCTGAATAAACCATAACCAAGATTTAGAGGCATCTGGTAGTAAAGACATTGCAAAATGCAAAACGTCCTATCAAGAGTCAGTGTTTAGTTTGTCCGCTCTGGTCTAATCAGAAACATGACATGACATTGTGCAACATGGTTGAACGGATATCTCTGTAGATATAAAAAGCTCATTCTTCGGAAACAAAATCACAACACTGACATACTGTAAGCAGATATGCACTAATATAAACATCCATCCATCAATGTTCTGTAACCTCTTATCCATAACAGGCGTTGCAGGGGGCTGGAGCCTATCCGAAATGGCATTGTGCAAGAAGCAGTGCACGCCCTGGACAAGTCGCCAGTTCATCACAAGGCTGACACACAGAGACAGACTATTCACTCTCACATTCACGCCTATGAGCAGTTTAAAGTCACCAGTTAACCTATTGAGTGCATGTCTTTGGACTGTAAGAGGAAGCCAGAGAGAACCCATGCACCGCCCTATTGTGAACATACTTATGATTATTGTTTTCCATTTCTGCCATATTCTGCTAATAAATCCCTCTAAATGTTTTTTACTTTGTGATTTTGCTAAACAAAACACCACATAATAATCAAGGACAACAATTTTATAATGTTCACAATATGAATTCTCCTTATACCAACCTCTCATTAAAAGTTATAGAATTCTTCATTTCCGCAGTCAAGAGTGCTATGTTTGTTTAATTACATCGCACTCAAACATAAATGAGGGTGTTGAGTGTGGGCGTGTGGGTGAGTGCTACAGCTTGTCTGTCTGTGGCTCTGCATGTAAACTGCTGCTATAGTCAGAGCCCATGAGGGAAAACAGGCATCATTAACCTGCTTGACAGCATCCATCTGGGATGATGGGACACCATGACAGGAGGGGAAAAAAAAAAAAAAACGCTAAAAAAAGACATCTGCTCCTTGACACACAGAACACGGAGGCACGCCGCCTCAATATGGTTACTGTTGTCTCTAAACCTCAAAATCATTTACCTCGAGAGAGCCAAGAGAAAGACAAAGACAAGCTAATACGAAAGGAGCGTGCAAAAATGAAATCCTTCCCTCATTTCACTGACAGCCAGTCTGACAGCTTTAACATTTGCCCTCTTCCTCTTCACTTCACTCTGTCTCAGAGAAGGGCTGAAATAATAGCCAGCTGTGTGTGTCCCAGGGGACGCCATCTAACCCAGGAAACACACCGGCCTGCTGGTTGACTGGTCCACTGAGCTCTGAGCAAATCTCTGCCTCTAACACCCAAAAGAGAGATAGAGGTCAGCAGCCACAGACCGTATACCTGGATGTTGGAGTTTAATCATGTTGTCTTTATCTGTGCTTTAGTGACGCCTCTTCTAGTGCTGTTTTTTTTTTGTTTTGTTTTGTTTTGTTTTGTTTTTTACCTCTCTGAAGGCCTACTGTTATCCTCCATCCCTGTCTCTTGGGCGGAATTGAAATCCACAGGACCAACACTGCTTTTAAGGTAAAGCTTCATTCAAGAATCATAACTCCATACAGGTCGACAGGAGTCCATTAACTTGTTTTACTTTTCCCCAGAGGCAGCATGAGTCAGATAATCAACAGAATGGATTTAGGACGTATAGTTCTCAGAAACCACCTGGCACGGAGTGAGTTTTTTTTTTTTTCTTCATAACAACATAGACGAGAGTAGAGGTCTCCCTCAGACTCAGATTTGATTCCACCATTCAGTTCTATAAGGAATCAACAGTTTTACCAATATTAAAGCACAGGTGAGGTTGGATAATATTGCATGATTTTATGTATCATTAGGGATATTTTATATTTTTAGCCACGTTGCATGGCTTTATTTCATTGTATGGCAATTCTAGTTTGTCTGTTGGTTAGTCCACCACCTTGGGCCAAATTAAAATATTGACACCCGTCTAGGGATAAACTGTCATGACTTTATTGATCCCCTGATTTATCATCTAGCTCCACTATCGGGTCAACTAAATTTCAATCTGTACTGTAATTTGTGACCGAATTCCCATCAGCCTCAACTGAGCTTTGTGTTACATACTAATTAACTGCAGGCTCACATACTAAACTAAGACGGTGAGCACGCTGATGCAACAGCTATAGTACGGTTACTCATAAGCTGAAGAACACCACTCAAACCAGGATGCAGGATCTGCACATTTATTTCCTATGAGGGCAGCGAGGGACACAGTAAACACACACAGGCCGGCAGGCTCTCTCTCTCATTTACTGTAGCAGATGAAAATGATGCAAACATTAAGAGTGATCCATCGTGCAGTTTAACATAGATTGAATGACTTGTGTAACCAAGTGTCAGAGAGCATCACATTACTGTACATCTTACCAGCACAAAAGATTCCCAAGAATTTCCAGTATGGCTTTTAGTCTTATTAATTTGCTTCTGTGAAGAACTTCCTGTCTATTTAGGTACATGTGTGTATTATGTGTCTCAATGGAGAAGTTAGCACTGAAGGACGGAGGTTTCATGTATTTCATGTTTCTTAAAATAGCAGCATGATTTTTTTATTTTTTTTTGCAAATCAGTCAGTGATCATCTACAGATATAATAAAGATATGAAACCATTAACCTTGCGACTGCAGCTATTAGGGTGCACTATTACAACCACGCATGTATGTAAAGTAGAGCACAAAAATATAATGGAGACGATACTTTGCAATTCAGAATCAGAATCACTGGAGCTGACTGTACCCCTTTCCTCTGTAGCTTGGCTAACCGGAAAGGTGGAGCAGGGTGTCCAAGTACAAAAAGAACGAAACAGTCATAAATCAAACGCTCTCTGCAGAGCCACAAATAATCAGCTATGGGTCCAGTGTAATGGAAACCACTGGGATGGAGTCATTAGAAATAGACATAAAAAGTACTTTATTCAGGACAGAGACTAACATCAAGGGGGAACAAGAGACCTAAAAGTCATTAGCATCAGAGTGCAACTATCGCACAGTCCAGTATCTGCAAATTTACTGTAAATAATGCAGCTCTGCCGGTCACAGCATCAGGAGGGAAGGCTGCTGTATAGACGCGATTCAATTTAGCAAATTACTTCTGTTCTGTAATCTGCTTTGATACTTGATGGAGAGTTAAGTGGCCACACGTTTAGCTAGAAAACATGAAGAAAATGCGGTTTCTCTGCAAGACAAAATACGCTGTACTCCCAGTGCGCATCATGTAATTATGCTAAAACCAAAGCTCGACGCTCAAGTCGCAGCCCAGTAATAACCTAGAGATATGCATCTGTTGCCGTAAAGCTTAGGTCATGAACCCATTACCTGAGTTTTAATTGAGAACGGAGAATAGAAGGTGGTGCATCAGTGCATAAGACAAGTGAAGAGAGAAATATAGCGTGAGCCAGAGGGTGCTTCTTTTCACCTCTAAGTCAGATCTTGTTATTGAATTGCATCATGGTCAGTGCTGTGGAGAATATGATTATTTCTTCTTTTTATACCGGCGCCTTCTTTTGTGATTGCTGAATGCTGCTGTTGAAGGTTTTGTATAATAGTGGATCTGCACATGCCTGCATGCTGAATTCTTTTCTTCTTTTTTTCATAACCCGTTAGATGTAACATATGTATCTCGATTCAAACGGATGATATACTGTAAACCCCCAAATCAACCAAGATGAAAGATTAAAAATGTTTTTGAATATGCATATGTGCAATTAAATATATATCTATCTCTATATTAAATATGTATATATTAATATTGTGTCTCAGAACTGAGAGTTTTTATATCAGTTTTTGCCGTTACCATCGAAAGATGGATAAATACTGTCCTGCATGCACGGTGACACACGCTGTTGAAGCCAAAGTGACTGATTGCACTTATGAAAACTACCGACCAATAACAATGAGCCACAGCTCTCATGACAAGGTCAATGAGGACACATCTCCTCCAGAGGGCAGAGACATGCTGTGAGCAGTGAGTGTTTCCATCTGTCACTTCGCTCCTTGTTTTTTCGTCTGCTGCTTTCCGTCTTGGCATTGTTTGGTATTTACTCTCACTTCTCTCTGTCTGTCTCTCTGTCTGTCTCTCTGTCTGTCTCTCTGTCTGTCTCTCTCTCTCATTTGCAGTTGTTAAGGAGAAACATATCCATTGTCCTAAGATACATAAAACCTCGCCATCAAATTCATCAAATATCAAATTTCTTTCTCACTGAATTTTGGAGGAATGAATAAATGACATAAAAAATGACATAAAAAATAGGGTCTATTTGGATCCAGCAGAGAATAATCACACTGCAACTATTTTACTATGTGCTCCCGCCGCACTAGATCAGAAAAAAGGAGCAACAAAATCTGTATAGTGAATATGCTGTGGTAGATGAATGAATGAACTTTGAGTCCCACGTGAAACTAGAATTTAGTGTTGACTTCATTTTTAGACTTTTTTTCTTAGTATCTTCAGTTTTCAGTTGCAGTTTGGATAGGCTTTGGCAACAAAGGTGCCAGTCGCACTGACTCAATGACGCACCTGGGTGCTCACCTGGGTGCCATGTAAATAGCCACATGAGCTTTTCTACCCCAGGTGCAAATAGCATTGTTGGCTACTGATACCCGCCCAAAGAAATATTGGTGGTGAACACTGAAAAAAAAAAAAAAAAACAGTAATCAAAAAAATCACTCTCGCTCTTCTTTAAAGCAGCCTGGATAACAACAACAAAGCCTTACTCTGTCATAAGCTACAAGAAGAGTCCGTCCCTCATCCTAGTACTAATATTAGTGGCATGACTGTTGCAGCAATGTCTTTGTTTGACCGATCATCAAAGCGCAGCCTTATTGTTCCTAAACCATCAGAAAGTCCTACCACCAGAGCAGTGACTTCATTAACATATCGTACTTGAACTAAATTTAGTCTCCGCTTCATCAAAAAAAAAAAAAAAAAAAAAAATGGTCCTAAAGGTCCTGATTTTCTCAAGGGGTTCTTGTTCCACTTGAAAAAGTTCATGGTGGAAACGCCTTTAAGGTTGTCTCACCTATGCTGAGTCATTATTGCTCCATTCTAAAGTCTTTTTTTTATTACTCCCATAGCTTGTTTTGTAATGCAAGACACATCTAAACATGACTGACTTTGTGTTGCTTACAGCCAGGTACAAAGGTTCCTTTTACAACTTTTTTTTTTTGAAGAAGAAGAAGAAAAAAATCCTGTTTTCTTATGAAGTGATTTCATTTTTGGGGAAAGAAAAAAAAAGAAGAAAAGAAATTAATTCAATACAGCTACACATCAAACGCAGAACAGGCCATCTTAGCGCACTAAATTTGTAGCCTTCTGTGTTTGTGTGAATGTGTCTGCTCTAAATGAAAGGGATTTCTGATCTGAGCTCTGCTTTGATAGAATATGAGCTCGACACGGGCCCCCAGCCTCCGGAGCCAAGTAACGACTGACACACTTTCTGCTTCTGAGAGCTCATTTGGCACCATGGAACATGCATGTCCCAGTGGTGTAAAGTCCCCAGGGGCACCCTGCAGTGGTATGTGTCTATGTGTGTGAGCGTGTATGTGTGTGTGTGTGTGTGTGTGAGAGAGAGAGAGAGACAGAGAGAGGGAGAGAGAGAGAGAAAAAAGAATGAGATACTCAAAAGAAGAAATAATCCTATTTGATTTTGAAGCCCATAGTTAAGAACCGCTCTGTTTTTTCACAAACAAGCTCTCCAAATCTCTGTTCCCCTCAACAAATAGAAGAGGATGGATGTATTGTTAGAATAGCGAGTGGAGTGAGAAAAGCATTCAATTATAATTGCATAAAATACAAAGATGATCAGAAGTGTTATGTACGCTCATGATAAGTCCCATCTAAATCTTTAAAAAGTTGAAATTGATGAAAAGGATTCATTTAAAACTTTGTCGCAACAGGCAGCCATGTAAGCAAAGACATCAAGTGACTGAAACACAAAGCCTGGCTGTCAATTAGTGTATTTAGAAAGAACATGCTGTTGATCAAAGAGCATGGAGGAGACACATTTATTCACTCAGATTCTCACTTTAGATCCAGAATCCTGACAGTCTTGGTGTCAAGGCCTCAAAATCATCATTATTTCACTCTCTAAATAAAAGAATAATTATCCAGCATCAACCCATGAGCCCATAGAAAAACACCATGTGGAAACTTCGGAAAGTATTATTATTTTATTTGTGTGTGTGTGTGTAAGAGAGAGAGAGACGAGAAGAAAAGAAAGACAGCAGACTGAGTAGATTAGTGTCTGTGAGCATCTAATTTGAACTCACAAGAGCAGTTTTTCTTCTTTGGTGAAATTAGTAAATCAATCATTTTCTCTCTTTTTCCCCTCCGAGCTGAAGCAGAGTGCTCTATGTGCTCATTGATCAGTGCAGCCTCAGATCTAAAAGATTCAGTCTTAATGGACACCATAAAGACATTAAAGGCCTAAGCATTACTTCTTGTAAAAAAATATATAATTTAATTTAAAGTTGAGTTTCTCTTAGATGAAAAAATACACAAATACATACACATTTTACTCCTGTGTCAAAAAAAAATCTACTGATGCAGACATCTATCCGAAGCATCGCAAAACAAACACCACAATACACTAAACCCTTTGATACATACTGTTCTGTGACAATCATTTTCTGCAGTGAGCCGTCTTTTTTATGTGCTAAGTCACTGCTGTTCCTCATCACTTCCTGCGTGCGCTTAACAATAAATCAGACGAGGAGGACGAGATGTTATATCGTATTAACATCAAACTGTTAGCAACTGGAGGGGGAATAAATTAAACATAACAAACAAGAAAAATACTGAACACTCCGGAGCTCGAGCTTTTGTTCACGACGATAAAAAAGGGGAAAAACGGAGATTAACCGCAGATGAACCGTAGAAGCCCAACTGCACCACACACTGTATCATGCCGCGGATCAGCTGTTTGGATCAGAGTTACATACAGGACACCCCAAGCATGCACCGTCTTTCAAATTTATTTAAAAACGAAAGTTTGGTTTCAGTCTGAACTTCCTGACCCAAAAAGGGTGATCTGTGGTGAAAAATACAAAGTGCAGCCTAGTTGGAAGTTCTACAGTTAGTGCCAAAGAAAAAAGGCCGTCAGACAGCAAAGCAAAGAGTTGAAGAATTCTTAATATAGCATGGACTTTAACAGATATTGATTTTTTTGAGGTGGATCTCTTTCTTTCTTTTTTTTTTTTTTATGTGACTAAAATAGATTTCTTTTGCTGACCCCGTCCACAGCGGCGCTTTGCTCTGCTTCTGTGTCAGGATCCCTGTCTGCTTTTCCGACCTAACTGCCGTCTACTGTGGGTAATACAATGATTATGGCATAACTACCTCCACCTCAAAAATACCCAAATTATCCCCTTCTGACATTACGATTTCAGGTCAAATTGATGTTTTTTTTTTTTACACCCGTGCAGCGTGTCAGTTCACGCCCAAGAGAAAATTGTTCACAGATTCTCTTTATCACTCGTACGTGACACATTAGAGTCATTTGACCAGTTCTAGCATGAGCCCCAAAGAGCAGCTAGGAAAGCTTACACAGATTTGAACTTTGGGAAAAAGAGAGCGCTGGTATTGCGTTAGTACTGGCGGACATCTTGTATCAGAATGGGTATGGGGATAGAAAAAGATTGGTTCATCCCCTCGAACATAACTTCTAAATCTGTTGCCATGCAGTGTTCCTCTGTCAGTTTATGTGATACTGATGGCCTGCTTAAATCCGCCCTGTTGGCAGGGTGAGAAGGAGAACAGCAAAACTGCATGATTCTGCAAAACTCTCTCACATTTTACATCCAATAATAGATTTTTGGAAATCTTGCTTTCTGTAATATCAGCACATCGTGACTACATATTATAGTTAGGGTCAAAAAGACAAAAAAAAAAAATAATTGTCCAATATGGATATACTTACTAAGATACTGGGTTGGTTTACAAATGCAGTCACCTAGAATAGCCAGCTGGTCCATGACAGGTCCATGACAGGCTCCTGCTTACCTAAATGGAATGAATGGATATATCTGGCTGTCAGCCGGCTGCCAGAGGCAATTCTGAGAGGCTGCTACTGTATGCCGTGTGTGTCGAAATTATAGTGTCAGTGAGGCCCTTTTTTGTCTATATTTGACTTACAGATTGGAGATTTAAAAGCATCAGTATCCGTATGAGATTAGAAAGGCAGATTAGGTGAAGGATAAAGCAGATCCTGCTCTAACAATGTAACTGTAGATATGATAATGTACCGTGTTACAGCTGCTGCAGTGCAAACTCTGCCCAGATCCTTCAGCCTAACAAGCCTTCAAGACTAACGAGCCGAGGCAGAGCCTGACTTTGGCCTACTGTTTGCCTCCATACGTGTCTGCCCCTGTGTGCTTCTATTTATGTACATGGAGATCTGAGCTCTGTATATCTGCATAATGTACTGTCTATTATCTGTGCTCTCCTCTTATCGCCTGTGTTAGTTATTTATCACCAGCCATGGAGACCACAGCCAAACTCGTAAATACAGCAAATTACATCATGACATTTACTAAAACAGTATCCATCATGTCATAAAAAACGATGTAGCATTAAATACTGCGCTCGGATAGCTTTCTCTAGTAGTGTGTGTGTGTGTGTGTGTGTGTTTGTGTGTGTGTGTGTTTGTATGTGTGCTTGCCTTAAGATATGGCACTTTGCACTACTCTAATCTGTATGCGCAGCCTTCCTTGTACGGCTTTTGTGTATCTCATTCATCCAATCAGCTAAAAAACGTTCCCAGTTTCAAAGTAAACAGTGATAAACAAAAACACATCACGTCAGCACCTCCACACAGACCTGAGGGCATCTGTAGCAGACACATAATTACATTCATCAAAAAAAAAAAAAAGGCAAATGCAGATTTGGATTGTTCCATTGGTTCGCATGGCCGTGGGCTGTACAAAACCAAGGAAGGATGTGTCCTACTTTACAAAAAACACAGCAGTCAAAGCATTAGTGCTTTGGGACCGCGATTATGAAACATGTTTACACGAACACGTTAAGGAAAATTACAAGCTAATTGAAATCACCCTTCTGACCCCCCCCCCATCAGTAGTCTGAATAAGGGCTCAATGAACCACGCTCATTCAGAGGGATTTGGGTTTTTTTTCAACCTTTGTGTCATTAAAACCTTTAAAAAGCTTTTCAGTTAAAGGGAATGAATCATGTAAATGATCTATTCAATCACGTTCTACTGTTGGAATGCAGTGAAATACTTTGCCCTTGGAAACAAACATTTTAATATCTGTTTTTCTTGGCCATCGTTGTCTGGGAAACTATTTTCTACTGTAGTTTCAGGAAGATCCAGGTCACACAGTGGTAAACCAGGTGGGGTCAACTGTTTCAAGTCCATCTATTTCAAAAGATTATCTGTGGTGGATTGCTGGATTCAGTGACATTTTATTACATCTCGAGCATGTAAACTGGACTGTTCTTCCAGTCATTCTATATAGGGTTCATGTAAGCACCTCAGTGGTTGTCACTTGCATTGATTACATTTAGACAGTAAAATAATCCCATCTGAATGTAACTGCAGCCGGTGTCCATGTTATATAGCATATAATCACTCTGAACAGAACTGATTAAACCCTGGACTGGATGTACAGGAGTAGGAACGTGATAATCATGGAAATTGACCACTTCACCCGAGCACCAGCTTGCAAGTCAAATCCTTAAATCAAGCGTTAGAGAGGACAAGCCCAGGAAAAATCTGAAGTCATTATCATCACATCGTTATCCCGCAGTGAAACATCTGGGATCTCAAATAGGCCGTGATGACATTCAATTAATACTTAAGATGAAAGTGCCGGTTGCTAAATCACCTTAAAGTGTAACCTCACACTAAATCCACTTTGTTGAGTTATCCAGGTCTCATTTTATAGTGTTCATTTTGACCTTTACAAGAGAAAATTCAATAATTCTGTCCTCCAGATCCCACAGAAATGTATGAATACACTGGAACACTCCAAGGTAAAAGACATTTTGACACACAACTAAGAATAAGCTAACTTACTGTATCACACAGCCCTGACCCACAGTCTTGGCTCTGAGTGTAGTTACTAGTTGGCAGAGACATTGAAATGAGTCACTTCTGTGAAGTCTGTGTGCCTTGCAAATTTGCAAAAGGAGCATGTATTCAAGCTGAAACATAAGTATAAGAAAGAGTGGTGATGTAGCTAGTCATTTTCTAACTATAATGTTATAAACTTTTTTTTTTTTTTTTCCCTTTAAGGGCTCCTGTTAACACATACTGTGGGCTCTGTGCTGCAGTGTTGCACTTGCTCAAAGAAACATTTTCATTAGTTTAATATCATTATAATGTTCCAGTCAATGACCATAAGTGCCCTCTTGTCAGATCATAACACTGAGAGCTTAACTGCGCTTCACCTACATGCCCAGTATCATTCCCTATACTATCTCCCTCAGCTGCTGTCACTATCGGACTGCTATCGCAGGCAGTGTGCCAGGCTGGAGAGGAGCCATGCGGGTCAGAACTCTACAAGGTGTGTAGAGCCAACATTAGCTTATTTATAAATCAAGTAGGTTAGAAGCCCCTGCTACTTTAAGGGGCAATTAAAGTTAGATAGGGCTTCCAGGAGATCAATACTTCCCTTGCTCCACCTCTAATTGGCAACCCCCTAACCCCTTGTGATGTTTCTGGCATGTGCAAAATACAACTATGCCTACAAAATACCAGTACCATTCATGTTGCATGATAATTTGATCAATTTCCAGATATGAATACATTTAAAAAAAAAAAAAAAAAGTGTTGGCATGTGCATTTTAATAGTCTTGCGAGCCAACGATAAAACACAATTTTCTTTTGCTACTTTCAGAGGAAGTAGCAAAAGAGAAAGTAGACTTTGGCTTCCACCTTTATGGGGTAAAACTATGAGCTGTGACTATGAATATCGCTTATATCCTTAGAGGGGAGCTAAATGGTAGAAGTGCGAGCTGACACATTGATGCCGCCTTACAGTCCCCTCAGTGTGGTTTGGGATAGAGTGTGTGTATGTGTGTGAGATCCCCCACTAGACCATCTGCCAGCTAAAGTATGAACTATGAAATATGCATCTGCCACAAGTGTAACACAAGGTCAAAGGTCTCAATCCAACTGGGTTATTCCGAGAAAACTTTACAAGTGGATTCCTGGCTGGTGAAAATATTAGATCTCAGATGACTCATAATATTGAACAAATTTTGTATGGATTATCATTTATTTAAGCAAGGTTGAGATGCATTCATGTAGGATATAGGTTTGCCACTTTACTCTGCCAAGAATGCCCAGCAGGTGTGGCGCTTTATTCTTTTAATAAACAGCTGCATTCCAAGCGATTTACTCAACCAATTGCTTTTTGTGTGAAATAGGTGGTGGCAGTTGTAAAATAATAATAAAAATAAATAAATAAATAAATAAAAACAGCAGTCTAATGCATCATCTCTTCATTCATCTTACTTTCCTCGTGGACAGACGATTCACAAAACCCCCATATTGTTTATGGAGACAAATTGACTTGTGTTTTCATAAAGCAGGGGTTCTCATTTATTCTCCCTAATTAGTTTGCTCTTAAAAAAGCTCTTCCAAACACAGCGGTGATGATGAATTAGCGGTCGGCCTTGTTAGAGGAAGACAGAGTAGGTGGAACTGCTACCTGCCTGACTGCAATGACGCTCAATGAAAAATAAACATTTGCTGAGTGAAAGGCATATTATCCACTTTAATGAAAAGGCAAAAAGATATCATTGCAGGCTGGCACTTTTAATTAGGTCTATGAATATGTCTCAATCACAGTGTTATTTGTATTCACATTATGTCTTTATGGAATGAGGTGCAACTTTACTTAATAGATGATAAAAACGAGTCATGTATAGGATCAGTGTCTGTCACAAACAGACCACTTGTATTAAGCACGCTTCTATATAAAATTAATTCCTCTACTCTCTAAGCTGCCACTGTGCTGCAGCTTGTTGAGAATTAGCATTTTATCTCAAATAGTAAAAATGGCTGAAGTTTTAAAGGTTCTTTGACGTGGACACTGCAAGGTTTAGTTCACATAAATGCCACATTTTAGGTCAGGATGAGCCTACTCAACCACACGGGCTTGTTTCTCTCAAGGTCAAGGTGCAATTTCAACCAACTTTGGTGAAGCCCGATGGTGTTCTATACCAAATATGTAGGAATGAAGATGATAGTCAGCACTGGAGGTTCATTCTATATCATGTGGTCATGATTTAGTCCATCAAATTAAACATCAAGATTTGTCATTTGCCTCTGACACATTTGCTGATGTGATATTGCTGTATCCTTCATCCGTCATGTGCTGTGGAGAATTCTATTCATCGATGGTCAGTTCAGTCAGTGGAGAGAAAGTGCACAGGAGTCCAAGATGCCTTATCCTGACAGGTTTATCAAAGCTTGGCCAAGGAGAATGGAGGATTTATCAATACACTTGTCACGGCATGATGCCGCCTCAATTCTGAACAAGCTGCCCTAAAAATAGTGACATAACTCCATGTCCATAAATGGCCATTAGTCGACAAACAAGGGAATATGTTCACCCCTAGTTCTCTGACTTTGTTATGTGACCCTGTAGAGGCTTTTACATAACTATATGCGGTGTCTAGGGAGTGAGACAGCCCTACCTTCCGACCTCGGACACAACAGTAATGATAAGAATGGCGTCTGCTTTCCTAAACACAAGTATACAGCTCCTCTGTCGCTCAAGTGACAAACTATAGTATAACAAACTACGATTTAGCATTGTCCCTAGAGTGATCTCAAGACATATGCTTGAACCTGTGTAACCCCCATATCTGGAAGGCTAGTCACTGTAATGGAGAATGGACTTAAAACAACCAATACTATTGTTTGTCTTGGGAGGTTGGTCTCTAAATATCGGTCTTAGCGGGAAAAAAAGCCAATTTGCATTTTGTCTATGACTTTCAGGACACATTGTCATGTCTGGATAGATGAAAGCAAGATTGAGGTGTAGGCAAACCTGAGGCCCCCTGACAATCTGATTTGTCCACTTCTGATATATCTGCAATTCACAGTCTGTGTGCCTCAGCTGCTCGACTGGAAAAGATGGAAGACAGTCACAATCCCAGTCATTTAGAGAACGAGGCAGCAGCTCGGCATGGCTCAGAGTCCCAGGGAGAAAATCCCCAGCTTTCCATGGCGCTCTCATCATCTCGGATGGATCTCTCAGCAATGACTAGCATTACCATAAAAGCGAAATCCATTGGCCACGGCTGTTGTGTGTAATTTGTCTGCAGTCACCTGCAGTTTGGTGAGTCTGTGTTTGTGAGCTGCCGGAATCACAATCAAGGGGAAATCTGTGGGAAGAAAATCAATCTGAAATCTGAGTCTGCCTCAGACTGCCTCAGACTGGAATCATTACAGAATTAAAAAAACAAAAAAATGAACACAGAGGCTAAGTTCTTAATAAGCTTCATTTGTTATAACCTCAAGGTGCTCTTAGGAATGGAATTTAAAACAGTCCAACACGGCAAAGATTTGTGAAGATATCGTCAACCATTGATCTATTTCCATATTAATCAGAGCCAAGATGAACCAAGCCAGCCATCCACGTAAGTGAGGGAATCATCCCTGTTGATATAGGGGTCAGAGCAGCAACTAACTGTAATTTTCCTTGCCTCTGTTGTGGGTAGTGAAGTGTAGCTGGGTTAACAAGGTCACTGGTGAGGGGGAGGAAGGGGAGGATGGAGGCAAACACTTTTGTTACGCTCCAGTGTCTCTTGGTCCAAAACTACGGCTCATTGAACATGAGCTCATGTTCCCACTCTCGGATTCGAATTCCCTGTTGTGTTTCAAAATGCCCAATCCACTTAGTATATTTTTGGCACAACTGAGACTCTACTTTGGCACTTACTTCACAATATTAACTAAATGTATTAGCATAAGGAAGATCCTATTTTGCACTGCTGGAGTGGACCATTGACTTTTGCTGCACAACATTTTAGTTAAAAATATGCATTTTTACTATACATAATTTATATTCAAGCTGCAGTTGCTGGCAGGCAATGATTTTGCATGCAAAAATATGATAAGCTTATGAATGTGGCATGTTGTTGTCAATACAACTACCTTAAATGACCAAATATAAAGTGTTTCAACACAGCTCCACCTGGAAATGTTAAAGGCAGGTGCCAGCTACCCTCGAGCTGATTCTCTTCAATTACAACAAGGCCCCCCTTGGGTCATGTGTGCCTAACTGATCATGTGCATTTGTTTTTTAGCTGAATATTTTGAATATAGTTAGTTTGAGTGTCTTTATGTGGCAAAGATAAATAAATAATTAAATAAAAATAAATAAAATCAGACTCACTCCATGCCAGCCGTCACTCTTAACTAAGAGTGTTTGCCTTATGCAGCAGTCAGGAGCACTATAGCCTGTTCATACTGTCATTGATTCAACCTCCTTACTACAGTACACCCTTGATATTGCCTGCCACTTTCAATGTCAATTTGTCAATTTAGCTGCCAGGACTTTTAAAAGGTTGCAGCCTATCTGCTGTATTTTTGTTTCCCTCGCTGTTTTTCATAACAATAAAAGATTTTTTTTTTACTCTCAGCAACACAAATTTGTCCCATGACTGTCAAATGGAACTAGTTAAACAAGTGATAAAGTTAACAAAAAGCACACAGCTCACCCTGTGCATGGTCAATATGAAAGCAGCCATGATGATCAACCCAGCTGGATGACCACTGGTAAGTTGTTTCATGTTTATTATTGTAATAGATGCTGCCTTCAAACATGCTGGTGTTTCTTGCTGCTCATGTTGCCGACCACCCTGTCTGAATGCTGTTGTGTGGGTTGATTATGTGGTTTGATTGTGTATGGCTATATAACTGCATGACTGTATGTGCATCCAACATCCAACTTCTATACTTGCCTTTTTGCCCCGCTACTTTAGTCTCACTCCCTTTTTTATCCTCTTTTCTGACTGAGTTTTGAACAAATCATCAGTGAAATCCAAGGCAGCGACCATGGCATAAGCAGTTCATGTTTAACTAGAGAAGTGCATTTCGTGCGGAAAATGCGGTGTGGATGCCTTCTGCTGAAATGCCTGATGCAAAACTGCAAAATGAGAATGAAAAACAGTGGAATAGTGTAATAAAGTGTGAAACATTGACAAAAAAGTAGAACATTGTAATAAAGTTTAAAATTTGAATTCAGTGTGTAGCTGAAAGTATGCAGAAGTAATGAAAGCTGAACGTGTCGAAGGTTTGTAGAAAGATTTGAAGGTTGTACCATTCATTTTTAATGTAAAATTTGAATTGTTGAATATTTTTTTATGTGGGACTAGCTGGGTGCCAAAAAACCTAGATGTAAGAATAATAATAAAAATTTGAAGATTTATCATTAGAGTGGATGCTGGAATCCACGACGCTGTCCATGGTGCTGAAATAGCACTCATTGGAATCTGCATCTCTCTCTGTTCTGCCATCCTCTGTAGGATTCCCCTTGGGTTTATGCTACATGAGAGCGCATTACAGGTCCTCATTCCCTCTGCAATGGGACTTTGGCTCTGTGCCTGCTGAAATGAATACCCTATAGTGGTAGTATACTGTTATTTTTGAATGGTATTTGCATTTCTCCCTATTTGTTTGCTAAGAAATGCTTCATATCTTGTCTTTTTTTTTTTTTTTTTCTGAGACTTCACTCCAGGGGATGTCCTGTCTCTAGGCACTGCAGATGACAAGCTTATGTTTGTACATAAATGTCCATGCAGATACAGTACAGAGTGAAGAAACAATCAGCAAAACAGCAAAATTAAATTCACTCTGTTCTTTACAATTGAAGACAGCTCATGCATATTGTTTTCTGTAATCATATGCCCTGAATAGCACAGATGACATATCGCTTTACCTATTTTATGCCACATGACATGTTATTAAAATATGATGAATGGGTGCCTGGATGTTAAAGTGATATAGTGTTCTATTAGGGGATTTACAGGACCTCGTTTGCCTGGTAGATGGTGTAACTGTATCTGTTACAGTTCAAAGTGAAAAAGGAGGTTGGCTGGTCTCACTGGAGAAAGCCAGTTATCTGTGTGCATACAAATGCGGTGTGTTTCCCAAGAAATCCTGACAGCAGATTTATTACAGTGCCGGGAGAACTAGCGAAGCTGTTGCTCTACTTTTGTTATTTGCTTTAGTCTGGTCATTGGTGAGGACAATGCATGTTTATAACAGTCCAGTTAAAGGTATAGAGTTCAAGGTGTGTGTGTGCGTTCCTCATATCCATGCATATTGTGTGTAGATGCTGATTGACAAAGTCTAAGAGGAAAATCGATACGCTGGGCAATGTCTCTCACTGCAATAAGTGGTTCTCTACTGCACTGAGGCCTTATTGATTCATATTTTCGCACTAGCTCTTCAGATTCTTTGGGGGGAATTGATTAGTTTGGAGCTGGGTTGTGCCTTGACATTTATGTTTTGACTCTTTCATATGAGACTGGAAACAAGTAATGCAAAGAATATTAAAGTGTTAAAGTGTTAAAGAATGTTAAAAAAGTTGCAGTTCTGAACAACACTACTACAGTTTGGGAATCATTGAGGCCACCAAATATTTTACACTTGATTTAACTATGGACCCACCGTTATAAGATTTTTGAGGTCTCAAAAGAAGAAATTGTGGTACAGAGATAGGTTTTTATTTTTCCAACAGGAAGTTTTTTAGGTTTTTTTGCCTCTGAGATTTTTAGCTCTCTGAGATCAATTTAGTCAATTCTTTCTTTGGTGAATCCTGGCAGTAGTGTAAACTGGTACATCGGTGTAAACTGTTTACACTAGTTAGTTTAGTTACTTAGTAGTTAGTTTCCCCTCTCCGTCTCCTGACTGCAAACAATCATGACCCAGGAAAACTGCGAACGAAGGAGTGCAATGAGAACAACGTAGAGTTTGACATGCACAGGGTCTAGGTGGATACAGCACCAGATACACACTGTCTTCACAGACATCCTCACACTGTCACTGATAAGGCTTCTCTCCTTCTTGTACCTACTCGGCTTTTATTACTGAGCCGACTGCCAGCCTTTGAAATGGTAGAATTGTAACCTTAAACACTGCTACAAACGTAATCAGTACTGTGTGACAAAGTTTAGCTTTAATCAGCGCAGGTGGTGACTGGCTGACATGTTTTCCCGTCTGGGCTTACTCTAACCTGCTGCTGAGTGCAGTAATTCAAATTCAATTTGCTCATCTTGGCTGTGTACTCACTGACCCTGACACTTCCTGTACATGCCAAACTGCATATTGTATGGGGAATAATATCTATAATAGCAGAGACTGGTTTAGGGAGTTCAGGGGTCCCCAGATTCATTCATAAGCTAGAGTCTGACAGTAGTGCATGTCAGCAATGAATATTTTTCATATTGATGTAAATACTATTATACACTTTGACACTTAAAGGAGCAGTGTATAGATTTAGTGGTATCTACCAGTGTAGTTGCTGATTGAAACCCTTTGCCTCACCCTCTCCTTCCTAACTAAGAGGAACTATAGATGCTATGTAACCACTGAAGCTACAAAGAATAGATGACATATCGGTAACATTACCCTTATAGGCCGTTGTGAAGCTCAGTGGTGGTTCTGGACACCAGCATGTTATCAGTCCTGCTTCTTTTGTCTCCCAGCTATAAAAATGACTTGAATCCTTGATGGAACCAATAAATGAATGACGCCTGGGTGCTTAAACAGGCCATCTGTAACAGCACACACCTGTCCATGAAGCCGACCACATTGTTAATTACGTAAAACTTTGAGGCTAGTTAAAATGGAAATTCAGACTCAGTACTGTTGTCATGAATGGGAAAATTAGCTATAGAGACCAAAACTGTTTTTTTGTTTTTGTTCTCTGTGTTGTCAGAGGGCAGTCACAATATAAGAGGCTCATTCTAAGGTATGAAAAACACAATGATTCTTATTTTAAGTGATTTTAAGTGATTATACACTACTTAAAACAGAGTATGCATATTATATTCCATTTATGCCTCCTGCAAACCCTAAATCTTTCACACTGGACCTTTAAAACATTGTCCGATGCTGTACATGTAGGTCTCCAGAGACCCCTGACCCTACAACACCCATATCTGCCCACTCTATCTCTGAAATAGCACATGGAGTTCAAGGGTAAACATCTGATAGATGGAAAACTATTCTCTGTGGGGGGAAAAAAAGGAATAGCAATCTTTGCCAAGCTGACAACAATGTCATGAATAAAATGTGAAAAGAGGTCACTAGAGTGATTTTTCTTTATTTTCAAAAAAAAAAAAAAGATTTTAAAAAGTTACAGCAAAGAAAAGAACACAAAAAAATTGGCAATATTACTGTATTTTAGCCTATCTGAAAGATAGTTTGTCCAATATAACATCTTCAAAAACTTACAGTAAGATCAGTGATTGTACTAGTGGGTTGCAGTAATCATCAAATCATTTCTGTGATAGGTTTGTAATTGTCAGCCAGTGCAGCTACAGTGACACAGTCAACACAATATGACACATGGGCAGTGCTCTCAGAATGATGTGCAAGCTCAAACCCATCTCACACATTGTGCTTTGAGCATGTGATTCTACATAATATTAATAGGTAGAAAAAAAAACAACCTAGTGCAGAATTCAATCTGGAAGATATATTTTTCAGTCCATTTCAAACCGAACATAACAACCATTTGGATGAGGATATGTTTTGTTAATTCAATTTATGTTTGGGTTGATTTGTGTCTGTCTCTTTTTAGTTTCTCTTGAGCTTTTGATGTAGGTGGGCTGTGTTTGGAAATTGAATTCATATCCCCCGCCTGTTTTGATCACACAGCTCATTTGGATTTTGGGCCCAAAGCAAAAGAACAAAGTGTTCATTGTGCCAGAAGCAATACAAATGCAGAAAACAAGGCAAAGGTTAGATGAAATCCCAACAAAACATTATGACGAAAAATACTTTTTTGCTGTCAAAGTCAGAGAAGATGAGGCTGCTGATCAGTCACACCTCTATCCTGGCATGCCATGGATGCGATCATATATTATGTATGACAAAAGTTGGCACATGTGCCTTTTAAGATTTCATCTGTGGTTGATTTTAGTCAAATAACATCTTGTTTGAGTACAACACCAGTGTAATACAGTGATGCCATCATAGGAATAATTTTAGCTTCTGCTTGTTTGGGAATAGTAACATTGTTGTGCAAAAATTAGTCTTTTGTCCAATGTGAGCACAACCCACTTATGTGGAGCGAGGAAGAGGAAAGCCTTTCCTTCAGCTAATCTAGAGATGGCAGGGGAAAATACAGAAGACAGACAGAACTGTAAAGAAACAACCTGGGCATCAGGGAAGACATCCATACGAGTCCACATGACCTCGTGCCATACTGTAGACTCTAATTCCCCTTCCTTGGAATGACTTGATGGAAAATCTCAAGACAACACTGCTCCAGGCCTTTCATCTCACTACCACCCACTATAGCTGCTATCAGAATACGGTTTTCAATAAAAGTATGCTACAGTATGAGATGTGTTTTAACACACAGCACTGACTGAGTTTTCGTGGTTTCCTCAGGCTGTTTTAGAGCCCCCGGGCCCTGATGACAAAGAATCCACCAGCATAAGACTGTAGCTGCAAGCACACTATAGGCCATAAGCCTCCTGTGGACTTATTAATACAGTCTGTCTCTTCTACCACAACAAAAACTGTTTGGTGGTTCAGCTGCAACATTCTTGCCTGCAATACATGAACCCCTATAGGTTTAATTCTTGATCCTAGACTTTTAATTTCCATCATATCGGAAGAGAATAAAGCCACCTGTCCATTTATTTACAACATAACAGTGATGTTTCTGGGGTGCACTTTATTTTGCCTGCCTTGCAGAAGACCCAGATTTGCTTCAGATTTCAAGTTTGGCTGGAAAACAGAGAAAAACGGCCAAGTGCAGTCAGAATAGCCAAGTGGCAGCGGGCATTCTGGCTGTGGTCCCATGTTTGTTGCTGCTTCAAATGCCTATCAGCTCACTTCTGTTCTTCCAACTTGCTCTAAGCCACAAAGTCTTATACTTAATGAAACTTCTTACAGTACCCAGTATATACCAGCTGCCGGAGCCTGATCCACCCATCCATGTTGACTCTCTTCCTCAAAACAATTAGCAGTTTATTGAAACATGCAAACTTGAAACAAGCAGCTAATGGCCCCAAAAAATTTACAGGGCAAGTGTTCATCCTGATTATTACTGATCCCACATCCAAAATCTGCAGTTGGATCAGGTCTGGTCAGAGATCTGCATCCAGATACTCTGAGAACTCATCACATATGTCCCATTCTTGCATAGTTTTGTTCAAAAATATCACACTGTACTTATCTTCAACCCCTCTACCTTTGTTTATAGCCACACTAGCAGTGTGGCTTTGGTAATGGGAGTGTGCGCAATCTGCAACTTTGATCCAGCCAGAAATCACAAATCACAAATCATGTTTTTTAGTGAAATGTCTCAACAAATAACCAATGGATGGCTTTGAAACAGTCGTTTTTTAATATCGTTCTACTTTCTCCAGTATTCTAGTTAATGACCACATACCTGTAAAATCACATACCAGTAAGCCTCAGCTGTACTGTCTGTACCTACTAAACACTAGCCTGTTAACATTGTCAGTGTGGGCATGTTGGCAAATCTTTGCCAACTACATGCCCCAAGCAAATATCTCTTTGGGAAATAACACTCTGGTTTCCTTCATGCCCACTGCACTGTGACAACATTGCTCAGAGTCGCAATTAACTTTGACAGAACAACTCCTTATGTTAACTTACGTAGCACCACGGACAACGACGGTGCTGTCGTACAGCACAAAACTTGTTTCGCTGCTGTGAAGGGAGGACATGAAAAGACAGCTTTACTCACTTTGGTACATGAGCGATTATCAGTGTGACCATCTATTCTGGACCACTGTAGATTTTAATATATGCAGCTTTGCTTCATAAGATAAGTCTTTTAAAGTTCTGCTTTCCTCCCACTGATTTCCCTATTCCCCTTTCTAATCCATCCTGACCAGTGTTGCAGGGAACAAATCTAAAAACTTTAAAAGTAGCAAGTTAACCAGAGAGAGAGAGAGAGAGAGATCTCACAAACTAATAAAGAGCCCAGAGTTCAAAGTCTATAGTTAGAAATGTTCTGGAAACAAATTCATTATAACTTTCAAAGTAATAGGCATTACTTTCTGTGCTCCTTTGTGTAGTTCAGAGTCGAACTTTAACACAACCTTGGTACAAAAAAATCAACTGAAAATGTAAACTGTGCAAATGAATGTACGTTTACAAAATATTATTGCATCTGCACTACTACTGTGAATGTAATTGTAGTGTAAATTCAGGGTATAAGGTGCGTGTAAAACAGTACCAGCTGAAGACTGATCAGATGCCAAAAAACAAAGCCACATATCACTGCAGGCCTGACCCATTTGATGGCGTTAATTTCCCTCTCGTCCCTGCTATCACCCTTTTTTTCTCTTTCTGCTCTGTATAATCGCTGGAACTTTGAAATTATCTTCCCTGAGGAAATGTACATAGACTAATCGGAGCCAAGACAAATGTTGTCCCAAATGGTTTTCATTAAAACAGCTGCTATACCAGCCCCAGTCTTCTCTTCCTCAAGAACAGATGGAAATACTTTACAGGAAATTTGATTTATGAGTTTGTTAAGTTTTGTTTTTTCATGACTATTCTGCTTTAACTATTGAATGTGACCTTTCTAGTGTAGAGAAACGCAGTTTGTCATTGAAAACTGCTAAAAAAAAAAAATGGATTAAAGAAAAAAAAATAATAGGTTAAGAAGGTTACTCAAATGCAAAAGCAATAAAATATATTTATAAAGGACCCCCATGATGTTGTAAGATAAAATAGGACAGGAGAGAAGACAGACAAAGAATAATGTCCTGTCACCAGCATCAGTTAGACTCATCAATACAGTGCTGTGTGGTAATAAAGAGACTCACGAGGCTCCTGAGTGAGAAATATGTTTTAGTCAGAATGACCTTTTAAATGTTCATTTGCGGCCAAATCTCAGCCATCAAGTCTTATAACATTTCGGGTTTGTCTATCTTAGAACACTCTGACAGTCTGACTATGAATGGTGCTTGGAGGTAAATGCAGACATGCTTTCAATGAGTACGCTGATGTTTAGGACACATAATGTTTGACCATGTTCGCAATCTCTGTTTAGGACTAAGCATCTTAGCATGCTAGTATTTGCTAAGACACAGTACTGCTGAGGCTTTCAAATGTGTTGAATCATAAAACAATGTCCATCAATCTCCCATAGCCATTTATTCTTATCAGGGCCACGGGGGCTGGAGCAAATCCCAGCTGGCATTGGGCGAGAGGCGGGTTTCACCCTGGACAAGTCGCCAGTTCATCATGTACAGGACAAATTAAAATTCTGTCCTGAACATAGGAGTAAATTAAAATTTAAGGGAGCTTAAATTACAATTCATCCTGCTGGGCTTATGAATATCTGTACGCAATTTCATGGCGATCCATCCAATACACATTCCAATCAAAGACACACAAGTAAACCTCATGGTGGCACTAGAGGAAAAACGCTTTGATGCTGGTACCAAATTCTGTGTTAATCCATCTAGTAGATGTAGAGATTCAGTAAAAAAAAACTTTGATATGCTGGTACACTAGAGGAAAAGTTACAGGATCACCAAAGTTATTAAAATTCATCCTCTGGGGACATGAATGCCCGTACAAACTGTAATGAGAATAAGTTCTAATGATGCTGAGATATTTCAGTCTGAGTAATATCTATCCTACAGCAAGACAATTTGCTTCAGAGAATCAGTTTTTTTTTTATCGATTGCTGACATTTTCATGGCAGAAATCCTCTACAGCTTCACAAATATGGCTCTTGCCCAACAATAACCATGTAAGAGATTATATTGTGATCCTTAAAACAGCAGCTCTGCCAATCAATGAATCAATGAACTACAGATATGCTGTGAGACCCCCGTGTGCCAGGGTGAAGCTAGAAACTTATTTGAAGAAGAGCCAAGTTCAAATGAAAACAGACATGGTGGAGAAAGTTTATCCCATTTAAATTTCACTTTGTGTATTCATGTTGACTTCCCTACTCTTACTGTACTAATGACATCCAATTACTATCCCAAACCACACTGAACAACTGTAACCCATCCTGTGTGTGCCTGTGTGTGTGGAAGCGAGGCAGCGGCTATGTGACACCAGTGCTCTGTTGGGCAAATATGGTCCCAACACAGGACTGAGAAAATTTGAATTAATGCATGTTATACTAATACTAACACACACACACACACACACACACACACACACACACACACACACACACAGTGTGTTACTGACAGACACCGCAGTGCTAATTAACGTCTTCTGGCAGCTGGGTGACTGGCATGAAACCAAAGAAAAGTGTGTGTGTGTGCGTGTTTGTGCAATGCCGTTGCTCCTCTGCCAAATGTGTTTTAAACACTCTCTGTTTAGAATGTTCAGTTTAAAATCTGATACAAAGCTTCAACAGCCCCTTATTAATATGATAATAACATATAAATATGCAATCTGCTGCAATGTTTGTGATTTGGGACGTCAACACGATTTCGCCATGCCAAATCGTGTTTGTATTTTGTTTTCGAGTGGAATTCATTAGGCTTGCATGGTCAGGAAATTGAAGACAGATGTGACAGAGTGACAGAGTGACGGGGGGATAAGTAACTGAGAGTCTGCTTGATTTTAATATAAGAGGAATGCAGGAAAAAAAAAGACATCAACCTATTTCAGAGGGCTCATTTCAAGCCCGTCGAATAAATGCCCTTTTTTATAGCTAAAACAGTCTTTGGGATGCAATCAAATAATCAGACTACCATGCCAAATATATATGCAGCTCCATTGTGCTGAATGATTCAAAAAGAAATAAATAAATGATCAAGAGCAAACTAATCAGTACGGTATATTTTTGTTTAAACCACTCAGTGTATCAGGCCCTCTGTTACAACAATGGTAAGTGTTTCAATTAATTTAAGGAGAGGCGTGCACCAAGGATCACCCCACGGTTCCCATATATATATTTTTTTCTAATCTATATTAATGATACATATCATCTACCTCTAATAATTTTTTTTCCTATCTTTAATTAATTAATTATCATGACTGAAATGAGTTAAAAATAGTAAATGAATCATGAATGGATTGTGAATTAGTCTCCTTGTCATATGCCGTATAAGAGAACTTAAAACCTAGTACTCTGCTGTACTGTGTATGGTCTACAGTATGTGCTCCTGAGGAGATAACTAAGGATTGTAAAGTTTTGTTTGAAGCAAAGGATGCACATGTGAAAAGTGACATTTTTGTGCATCTTGTGTGTGGTTGTCGTACTTCTATATATATA